>CM062807.1:900989511-901589511 GCA_031772625.1 Pinus tabuliformis
ATACCTAAAATATATAGAGCTTAAATTTCAAAATTAAAAATCATGACATTGAATATGTGGGTTTTTTTTTTTTTGACACCAGCATAGATCCATCTTAAAGCAATCTATTTTAAACTATATATCATTTATACGTAAAATATATAAAGTGAAAATTTCAAAATTAAAATTCATAACATTGAATATGTGAGTTCTTTTTAATTTTTTAACACCAACATAGATCCATCTTAACTTTGGATATACCAAGCACCGAGAGGGATCAATTCTCTCAAGATGTACCTATTTTTGAGGGTAAAACTTTAGCAACGATTTTCACATTTGATTCCTCTCAACTCTTGGTAGATCTAGAGTTAAGATGGATCTATGTTGATTTTGAAAAACACACTAATAAAATATTTTAACTATAAGAAATTTTAATTTTCACTTGTTTTATATAATATATAGAATTATATTTGTTATTATTATTTTTAAAATATTATATATGATCTCTATATTAAAAATGCAAATGGCATAAATTAGACCATCTTACTCACATTGAAAATTAATGTATAAGGCAATTTTTAATTTAAATTATTTTATATTTCTCTATATAAAGTTGATATAAAATTAATTATATCCCCTATCGCCTATCCCTTGTCCCCTACCTTTTTTGGCATTTACATCGATAAGCTAGAGGATTGTCTGGAAATTGCAGTTTGCAAGGGCACCAAGTTTGTTGGGATAATCATTACTCTTCTCCTTTATGTTGATCATATCGTTCTTCTTGCAAAAAACCATGATGACCTAGACAAGCAACTTAAGACTCTTCATGTCTGTTGCTCCAAGATTGGTATGACAATCAATACTAACAAGACTAAAGCCATGATCATCAAATCCAAAAAAATCACCCATAGTAGTTTCATCTATGATAACCATTACTTAGAGCATGTTTCTTCTTATAAATATTTGGCTATTGACTTTCCTCATCAACTCAACTGGAATTATAGCATCGAGAAAAGGATTATTGGAGGTTGGAAAGCTTATTATGAGCTTGAAAACAATTGTAAGTCAGTCGATTTGCATTTGGAGTAAAAAAGGTTCCTCTCTGAGACTCTCGTCACCCTTGTTGTCTTATACGGATGTGAAGTTTGGGGTTACAGTATATCGAGAGAGTCGTGGAGAAATATTGAGATGATTCAAGAGAAATTCATAACCTACAACCTCAAGATCAAGGGAAATACTCCCTATCATATCCTCTTGATCGAATTTTCCATGTCCCCCATTGAAAGTACAACTATGTTTAGATATATGATGTATAAGAAGAAGCTTTACAACATGGACTCCAAGAGGCTTCCAAAAATTTCTTCTAGCTTTAGTCAAAACCCCCACCTTCACCTTAAGTGTGGGTGGCATAAGGATTCCCAGTCTTGGCTCAACCATCGGGGGATTAAGGAGGAGATCATCTTCAGAAGCAAGGATAGAAACAAAGATACTATTACCTCCAAGTTTAAGGACAAGCTATGGGATGATAAGGAGTTGGAGGGTAAAAGGAAGCTAAGATACTATAAGGAGGTGATCAACCCCACCCTCGATAACCAGAATTATCTCTCTGTGTTGAGCAACACTAAGAAAAAAATGAACATCACTAGGGTAAGAAGTAATTCTCATGAACTTCAAAGTGAAACTGGGCGGTGGTCTACTCCCAAGATTCCCTGGTACGATTGAATCTGTCAGATTTGTGATACTAAGAAAGTGGAAGATGAAAAACACTTCCTTTAGATTTCCTCACTCTTACTCACATACGCTCTCAATTCCCTAACATCTGCCACACTTCCAATCTTCTTGACTTATTAAGCCAACGCAACTATAAAGATCTTGGAGTCCTTCTTTCCCTTCTTTTTGATCATAGAAACAAGATTTTGAAGAATCACAATTAGATTATTTTTCTTTCCTGAGGTCCGATAGACCACATTGGTCTTAGTGGACTTTAATCATCATCATATCATCATCATCATCATATATATATATATATATATATATATATATATATATATATTATATATATATATATATATATCTATATATATATATATATATATATATATATATATATATATATATAAGAATGACAATTGAACATAGAAAGAATGATACATCATGTAGTATCAACAATATTATTTTTACATGTCATTTTTCATCTCCGTATTAAGAATTACATGTCTCCCTCATACTAAAAATCGAATTAAGTTTCTTTTACTTCCAATAAAATTATCTTTCTATACAAAATTTGATATAAATTAATATGGAAATTGAAATATTTTATGTATGACCGACCTTGATTTTTTCTATTATTAATGTTCTTTTAATTTATTAATCTAGGTATTATTTTATGATTTTAAAATGTAATGTTATATGGTAACATTTCTCTCCTAATGAGTTGTAGAGTGCCTTTACGCCCAACAACAATAATATAATGATTGAATGACATAATTATATCGTATCAAACTTTTTAAGAACAAATAATAATATCTAATTATTTATTCAATTTAAATAAAAAAACATTTAAAAACAAAAAATAATGTCCAACCACTTATTTTATTTATTTTTTAAATTAAATATAATTAATTAAAAATTTTTATTTTTATTATAATGATAAATATATTAAACTAGTATTAAAATCTGCTACTAAGATCGTCTTCTCGACGTAAAAAATTAACGGCCCAAGACCCAGAGGCATCTGGCAGGAGTGAGAGCCTGCTCCCGATTACGGACACAGCAGGGTTATGCCAGTGGCGTGGTTTTACTATTTACAGTGATGAGTCAAACCCAGCATTCGCGGAATAGCAGCCAGAATTGTCCTCACTGTTGGTTTGACACCTGAGTTGATAGGTTTTACCACCTTCGGAAAAAAAAAAAAAATGATAAATATATTAAACAAATTAACAATAATAATATTTTTCAAAATTATCATAAAAATTTAAATTAATAATGAATAAGTTTATTATTAAAATAATCCTTATAATAAGCCATTTGTAATAAATAATTTAAATAAATAAAATTATATATATATATAGCCATTTGTAATAATAAATAAATAAATAAATATATATATATATATATATATATATATATATAATATATATATATATATATATAATATATATATATAGATATGGAGTTGCCTATGGAGGGAGGAATTGCCATCAAAAGTGGCCGGGAATCCGGGAAAAAAAATTCAGAAAATCTTGTAGATGCAGTGTTTGAATCATGTTTTTGATGGCGGAAATAGATTCAGCACCACCAAAAAACCTGGAGGACATCTAAAATTATGAAGTTCGACAGCTTTTACTTAGATTTACAAAAATACCTACCAGATTTTTTCAAAATATAACCAAAATTTCTATAACTTTTAAGGAAAAAACATAATAGTTAAACTACCGCATTTCTTTATATTTAAAATAAATAGAAAACAAATTTATTAATAATATTATTTTTAAATTAAAATATCAATTAGTATTTTAAGGACTCTTTAAATATCAATTCTTTCCGACACTGGTTCGACCTTACTCATATGGTTTCATGCACTTTCCAAATATGAAATCATGGCTGAAATGTGAAATTTAAGATGTCAACATCAATATGTATAGTGGTTGAGATATTGGAGAGGAATCACTTAAACAATTGCAAACATGAGGTACATACATTGAACCGTACATTACATCGATTTGCCAACAAATTATGAAATAACTTTATCATTTATTATGCTCTCATGCTTTAGAAAGGAAAAATACGATCATATTATGAAAAAGACACTAGTGGGAGACAATGCATTTATACACACATTCACATTAAGACAGGCAACATTTGTTGTCATTTCTCTTTTTCTTGGGAGCAGTTTAATGCGTATCATTGTGTATCATTTTTTATCTTTTGAAAGCTAGTTTTCCTTCTCGAAGTTTGGTTGGTTTCTTTTTGGGTGGTGTTTTTTTAGGTTTTATATTTATTTATTTATTTATTTATTTATTAATATAATTTTTTTTATTTTTTTAAATATAATATAAGTATTTTTCATTGTTTATGTAATAATTTGATGAAAATATTAATAATATCAATTTGATGTTATTACTGTACTAAATTATTTGATATTAATATATAGAGTTAATAATAACTCAATATACAATATTAAAAAAAAAAATAGTTAATAATAACCCAATACACAATATTTAATTAAAAAACTAAATTCTTATACAAACCAAATACACAATATTTAATAAATAAAATAAACTCTCCTACCAACCCACTACATAATATTTAATAAAAAAATTAAATTCTTATACTAACCAAATACACCATATTTAGTAAAAAAATAAATTCTCATACCAACTCAATACACAATATTTAATATAAAAATTAAATTCTCACACTTACAACAAAAATAATATTAATTTACAAATTCAAGGTATCCACAATATTTATATAGCTAATTTTAGGGCATATTTTATTTCAATGTTAGTTGGTTCTCATACCACTTCCACTTTATTTCTAAAAGAAAACCAAAATTAATATTTAAGTTAGTGCATAATCACTTTAGAGAACTATTATTAATAAATGCTTAAAATAACTAAAATCATAACCTAAGTATTCTATCTCTAATGTTCTTTTTGCCTACTTAGCATCAAGCATGTGTAATTCCCTTCTTGCTGCCAATGATTTTCAAACCCATGAGAGATAAATATAAATTAAAATTAGTGCAATAAATCCATATAAAATGTGTATGAAACTTTCTATAATATAAAATGTTGTGTGATATTTTCTCATGTTTTTATTTGTTGATTGTGTCCGTTATCTCCAGTTTCAAAAAATTTCCAAATGGATTATTTTTTTTCTCAATTTTATATGTTTCCATTGTTTCGAATCTTTTTCTTGATATTTTATTTAAAAAATAAAAATAATTTTAAAAATCAACTAAGAGCGGTGATTATTTTATTAAATACTAAAATAAATATTCAAATTTTATTAAATAATTTTATGCATATTCACATTTTAGCCTTAGAGCTATTTTCTTTTAATGATACCTTTATTCGCAATGAAAATTATCATATAAATGATTCTTCCTTGCACTTTGGATGTCTTTCCAATGCTTATAGTAATTTAAAAAAAATTATTGAGTGTATCCACCCAATAAATTTAGGAAAATTTCAACACTTTCATAAGTTTTAATGCTTTTTACTATATAAAACGAAGCCACAACCCTTTACCCAAATATTAAAATCTAACAAGGTTCATCAAGCATGATCTATTACTTGTGTTGATACATTTGCAGATATAAGAAATAAGCATTAAGATATTTAAGTATTTGAAATATAGGTTATTTTATAGAATCTTTCTAACAATATAAATATTAATAAAACTTGTATAAAAAATGAGATATGGAGAAAGGATAAATAGTTGGAAGAAAATATTTGGAAGCCAAAAAAAGTTTTTTCACTCTAGTTGTTTTTCCAAAATAAAGCTTTGACCTAGGATAATCTTATCAAACAGAACCATGAAGGCTCATCTCACTGCCCTTTACGGCTTCATCACTTGAAGGACATCGAGCACCTATTTAAAAATTGTTCTTATACTCTCGGGATCTAGGGCTACCTCAATCAAATCCTCTCATGCTTTGACAAAGCCCCCATTAGTATCCTGAATAATATTGCTAATTGGCGTAAAGGAATTATTTTCAATCCCATCCTAAACCACATAGGGAATTTTGCCCCTAGTTTCCTTCTATAGGTTGTCTGGAAAGAAAGGAATCACATAATCTTTAAAAAATCATCCATGCCTAAAGCTTCTCTTTGGAGTATCATCCAAAATAACATTAAGGAATCAATTATTTCCTCACCTGGGCTTTATGTTGACTGGGAAAGCTCACAACTCTAAAGATATTATCCTCCAACATTGGTATATCGCTCCATCTTCCCTTCTTCTCCCCCACCCCAAAGGCTAATATCCCCCCCCCATTGGTCCCCTTCCCCTCATATTTCCTCAAACTCAATTTTTATGGAGCATCAAGAAACCTAGGTCTCTCTAGTTTTGGGGGCATCATCAAAGACCATAAAGGCTCTCCCCTTCACCTTTATGTTGATTTGTGTAGCTTGGGAGGTACTCCACAACCATGGGTAATGGGTTTGTGTGAGTTTGCACTGCAAAAGGGTTTGTGGGTGAAGAACCCAAGAGGTGGGGTTTTGAATCAAAGAAAGGGGTTTAAAATCTAAGAGAAATTATTATTAATTCCTAAGGCCTAGAGGACTAAAACCCTAATTATAGAGGGTTCCTAAGAGATTAAAGGAGAAAATATTTAAAGAGGACTAAATATCAAGGCTAGAAAATCAAGGATGAGGAGCATCATTTGATCATAGGGACTAACGAAGTGTATCCCTAGGAGAGGCTAAGCTTGAAGGTCAAGTAGGGCTGCAAGGGAGGTTGAGTTATACTTCCAAGCGAGCATCTTTCGCAAGAGATATTTGTCCAATTGTAGTGCGAGTCACTCAAGATAGCCGCAAGCCTTAAGGAGAGATGATTTGGAGCTTTGAGGTTTGGCTTCATGGTTGAGCATTGTTCACAAATGAAGTTGTGAACAATGAATTTTGTATGCAATATGTAATGGCATGAAGAACTCAAGTACAATACTCATGAAAGGATCCATGGTCTGTTAGGAGGTAGATTGATGGGATCCCTAGTTCAGTGGGTTGCAAATGGAAAAACCACTGATAAGAGGGCAGGCCCAGAAAACCCAATGTGCATACTTCTTCATGGACCAAGAGGACTACAAGTAGGAAGATTGATGAGCCAAAGTTCAGTGACATAAAAGGAGAAGTGATCATTGATAGTGGTAGGTTGAGAAATCAAAGATGTAGTTGTAGTGACCAATAGTTGAGAAGGCAAGAGGACCCACCATATGTGTTCAAAGTATGTGGACTGAAATAGTTACGAGGAAATACATCGGAAAGTGGGCAAGTGTGTCTTGTTCAGGGTAGATTGGTGGTCATAGTAATTGACACCAATCCCTAGTTATGTCCTCGTATCAAGGTTGTATGTAAGGGCCAAGATCCCTAGTATGGGAGCCCTAAGATTGTTGTATTATGGTTTGTAATATAACAAGTAGTGGGTTTAAAAAGTTACAGAAGTGTTGTGGAATTTGAGTGTGTTTTTGTTTGATATTTTAAGAGCCAAACCAAATTCTTGAGTGTCATGGAAATTTAAAATGGCTTCTGAGCTATTTTGAAGGGCGAGTGGATCAAAGTGTGTGTAGTGGAAGCATGTGAGCCAATGGATATCGTGTAGACTCAGAGGGATTCTAGCTTCAAAGGCATAAACTCTATGGATGTTTGATATCTCCAGGTTCTAACGCGATGAAGCATAGACACTACCAATACAGTGTGGTCCATTCTATCAGGTATGATGTAGTGGTGCACGCCAAATGGGCTAGTGTCGTTATTAATGATGATGGATCCTTCCTAATAATGGAAGTACCTCCCTTGCTAAAGGGGAGTTCTTATTTGTTTAGCTTGGGAGGTACTCTACAATCATGGGTACTAGGTTTGTGTGAGTTTGCAATGCAAAAGGGTTTGTGGGTAAAGAACCCAAGTGGTTGGGTTTTGAAACCAAGAAAGGGGTTTACAATCTAAAATAAATTATTATTAATTCCTAAGGTCTAGAGGACTAAAACCCTAAGTCTAGAGGGTTCCTAAGACACTAAAGGAGAAACTATTTAAAGAGGCCTAAGGATCAAGGCTAGACAACCAAGGATGGGGAGCATCATTTGATCATAGAGGCTAACGAAATGTAGCCCTAGGAGAGGCCAAGCTTGAAGGTCGAGTAGGGGTGCAAGGGAGGTCGAGTTATACATCCAAGCAAGCATATGTCTCAAGAGATATTTTCCCAAGTGAAGTGTGAGTGCCTCAGGATAGCCATAGTCCTTGAGGAGGGATGATGTGGAGCTTTAAGGGTGTGTTTCATGGTTGAAGAAAGATCGAGTAAGCCCAATATCGTAGACAAGCTTCATTAGGGGAATTTTGAGGTCTAAAATGGGCCTCCTAAGGAAATTATAAAATAATAGTGGAAATAATAAAATAAGATTAGATTACATCACCAAATTTTAGAGGGAAAAAAAGAAAAAAACTATTTTTTCAACTCGTATTTTCAACTTATCTCCCTATGGGTTTACTCAAATTTCGAGCGAAAACACTCGTTAGATGCAAAATTTGATTCCTCGTCCAAGGAGTAACCATGTTGCATACTTTCGATGGGCTGTACAACATGAAAAATGAGAAATACATGAAAAACGTTATTGCAATCACGTTTTTTTATGTATTTCTCATTTTTGGTGTAGTAGGGTCCATGATCCGGATTTAAATAGGAAAGCAACAAATTACAAAGATAACCATAAATACAGACATGCAGGAGAAATAATACTTCATTTCATTAATGTAAAATAATGAAATATGCTTACAAACAAAAATGGAAATAAACTAGCTCGGGCGATGGTAGCTTATCTCTAAGAAGAGATGTGGCAGCTACATGCCTCTGAACTATGTTACAATGAGGCTCGAAGGCCTATTTATTGTTGAAAAACAATGGAAAACCCTAAACATCCAATAACCTAACCCTAGGATATGAAGTGCCAAACTATGGGCCCCTTTTGGGTAAATTGGTACATCAACTTCCTGGGGTTGTAACTTTGGCATACGATCTTCGTTTGACACGCTCAATACCTCGTTAGAAAGATCTATCCGAGGACTACAACTTTCGTGTGGCCAACATGGTCCACAACCCATGTTCACTCCCAATTTCCCAAGAAAACATCGTTTAGGGCCTCAAAACGGCTCTGGAAGTTTAGGACCCGAAAAAACTGCGAAAAATAGTAAATTGTGCTACAATTAAGAAAACTAGAAAACTAAAAGAGATAGTTGTGGGGATCCAAGTGGGATAAGTGGGTGGTCACCAACATCCACCTGGATCATTTCTCCCCCCTTAGGAAGCAATGGTCCCCATTGCGTTGAGTGCCTCCATGAGATGGGGAAACTTCTACCTAACTTAGTCCCTGGTGAGCTATTCTACAATCTCTTATGTGTCCAGTAATGGTGGGAAACATGGTCGAGAGTTGTCCACATTGAACACTCAGTGCAAGCCAAGGCATGGAGGAATGTTGTGCTCCAAAGCATTGTTTCCTGCAAGCTTGGTAATGTTGTAAGGAACATATCAGAGTGGTTTGAACTTCCAATGGGCTCTTGTAAGGTGTTCTTTCTGCATATGCAACCAAACTTTGTCGCCCACCTGAAAATTGTGTGGCACCCGATGTTAATCATGTCGCTGCTTTTACTAGGCATTTTCCACAATGGAGCGGTGATATATCGGCCCGTTGGGTAGAGGTGCTATGGGATTCAGATCGAACAAATGCTTGACATGACAATGCAATGGTACCCCTATGGGTGAGGAGAAGATGTCCATGTGTTCTTTCATGACCATATCCACCTGGTTCTGCTACATGGAGGAACCCTTTCCAGGGGCCATGGATGTCACCACAATCTTCCCCTTACTTTGAGAGAAAACCAGAAAGAAAATAAATTTCCTAGTCTGGGAGATGATCTTACTACATTTCTAGTAGAGATCAAAGAGGTGGCAATAGGTGGGCCTACCTCCAGTATCCTGTATAATGAATTACCCAAAGAAATAATAACAACGTGAGGCCTTGAATAATACACAACATGTCACTTCCACAAGTATGGTTGGCCTAATAATACATCACAAACATCAAGAGGTGCAACATCACACAATACCTCATATGTGAAGGGCTTGATGTTGTAGGGAAGGCAACACTACTGGCAGACTTTAAGATCTCATCCTTGGTGAAGCCACCTAATGTTGTACGGTTGCGGGTGTGGTATGGTCAGTAGGCCCAACCGCTTCATGACCTCTGTTGAAATGAGGTTATTTTGGCTGCCACTGTCAACAATGAATTGCAGCGAAAAACCCTTCACCCACATTTGTGAGTGGAAAAGACGCTCCCCCTCCTCTGGATCTTCGGGCTCATTCTTCTAGATCTTGGCAGTGGCAATAGTGGCATTGGGTTCCGCATCAATGATCTGCTTCCCTTTGTCATTCCTCTTGTCAGGTTCTGACTCAGGGTCAGAACATGCATCTGATTCTGAAGCCTTCAACTCAGCCACCAGTGACTGCTTGGCTCGACACTCACTTGTGTTATGAGTGGGGCTCTTATGGAACTCACACCACTTTCCTGTGTCCTTCTTTGACTTCGTGGTATTTTTCTTTTCTTGCGGCTTCAATGGGTTGTCTTGGGTGACACCATCTTGGCTTTGTCCTTAGTTCTGCATTTGGGGAAGCCTTTCCCTTGCTTTGGATTCGCGAATCCAAAGTCTCGCTTCTTCTATTTAAACTTCTGCTCAATATTGACAGCATATCGATACACCGTGCCAAGAGAGGAGATTTCCAAGAACTCCATCTCATCCTGGATGTACCTGTGTAGGCAGCTGCGGTATTTGAGTACCAAATTCTACTCAGAATCCTTGATACCCAACTTTGTGCGAAGGGTATGAAAAATATTAGTAAACTCTGGCATGTCTTGGTGCCTTCCCTGCCGCAGCGTGGTCCACTTTATGTATTTATCCTCATAGCTTCCAATAGGGTAGTACTGCTCCTTGATGGAGTCCCGGAACGAATTCCAAGTGGGTGCGGCTGAAAACAATGAGGCCGTACTTTCATCCTTCTACTCGCAGTAGGTTTCCCACCAGTCCTTGACATGGGGGGCGGCTTTGAGAAGAGAAAAAGTAATCTTTTCCTGGCTGGAAATATCATGAACAAAAAAATACCCTTCTAGCAGATTTAACCATTTATCTACGACATTTGTATCTATCTGACCTTCGAATATGGGGATTTCAAAGTTAACTTGTACCTTAAAGGGTGTGGCATTTCCAGAGTAGTTGCTAGAAGTAAGTGCGTCGCCCCTGGGTAGCCGCTGAAGGATCTGGGCAAAATTGTCCATCATCATGTTCCTTCATTGCTTGAGGGATTCTTCAAGCAAGATTTTGATAGGATCTCCTACCCCCTCATCTTTCTTTTCATCTTCCATGGGAGGCTGTCGAGATTTGCGAGGCTAGTCTTGCAAAGGTTCGACCAGTTCAAGCCGTAACTCCTTATATCCCAACCTCGTTGGGGACATGCAAAGAAAAACAGAGAAAGAGCAGACCACTCTGATACCACTGATCCGGATTTAAACAGGAACGCAAAAAATTACAGGGATAACCATAAATACAGACATGCAACAGAAATAATACTTCATTTCATTAATGTAAAATAATGAAATATGCTTACAAACAGAAATGGAAATAGACTAGCTCGAGCGATGGTAGCTTATCTCTAAGAAGAGATGTGGTGGCTACATGCCTTTGAATTGTGTTACAATGAGGCTCGAAGGCCTATTTATTGTTGAGAAACTATGTAAAACCCTAAACATCCAAAAACCAAAAACCTAACCCTAATTGGTTGTTCTATGTAGGACCTATGGCTATGCCTCTAATGACCAAAAGCTGAAGTTATTACCATCTACCCTTAAGGATGCATCCTTGCACTGGTCTATGGGTCTGCCTGGGGATAACATCGCTACCTGGGCTCAAATGCAACAAGCCTTTAATAACAAGTATAGGGACTACTGTAGGTCTAAAGAAACCAAGGAATAAATCTTTAAAATGACCCTTGGACCTGATGAATCCCTAGAGGACTATGAGGAAAGATTTCAACTCAATTATAAGAGGTCCAAATGCACCCTTGATCCTAAATCACTCAAGTTATTTCTTCTTTTAGGGATAAGGGAGGGCATGCTAGAAACCCTCAACATGCTGTCTATGGGAGACATCTATCATTTATCCTATGATGACATCAAAACAGTGTTCAAAAATCACTCTAGGGCTGCTAGAAAAAAGGGTAGGGCTAGTTAAGGCTTGGTCAATCCCTCTCCTTCCAAAACATCCATCAAGAATGATATTGGAACATGTTGGAGGAATTTAAAAGTGAAATGATGCATGCCTTTACTTTGAAAATGGATACCATGCAGATCAAGAGGAAACAAGAGGAAGCAGAGAGAGCCCTAGTTATTTTCTACCCTAAATGCACTAGAAGGTACCCCATAAATGAATGCCCATTAAATGTCATAGAGGTTTGGTCAGTCTATGAGGAAAACCATGCCACAGATAAGTGTCCTTCTTTTCTTGGTTTAAAATATCTATACCAAGGGGCAGAAGGTGGGGCTATGCAACTCTGCTTTATAAATCAAAGGATGCATCTAGGACCTTAGTCATACCAGCAGGGCATGCAATATGCATCTTACTCTTATTACCATCAGAACCAGAATGCACCCTTGCCACCATGGTACTCTTCCACTCATTGATAATTCTCCACACCTCCTTATTAGCCATATGCACCTCAATATCCTCCCCAACCTATCAACCAACCATTTCAGCCATATGCTTCTCAACCTCCTCAATGGAATAACCCATCATAAGGGTGGGGGTATCAACTCAACCAACCTCCTGATTTACTACCTCCACACCCACTTCAAACACAACTCACTCATCCTACTCCACTAAAGCAACCTCAGATGCCTGCTCAACCCAATCCAAACCCAAATAAAAATCAAGCACAACAAGTCTACAGTGGAGAGGTATCTTACCCTATCTATGTTGTGGAGATTTAAGAGGAAAAGTAAGAGACTACCCCTCAATTAAATCCACCTCCTTTTCCTAAGAGATTTACACATCTACCCAGCACACCCAAAAAGAGACTGAACTTATGGGAGAATTGAAGAATCTGTGTTAAAATACCCCTCCTCCAAGCTATTAAGGACGTTTCCATCTATAATAAGTTTATCAAGGAGTAATGTTTCAAACACCCTGGGAGGAGAAAAAGAGACACCCCCACCATCAATGTTGTTGGTCAATTATCTAATTTGATGTTGGAGAGAGTGATTTGTCCAAAATATTTAGACCCTAAATTCTAGTAGTAGATGTGCACATTGATGGCATCATTATCCCTCATACCCTAATTTATCTTGGGGATGCCATCAATGTGATGACTAAAGAAACCATGCTTAAACTAAAACTCCAAGTAGCCTTAATAAATACCACTATAGTACTGCCATTTGCAGATAGATCCATGGTGGCTCCTGAGGGAGTTGTTAAGGATGTAATGGTCTTCATTGACTCCTGGGAGTTTCCTACTGACTCCTTGGTTCTCTAGCCCGAAACCAAATTATATGGTTATCCTCTCATCTTGGGAATGCCATGGTTAGCCATTGTTGATGCTTACATTAGTTTCAGGGTTGGGAACATGACCATTAAGAATGGGCATTTGTCTAAACAATTGGTATGGTACCCTCCTGCTCAGCCATCCATTGAGCATGACTTACCCTTATGGCTAGAAGAGGAGGAGGAAGATGAAGTGTATCATACAACATCTCATCCAATTTGTACCCTAAATGTTGTTATAGGAGGGGAGCAACCTGATGAAGATGACCTCATTGACTAGATCCTCCAGAACCAACCCCGCAATACCATGCCTCTTGATGAGCTTGTGAAAGATTATGAGAGTAGTCCTTGGACTGAATCATGCTTAGTTGAACCAAGTCCTTCCCATGTCAAAGTTGTAGAATTCGGTCCATCTAGAACCTTGAATATTAACCCTCTCTCTCAACCAACCAAGAAGAGAAGTTGTTCAAGATGATGAAAGAACACTTAGATGCCTTTTCTTGGAACTATAAAGAAATAAAGGGTTTCATCCCTCGGTTTGTACCCATCACATCTACATCAAAGAGGGATTCAAACCTATGTGCCAACCTTAGAGAAGAATGAACCCAGCCCTTAAGGACATAGTAAAGGAAGAATTGCAAAGGTTGTTGGATGTAGGGTTCATATACCCCATCTCAAATAGTGAGTGGGTTTCCCCTCTAGTTTTGGTCCCAAAGAAGAAGGGGAAGATGTGGATCGAGATGGGTGATGATGGAAAGTACTATGTTTCAGGTGAAGGTACGGTTGTGTTTCATAGGGAGCATGGAGATCCCCTCACCTTGACTAATGTAAAGTATGTACTAGGTCTGAAGAAGAATCTTGTGTTTGTCACTATGCTAGAAGATAAAGGCTATGATGTAGTCTTTAGTAAAGGAAAGGTATTCCAGAGGCATATCAGTATTGGACAAACAAAGCGAATAGGGATTCGAGTCAAGAATCTCTACAAGCAGGAGGTATATGACTGTGATACTTTTAGTTCCAAAGCTGAGATGGTGTAGAGCCAAGATATTGGTGAGCTATGGCATAGAAGACTGGGCCACTTGCACCATCGAGCCCTGAAGATCATGCAACAGATTTCTACCGGATTACCCAAGGGAAAACTTGAGTAGATGACTACATGCAAAGGTTGTACCTTGGGTAAGTATGTGCAATCTTCCTTTCTGTATCGAGACAGTAAAGCTAGAGCAGTCCTGGAGCGAGTTCACTCAGATGTTTTTGGACCATTCTCTACAGCCTCCACCACTAAACAAAGGTATTATGTTATTTTTATTGATGATTTTTCTCGTAGATGCTGGATCTACTTTATGCAAAAGAAGGATCAGACCTTCTTACGGTTTTTTGAGTTTAAATCCTTGGAAAAGAAAGAATCTGGAAAGAAAATAAAAGCCTTGCGTAGTGAAAATGGTGGAGAGTATGTCTCCCAACAGTTTAAAGACTTTTGCGCTGCAGAAGGTATTAAACAGGAATTGACGACACCCCATAACCCACAGCAGAATGGGGTGGCCGAAAGGAAGAACATATCGATTGTGGGAGCAGCTCGAGCAATGTTGCATGACCAAAGCCTACCACTGCATTTGTGGGCTAAGGCATGCAATACAGCAGTATACTTGCAGAACAGAAACCCGCACCGTATACTAGGAGTGAAGACACCTATGGAGGCCTATTCTAGGAAGCTACCTGATGTAAGTCACTTCCAAATCTTTGGATCATCAGTTTACTGTCATGTGACCAAAGATGTAAGGAAGAAGCTGGACCCAACAACTGAGTTGGGAATACTTGTGGGGTACACGAATACACCCCACAACTATCAGGTGTACCTGCCTTCCACTCAGAGGACAGTGGTATGCAGGGATCTGAAGTTTGACGAGAAGAAAGCCATGCGCTTACCACTTGAGAGGGAACTCGAGTTGCATGCAGATGAGGAACCTTTAGTTCCTAAGGAGGAGGAGCCTCAGATTGATGTGGAGCAGCCACATGCAGAGGATCTGGGAGTGGACACATCCACTCATGCTGAGACTTCCAGATATGGGCAGAAATGCTCAAGGGAAGCTGACAGGTTGATTTTGGATGCGCGGGAGAATGTGGGACAACCATCTTCTCAGTGCAGACAGAGGAGGTCACCCGAGCGGTACACTGGGTACATGGCCCTAGTTGGGGAGTGTGTAGATACTGAACCTTCTTCATTCGAGGAGGCAGTGCAACAACCAGTTTGGGTTGATGCAATGGTAGAGGAGTATGACTCTATCATTCGGAACAGTGTGTGGGATGTTGTCCCAAGGCCTCAGGGAAAGTCAGTAGTGAGTTCTAGATGGCTTTACAAGGTAAAGCAGGAAGCTGATGGCAGTGTTGAGAAACATAATGCGAGGTTTGTTGCTCGAGGTTTCTCACAGGTTGAGGGGATCAACTACGATGAGACTTTTTCTCCCCTAGAAAGGTACTCATCGATTAGATTGATATTGGAACTATCAGCTCAGATGGGGTGGAAGATCCACCAGATGGATGTGAAGACAACATTCCTCAATGGGAAGATTGAGGAGGAGGTGTACATTGAGCAACCAGAAGGTTTCGAAACCTTCGATCATGAGTCGCATGTGTGCAGACTCAAGAGGGCTTTGTATGGGCTGAAGCAAGCACCCCGTGCTTGGTACACTAGGATCAACAGCCATTTCACCAGTTTGGGCTTCACCAAGAGTGAAGCAGATGCGAACCTTTACCACATCATGGTAGAAGGTAAACCATTGATCATTGTTCTTTATGTCGATGATCTGATTTTGACAGGTGATGATCAGCTGATACAGTCTTGCAAGG
The DNA here is from genome assembly GCA_031772625.1 of Pinus tabuliformis. Classification (NCBI taxonomy): domain Eukaryota; kingdom Viridiplantae; phylum Streptophyta; class Pinopsida; order Pinales; family Pinaceae; genus Pinus; species Pinus tabuliformis. Next base: position 901,005,639 of record CM062807.1, read on the forward strand.
AGGACCTTGCAAGAGAGTTTGAGATGAAGGACATGGGCCTTATGCACTACTTTCTAAGCATGGAGGTGTGGCAGAAAGATGGGGAAGTATTTGTGTCTCAAGGCAAGCCCATGCCGACTCCTCTAGCTGGGAACTGGAGGAAGGAGGATGTTACTTTAGGTGAGGTAGTAGCTACTACTATTTATGGGCAGCTGGTGGGTTCACTTATGTATCTAGTGAACACGCGACCCGACTTATGCTTTGTGGTGAACCAACTGAGTCAAGCTATGGTTCAACCTACCAAGATGTTTTGGAAGGCAACAAAGCATGTGCTGAGATACCTCAGAGGCACATCTCAGTTCGGATTGTGGTACAGACGGATGGAGTGAGTGAAGCTTCAGGGCTTCATAGATGCAGATTGGGCAGGGAGCGCATCAAATTGGAAGAGCACTTCTGGAGGAATCTTCAACCTTGGTTCAGCTACAATTTCCTAGTACAGTAGGAAACAAAGATCAGTTTAACTTAGCTCAACAGAGGCTGAATACATGGCTGCATGTGAGGCCATTTGGATGCGGAAGATTCTAGTGGGATTGTTTGGTGAGATGATGGATCCTACAGTGATCTACTGTGATAACCAGAGTTGTATCAAACTCTTTGAGAATCCAATTTTTCATGACAGGTCCAAGCACATTGATATCCGGTGTCACCATCTTCAAGACTGTGTGGTCAAGAGGATCATGTTGTTGCTGTATGTTTCGACCGAGGAACAGGATGCAGATATTTTGACTAAGGCATTGTCAAAATGCAAGTTCGAGTTCCACAGAGATAGGATTGGGGTTACTGATAATCCTTTTCTTGTTGAGAGGGACTGTTGAAAATAGCAACAAGAAATGCTAAAAATAGAATTGCTAAAAATAGCATTGCTATAAATAGTAGTTCAGCCAGTGTTGATCTTAGAAACAATGGATGGAAAAATGGAAGTGCTAAAAATAGCATTCTATAAATATCATTTCGGGATAGCTTCATATTTTAGTCAGTCCCTAAACTAAAATAGTGAAGTAAAATTCGAATTTGATCTTAGCAGTTGTTTGTAAAATAATTAATTAATTCATCTTGAGTTAATTACTTTAGGAAAATCAAACATGAAGTCTATGTGGGGACATGCAACAGTTTCTCCATTAATTGAGGAATTTATCCATCAGTTAAAGATATAAGGATGAGTTGTAATATTGAGTTGTAATTAGTTGGCTCAGTTAACTGAGTCAAGTCCAGTTAGATTAATTCAAACAGTTTGTTGAATTAATGTAAGTTCAGTTAGTTAATGCTTGCATGCATGTAACTACTGCACTTCAAATAACTGAGTATTCTCTCAAAAATAACTCATGCATGTTAGTTCAGATAGAGACCTAGTTGAGATCAGATGGAGGGGCAGTGTACTATCAGTTGCTAGAATATTCCATTGTGAATATTCCTTGCATGCAGAAGGAATTCTTTCCTTGAGGATTGCGCAGTTACTTCCTCAATTTTAGTGAGTGTGATGAGGCTAATTCACACATGTGACATCATTGGACCCCAAGAAAAATTGTGCAATGAAATAGGAGGCTTGGAGGGCTTGAGGAGGACATATACAATGTCTATTTAGTCTGTGAGCTGTATTGTTTGATTGCAAAGAGAGTAGGATAGCTTGAGAGTTGATTCTTTTTGTAACTTGAACAAGATTTCCACTTGCATGATAATACAGAGATTGGGGTTTTAGGTTGAGGCTTTCCCCAGGTTATTTCTTCTGTGTTTTGTGTGATTGATTTCTCATTCTCAGTTATATGTGTTCTCTTGATCTTGCTCAATTCGATTAAGCTTCCGCAAAGTGTTGTAGAAGTAGATCTTGTATTGTGTTTTAGTATATTGCATAATCTGTTGATCTATAGTGCGAATTTCTACAATTTAATAAGAAAGTGAAGGCTTAGAATGACAGAAGAAATAAAAGCATCAAGACTATAAATGAGTTTCCTTGCACACCAAGGCTATATATATGACTGGGACTTGAACTCGGTGGTTTTGTTATAACTCTCCCAGCTCCTCCCATAGTATTATTAAAGGTATTTATATCCTGATAAGCTAATATGCAGGGTCAAAGAAGTGCCTTGCGCAGAGAAGGCCAACTGGGACTATAGGTTAGTGGGCTCAAGTTTATTTGGGCTTGCATCAAATTTTGATTGAATATATAAATGTTTTTAATTAAATATACTTCATGTACTTTTCAAATATAGTTGGAATTTAAAATCTCAACATCAATATCCATAGTGGTTGAGTTCTAGTGAAGAATCACTTAAACAAATACAAGCATGAGATAAGTAGCCCACTCTAAGAAACAAATTGCATCTTGTTTCATATGGCAATTTTCATAGACATAGCTCATTATTGTTTTCACTAACAAATCACTATATAATCTATTACAAGCCATTGGAAAAGCACAGGAAATTAAATAACTTATAATTTATCTAACTTATCTAAATATAACTCTTTCATTAATGGCTACCCACATTCTTCTAATGGTTTAAAGATAAAATAAATACTCTTGTCAAGAAAAAGTTAGTAATGGTTGAGTTACACATGTGGGAGACAATCATTTACTACAACTCATTAATGATGTCAATCCTTCACTTAATAGAGTGAGCTTCGCTAATATAATGGATAAATATTTTATTGTTTTTTGGTATTTTTCATTAAATATTAAATGAAATAGCAAGTGATACTTTTCATTTCCAATTTGAGAAATAGAGCTTGGTTAGTGTAATCAATTCAATTTAAGTATTCATGTTTTATATAAATAGTGTACACATTCTCATAAATATGTACAGAATTTTAATTAAATATATAAATCATTTTAATTAAGTATATTTCATGTACATTTAAATATGGTTGAAATTTAAAAGATCACAACATCAATAACCATATTGGTTGAATTCTAGTGACGAATGACTTAAATAAATACAAGCATTAGATAAGTAACCCACTCTAAAAAAACACATTACATGTTGTTTTATATGGCAATAGCTCATGGATATACCTCATTATTGCTTTGAGTAACAAATCACTATATAACTTATTAAAATCCATAAAAAAAAAAAAAAAAAACATATGAAATTAAATAACTTATCATTATCTGACTTATCAAAATATAACTCTAACATTATTAGCTACCCATAGTTTCCTAATAATTTAAAGATAAAATAAATACACTTACTGGTGAAAGAGTCACTAGTTGTTGAGTGACACATTTTAGAGACCAGTATTTACTACCATTCATTAATTAGGTCACTTTCTTACCTTATAGAATTTATTGTTTTTTTGTATTTTTCTTTAATGATTAGATGAAATTTGAAGCATTACTTTTCATTTATAATTTAAGAAATAAAGTTTAGTAAGTATAATCAATTCAACTCAGGTATTCATGTTTTAAATAAATAGTGTACAGTGTCTTATGATTATGCATGAAATTTCAATTGAATCTATAAATGATTTTAATTACATATATTTTATGTATTTTTCAAATGTAATTGAAATTAAAATCTTAGTATCAATATCCATAGTATTTTAGTTCTAATGAAGAATTATTTAAACAAATACAAGTATTAGATAAGTAACTTACTTTAAACAACACACTGCATGTTGTCTCATATGGTAGTAGTTCATGGATATACATCAATATTGCTTTGAATAAAAATCACCATATAGCATATTTCAAGCCGTGGAAAAGAATGGGAAATTAAATAAACTATCACTATGTAACTTATTTAAATGTAACTATATCATTATTAACTACCCACATTCTTTGTCGTTAGGGTTATCTCAATTGGTGGAGGTCTCATTGCTAAAGCATCTTTCCATTGGGAGGTCACGGGTTCTATTCTCCTTAAAACTCTTAGGTCTAGGCCTAGATTAGATTAGTCAGGGTTGTGGTCCCTTCGAGTGGACCTACCCTGATTTTCTAGAGGTAAAAAAAATGAAAAAAACTACCCACATTCTTCTCATGGTTTAAAGATAAAATAAATATATTTATTGTGAAAAACTCATTAGTTGTTGAGTGACACATGTGGGAGATAAGTATTATTATATGTCATTAATTATGTCACTCCCTCTCCTAATAAAGTGAACTTCAATAATATACTGAAGAATATTGTTTTCTCTTTTGGTATTTTTCTTTAAAGATTAAATGAAATATGAAATTCTACTTTTCATTTACAATTTGAAAAATATAGTTTAGTCACCATAATCAATTCAATTCAAATACTCATGTTTTACATAAATAGTGTACAATGTCTCATAATCATGTATGAAATTTTGAATGAATACATACATTTTTTTAATTAAATATATTTCATGTACTTTTCAAATATAGTTCGAATTTAAAATCTCAACATCAATATCGATAGAGGTTGAGTTATAGTGAAGAAACACTTAAACAAATACCAGCATTATATAAGTAGTCCACTCTAAACAACACACTGCATTTTGTTTCATATGACAGTAGCTCATGGATATACCTCATTATTGCTTTGAATAACAAGTCACTATACAACTTATTACAAGCTTTGGAAAAGCATAGGAATTTAAATAACTTGTCATTATGTAACTTATCTAAATGTAACTCTATCATTATTAGCTACCCACATTCTCTTGATGGCTTAAAGATAAAATAATACTCTCATCATGAAAAATGTTCAGTAGTTGTTGAGTGACATATGTGGGAGACATGTATTTACTATGATTCATTATTTATGTCACTCCCTCACCTAATAGAGTGAGTTTCACTAATATAATGGAGTAATCTTGTATTATTTCTGGGTATTTTTATTTAAAAATTGGATTAAATAGGAAATGTTACTTTTCATTTAGAATTATAGAAATATATTTTAGTCAAGTAATCAATTCATCTCAATTATTCATGTTTTACATAAATAGTGTACTATGTATCATAATTATATATGAAACTTTGATTAAAAATATAAATATTTTTAATTAATGTATTTCATGTGCTTTTCAAATCTAGTTGGAATTTACAATCTCAACCTCAATATCCATAATGGTTGAGTTCTAGTGAAGAATCACTTAAACAAATACAAACATTAGATAAGTAGCCCACTATAAAGAACACACTGCATGTTGTTTTATATACAGAGTTCATGGCTATAGCTTATTATTGCTTTGACTAACAAATCATTATATAACTTATTACAGACCATGAAAAAGCATAGGAACGTAAATAGAATATCATTATGTAACTTATCTAAAGGTATCTCTATCATTATTCACTAACCACATTCTTCTAATGGTTTAAAGATGAAATAAATACACTTACCATGAAAATCACTTGTTGTTGAGTGACACATGGGAGAGAAGTATTTACTAGCGTTCATTAATAATGTCACTCTCTCACTTAGTAAAGTGAACTTCACTAATATGATGGAGTATTCTCGTATTTTTTTTGGTATTTTTCTTTAAATATTAGGCTAAATTGGAAGTCTTAGTTTTCATTTACAATTTAAGAAATAGAGTTTAGTGAGTGTAATCAATTCAATTCAAGTATTCGTTTTTTACATAAATAGTGTGTAATGTCTCATAGTTATGTATGAAATTTTATATATATATATATATTTATATATATATATATATATATACTTTTTAAATATGGTTGTAATTTAAAATATCAACATCAATATCCATGGTAGTTGAGTTCTAGTGAAGAATCAATTCAAAAATTCAAGCATTAGATAAGTAGCTCACTCTAAACAAAATGCCATATGTTGTTTCATTTGGTAGTAGTTGATGGACATACCTCATTATTGATTTGACTAAAAAATCACTATACAACTTATTACAAGCCATGGAAAAGCATAGGAAAATAAATAAATTATAATTATGTAATTATGTAAATGTAACTCTATCATTATCAGCTACCTATGTTCTTCTTATGGTTTAAAGATAAAATAAATACTCTTATCATTAAAAAGTGACTAGTTGTTGAGGGACACATGTGGGAGGAAAATATTTACTACCATTCACTAATTATGTCACTCCCTCACCTAATAGAGTGAACTTCGTTAATATAATGGATTAATATTGTATTATTCTTTTGTATTTATATTTAATGATTATATGAAATAGGAAGAAGTGTTACTTTTCATTTACAATTTAAAAATTAGACTTTAATCATCTTAATCAATTCAATTCAAGTATTCAAGTACTACATAAATAGTGTACAATGTCTCATATTTATGCATGAAATTTTGATTGAATGTATAAATGGTTTTAATTAAATATATTTCATGTACTTTTCAAATATAGTTGGAATTTAAAATATCAACATCGATATCCATAGTGGTTTCTTTCTACATAAAAATCACTTAAACAAATACAAGCATTTGATAAGTAACCCACTCTAAACAACAAACTATATTTTGTTTCATATAGAAGTAGTACATGGATATATTACATTATTGATTTGACTAACAAATCATTATATAAATTATTAAAAGGCCTGAAAAAACATAGGAAATGAAAAAAAATATCATTATGTAACTGTATCATTATTAGCTACCCACATTCTTCTTATAATATAAAGATAAAATAAATACCCTTATCATTAAAATGTCATTAGTTGTTGAGTGACATGTGTGAGACAAGTATTTACTATCATTCATTAATTATGTCAGTCCTCCACCTAATATAGTGAAATTCACTAATATAATGAAGTAATCATGTTTTTTTTTTTGTATTTTTCATTAAAGATTAAAAATGAATTAGGAAGTTTTACTTTGCATTTAGAAGTTAAGAAATACAGTTTAGTCAGCATAATCAATTCAATTCAAGTATTCATGTTTTACATAAATAGTATACAATGTCTCATAATTATGTGTGAAAAATTTATTGAATATATAAATGTTTTTAATTAAATAGAAGATATATAGAAACGCCATTAAGGTAGTGTTAATTTTTAAGATGAAATTGTATTTTATAGATAACTTTGGACACAAAATAATCTTAGTAGGATCTAATAGAGGAGTATCCATAAACTTCATTTTAGTATTAGAATTAAACAAATGTTTTAGGAAGATTTGTAATATGTACATTGTTATAGTTACATACAAGAAGGATGATGCAATGAATATGGTTCAAAATCCTATATATTTAAATTCCTTGTTGTGTTTCTAGAAGATTTACCTAAATTACCGTGTAAGTAGGATTTGGAGTTCACGATTGAACCTAAAAGAGGAGCTATGCTTATTTTTAAAGATCCTTGTCACATAACAACCCTAGAGTTACAAGAGTGGTTGATGCAAATCCAAAAACTATTAAATTGAGTTTTATCCATCCTTGATTGTCAATGTGCGGAGTATTAGCAATCATTAGAAAGAAGAAAGATGGATCATGGAGGCTCCATATAAATTATCCTCAATTAAACCAAAATTTAGTATCCTTTTCCCATAATTAATGATTTATTTGAATAATTAAGTGTTCAAATATATTTTCAAACATTAAATTGAGGTTGGAATATCATCAATTGAAAATTAGGGAAAAATACATCTGTAACATGACATTTAAGATGTGGAGAATCTAAGACTAGTATTAAAATATGGTAGAGAGCATAAGTTGTATGCTACGTTCTTTAAGTGCTCATTCTTTTAATCAAATATTCATTATTTGGATCATATAGCCTCAAGAGAAGGAATTGTTGCAGATCCAATAAATACAGAGCCGATTATGGGTTGGGTGGTAACTCTAAATATACATGAGATCTCTGTGGATTTAATTAGGTATTAAAGGAGGTTTTTAGAAGAATTTTCAAAAACTATTAATTCTATCATGGAACTATAAAAAAAAAACAAAAAACAAAAACAAAAACAAAAACAAAAAACAAAAAAACAAAAATAAAAAAAAACAAAAAAACCAAAAAAAAAAAAAAAAAAACAAACAAACAAACAAACAAAACAAAACAAAACAAAACAAAAACAAAAACAAAAACAAAAACAAAAAAAAACAAAAACAAAAAACAAAAACAAAAAAACAAAAAAACAAAACAAAACTATGTGAACAAAGCAATGTGAATTACTATTCAACAAGCTTAAACAATTGTTGATGAACACTCCCATACTAAAGGTACCAAACATGGATCATGATTTTCTAGTGTGCACCAATGTTTTCAGAGAAGGATTAGATAGAGTATTAATGAAACAAGGTAGGGTAATTGCCTTAGAACTTATGAAAACAATGCATTAATGATGCCTTTGGAGGAATTTTTTTGGATAGAGGAAATTTTGAAATAAAGTTGACCACCAAGGGATTCAGAATATATTTACATGAATGCTATATAGAGAAGATGGACATAATCATTGAGTATGATTTAACATATCATACATTAAAGAAAATTAAATTAGGTAGAGGATGGCTTAAGTAGAAAACATTATACTCAATGCTAGTTTGAAAAAATAATCTTAAAGAAAATATATTGAAATCGCAAGAAAATAACAAATGGTATGTTGAAGTGAAATGACAAAATAAAAATGAGGTAATGAAATTCGTTGATATGACGGATATAACCTAGATAGATTTAGACTATTGATATTTTAAAGAAGGATTTACATGCCTCCAAATGAAAAAATTCATAAGTTGATACTTATGGAAGAAAAAATAATAGTATATATGCTCAACCTAGAGTGAAAAGGATGTGTGTAGATTTGAAACAACTATTTATTTGGAATGGAATGAAGAAAGATGTGGCACACACGATGGATAGATGTTTGGTATGTTAGCACGTGAAGGTTGAGTATTGACACCAAACATGATTATTGTAACCACATGCTATACCATAATTGAAATGGGAAGTGATTTGGATAGCTTTCATAGTGGGATTTCATTTGATGTCGAGAAGATGTGACTCAATCTTGGTAATAGTGGATTCTTTTACCAAGAGTGTGCATTTTATTCTAGTGAAGAATACCAGTCAAGAACCAAAAATATTAAGGATTTTTATAAATAAATAATGAGATTGCATAGATACTAAATAAGATCAACTCACATAGATGATCAATGTTTACAAAAAGGTTTCCAACTAGTTTCCAAGAGTCCTTAGGAATGAAACCTAATTTTAGTACAACATTTCAACCCAATATAGATCGAAAAAATTAGAGAGTGGATCAAGTATTGGAGAATATGTTGCATATGTATGCAATAGATTGTCAAAGTTTTTGGGAAAAGTATTTACCTCTTGTGGAATTTGAATATAAAAATAGTTATCAAAGTTCAATAAAATAACAAATTTCGTGTTTTTGCATGGTCAACCATATTGAACTCATATTAGTTGGGTCGCGATTAATGGTATATTCCTAATTTACCTTGAAGTAATTCAATATATTAAAAATAAAATGAAAAGAATCTAATAGAGACTAATGGAAGCTTAAGATAAACAAAAAAAAGTTATGCAAATGTGTATAAAATTGTTGGATTACAAAGAAGTGGACAATGTTTTTTCAAGAGAGAATGCAAAAGTGATGTATTATATTTGGCAAGGGAGCCAATTTATCAACATGGCACATGAGACTATTTAACATCATTGAAAGGTTAAGATATATTTATTATCATCTTGCATTTTCATCATCTCCAGATCTTATATATAATGCTTTCATGTTTCAATTTTCCAATATTATATTTCATATCCTTCTCAAGTTGCTGATTTGAGTAATTTGTAGGTGCTAGGTGAGGGGGACTTTGAAGGATAAACCAATCAACATGTTCGACCAATGACCTTGAAAAATTCAATATCAATTGTTCAATTAAGTAAAGTTTCATTATGATAGCTACAATTGTCATAATCTTAGTTCAACTAAAAAACACAGAAAATGGAAGTTATAAAAAATCATTATAATAATAACACCGAACAATTCCTTCAAAAGATACATTTATAGGGTTAATGCAGCATCATAACACTTATAGTAGTTTCCATAAAGTTTATAGGGAAGCCACATATCAATTGCTAATACACATAGTTTAGAATGTATATTTAATACCTAAATACAAATAAATTCACAACAAAAATATAGAATTCTATTAATGAAAATCACAAGAGTAAATTGCAATCTATTTTAAACTATATATCATTGTATACCTAAATTATATACCTAAAATATATAGAGCATAAATTTCAAAATTAAAAATCATGACATTGAATATGTGGGTTTTTTTTTTTGACACCAGCATAGATCCATCTTAAAGCAATCTATTTTAAACTATATGTCATTTATACGTAAAATTTATAAAGTGAAAATTTCAAAATTAAAGTTCATAACATTGAATATGTGAGTTCTTTCTAATTTTTTAACACCAGCATAGATCCATCTTAACTTTGGATATACCAAGCACCGAGAGGGATCAATTCTCTCAAGATGCACCTATTTTTGAGGATAAAACTTTAGCAACGATTTTCACATTTGATTCCTCTCAACTCTTGGTAGATCTAGAGTTAAGATGGATCTATGTTGATTTTGAAAAACACACTAATAAAATATTTTAACTATAAGAAATTTTAATTTTCACTTGTTTTATATAATATATAGAAATATATTTGTTATTATTATTTTTAAAATATTATATATGATCTCTATATTAAAAATGCAAATGGCATAAATTAGACCATCTTACTCACATTGAAAATTAATGTATAAGGCAATTTTTAATTTAAATTATTTTATATTTCTCTATATAAAGTTGATATAAAATTAATTATATCCCCTATCGCCTATCTCCTATCCCCTACCCTTTTTGGCATTTACATCGATAAGCTAGAGGATTGTCTCGAAATTGCAGTTTGCAAGGGCACCAAATTTGCTGGGATAATCATTACTCTTCTCCTTTATGTTGATCATATCGTTCTTCTTGCAAAAAACCATGATGACCTAGACAAGAAACTTAAGACTCTTCATGTCTGCTGCTCCAAGATTGGTATGAAAATCAATACTAACAAGACTAAAGCCATGATCATCAAATCCAAAAAAATCACCCATAGTAGTTTCATCTATGATAACCATTACTTAGAGCATGTTTCTTCTTATAAATATTTGGGTATTGACTTTCCTCATCAGCTCAATTGGAATTATAGCATCGAGAAAAGGATTATTGGAGGTTGGAAAGCTTATTATGAGCTTGAAAACAATTGTAAGTCAGTCGATCTTTGCATTTGGAGTAAAAAAGGTTCCCCTTTGAGACTCTCGTCACCCTTGTTGTCTTATACAGATGTGAAGTTTGCGGTTACAGTATATCGAGAGAGTCGTGGAGAAAGATTGAGATGATTAAAAAGAAATTCATAACCTACAACCTCAAGATCAATGGAAATACTCCCTATCATATCCTCTTGATCAACGCTTCCATGTCCCCCATTCAAAGTACAATTATGTTTAGATATATGGTGTATAAGAAGAAGCTTTACAACATGGACTCCAAGAGGCTTCCAAAAATTTCTTCTAGCTTTAGTCAAAACCCCCACCTTCACCTTAAGTGTGGGTGGCATAAGGATTCCCAGTCTTGGCTCAACCATCGGGGGATTAAGGAGGAGATCGTCTTTGGAAGCAAGGATAGTATCAAGGATACTATTACCTCCAATTTTAAGGACAAGCTATGGGATGATAAGGAGTTGGAGGGTAAAAGGAAGCTAAGATACTATAAGGACGTGATCAACCCCACCCTCGATAACCAGAATTATCTCTCTGTGTTGACCAACACTAAGAAAAAAATGAACATCACTAGGGTAAGAACTAATTCTCATGAACTTTGCATTGAAACTCGGCAGTGGTCTACTCCCAAGATTCCCCGGTACGATTGAATCTGTCAGATTTGTGATACCAAGAAAGTGGAAGATGAAAAACACTTCCTTTAGATTTCCTCACTCTTACTCACATACACTCTCAATTCCCTAACATCTACCACACTTCCAATCTTCTTGACTTATTAAGCTAGCGCAACTATAAAGATCTTAGAGTCCTTCTTTCCCTTCTCTTTTATCATAGAAACAAGATTTTAAAGAATCGCAATTAGATTATTTTTCTTTCCCGAGGTCCGATAGACCACATTGGTCTTAGTGGACTTTAGTCATCATCATCATCATCATCATATATATATAAGAATGACAATTGAACATAGAAAGAATTATACATCATGTAGTATCAACAATATTATTTTTACATGTCATTTTTCATCTTCGTACTAAGAATTACATATCTCCTTCATACTAAAAATCGAATTAAGTTTCTTTTACTTGCAATAAAATTATCTTTCTATATAAAATTTGATATAAGTTAATATGGAAATTGAAATATTTTATTTATGACCGACCTTGATTTTTTCTATTATTAATGTTCTTTTAATTTATTAATCTAAGTATTATTTTATTATTTTTAAAATGTAATGTTATATGGTAACATTTCCCTCCTAATAAGTTGTAGAGTGCCTCTACACCCAACAACAATAATATAATGATTGAATGTTTTTAAGAACGAATAATAATCTCTAATTATTTATTCAATTTAAATATAAAAAACATTTAAAAACAAAAAATAATGTCCAACTACTTATTTTATTTATTTTTTAAATTAAATATAATTAATTAAAAATTTTCTTTTTTATTATAATGATAAATATATTAAACAAATTAACAATAATAATATTTTTCAAAATTATCCATAAAAATTTAAATTAATAATGAATAAGTATATTATTAAAATAATCCTTATAATAAGCCATTTGTAATATTAATATTAATATTAATATATATCTATATCTATCTATATATATATATATATATATATATATATATATATATATATAGAGTTGTTTATAGGGGGAGGAATTGCCATCAAAAGTGGCTGGAATCCGAGAAAAAAAAATTCAAAAAATCTTCTAAATGCAGTGTTTGAATCATGTTTTTGATGGCGGAAATAGATTCAGCACCACCAAAAACCTAGAGGACATCTAAAATTATGAAGATTGACAGCTTTTACTTAGATTTACAAAAATACCTACCAGATTTTTTCAAAATATAACCAGAATTTCTATAACTTTTAAGGGAAAGAAACATAATAGTTAAACTACACCACCAAAAACCTAGAGGACATCTAAAATTATGAAATTTGACAGCTTTTACTTAGATTTACAAAAATACCTACCAGATTTTTTCAAAATATAACCAGAATTTCTATAACTTTTAAGGGAAAAAAACATAATAGTTAAACTACAGCATTTCTTTATATTTAAAATAAATAGAAAACAAATTTATTAATAATATTATTTTTAAATTAAAAAATATATATATATCAATTACAATTTTAAGGACTCTTTAAATATCAGTTCTTTCCGACACTGGTTCGACCTTACTCGTATGGTTTCGTGCACTTTCCACATATGAAATCATGGCTGAAATGTGAAATGTGAACTTTAAGATGTCAACATCAATATGTATAGTGGTTGAGATATTGGAGAGGAATCACTTAAACAAATGCAAACATGAGGTGCATACATTGAACCGTACATTACATATCGTTTCATATGGCAGTGGTCCATGGATTTGCCAACAAATTATGAAATAATTTTAACATTTATTATGCTCTCATGCTTTAGAAAGGAAAAATACGATCATATTATGAAAAAGACACTAGTGGGAGACAATGCATTTGTCATATTAATATTTTTCATTGTTTATGAAATAATTTGATGAAAATATTAATAATATCAATTTGATGTTATTACTGTACTAAATTATTTGATATTAATATATATAGAGTTAATAATAACTCAATACACAATATTTATAAAAAAAAAAATAGTTAATAATAACCCAATACACAATATTTAAAAAAAAGCTAAATTCTTATACCAACCAAATACACAATATTTAATAAATAAAATAAATTCTCATATCAACCCACTACATAATATTTAATAAAAAAATTAAATTCGTATACTAACCAAATACACCATATTTAGTAAAAAAATAAATACTCATACCAACTCAATACACAATATTTAATATAAAAATTAAATTCTCACACTTACAACAAAAATAATAATAATTTACAAATTCAAGGTATCCACAATATTATATAGCTAATTTTAGGGCATATTTTATTTATCCACAATATTATATAGCTAATTTTAGGGCATATTTTATTTCAATGTTGGTTGGTTCTCATACCACTTCCACTTTATTTTAAGAAAAGAAAACCAAAATTAATATTTAAGTTAGTGCATAATCACTTTAGAGAACTATTATTAATAAATGCTTAAAATAACTAAAATCATAACCTAAGTACTCTATCTCTAATGTTCTTTTTGCCTACTTAGCATCAAGCATGTGTAATTCCCTTCTGGCTGCCAATGATTTTCAAACGCATGAGAGATAAATATAAATTAAAATTAGTGCAATAAATCCATATAAAATGTGTATGAAACTTTCTATAATATAAAATGTTGTGTGATATTTTCTCATGTTTTTTATTTGTTGATTGTGTCCGTTATCTTCAGTTTCAAAAAATTTCCAAATGGATTATTTTTTTTCTCAATTTTATATGTTTCCATTGTTTTGGAATTTTTTCCTTGATATTTTATTTAAAAAAATAATAAAAAATAAAAATAATTTTAAAAATCAACTAAGAGTGGTGATTATTTTATTAAATACTAAAACAAATATTCAAATTTTATTAAATAATTTTATGCATAGTCCCATTTTAGCCTTGAGCTATTTTCATTTTAATGATACCTTTATTTTCAATGAAAATTATCATATAAATGATTTTTCCTTGCACTTTGGATGTCTTTCCAATACTTATAGTAGTTTCAAAAAAATTAATGAGTGTATCCACCCAATAAATTTAGAAAAATTTCAACTCTTTTATAAGTTTTAATGCTTTTTACTATATAAAAAGAAGCCACAACCTTTTACCCAAATATTAAAATCTAACAAGGTTCATCAAGCATGATCTATTACTTGTGTTGATACATTTGTAGATATAAGGAATAAGTATTAAGATATTCAAGTATTTGAAATATAGGTTATTTTATAGAATCTTTCTAATAATATAAATATTAATAAAACTTGTAGTACATAAAATGATCTATTGGAGGTGGAAGGAGGTGGAAGAAGTCTGGATAAATATTTGGAAGCAACATTCATCGGCAAAAGTAGTTTTTTCACTCTAGTTGTTTTTCCAAAATAAAGCTTTGACCTGGGATAATCTTATCAAACAGAACCATGAAGGCTCATCTCACTGCCCTTTATGGCTTCATCACTTGAAGGACATCGAGCACCTATTTAAAAATTGTTCTTATACTCTCGGGATCTGGGGCTACCTCAATCAAATCCTCTCATGCTTTGACAGAGCCCCCATTAGTATCCTAAATAGTATTGCTAATTG
Organism: Pinus tabuliformis; assembly: GCA_031772625.1. Taxonomy (NCBI): domain Eukaryota; kingdom Viridiplantae; phylum Streptophyta; class Pinopsida; order Pinales; family Pinaceae; genus Pinus; species Pinus tabuliformis. The sequence goes on from CM062807.1 coordinate 901,021,073, forward strand.
GCATAAAGGAATTATTTTCAATCCCATCCTCAACCACATAGGGAATCTCGCCCCTAGTTTCCTTCTATAGGTCGTCTCGAAAGAAAGGAATCACATAATCTTTAAAAAATCATCCATGCCTAAAGCTTCTCTTTCGAGTATCATCCAAAATAACATTAAGGAATCAATTATTTCCTCACCTGGGCTTTGTGTTGACTGGGAAAGCTCACGACTCTGAAGATATTATCCTCCAACATTGGTATATCGCTCCATCCTCCCTTCTTCTCCCCAACCCCTAAGGCTAATATCCCCCCCATTGGTCCCCTTCCCCCTCATATTTCCTCAAACTCAATTTTGATGGAGCATCAAGAAACCTAGGTCTCTCTAGTTTTGGGGGCATCATCAAAGACCATAAAGGCTCTCCCTTTCAACTTTATGTTGATTTGTGTAGCTTGGGAGGTACTCCACAACCATGGGTACTGGGTTTGTGTGAGTTTGCACTGCAAAAGGGTTTGTGGTTGAAGAACCCAAGAGGTGGGGTTTTGAATCAAAGAAAGGGGTTTAAAATCTAAGCGAAATTATTATTAATTCCTAAGGTCTAGAGGACTAAAACCCTAATTATAGAGGTTTCCTATGAGACTAAAGGAGAAACTATTTAAAGAGGACTAAATATCAAGGCCAGAAAATCAAGGATGAGGAGCATCATTTGATCATAGGAACTAACGAAGTGTATCCCTAGGAGAGGCTAAGCTTGAAGGTCGAGTAGGGCTACAAGGGACGTTGAGTTATACTTCCAAGCAAGCATCTTTCTCAAGAGATATTTGTCCGATTGTAGTGCGAGTCACTCAAGATAGCCGCAAGCCTTGAGGAGAGATGATTTGGAGCTTTGATGTTTGGCTTCATGGTTGAGCATTGTTCACAAATGAAGTTGTGAACAATGAATTTTGTATGCAATATGTAATGGCATGAAGAACTCAAGTACAATACTCATGAAAGGATCCATGGTTTGTTAGGAGGTAGATTGATGGGATCCCTAGTTCAGTGGGTTGCAAATGGAAAAACAATTGATAAGAGGGCAGGCCCAGAAGATCCAATGTGCATACTTCTTCATGGACCAAGAGGACTACTAGTAGGAAGATCGATGAGCCAAAGTTCAGTGACATAAAAGGAGAAGTGATCATTGATAGTGGTAGGTTGAGAAATCAAAGATGTAGTTGTAGTGATCAACAGATGAGAAGGCAAGAGGACCCACCATATATGTTCAAAGTACGTGGACTGAAATAGTTACGAGGAAACACATCGAAAAGTAGGCAAGTGTGTCTTGTTCAAGGTAGATTGGTGGTCATAGTAATTGACACCAAGCCCTAGTTATGTCCTCGTATCAAGGTTGTATGTAAGGGCCAAGATCCTTAGTATGGGATCCCTAAGATTGTTGTATTATGGTTTGTAATATAACAAGTAGTGGGTTTAAAAAGTTAAAAATTGTCATGTGCACTAGTTGATTCACTGATGGTTGTTATTTCGTTGTGCAAAGTAGAAGTGTTGTGGAATTTGAGTGTGTTTTTGTTTGATATTTTAAGAGCCAAACCAAATTCTTGAGTGTCATGGAAATTTAAAATGGCTTCTGAGCTATTTTGAAGGGCGAGTGGATCAAAGTGTGTGTAGTGGAAGCATGTGAGCCAATGGATATCGTGTAGACTCAGAGGGATTCTAGCTTCAAAGGCATAAACTCTATGGATGTTTGATATCTCCAGGTTCTGACGCGATCAAGCATAGACACTACCAATACAGTGTGGTCCATTCTATCGGGTATGATGTAGTGGTGCACGCCAAATGGGCTAGTGTCGTTATTAATGATGATGGATCCTTCCTAATAATGGAAGTACCTCCCTTGCTAAAGGGGAGTGCTTATTTGTTTAGCTTGGAAGGTACTCTACAATCATGGGTACTAGGTTTGTGTGAGTTTGCAATGCAAAAGGGTTTGTGGGTAAAGAACCCAAGTGGTTGGGTTTTGAAACCAAGAAAGGGGTTTACGATCTAAAATAAATTATTATTAATTCCTAAGGTCTAGAGGACTAAAACCATAAGTCTAGAGGGTTCCTAAGACACTAAAGGAGAAACTATTTAAAGAGGCCTAAGGATAAAGGCTAGACAACCAAGGATGGGGGGCATCATCTGATCATAGAGGCTAACGAAATGTAGCCCTAGGAGAGGCCAAGCTTGAAGGTCGAGTAGGGGTGCAAGGGAGGTCGAGTTATACATCCAAGCAAGCATATGTCTCAAGAGATATTTTCCCAAGTGAAGTGTGAGTGCCTCAGGATAGCCATAGTTCTTGAGGAGGGATGATGTGGAGCTTTAAGGGTGTGTTTCATGGTTGAAGAAAGATCGAGTAAGCCCAATATCGTAGACAAGCTTCATTAGGGGAATTTTGAGGTCTACAGTGGGCCTCCTAAGGAAATTATAAAATAATAGTGGAAATAATAAAATAAGATTAGATTACATCACCAAATTTTAGAGGGAAAAAAAGAAAAAAACTATTTTTTCAACTTGTATTTTCAACTTATCTCCTTATGGGTTTACTCAAATTTCGAGTGAAAACACTTGTTAGATGCAAAATTTGATTCCTCATCCAAGGAGTAACCATGTTGCATACTTTTGATGGATTTTACAACATGAAAAATGAGAAATACGTGAAAAACGTTATTGCAATCACGTTTTTTCATGTATTTCTCATTTTTGGTGTAGTAGGGTCCATGATCCTGATTTAAACAGGAAAGCAACAAATTACAGAGATAACCATAAATACATACATGCAGGAGAAATAATACTTCATTTCATTAATGTAAAATAATGAAATATTCTTGCAAACAGAAATGGAAATAAACTAGCTCGGGCGATGGTAGCTTATCTCTAAGAAGAGATGTGGCAGCAACATGCCTCTGAACTATGTTACAATGAGGCTCGAAGGCCTATTTATTGTTGAAAAACAATGGAAAACCCTAAACATCCAATAAACTAACCCTAGGATATGAAGCACTAAACTATGGGCCCCTTTTGGGTAAATTGGTACATCAACTTCCTTGGGTTGTAACTTTGGCATACGATCTTTGTTTGACACACTTAATACCTCGTTAGAAAGATCTATCTGAGGAATACAACTTTCGAGCGGCCAACATGGTCCACAACACATGTTCACTCCCAATTTCCCAAAAAAACGTCGTTTAGGGCTTCAAAACGACTCTGGAAGTTGAGGACCCGAAAAAACTGCCAAAAATAGTAAATTGTGCTACAATTAAGAAAATTGGAAAACTAAAAGAGATATTTTTGGGGATCCAAGTGGGATAAGTGGGTGGTCACCAACATCCACCTGGGTCATTTCTCCCCCCTTAGGAAGCAATGGTCCCCATTGTGTTGAGTGCCTCCACGAGATGGGGAAACTTCTACCTAACTTAGTCCCTGGTGAGCTATTCTACAATCTCTAATGTGTCCAGTAATGGTGGGAAACATGGTTGAGAGTTGTCTACATTGAAAACTCGGTGCAAGCCAAGGAATGGAGGAATGTTGTGCTCCAAAGAATTATTTCCTGCAAGCTTGGTAATGTTGTAAGGACCATATCGGAGTGGTTTGAACTTCCAATGAGCTCTTGTAAGGTGTTCTTTCTGCAGATGCAACCAAACTTTGTCGCCCACCTAAAAATTGCATGGCACCCGATGTTGATCATGTCACTGCTTTTACTGAGCATTTTCCATAATGGAGAGGTGATATATCGGCTCGTTGGGTAGAGGTGCTATGGGATTCAGATCGCACGAATGCTTGACATGACAGTGCAATGGTACCCCTATGGGTGAGGAGAATATGTCCCTGTATTCTTTCATGACCGTATCCACCTAGTTCTGCTACATGGAGGAACCCTTTCCGAGGGCCATGGATGTCACCACAATCTTCCCCTTACTTTGAGAGCAAACTAGAAAGAAAATAAATATCCTAGTCTGGGAGATGATCTTACTACATTTCTAGTAGAGATCAAAGAGGTGGCAGTACGTGGGGCTACCTCTAGTATCTTGTATAATGAATTACCCAAAGAAATAATAATAGCGTGAGGCCTTGACTCATACATAGCATGTCGCTTCCACAAGTATGGTTGGCCTAATAATACATCACAAACATCAAGAGGTGCAACATCAGATAGTACATCATATGTGAAGGGCTTGATGTTGTAAGGAAGGCAACATTACTAGCAGACTTGAAGATCTCATCCTTAGTGAAGCCACCTAATGTTGTACGGTTGCGGGTGTGGTATGGTTAGTAGGCCCAACCGCTTCACAACCTCTATTGAAATGAGGTTATTTTGGCTGCCATTATCGACAATGAATTGCAGCAGAAAACCCTTCACCCACATTTGTGAGTGGAAAATATGCTCCCCTTCCTCTGGATCTTCGGGCTCATTCTTCTAGATCTTAGTGGTGGCAATAGTGGCACTGGGTTCTGCATCAATGATCTGCTTGCCTTTGCCATTCCTCTTGTCAGGTTCTGACTCAAGGTTGGAACATGCATCTGATTCTGAAGCCTTCAACTCGGCCACCAGCGACTGCTTGGCTCGGCACTCACTTGTGTTATAAGTGGGGCTCTTATGGAACTCACACCACTTTCCTGTGTCCTTCTTTGACTTCGTGGTGTTGTTCTTTTCTTGCGGCTTCAATGGGTTGTCTTGGGTGACACCGTCTTGGCTTTGTCCTTGGTTCTACATTCGGGGAAGCCTTTCCCTTGCTTCGGATTCGCGGATCCAAAGTCTTGCTTCTTCTATTTAAACTTCTACTCAATATTGACAGTGTATCGGTACATCGTGCCAAGAGAGGAGATGTCCAGGAACTCCATCTCATCCTAAATGTACCTATGTAGGCAGCTATGGTATTTGAGTACCAAATGCCGCTTAGAATCCTTAATACCCAACTTTGTGCGAAGGGTATGAAAAATATTAGTAAACTCTAGCATGTCTTGGTTCCTTCCCTGCCGCAGCGTGGCCCACTTTATGTATTTATCCTTATATCTTTCAATAGGGTAGTACTGCTCCTTGATGGAGTCCCAGAATGAATTCCAAGTGGGTGTGGCTGAAAATTGATCTGAATTTGAAAATACTTGTAAATGCTTAGCAAGGTATTCAATTCAGTAAACATACATGTTTAAGTGATGTACATTTCTTGTAGTTAGAAACAAATGAGTTTTTTAACTGTTTATGACCCTTTTATGTGTAGTATAATTAATTCATTTCTCTGTTTAACATACTAAAACAGATTTGTTCAAGAAAATAACTCAAACACAGATGCAAAGGAAGTTGATAACGCATTTCACCCCTCCTGGGCTACATCTGCCGGGTCCAAGGCTCCCAAATGGGCATGTCCTTGATTTGATTAAAAGCTCAAAATGATTGTACAACTGAATACAAGCCTCTACAGGAGAAATAGACTGTAAAATTGGATTCAAAACACTCAAATCCTTCAGGATTGACTACTGGATCACCTCCAATGGGTACCTGCAACCCAATACAACTCTCACAATGCTGGGTCCCAGTGGCTCTATTATGGCCAGCAACAAACCCCCCCCTTTTTTCGTTTAAGTGTTCTCCAAAATACTAAATGAATGGGGACCCTTAGTTAAAATTTAGGAAAAGCAAGAGTTTCCTTTCTTCAAAATAAGGTTACCATCGTAAGCTTAGGAAGGTCTTTTGAATATTTTAAAACCTAAGTCTATGATAAGGAAAAACTCTTTAAAGCCGCGTTGCAAAAAGGATAGGAAGTGCTTCCATTTGAGTATAATCCCGGTATGTACAAGACCCTCATGCTAAGCAATATATCGCATCGCAATAAAGTAATACTCATAACGGAAAAACTTCAAGATTTACTGATTTGCGATAACACCGATCGCAAGATCGCATATCGCAGAAAATGAGCTGACAAGATTTGGCAAGCATAAAACTTCTGCGATCTGCGATGTTGCGATCACTGCGATGTTATATTCGTGTGTTTGCGCGATTTGCGATGGTGCGATTTGCGATGGCGCGATCTGCGATGTTACGTAAGCAAATCATAAAATCACTTCATCACGAATCCTTCGGGCACGCTATTTAAGAAAAGCCACTTACGATAATCTGACTCAAGATCATGCGCTTTTAATGATAGTAAAGGGATTAGTTGGCAACTATTAAATGAAATGTAGACGCATGCTTTTGTAAAGAATTACTTCACGTAAGGTGGCATATTTGATATATCTGCTGCATTTAAAACTCTCCCATCACCTTTCTTGATTAGTCGTTTCCATTTCACTTGTGAGCTGCAGGAACGGAGAGCGAAAGACGATACACAGCCATATGCAGGAAGAAATGGGAATGAAAAATAGAGCTCAGGGCTCTGAGGCGAAGGAAAAGACGAAGGAAATGGCGCCTTTCTATACAGACACAGCCTCTAACAAAGACGCAGGGATATCGACGTGGGAAAGCATGTACAGACTACTTGAAGAAGAGAATCCCAGAATAATGAAGGTCACTGCTGTCGCGGGCTCACAACGCTCTTCCGAAGCGTCCTTAGAAGAGCTAGCATGCTCATTTCTTCATCGGATAGCAGCAAGGCCCAAAATTCTACCATATACGGATATGATCAAGTGGATACTTGACAATGCAGACATGGACAACAAACAATTCAAGATTCAAGGACAAGGGCTCATTGGATCATTCACTGCACAAGATTTAAAGCTTATGTATCATCTTCCTGAACCGCAGGCGACTTAAAATGCACAATTCGTTAAGAAATTTGTGGCGGAGAACCCAGACCTATCAAAGACCACCAAAGATTGGTCCAGAAAAGAGGAACCGCTCAAGAAAGACAAAAACGGTATGTACAGCACTGGTTCTCTCACCTCTCCGTATTGTTTTGCTGCGACCATGCTTTGTAGATTATTTGGGATGCCAGATATCAATAAGTTTTCGTCTGAATGGTTACCATTTATAGATGCTGCCACAAATGCCGATATTATGGATTGGGCCAAGATCTTTTCTGATAATCTATACACGGCTATTATCAATTACCGGTCTAAGAGATCCTTGTCTCAAAGGATCTATCCTCGTTTTTATCTATCCGCATATGTTATGGATCCTATTTGTTATGTGTCTAAATTTCCCATTATGGGTTGGAAATGGACTACCCAGGACCTATTACCTATCCATGTTTATCATAAGGTACTGTGGGATTCTCAGTTCATCCCACATTTCTACCAGATTTGTCACGGGCTTATCTTACCCTTGTATAGAATAATGTATGATGAAGATCCCCCGAGGTGCTCACCCGAGGCACAGATAGATATCATCCCCATCGCAAGATGGTTCGGGGAAGAATGGTTCACCTATATTAGAGTATTTGGAAGCACCGTCCCTCCTCATGTCCTACCCTTGTATATTCCTGACAAACTGCTGGCTCGAGAAATTGCTTATCAAACCTGTTCAGAAGGCGGCCTAACTAAAGACCTAAAAGACAAAAAGAAGGCCATATGGCCTCAGTTTCCTGTAGTTTGTGGGGCATTTTCATTGTTCGATGTAGGTCACGCGTTCACCGAAGTGGAGAATGTGACGTGTCTACAATTATTTAAATTTCGAGCAAGGCCATTTGACCCTAATGAAGTTGCTCAAGATTTCACAACGAATGTCAAAATAAAGGTATTCGTTGGAAAGAAGGATTTATTTGATGATTTATTTCAGAATAAACGCTCACTCCAGGAAATTTTGCGGGAAGCTCAGTCAAAATTGTCTCCAGATGACCTACAAAAATTCATGGTATACAGGGAAAGAAGACTGGCCAGTGTTCCTTTAGAAAAGCTGCGACTGCCTGCAAGAGAACCGACTCCAAACGTTAGCCTCAGTGGGAACTCAAGCACTTCCAGATCTAAATCTAACACTGCGCAAGGAGTACCTGAACATTCTAAAGGGTCTGGAAGCGACCAAAGAAAGAACGAAGAGGTAGCTAAAGACACGGCTCAGTCAAGTGCAATGTCGCAACAACATGTTATCGCCTCCCCGCCAAGAGATGTCCCCCCTCTCGTCATTAAAAAGCCACCCATCACGACTGAATTAGACAAAGAATGGGAAACCTTCAATAAGCTGATCAATCTTGAAGGGCAAGCCCCAAGAACGCCTGTGAACAATACACAGGTAGCACAAGAAGTGGTTTTGACCATAGTCAGCAGTGTCACAGAAACGGAGCACATTCCTATCGCTCCACCCTCTGAGCTTCTACTTAATGTAGAAGAAATTCCTCCACTGGACGTATTCTATAGTCCCCAACATAAAGCAGTTGTAAGAAGACAGAGAAAGAAAAGAAAACTAGAAAATACACTGTCACAAGATGCTGAACAATTGGACGTCTTATGGAAAGACCTCAACAATAACCCATCTGAAAATCTCACTAAGTTGTCTCAGATCGCAAGAGCATATGCTTCTGCAACTATTGAAAAGGCATCGGAAGTTCAACAATTGTTGAAAGAACATGAAGATCAAATACAGCTACTACAACGACAATTGCAACAAGCCAATGCTAATATTGAAGCTAACAAACAGCTCGAGAAGTTGCAGGAAGACTTTCAGCAGATGCAGATAGGCTATCAAAGAAGTCTAGACAAGAAAGGAAAACAATTACAGATTTTTCAAGAAATGCATAAAGATGAGCCTAAGCTTACAGAATTTATTTTAGAGTCTATTGGCTTAAATGAACAACTACTGCAGCAACAGGAAGAGTTGGGACGTAAGATATCACAATGGAGTCATTATTGCGAACTGAGCGATAAAATCACCAATCAAGTGGTAGACTTGCGGAGTGACTATGATCAGAGTGACAAACGAGTGACGGAGTACTTGGCTTGGCAGGATGAAGATGAAGGGAAAAGAGCAAGTGCACCCAGAATAAACGAGAATCATAAAGAATTGCTCTTTGATAAATGGGACGATCAAATCAGGCAGGCGGAACAAGCAGCAGAGACAGCGGCCATGCAAGCAAGCATTCTTATCGACTGTGTAAATGAAAATTTGCACAGAGCAAATTTAATCGAAGAGACCACCCCGGGGTATCTACCAAATAAACTACGACTGGAAGCAGAAGACGCAGGAGAAGGGAAAATCGATCCAAGCATTAAATAGGTTGAATTGGGAGTGTTACTGGGCATACTTGGTCAAGCCGCATAGTCAATGGATGACTGTGAAATGCATCATAAATGCGGCCGAAAAAGTAGTGCCAGCTCTCATAGATTCCGTTTTCGCAGCCCAGCTCAAAGCAGAAGTCAGCCAGCCAACTCTCCTCAGGCCCATGATGAACACTTGCAGCTTTAAAGAACAGATTCAGAAATAGTCTTATTTAGAATGTTGTTTTTTTCTTTAAAATTAGATTAGAAAAAGGACGGTCATTTGAAAACCGCATCCTAAATTTTGTAAACAAACTATTATTAGAATTAGGAAGTAGTATTTTAACCCTTCTCATTGCATTTGGAGAAGGGTCCAGAAATTTGTCAAAAACTTGTCCTCAGAACATGCACTTTTGCACCCTCGGAGGGGGTTTTGATGAATGGATGGATCAAGGTTTATTAATGTTTGCATTTGATATCTGCTACTGATGTTGCACTTCTGTACTCTTAGTAGATGTTAGAGCAAGGAGAGATAAATCATTGTTGCTTGAAGCTTATGAGTAGGATCAGTCATAAATGGTACTTTTATCTCTTGGCCATTTCTGCTTATATTCTTAAAGTGATATACAGTTTTAGTTGTTTATATGTTATTGCATGAATGTGTGAGTTACCATTTGGCACTTTTGTACGGTGGAGCCATTTATTTACGTCTGATATATGAATAACTTATTATGCGATATGCTGTTCACAACTGTTTTGCCTAACTTTTTATGCAAAGTAATTCATCTTAAATTGATTTCCATTCTTATGATAGCTGAATGATCTTTATTACCAGTTATTGTTTGAAATCTCTTTGGATCGCATAATAGAAGAAATACACCCCAGGTTAGCATAGATTAGATGTGTTGTTTTTCATTAGATCACAATAGCATAAAGTTAGTTTAAAAGTTTGAATTAGATTAGCTTTAAGTATCCTTAGATCAGCAACATCCAACTCTGCACACACACACACACCCTTAGATTGGGAAACTGGTCCCATTATCCCCAGTCGGACCCGCTATACCAAACGGATAAGGAGCTGCCAACCAAGGTCCGGACCGGGTGGGTATCCCCCTTGTTGTCGACCCGATTTTCGGGGCTTCAACATATTTGGCGCTAGAAGGAGGGCCTGAAGCATATTGTCTGTTGGAATGGTTTGAAATCATAACATTTGAATTAGGATGGCTGCTCACAAACTTCCCATTTGGAGTTGCATCCATGTTCGTGCCTCTTCCAACACTCCACCTGAAGTGGTAAGACTCTTGTCTCAGGTAAAATTCAATAGTAAGAATAATTCTTCTGCTTTTAATCATGCTCTTCAATTTATTCAAAGAGTTTCGAGTTTGAACGTTCAAAGAATTGATGAAGGCGTTTTATGCAGAATTTTTACTCTTACATTCACGGCGGAAGCTAGAAAATGGTGTAGAACCCTCCCAGTTGCCTCAATTCACAGTTGGGACCAATTCGTCAAGACTTTCATTTGTAAATTTGATTGTTATGACTATGACCAGGTATATGATGAAATTGATTATCTACGGAAACAAGATGAATCTGTTAGGGATTTTAATATGCGATTTCATATTAATTGTCTAAAGTATGATCTTGAAAGTGAACTCATGGATGAAGAATCTTCAGATTATGCTGAGCATTCCTTGCCTCCTATGTCCGATCCAGTAGAAATTAGTCCAAGTTGTGTCTCATTTTCTTCTAATATGAATGAGAATTCCAATTTGAATATACAAATCAGCCATGATGAAGAAGGTTCCCAAAGCCTAGGAGACATGCATGCTCTAATGCAAGAAGACAAAAGTGAGGATGTTGGAGGAAAGCCTACCTTGGAACCAGGAGATGACTTTGATACAAAGTCAGATAATATCATTTCAAGTCAACAAATGCAGATGCCAAGGTTAGAACAGCAAACTAATTCTCTTTCGAAAAGTATCAGTACACAAAGGTATGATCTAAATCCCGATGTCTATGATGAATCTAATGAACAAAGATTTGTCCACGATGATATTTTCAAATGCATTGTTCCAGAATCGCATTTTTCTCTTTATCCTGATGTTTTTAGTGATGATAATTTTCCCCCTCTCAGTATTAAAGATATCTCAAAAGGTACAGAGGATTACTCAAATGAGTCATCATTAGGTTTTCAAGATAAAAATATAGCTATAGAACATCCTTTGATCATTTTCAAACAAGAACCACTTGACCTTCCTTGTCTGAAAATATTCAATCAAAAAGAGAAATCTAGGGAAACCTGTAAAATCATTTATGATAGCTACTTTGATGACAATGATGTTGTTGATTTATCTCAAGTAACTCAACAAAGCTTAGATAATGAGAGATATTCTAATTCAAGAATCATATCAGTCAATCCTCATTCCAAAGTAAAGGATCATTTGCATGATTTTACTATCCAAGACAATACCCCGATCTATGATTCATATCATGAGGAAACCCCCATGCCTGTTCAAAATCATAACTTGTCTTCTGATTCACAAGACAGAATTCGAAATTGCTCGGATCCCATAATTCTGGCCAGTTCTTGTGAAAAAGAAGATATTTCAAGTCAATCCCAGTTGTGCTGTAACATTATTTGTACAGATAATCATTTCATTCTTTCTCACTTGCACTCATTTTGTACAAAATCGGATTGTGTTTTAAATTTTCAGACTTTTGATAGATTACTATGGTATACTGAGCACCTTATCAAAGAACATTCGAAAGATGTGCTACCATTTTGGAAAACTAGATTGTGTCAAGGAAGTATAGAATTTTTTCAATTCCAAGATCAATCAATATCAGAATTCCTTAAAAAACTTCTATGTCCTCCAAGATATCATCGACGAAAGAAAGTATTTTTGGAAACTTTCCAGCAATTCACGTTAATAGATAAATCTCTTGTCACAAATTTCTATCTATTCCTCATTGATTTATTTAGTGATTTATATATGGAAACTTTCCTTTTACAAGAAATTGCTAAAAGCTTGACTTTAACGCATAATGGATTACAGGCCATTAAAACTGAAAAATCATATTCGCAACCTGGCTTGTCATCTTTCCTATTACATGATCACCAATCCATAATAGAAATTCATCCCGATTTTTATGATCCAATAGGTATCCAATTGGACAGAAGATTTCATAAGAAAGAAATTTCAGATAGAATTTCGACTGAAGTTACACTTTCTAATTTCACATCCAATGTTCACAATCCAAGAAAAGCTTTGTTCTCAACACCGATGTTTAAAAGGTACATAAGTGTAGGAATAAAAATGAAAAGATGGTTTCACTGGAAATATCATTTTACCTAGTTAATTTTTCTGTGTATAATTAGAATAGGAGTAGGAGTAATTTAGCTAGGTTATTAGGTAAATAATTTAGTTTTTAAATATTGGTAGGAAAAATAAGAGAAGAAATTATCCCTATCATGTACATAATCCAAGGGTATAGTTACTTCTCTTTTCATTAAATATCTTTCTTCATAATAAAATTTGTTGTGGTTAACAGCATTTGACATTTACTAAAGACACCATTTCTCTATCAGATTTTGAACTTTTGCTTGTATAAATAGCAAAAAAATTTAGAAACTTGATCTTTATTATTAATAGATATAGTTAAAAACTTTAAACCAGATATGATACTAGTTTCAACTTCCAAAAAATTTGACGAAAGCAATCTTAGTGAAGAAATTGTTTTATATCAGTACAACGAAAGGTATCAATAACAAAATAAGGATTCCCTGTAGAAACAGCCATTTCCCAAAAAACTCTATTATTGTCGTCCAGAGCTTTCTTAAGGAAAACGATGATATCCTCCCTGTTAGAGAAAATTGCAGCATTCAGAGAGACAATCCAAGAAACACTATATCTCAAAGAATAAGAGGTCTCATCACGAGCCGGCTTATCATAATCACAGATATTATAAACTTTGCTGACTTTGCCATTACTGTCCACCAAAACAGGGCAACGAATTAAGATTATTGAAATCACAAGGCAAGGGGTCTCATCACGAGCCAGCTTGTTCAGCAAAAGTGTAAATCAAGTGAATGACTGTGTCATAATTTGGCTACCAAACCAAGACATTGTTCTTTAAGAATAAAAAAGGAAAAAGTGTCAATCTGGATTTTTCTTTGAAAGTTGTAGATCACCTTAAACAGGATAAAGGATCATTACTGGGTAATAGGTAACCCTTTCGAGGCTATGGACGCCTGTTGGCAGCAGAGGCTCTACCTGCGACAAAGGAGCATATTTAAAAAGCTGCTACACAGGGAAGACTTTATTTTATCTTTACAAGACCAAGTAATGGCTGGTGTAAATGCAAGGACAAGTTGAGGAAACAAACAATTAAAAAGAAAGAAGTTGAAACAAAATATCATTGACAGTTTGGAGTATAATATGCTTTATCTTTTTATAATAAAGTTTAATTTTCTGAAAAAAAAAATTGTTGTTTCGGAAGTTTAAAAAATTCAATAGAAAACGCAGAGATAACTGGTTCTCCCAAGTGAATCGCCAATTGTTGTGGCCAGCAACAACCCACCCCCTTTTTTCATTTAAGTGTTGTCCAAAATACTAAATGAATGGGGACCCTTAGTTAAAATTTAGGAAAAGCAAGAGTTTCCTTTCTTCAAAATAAGGTTACCATCGTAAGCTTAGGAAGGTCTTTTGAATATTTTAAAACCTAAGTCTATGATAAGGAAAAAATCTTTAAAGTCGTGTTGCAAAAAGGATAGGAAGTGCTTCCATTTGAGTATAATCCCGGTATGTACAAGACCCTCATGCTAAGCAATATATCGCATCGCAATAAAGTAATACTCATAACGGAAAAACTTCAAGATTTACCGATCTGCGATAACACCGATCGCAAGATCGCATATCGCAGAAAATGAGCTGACAAGATTTGGCAAGCATAAAACTTCTGCGATCTGCGATGTTGTGATTGCTGTGATGTTATATTCGTGTGTTTGCGCGATCTACGATGGTGCGATTTGCGATGGCGCGATCTGCGATGTTACATAAGCAAATCATAAAATCACTTCTTCACGAATCCTTCGGGCACGCTATTTAAGAAAAGCCACTTACCATAATCTGACTCAAGATCATGCGCTTTTAATGATAGTAAAGGGATTAGTTGTCAGCTATTAAATGAAATGTAGACGCGTGCTTTTGTAAAGAATTACTTCACGTAAGGTGGCATATTTGATATATCTGCTGCATTTAAAACTCTCCCATCACCTTTCTTGATCAGTCATTTCCATTTCACTTGTGAGCTACAGGAACGGAGAGCGAAAGACGATACACAGCCATATGCAGGAAGAAATGGGAAAGAAAAATAGAGCTCAGGGCTTTGAGGCAAAGGAAAAGATGAAGGAAATGGCACCTTTATATATAGACACAGCCTGTAACAAAGACGCAGGGATATCGACGTGGGAAAGCATGTACAAACTACTTGAAGAAGAGAATCCCAGAATAATGAAGGTCACTGCTGTCGCGGGCTCACAACGCTCTTCCGAAGCGTCCTTAGAAGAGCTAGCATGCTCATTTCTTCATCGGATAGCAGCAAGGCCCAAAATTCTACCATATACGGATATGATCAAGTGGATACTTGACAATGCAGACATGGAAAACAGACAATTCAAGATTCAAGGACAAGGGCTCATCGGATCATTCACTGCACAAGATTTAAAGCTTATGTATCATCTTCCTGAACCGCGGGCGACTTACAATGCACAATTCGTTAAGAAATTTGTGGCGGAGAACCCAGACCTATCAGAGACCACCAAAGATTGGTCCAAAAAAGAGGAACCGCTCAAGAAAGACAAAAACGGTATGTACAGCACTGGTTCCCTCACCTCTCTGTATTGTTTTGTTGCGGCCATGCTTTGTAGATTATTTGGGATGCCAGATATCAATAAGTTTTCGTCTGAATGGTTACCATTAATAGATGCTGCCACAAATGCCGATATTATGGATTGGG
Source organism: Pinus tabuliformis (assembly GCA_031772625.1). NCBI lineage: Eukaryota > Viridiplantae > Streptophyta > Pinopsida > Pinales > Pinaceae > Pinus > Pinus tabuliformis. Next base: position 901,036,226 of record CM062807.1, read on the forward strand.
CCAAGATCTTTTCTGATAATCTATACACGGCTATTATCAATTACCGGTCTAAGAGATCCTTGTCTCAAAGGATCTATCCTCCTTTTTATCTATCCGCATATGTTATGGATTCTATTTGTTATGTGTCTAAATTTCCCATTATGGGTTGGAAATGGACTACCCAGGACCCATTACCTATCCATGTTTATCATAAGGTACTGTGGGATTCTCAATTCATCCCACATTTCTACCAGATTTGTCACGGGCTTATCTTACCCTTGTATAGAATAATGTATGATGAAGATCCCCCGAGGTGCTCACCCGAGGCACAGATAGATATCATCCCCATCGCAAGATGTTTCGGGGAAGAATGAATCACCTATATTAGAGTATTTGGAAGCACCGTCCCTCCTCATGTCCTACCCTTGTATATTCCTGACAAACTGCTGGCTCGAGAAATTGCTTATCAAACCTGTTCAGAAGGCGGCCTAACTAAAGACCTAAAAGACAAAAAGAAGGCCATATGGCCTCAGTTTCCTGTAGTTTGTGGGGCATTTTCATTGTTCGATGTAGGTCACGCGGTCACCGAAGTGGAGAATGTGACGTGTCTACAATTATTTAAATTTCGAGCAAGGCCATTTGACCCTAATGAAGTTGCTCAAGATTTCACAACGAATGTCAAAATAAAGGTATTCGTTGGAAAGAAGGATTTATTTGATGATTTATTTCAGAATAAACGCTCACTCCAGGAAATTTTGCGGGAAGCTCAGTCAAAATTGTCTCCAGATGACCTCTAAAAATTCATGGTATACAGGGAAAGAAGACTGGCCAGTGTTCCTTTAGAAAAGCTGCGACTGCCTGCCAGAGAACCGACTCCAAGCGTTAGCCTCAGTGGGAACTCAAGCACTTCCAGATCTAAATCTAACACTGTGCAAGGAGTACCTGCACATTCTAAAGGGTCTGGAAGCGACCAAAGAAAGAACGAAGAGGTAGCTAAAGACATGGCTCAGTCAAGTGCAATGTCGCAACAACATGTTATCGCCTCCCCGCCAAGAGATGTCCACCCTCTCGTCATTAAAACGCCACCCGTCACGACAGAATTAGACAAAGAATGGGAAACCTTCAATGAGCTGATCAATCTTGAAGGGCAAGCCCCAAGAACGCCTGTGAGCAATACACAGGTAGCACAAGAAGTGGTTTTGACCATAGTCAGCAGTGTCACAGAAACGGAGCACATTCCTATCGCTCCACCTTCTGAGCTTCTACTTAATGTAGAAGAAATTCCTCCACTGGATGTATTCTATAGTCCCCAACATAAAGCAGTTGTAAGAAGACAGAGAAATAAAAGAAAACTAGAAAATACACTGTCACAAGATGCTAAACAATTGGACGTCTTATGGAAAGACCCCAACAATAACCCATCTGAAAATCTCACTAAGTTGTCTCAGATCACAGGAGCATATGCTTCTGCAACTATTGACAAGGCATCGGAAGTTCAACAACTGTTGAAAGAACATGAAGATCAAATACAGCTACTACAACGACAATTGCAACAAGCCAATGCTAATATTGAAGCTAACAAACAGCTCGAGAAGTTGCAGGAAGACTTTCAGCAGATGCAGATAGGCTATCAAAGAAGTCTAGACGAGAAAGGAAAACAATTATAGATTTTTCAAGAAATGCATAAAGATGAGCCTAAGCTTACATAATTTATTTCAGAGTCTATTGGCTTAAATGAATAACTACTGCAGCAACAGGAAGAGTTGGGACGTAAGATATCACAGTGGAGTCATTATTGCGAACTGAGCGATAAAATCTCCAATCAAGTGGTAGACTTGCGGAGTGACTATGATCAAAGTGACAAACGAGTGACGGAGTACTTGGCTTGGCAGGATGAAGATGAAGGGAAAAGAGCAAGTGCACCCAGAATAAACGAGAATCATAAAGAATTGCTCTTTGATAAATGGGACGATCAAATCAAGCAGGCAGAATAAGTAGTGGAGACAGCGGCCACGCAAGCAAGCATTCTCATCGACTGTGTAAATGAAAATTTGCACAGAGCAAATTTAATCGAAGAGACCACCCCGAGGTATCTACCAAATAAACTAGAACTGGAAGCAGAAGGCACAGGAGAAGGGAAAAGCGATCCAAGCATTAAACAGGTTAAATTGGGAGTGTTACTGGGCATACTTGGTCAAGCCGCATAGTCAATGGATGACTGTGAAATGCATCATAAACGCGGCCGAAAAAGTAGTGCCAGCTCTCATAGATTCTTTTTTCGCAGCCCAGCTCAAAGCAAAAGTCAGCCAGCCGACTCTCCTCAAGCCCATGATGAACACTTGCAGCTTTAAAGAACAGATTCAGAAATAGTCTTATTTAGAATGTTGTTTTTTTCTTTAAAATTAGATTAGAAAAAGGACAGTCATTTGAAAACCGCATCCTAAATTTTGTAAACAAACTATTATTAGAATTAGGAAGTAGTATTTTAACCCTTCTCATTGCATTTGGAGAAGGGTCCAAAAATTTGTCAAAAACTTGTCCTCAGAACATGCACTTTTGCACCCTCGGAGGGGGTTTTGATGAATGGATAGATCAAGGTTTATTAATGTTTGCATTTGATATCTGCTACTGATGTTGCACTTCTGTACTCTTAGTAAATGTTAGAGCAAGGAGAGATAAATTGGGCAGGGAGCGCATCAAATTGGAAGAGCACTTCTAGAGGAATCTTCAACCTTGGTTCAGCTACAATTTCCTAGTACAGTAGGAAACAGAGATCAGTTTAACTTAGCTCAGCAGAGGCTGAATACATGGCTGCATGTGAGGCCATTTGGATGCAGAAGATTCTAGTGGGATTGTTTGGTGAGATGATGGATCCTACAGTGATCTACTACGATAACCAGAGTTGTATCAAACTCTTTGAGAATCCAATTTTTCATGACAGGTCCAAGCACATTGATATCCGGTGTCACCATCTTCAAGACTGTGTGGTCAAGAGGATCATGTTGTTGTTGTATGTTTCGACCGAGGAACAGGATGCAGATATTTTGACTAAGGCATTGTCAAAATGCAAGTTCGAGTTCCACAAAGATAGGATTGGGGTTACTGATAATCCTTTTCTTGTTGAGAGGGACTGTTGAAAATAGCAACAAGAAATGCTAAAAATAGCATTGCTATAAATAGTAGTTCAACCAGTGTTGATCTTAGAAACAATGGATGGAAAAATGGAAGTGCTAAAAATAGCATTCTATAAATAGCATTTCGGGATAGCTTCATATTTTAGTCAGTCCCTAAACTAAAATAGTGAAGTAAAATTCGAATTTGATCTTAGCAGTTGTTTGTAAAACAATTAATTAATTCATCTTGAGTTAATTACTTTAGGAAAATCAAACATGAAGTCTATGTGGGGACATGCAACAGTTTCTCCATTAATTGAGGAATTTATCCATCAGTTAAAGATATAAGGATGAGTTGTAATATTGAGTTGTAATTAGTTGGCTCAGTTAACTGAGTCAAGTCCAGTTAGATTAATTCAAACAATTTGTTGAATTAATGTAAGTTCAGTTAGTTAATGCTTGCATGCATGTAACTACTGCACTTCAGATAACTGAGTATTCTCTCAAAAATAACTCATGCATGTTAGTTCAGATAGAGACCTAGTTGAGATCAGATGGAGGGGCAGTGTACTATCAGTTGCTAGAATATTCCATTGTGAATATTCCTTGCATGCAGAAGGAATTCTTTCCTTGAGGATTGCGCAGTTACTTCCTCAATTTTAGTGAGTGTGATGAGGCTAATTCACACATGTGACATCATTGGACCCCAAGAAAAACTGTGCAATGAAATAGGAGGCTTGGAGGGCTTGAGGAGGACATATACAGTGTCTATTTAGTCTGTGAGCTGTATTGTTTGATTGCAAAGAGAGCAGGATAGCTTGAGAGTTGATTCTTTTTGTAACTTGAACAAGATTTCCACTTGCATGATAATACAGAGATTGGGGTTTTAGGTTGAGGCTTTCCCCAGGTTATTTCTTCTGTGTTTTGTGTGATTGATTTCTCATTCTCAGTTATATGTGTTCTCTTAATCTTGCTCAATTCGATTAAGCTTCCGCAAAGTGTTGTAGAAGTAGATCTTGTATTGTGTTTTAGTATATTGCATAATCTGTTGATCTATAGTGCGAATTTCTACAATTTAATAAGAAAGTGAAGGCTTAGAATGACAGAAGAAATAAAAGCATCAAGACTATAAATGAGTTTCCTTGCACACCAAGGCTATATATATGACTAGGACTTGAACTCGGTGGTTTTGTTATAACTCTCCCAGCTCCTCCCATAGTATTATTAAAGGTATTTATATCCTGATAAGCTAATATGCAGGGTCAACGAAAGTGCCTTGCGCAGAGAAGGCCAACTGGGACTATGGGTTAGTGGGCTCAAGTTTATTTGGGCTTGCATCAAATTTTGATTGAATATATAAATGTTTTTAATTAAATATACTTCATGTACTTTTCAAATATAGTTGGAATTTAAAATCTCAACATCAATATCCATAGTGGTTGAGTTCTAGTGAAGAATCACTTAAACAAATACAAGCATGAGATAAGTAGCCCACTCTAAGAAACAAATTGCATCTTGTTTCATATGGCAGATTTCATAGACATAGCTCATTATTGTTTTCACTAACAAATCACTATATAATCTATTACAAGCCATTGGAAAAGCACAGGAAATTAAATAACTTATAAATTATCTAACTTATCTAAATATAACTCTTTCATTAATGGCTACCCACATTCTTCTAATGGTTTAAAGATAAAATAAATACTCTTGTCAAGAAAAAGTTAGTAATGGTTGAGTTACACATGTGGGAGACAATCATTTACTACAACTCATTAATGATGCCAATCCTTCACTTAATAGAGTGAGCTTCGCTAATATAATGGATAAATATTTTATTGTTTTTTGGTTTTTTTCATTAAATATTAAATGAAATAGCAAGTGATACTTTTCATTTCCAATTTGAGAAAAAGAGCTTGCTTAGTGTAATCAATTCAATTTAAGTATTCATGTTTTATATAAATAGTGTACACATTCTCATAAATATGTACAGAATTTTAATTAAATATATAAATCATTTTAATTAAGTATATTTCATGTACATTTAAATATGGTTGAAATTTAAAAGATCACAACATCAATAACCATATTGGTTGAATTCTAGTGACGAATGACTTAAATAAATACAAGCATTAGATAAGTAACCCACTCTAAAAAAACACATTACATGTTGTTTTATATGGCAATAGCTCATGGATATACCTCATTATTGCTTTGAGTAACAAATCACTATATAACTTATTAAAATCCATAAAAAAAAAAAAAACATATGAAATTAAACAATTTATCATTATCTGACTTATCAAAATATAACTCTATCATTATTAGCTACCCATAGTTTCCTAATAATTTAAAGATAAAATAAATACACTTACTGGTGAAAGAGTCACTAGTTGTTGAGTGACACATTTTAGAGACCAGTATTTACTACCATTCATTAATTAGGTCACTTTCTTACCTTATAGAATTTATTGTTTTTTTGTATTTTTCTTTAATGATTAGATGAAATATGAAGCATTACTTTTCATTTATAATTTAAGAAATAAATTTTAGTAAGTATAATCAATTCAACTCAGGTATTCATGTTTTAAATAAATAGTGTACAGTGTCTTATGATTATGCATGAAATTTCAATTGAATCTATAAATGATTTTAATTACATATATTTTATGTATTTTTCAAATGTAATTGAAATTAAAATCTTAGTATCAATATCCATAGTATTTTAGTTCTAATGAAGAATTATTTAAACAAATACAAGTATTAGATAAGTAACTTACTTTAAACAACACACTACATGTTGTCTCATATGGTAGTAGTTCATGGATATACATCAATATTGCTTTGAATAAAAATCACCATATAGCATATTTCAAGCCGTGGAAAAGAATGGGAAATTAAATAAACTATCACTATGTAACTTATTTAAATGTAACTATATCGTTATTAACTACCCACATTCTTTGTCGTTAGGGTTATCTCAATTGGTGGAGGTCTCATTGCTAAAGCATCTTTCCATTGGGAGGTCACGGGTTCTATTCTCCTCAAAACTCTTAGGGCTAGGCCTAGATTAGATTAGTCAGGGTTGTGGTCCCTTTGAGTGGACCTACCCTGATTTTCTAGAGGTAAAAAAATGAAAAAAACTACCCACATTCTTCTCATGGTTTAAAGATAAAATAAATATGTTTATTGTGAAAAACTCATTAGTTGATGAGTGACACATGTGGGAGATAAGTATTATTATATGTCATTAATTATGTCACTCCCTCTCCTAATAAAGTGAAATTCAATAATATACTGAAGAATATTGTTTTCTCTTTTGGTATTTTTCTTTAAAGATTAAATGAAATATGAAATTCTACTTTTCATTTACAATTTGAAAAATATAGTTTAGTCACCATAATCAATTCAATTCAAATACTCATGATTTACATAAATAGTGTACAATGTCTCATAATCATGTATGAAATTTTGAATGAATACATACATTTTTTTAATTAAATATATTTCATGTACTTTTCAAATATAGTTCGAATTTAAAATCTCAACATCAATATCAATAGAGGTTGAGTTATAGTGAAGAAACACTTAAACAAATACCAGCATTATATAAGTAGTCCACTCTAAACAACACACTGCATTTTGTTTCATATAACAGTAGCTCATGCATATACCTCATTATTGCTTTGAATAACAAGTCACTATACAACTTATTACAAGCTATGGAAAAGCATAGGAATTTAAATAACTTGTCATTATGTAACTTATCTAAATGTAACTCTATCATTATTAGCTACCCACATTCTCTTGATGGCTTAAAGCTAAAATAATACTCTCATCATGAAAAATGTTCAGTAGTTGTTGAGTGACCTATGTGGGAGACATGTATTTACTATGATTCATTATTTATGTCACTCCCTCACCTAATAGAGTGAGCTTCACTAATATAAGGGAGTAATCTTGTATTATTTCTTGGTATTTTTATTTAAAAATTGGATTAAATAGGAAATGTTACTTTTCATTTAGAGTTAAAGAAATATATTTTAGTCAAGTAATAAATTCATCTCAATTATTCATGTTTTACATAAATAGTGTACTATGTATCATAATTATATATGAAACTTTGATTAAAAATATAAATATTTTTAATTAATGTATTTCATGTGCTTTTCAAATCTAGTTGGAATTTACAATCTCAACCTCAATATCCATAATGGTTGAGTTCTAGTGAAGAATCACTTAAACAAATACAAACATTAGATAAGTAGCCCACTATAAAGAACACACTGCATGTTGTTTTATATACAGAGTTCATGGCTATAGCTTATTATTGCTTTGACTAACAAATCATTATATAACTTATTACAGACCATGAAAAAGCATAGGAACGTAAATAGAATATCATTATGTAACTTATCTAAAGGTATCTCTATCATTATTCACTAACCACATTCTTCTAATGGTTTAAAGATGAAATAAATAGACTTACCATGAAAATCACTTGTTGTTGAGTGACACATGGGAGAGAAGTATTTACTAGCGTTCATTAATAATGTCACTCTCTCACTTAGTAAAGTGAACTTCACTAATATGATGGAGTATTCTCGTATTTTTTTTGGTATTTTTCTTTAAATATTAGGCTAAATTGGAAGTCTTAGTTTTCATTTACAATTTAAGAAATAGAGTTTAGAGAGTGTAATCAATTCAATTCAAGTATTCGTTTTTTACATAAATAGTGTGTAATGTCTCATAGTTATGTATGAAATTTTATATATCTCTATATATATATATATACTTTTTAAATATGGTTGTAATTTAAAATATCAACATCAATATCCATGGTAGTTGAGTTCTAGTGAAGAATCAATTCAAAAATTCAAGCATTAGATAAGTAGCTCACTCTAAACAAAATGCCATATGTTGTTTCATTTGGTAGTAGTTGATGGACATACCTCATTATTGATTTGACTACAAAATCACTATACAACTTATTACAAGTTATGGAAAAGCATAGGAAAATAAATAAATTATAATTATGTAATTATGTAAATGTAACTCTATCATTATCAGCTACCTATGTTCTTCTTATGGTTTAAAGATAAAATAAATACTCTTATCATTAAAAAGTGACTAGTTGTTGAGGGACACATGTGGGAGGAAAATATTTACTACCATTCACTAATTATGTCACTCCCTCACCTAATAGAGTGAACTTCGTTAATATAATGGATTAATATTGTATTATTCTTTTGTATTTATATTTAATGATTATATGAAATAGGAAGAAGTGTTACTTTTCATTTACAATTTCAAAATTAGACTTTAGTCATCTTAATCAATTCAATTCAAGTATTCAAGTACTACATAAATAGTGTACAATGTCTCATATTTATGCATGAAATTTTGATTGAATGTATAAATGGTTTTAATTAAATATATTTCATGTACTTTTCAAATATAGTTGGAATTTAAAATATCAACACCGATATCCATAGTGGTTTCTTTCTACATAAAAATCACTTAAACAAATACAAGCATTTGATAAGTAACCCACTCTAAACAACAAACTATATTTTGTTTCATATAGAAGTAGTACATGGATATATTACATTATTGATTTGACTAACAAATCATTATATAAATTATTAAAAGGCCTGAAAAAACATAGGAAATGAAAAAAATTATCATTATGTAACTGTATCATTATTAGCTACCCACATTCTTCTTATAATATAAAGATAAAATAAATACCCTTATCATTAAAATGTCATTAGTTGTTGAGTGACATGTGTGAGACAAGTATTTACTATCATTCATTAATTATGTCAGTCCTCCACCTAATATAGTGAAATTCACTTATATAATGAAGTAATCATGTTTTTTTTTTTGTATTTTTCATTAAAGATTAAAAATGAATTAGGAAGTTTTACTTTGCGTTTAGAAGTTAAGAAATACAATTTAGTCAGCATAATCAATTCAATTCAAGTATTCATGTTTTACATAAATAGTATACAATGTCTCATAATTATGTGTGAAAAATTTATTGAATATATAAATGTTTTTAATTAAATAGAAGATATATAGAAACGCCATTAAGGTAGTGTTAATTTTTAAGATGAAATTGTATTTTATAGATAACTTTGGACACAAAATAATCTTAGTAGGATCTAATAGAGGAGTATCCATAAACTTCATTTTAGTATTAGAATTAAACAAATGTTTTAGGAAGATTTGTAATATGTACATTGTTATAGTTACATACAAGAAGGATGATGCAATGAATATGGTTCAAAATCCTATATATTTAAATTCCTTGTTGTGTTTCTAGAAGATTTACCTAAATTACCGTGTAAGTAGGATTTGGAGTTCACGATTGAACCTAAAAGAGGAGCTATGCTTATTTTTAAAGATCCTTGTCACATAACAACCCTAGAGTTACAAGAGTGGTTGATGCAAATCCAAAAACTATTAAATTGAGTTTTATCCATCCTTGATTGTCAATGTGCGGAGTATTAGCAATCATTAGAAAGAAGAAAGATGGATCATGGAGGCTCCATATAAATTATCCTCAATTAAACCAAAATTTAGTATCATTTTCCCATAATTAATGATTTATTTGAATAATTAAGTGTTCAAATATATTTTCAAACATTAAATTGAGGTTGGAATATCATCAATTGAAAATTAGGGAAAAATACATCTGTAACATGACATTTAAGATGTGGAGAATCTAAGACTACTATTAAAATATGGTAGAGAGCATAAGTTGTATGCTACGCTCTTTAAGTGCTCGTTCTTTTAATCAAATATTCATTATTTGGATCATATAGCCTCAAGAGAAGGAATTGTTGCAGATCCAATAAATACAGAGCCGATTATGGGTTGGGTGGTAACTCTAAATATACATGAGAACTCTGTGGATTTAATTAGGTATTAAAGGAGGTTTTTAGAAGAATTTTCAAAAACTATTAATTCTATCATGGAACTATAAAAAAAAAAAACAAAAAACAAAAACAAAAAACAAAAAAAAACCAAAACAAAAAACAAAAAACAAAAAAACAAAAACAAAAAACAGAAATAAAAAACAAAAAACAAAAAAACAAAAAACAAAAAAACAAAACAAACAACAAAAAACAAAACAAACAACAAAAAACAAAAAAACAAAAAACAAAAAAACAAAAAACAAAAAACAAAAAAAAACAAAAAACAAAAAACAAAACAAAACAAAACAAAACAAAAAAAAAACAAAAAACAAAAAACAAAAAAACAAAAACAAAAACAAAAAACAAAAACAAAAAAAACAAAACAAAAAAACAAATCAAAACTATGTGAACAAAGCAATGTGAATTACTATTCAACAAGCTTAAACAATTGTTGATGAACACTCCCATACTAAAGGTACCAAACATGGATCATGATTTTCTAGTGTGCACCAATGTTTTCAGAGAAGGATTAGATAGAGTATTAATGAAACAAGGTAGGGTAATTGCCTTAGAACTTATGAAAACAATGCATTAATGATGCCTTTGGAGGAATTTTTTTGGATAGAGGAAATTTTGAAATAAAGTTGACCACCAAGGGATTTAGAATATATTTACATGAATGCTATATAGAGAAGATGGACATAATCATTGAGTATGATTTAACATATCATACATTAAAGAAAATTAAATTAGGTAGAGGATGGCTTAAGTAGAAAACATTATACTCAATGCTAGTTTGAAAAAATAATCTTAAAGAAAATATATTGAAATCGCAAGAAAATAACAAATGGTATGTTGAAGTGAAATGACAAAATAAAAATGAGGTAATGAAATTCCTTGATATGACGGATATAACCTAGATAAATTTAGACTATTGATATTTTAAAGAAGGATTTACATGCCTCCAAATGAAAAAATTCATAAGTTGATACTTATGGAAGAAAAAATAATAGTATATATGCTCAACCTAGAGTGAAAAGGATGTGTGTAGATTTGAAACAACTATTTATTTGGAATGGAATGAAGAAAGATGTGGTACACACGATGGATAGATGTTTGGTATGTTAGCACGTGAAGGTTGAGTATTGACACCAAACATGATTATTGTAACCACATGCTATACCATAATTGAAATGGGAAGTGATTTGGATAGCTTTCATAGTGGGATTTCATTTGATGTCGAGAAGATGTGATTCAATCTTGGTAATAGTGGATTCTTTTACCAAGAGTATGCATTTTATTCTAGTGAAGAATACCAGTCAAGAACCAAAAATATTAAGGATTTTTATAAATAAATAATGAGATTGCATAGATACTAAATAAGATCAACTCACATAGAGGATCAATGTTTACAAAAAGGTTTCCAACTAGTTTCCAAGAGTCCTTAGGAATGAAACCTAATTTTAGTACAACATTTCAACCCAATATAGATCGAAAAAATTAGAGAGTGGATCAAGTATTGGAGAATATGTTGCATATGTATGCAATAGATTGTCAAAGTTTTTGGGAAAAGTATTTACCTCTTGTGGAATTTGAATATAAAAATAGTTATCAAAGTTCAATAAAATAACAAATTTCGTGTTTTTGCATGGTCAATCATATTGAACTCATATTAGTTGGGTCGGGATTAATGGTATATTCCTAATTTACCTTGAATTAATTCAATACATTAAAAATAAAATGAAAAGAATCTAATAGAGACTAATGGAAGCTTAAGATAAACAAAAAAAAGTTATGCAAATGTGTATAAAATTGGTGGATTACAAAGAAGTGGACAATGTTTTTTCAAGAGAGAATGCAAAAGTGATGTATTATATTTGGCAAGGGAGCCAATTTATCAACATGGCACATGAGACTATTTGACATCATTGAAAGGTTAAGATATATTTATTATCATCTTGCATTTTCATCATCTCCAGATCTTATATATAATGCTTTCATGTTTCAATTTTCCAATATTATATTTCATATCCTTCTCATGTTGTTGATTTGAGTAATTTGTAGGTGCTAGGTGAGGGGGACTTTGAAGGATAAACCAATCAACATGTTCGACCAATGACCTTGAAAAATTCAATATCAATTGTTCAATTAAGTAAAGTTTCATTATGATAGCTACAATTATCATAATCTTAGTTCAACTAAAAAACACAGAAAATGGAAGTTATAAAAAATCATTATAATAATAACACCAAACGATTCCTTCAAAAGATACATTTATAGGGTTAATGCAGCATCATAACACTTATAGTAGTTTCCATAAAGTTTATAGGGAAGCCACATATCAATTGCTAATACACATAGTTTAGAATGTATATTTAATACCTAAATACAAATAAATTCACAACAAAAATATGGAATTCTATTAATGAAAATCACAAGAGTAAATTGTGATCTATTTTAAACTATATATCATTGTATACCTAAATTATATACCTAAAATATATAGAGCATAAATTTCAAAATTAAAAATCATGACATTGAATATGTGGGTTTTTTTTTTTTGACACCAGCATAGATCCATCTTAAAGCAATCTATTTTAAACTATATATTATTTATACGTAAAATTTATAAAGTGAAAATTTCAAAATTAAAGTTCATAACATTGAATATGTGAGTTCTTTCTAATTTTTTAACACCAACATAGATCCATCTTAACTTTGGATATACCAAGCACCGAGAGGGATCAATTCTCTCAAGATGCACCTATTTTTGAGGATAAAACTTTAGCAACGATTTTCACATTTGATTCCTTTCAACTCTTGGTAGATCTAGAGTTAAGATGGATCTATGTTGATTTTGAAAAACACACTAATAAAATATTTTAACTATAAGAAATTTTAATTTTCACTTGTTTTATATAATATATAGAAATATATTTGTTATTATTATTTTTAAAATATTATATATGATCTCTGTATTAAAAATGCAAATGGCATAAATTAGACCATCTTACTCACATTGAAAATTAATGTATAAGGCAATTTTTAATTTAAATTATTTTATATTTCTCTATATAAAGTTGATATAAAATTAATTATATCCCCTATCTCCTATCTCCTATCCCCTACCCTTTTTGGCATTTACATCGATAAGCTAGAGGATTGTCTGGAAATTGCAGTTTGCAATGGCACCAAATTTGCTGGGATAATCATTACTCTTCTCCTTTATGTTGATCATATCGTTCTTCTTGCAAAAAACCATCATGACCTAGACAAGCAACTTAAGACTCTTCATGTCTGCTGCTCCAAGATTGGTATGAAAATCAATACTAACAAGACTAAAGTCATGATCATCAAATCCAAAAAGATCACCCATGGTAGTTTCATCTATGATAACCATTACTTAGAGCATGTTTCTTCTTATAAATATTTGGGTATTGACTTTCCTCATCAGCTCAACTGGAATTATAGCATCGAGAAAAGGATTATTGGAGGTTGGAAAGCTTATTATGAGCTTGAAAACAATTGTAAGTCAGTCGATCTTTGCATTTGGAGTAAAAAAGGTTCCTCTTTGAGACTCTCGTCACCCTTGTTGTCTTATACAAATGTGAAGTTTGGGGTTGCAGTATATCGAGAGAGTCGTGGAGAAAGATTGAGATGATTAAAAAGAAATTCATAACCTACAACCTCAAGATCAAGGGAAATACTCCCTATCATATCCTCTTGATCAACGCTTCCATGTCCCCCATTCAAAGTACAATTATGTTTAGATATATGATGTATAAGAAGAAGCTTTACAACATGGACTCCAAGAGGCTTCCAAAAATTTCTTCTAACTTTAGTCAAAACCCCCACCTTCACCTTAAGTGTGGGTGGCATAAGGATTCCCAGTCTTGGCTCAACCATCGGGGGATTAAGGAGGAGATCGTCTTTGGAAGCAAGGATAGTATCAAGGATACTATTACCTCCAATTTTAAGGACAAGCTATGGGATGATAAGGAGTTGGAGGGTAAAAGGAAGCTAAGATACTATAAGGACGTGATCAACCCCACCCTCGATAACCAGAATTATCTCTCTGTGTTGACCAACACTAAGGAAAAAATGAACATCACTAGGGTAAGAACTAATTCTCATGAACTTCGCATTGAAACTCGGCAGTGGTCTACTCCCAAGATTCCCCGGTATGATTGAATCTGTCAGATTTGTGATACCAAGAAAGTGGAAGATGAAAAACACTTCCTTTAGATTTCCTCACTCTTACTCACATACACTCTCAATTCCCTAACATCTACCACACTTCCAATCTTCTTGACTTATTAAGCTAGCGCAACTATAAAGATCTTAGAGTCCTTCTTTCCCTTCTTTTTTATCATAGAAACAAGATTTTAAAGAATCGCAATTAGATTATTTTTCTTTCCCGAGGTCTGATAGACCACATTGGTCTTAGTGGACTTTAGTCATCATCATCATCATCATATATATATAAGAATCACAATTGAACATAGAAAGAATTATACATCATGTAGTATCAACAATATTATTTTTACATGTCATTTTTCATCTTCGTACTAAGAATTACATGTCTCCTTCATACTAAAAATCGAATTAAGTTTCTTTTACTTGCAATAAAATTATCTTTCTATATAAAATTTGATATAAATTAATATGGAAATTGAAATATTTTATTTATGACCGACCTTGATTTTTTCTATTATTAATGTTCTTTTAATTTATTAATCTAAGTATTATTTTATGATTTTTAAAATGTAATGTTATATGGTAACATTTCCCTCCTAATAAGTTGTAGAGTGCCTCTACACCCAACAACAATAATATAATGATTGAATGTTTTTAAGAACGAATAATAATCTCTAATTATTTATTCAATTTAAATATAAAAAACATTTAAAAACAAAAAATAATGTCCAACTACTTATTTTATTTATTTTTTAAATTAAATATAATTAATTAAAAATTTTCTTTTTTATTATAATGATAAATATATTAAACAAATTAACAATAATAATATTTTTCAAAATTATCCATAAAAATTTAAATTAATAATGAATAAGTATATTATTAAAATAATCCTTATAATAAGCCATTTGTAATATTAATATTAATATTAATATATATATAGATATATAGATATAGAGTTGTTTATAGGGGGAGGAATTGCCGTCAAAAGTGGCTGGAATCCGAGAAAAAAATTTTCAAAAAATCTTGTAAATGCAGTGTTTGAATCATGTTTTTGATGGCGGAAATAGATTCAGCACCACCAAAAACCTAGAGGACATCTAAAATTATGAAGATTGACAGCTTTTACTTAGATTTACAAAAATACCTACCAGATTTTTTCAAAATATAACCAGAATTTCTATAACTTTTAAGGGAAAAAAACATAATAGTTAAACTACAGCATTTCTTTATATTTAAAATAAATAGAAAACAAATTTATTAATAATATTATTTTTAAATTAAAATATCAATTACAATTTTAAGGACTCTTTAAATATCAGTTCTTTCCGACACTGGTTCGACCTTACTCGTATGGTTTCGTGCACTTTCCACATATGAAATCATGGCTGAAATGTGAAATGTGAACTTTAAGATATTGAAATGTGAAATGTGAAATGTGAAATGTGAAATGTCAACATCAATATGTATAGTGGTTGAGATATTGGAGAGGAATCACTTAAACAAATGCAAACATGAGGTACATACATTGAACCGTACATTACATATCGTTTCATATGCCAACAAATTATGAAATAACTTTAACATTTATTATGCTCTCATGCTTTAGAAATGAAAAATACGATCATATTATGAAAAAGACACTAGTGGGAGACAATGCATTTGTCATATTAATATTTTTCATTGTTTATGAAATAATTTGATGAAAATATTAATAATATCAATTTGATGTTATTACTGTACTAAATTATTTGATATTAATATATATAGAGTTAATAATAACTCAATACACAATATTTATAAAAAAAAAAATAGTTAATAATAACCCAATACACAATATTTAATTAAAAAACTAAATTCTTATACCAACCAAATACACAATATTTAATAAATAAAATAAATTCTCATATCAACCCACTACATAATATTTAATAAAAAAATTAAATTCGTATACTAACCAAATACACCATATTTAGTAAAAAAATAAATACTCATACCAACTCAATACACAATATTTAATATAAAAATTAAATTCTCACACTTACAACAAAAATAATAATAATTTACAAATTCAAGGTATCCACAATATTATATAGCTAATTTTAGGGCATATTTTATTTCAATGTTGGTTGGTTCTCATACCACTTCCACTTTATTTTAAGAAAAGAAAACCAAAATTAATATTTAAGTTAGTGCATAATCACTTTAGAGAACTATTATTAATAAATGCTTAAAATAACTAAAATCATAACCTAAGTACTCTATCTCTAATGTTCTTTTTGCCTACTTAGCATCAAGCATGTGTAATTCCCTTCTGGCTGCCAATGATTTTCAAACGCATGAGAGACAAATATAAATTAAAATTAGTGCAATAAATCCATATAAAATGTGTATGAAACTTTCTATAATATAAAATGTTGTGTGATATTTTCTCATGTTTTTATTTGTTGATTGTGTCCGTTATCTTCAGTTTCAAAAAATTTCCAAATGGATTATTTTTTTTCTCAATTTTATACGTTTTCATTGTTTTGGAATTTTTTCCTTGATATTTTATTTAAAAAAATAATAAAAAATAAAAATAATTTTAAAAATCAACTAAGAGTGGTGATTATTTTATTAAATACTAAAACAAATATTCAAATTTTATTAAATAATTTTATGCATAGTCCCATTTTATCCTTGAGCTATTTTCATTTTAATGATACCTTTATTTGCAATGAAAATTATCATATAAATGATTTTTCCTTGCACTTTGGATGTCTTTCCAATACTTATAGTAGTTTCAAAAAACTTAATGTGTATCCACCCAATAAATTTAGAAACATTTCAACTCTTTTATAAGTTTTAATGCTTTTTACTATATAAAAAGAAGCCACAACCCTTTACCCAAATATTAAAATTTAACAAGGTTCATCAAGCATGATCTATTACTTGTGTTGATACATTTGCAGATATAAGGAATAAGTATTAAGATATTCAAGTATTTGAAATATAGGTTATTTTATAGAATCTTTCTAATAATATAAATATTAATAAAACTTGTAGTACATAAAATGATCTATTGGAGGTGGAAGGAGGTGGAAGAAGTCTGGATAAATATTTGGAAGCAACATTCATCGCCAAAAGTAGTTTTTTCACTCTAGTTGTTTTTCCAAAATAAAGCTTTGACCTGGGATAATCTTATCAAACAGAACCATGAAGGCTCATCTCACTGCCCTTTATGGCTTCATCACTTGAAGGACGTCGAGCACCTATTTAAAAATTGTTCTTATACTCTCGGGATCTGGGGCTACCTCAATCAAATCCTCTCATGCTTTGACAGAGCCCCCATTAGTATCCTAAATAGTATTGCTAATTGGCATAAAGGAATTATTTTCAATCCCATCCTCAACCACATAGGGAATCTCGCCCCTAGTTTCCTTCTATAGGTCGTCTCGAAAGAAAGGAATCACATAATCTTTAAAAAATCATCCATGCCTAAAGCTTCTGTTTCGAGTATCATCCAAAATAACATTAAGGAATCAATTATTTCCTCACCTGGGCTTTGTGTTGACTGGGAAAGCTCATGACTCTGAAGATATTATCCTCCAACATTGGTATATCGCTCCATCCTCCCTTCTTCTCCCCAACCCCTAAGGCTAATATCCCCCCCATTGGTCCCCTTCCCCCTCATATTTCCTCAAACTCAATTTTGATGGAGCATCAAGAAACCTAGGTCTCTCTAGTTTTGGGGGCATCATCAAAGACCATAAAGGCTCTCCCTTTCACCTTTATGTTTATTTGTGTAGCTTGGGAGGTACTCCACAACCATGGGTACTGGGTTTGTGTGAGTTTTCACTGCAAAAGGGTTTGTGGGTGAAGAACCCAAGAGGTGGGGTTTTGAATCAAAGAAAGGGGTTTAAAATCTAAGCGAAATTATTATTAATTCCTAAGGTCTAGAGGACTAAAACCCTAATTATAGAGGTTTCCTAAGAGACTAAAGGAGAAACTATTTAAAGAGGACTAAATATCAAGGCCAGAAAATCAAGGATGAGGAGCATCATTTGATCATAGGAACTAACGAAGTGTATCCCTAGGAGAGGCTGAGCTTGAAGGTCGAGTAGGGCTACAGGGGACGTTGAGTTATACTTCCAAGTGAGCATCTTTCTCAAGAGATATTTGTCCGATTGTAGTGCGAGTCACTCAAGATAGCCGCAAGCCTTGAGGAGAGATGATTTGTAGCTTTGAGGTTTGGCTTCATGGTTGAGCATTGTTCACAAATGAAGTTGTGAACAATGAATTTTGTATGCAATATGTAATGGCATGAAGAACTCAAGTACAATACTCATGAAAGGATCCATGGTCTGTTAGGAGGTAGATTGATGGGATCCCTAGTTCAGTGTGTTGGAAATGGAAAAACAATTGATAAGAGGGCAGACCCAGAAGACCCAATGTGCATACTTCTTCATGGACCAAGAGGACTACTAGTAGGAAGATCGATGAGCCAAAGTTCAGTGACATAAAAGGAGAAGTGATCATTGATAGTGGTAGGTTGAGAAATCAAAGATGTAGTTGTAGTGATCAACAGATGAGAAGGCAAGAGGACCCACCATATATGTTCAAAGTACGTGGACTGAAATAGTTACGAGGCAACACATCGAAAAGTAGGAAAGTGTGTCTTGTTCAAGGTAGATTGGTGGTCATAGTAATTGACACCAAGCCCTAGTTATGTCCTCGTATCAAGGTTGTATGTAAGGGCCAAGATCCTTAGTATGGAATCCCTAAGATTGTTGTATTATGGTTTGTAATATAACAAGTAGTGGGTTTAAAAAGTTAAAAATTGTCATGTGCACTAGTTGATTCACTGATGGTTGTTATTTCGTTGTGCAAAGTAGAAGTGTTGTGGAATTTGAGTGTGTTTTTGTTTGATATTTTAAGAGCCAAACCAAATTCTTGAGTGTCATGGAAATTTAAAATGGCTTCTGAGCTATTTTGAAGGGCGAGTGGATCAAAGTGTGTGTAGTGGAAGCATGTGAGCCAATGGATATCGTGTAGACTCAGAGGGATTCTAGCTTCAAAGGCATAAACTCTATGGATGTTTGATATCTCCAAGTTCTGACGCGATGAAGCATAGACACTACCAATACAGTGTGGTCCATTCTATCGGGTATGATGTAGTGGTGCACGCCAAATGGGCTAGTGTCGTTATTAATGATGATGGATCCTTCCTAATAATGGAAGTACCTCCCTTGCTAAAGGGGAGTGCTTATTTGTTTAGCTTGGAAGGTACTCTACAATCATGGGTACTAGGTTTGTGTGAGTTTGCAATGCAAAAGGGTTTGTGGGTAAAGAACCCAAGTGGTTGGGTTTTGAAACCAAGAAAGGGGTTTACGATCTAAAATAAATTATTATTAATTCCTAAGGTCTAGAGGACTAAAACCATAAGACTAGAGGGTTCCTAAGACACTAAAGGAGAAACTATTTAAAGAGGCCTAAGGATAAAGGCTAGACAACCAAGGATGGGGGGCATCATCTGATCATAGAGGCTAACGAAATGTAGCCCTAGGAGAGGCCAAGCTTGAAGGTCGAGTAGGGGTGCAAGGGAGGTCGAGTTATACATCCAAGCAAGCATATGTCTCAAGAGGTATTTTCCCAAGTGAAGTGTGAGTGCCTCAGGATAGCCATAGTTCTTGAGGAGGGATGATGTGGAGCTTTAAGGGTGTGTTTCATGGTTGAAGAAAGATCGAGTAAGCCCAATATCGTAGACAAGCTTCATTAGGGGAATTTTGAGGTCTACAGTGGGCCTCCTAAGGAAATTATAAAATAATAGTGGAAATAATAAAATAAGATTAGATTACATCACCAAATTTTAGAGGGAAAAAGAGAAAAAACCTATTTTTTCAACTTGTATTTTCAACTTATCTCCTTATGGGTTTACTCAAATTTCGAGTGAAAACACTTGTTAGATGCAAAATTTGATTCCTCATCCAAGGAGTAACCATGTTGCGTACTTTTGATGGATTGTACAACATGAAAAATGAGAAATACGTGAAAAACGTTATTGCAATCACGGTTTTTCATGTATTTCTCATTTTTGGTGTAGTAGGGTCCATGATCCTGATTTAAATAGGAAAGCAACAAATTACAGAGATAACCATAAATACATACATGCAGGAGAAATAATACTTCATTTCATTAATGTAAAATAATGAAATATTCTTGCAAACAGAAATGGAAATAAACTAGCTCGGGCGATGGTAGCTTATCTCTAAGAAGAGATGTGGCAGCAACATGCCTCTGAACTATGTTACAATGAGGCTCGAAGGCCTATTTATTGTTGAAAAACAATGGAAAACCCTAAACATCCAATAAACTAACCCTAGGATATGAAGCACTAAACTATGGGCCCCTTTTGGGTAAATTGGTACATCAACTTCCTCGGGTTGTAACTTTGGCATACGATCTTTGTTTGACACGCTTAATACCTCGTTAGAAAGATCTATCTGAGGAATACAACTTTCGAGTTGCCAACATTGTCCACAACACATGTTCACTCCCAATTTCCCAAAAAAAGTCGTTTAGGGCTTCAAAACGGCTCTCGAAGTTGAGGACCCGAAAAAACTGCCAAAAATAGTAGATTGTGCTACAATTAAGAAAATTGGAAAACTAAAAGAGATATTTTTGGGGATCCAAGTGGGATAAGTGGGTGGTCACCAACTTCCACCTGGGTCATTTCTCCCCCCTTAGGAAGCAATGGTCCCCATTTTGTTGAGTGCCTCCACGAGATGGGGAAACTTCTGCCGAACTTAGTCCCTGGTGAGCTATTCTACAATCTCTGATGTGTCCAGTAATGGTGGGAAACATGGTTGAGAGTTGTCTACATTGAAAACTCGGTGCAAGCCAAGGAATGGAGGAATGTTGTGCTCCAAAGAATTGTTTCTTGCAAGCTTGGTAATGTTGTAAGGACCATATCGAAGTGGTTTGAACTTCCAATGAGCTCTTGTAAGGTGTTCTTTCTGCAGATGCAACCAAACTTTGTTGCCCACCTGAAAATTGCGTGGCACTCGATGTTGATCATGTCACTGCTTTTACTGAGCATTTTCCACAATGGAGAGGTGATATATTGGCCCGTTGGGTAGAGGTGCTATGGGATTCAGATCGCACGAATGCTTGACATGACAGTGCAATGGTACCCCTATGGGTGAGGAGAATATGTCCCTGTATTCTTTCATGACCGTATCCACCTAGTTTTGCTACATGGAGGAACCCTTTCTGAGGGCCATGGATGTTGCCACAATCTTCCCCTTACTTTGAGAGCAAACCAGAAAGAAAATAAATATCCTAGTCTGGGAGATGATCTTACTACATTTCTAGTAGAGATCAAAGAGGTGGCAGTACGTGGGGCTACCTCTAGTATCTTGTATAATGAATTACCCAAAGAAATAATAATAGCGTGAGGCCTTGACTCATACATAGCATGTCGCTTCCACAAGTATGGTTGGCCTAATAATACATCACAAACATCAAGAGGTGCAACATCAGACAGTACCTCATATGTGAAGGGCTTGATGTTGTAAGGAAGGCAACATTACTAGCAGACTTGAAGATCTCATCCTTAGTGAAGCCACCTGATGTTGTACGATTGCGGGTGTGGTATGGTTAGTAGGCCCAACCGCTTCACGACCTCTATTGAAATGAGGTTATTTTGGCTGCCACTATCGACAATGAATTGCAGCGGAAAACCCTTCACCCACATGTGTGAGTGGAAAAGATGCTCCCCTTCCTCTGGATCTTCGGGCTCATTCTTCTAGATCTTGGTGGTGGCAACAGTGGCACTGGGTTCTGCATCAATGATCTACTTGCCTTTGCCATTCCTCTTGTCAGGTTCTAACTCAGGGTTGGAACATGCATCTGATTCTGAAGCCTTCAACTCGGCCACCAGCGACTGCTTGGGTCGGCACTCACTTGTGTTATGAGTGGGGCTCTTATGGAACTCACACCACTTTCCTGTGTTCTTCTTTGACTTCGTGGTGTTGTTCTTTTCTTGCGGCTTCAATGGGTTGTCTTGGGTGACACCGTCTTGGCTTTGTCCTTGGTTCTACATTTGGGGAAGCCTTTCCCTTGCTTCGGATTCGCGGATCCAAAGTCTTGCTTCTTCTATTTAAACTTCTACTCAATATTGACAGTGTATCGGTACATCGTGCCAAGAGAGGAGATGTCCAGGAACTCCATCTCGTCCTGAATGTACCTATGTAGGCAGCTATGGTATTTGAGTACCAAATGCCGCTTAGAATCCTTAATACCCAACTTTGTGCGAAGGGTATGAAAAATATTAGTAAACTCTAGCATGTCTTGGTTCCTTCCCTGCCGCAGCGTGGCCCACTTTATGTATTTATCCTTATATCTTTCAATAGGGTAGTACTGCTCCTTGATGGAGTCCCGGAATGAATTCCAAGTGGGTGTGGCTGAAAATTGATCTGAATTTGAAAATACTTGTAAATGCTTAGCAAGGTATTCAATTCAGTAAACATACATTTTTAAGTGATGTACATTTCTTGTAGTTAGAAACAAATGACTTTTTTAACTATTTATGACCCTTTTATGTGTAGTATAATTAATTCATTTCTCTGTTTAACATACTAAAACAGATTTGTTCAAGAAAATAACTCAAACACAGATGCAAAGGAAGTTGATAACACATTTCACCCCTCCTGGGCTACATCTGCCAGGTCCAAGGCTCCCAAATGGGCATGTCCTTGATTTGATTAAAAGCTCAAAATGATTGTACAACAGAATACAAGCCTCTACAGGAGAAATAGACTGTAAAATTGGATTTAAAACACTCAAATCCTTCAGGATT
The DNA here is from genome assembly GCA_031772625.1 of Pinus tabuliformis. Lineage (NCBI taxonomy): Eukaryota > Viridiplantae > Streptophyta > Pinopsida > Pinales > Pinaceae > Pinus > Pinus tabuliformis. The sequence continues at coordinate 901,059,277 of CM062807.1, forward strand.
GACTACTGGTTCACCTCCAATGGGTACCTGCAACCCAATACAACTCTCACAATGCTGGGCCCCAGTGGCTCTGTTGTGGCCAGCAACAACCCCCCCCTTTTTTCATTTAAGTGTTGTCCAAAATACTAAATGAATGGGGACCCTTAGTTAAAATTTAGGAAAAGCAAGAGTTTCCTTTCTTCAAAATAAGGTTACCATCATAAGCTTAGGAAGGTCTTTTGAATATTTTAAAACCTAAGTCTATGATAAGGAAAAAATCTTTAAAGCCACGTTGCAAAAAGGATAGGAAGTGCTTCCATTTGAGTATAATCCCGGTATGTACAAGACCCTCATGCTAAGCAATATATCGCATCGCAATAAAGTAATACTCATAACGGAAAAACTTCAAGATTTACCGATTTGCAATAACACCGATCGCAAGATCGCATATCGCAGAAAATGAGCTGACAAGATTTGGCAAGCATAAAACTTCTGCGATGTTGCGATCGTTGTGATGTTATATTCGTGTGTTTGCGCGATCTGTGATGGTGCGATTTGCGATGGCGCGATCTGCGATGTTACGTAAGCAAATCATAAAATCACTTCATCACGAATCCTTCGGGCACGCTATTTAAGAAAAGCCACTTACCATAATCTGACTCAAGATCATGCGCTTTTAATGATAGTAAAGGGATTAGTTGTCAGCTATTAAATGAAATGTAGACGTGTGCTTTTGTGAAGAATTACTTCACATAAGGTGGCATATTTGATATATCTGTTGCATTTAAAACTCTCCCATCACCTTTCTTGATCAGTCATTTCCATTTCACTTGTGAGCTGCAGGAACGGAGAGCGAAAGACGATACACAGCCATACGCAGGAAGAAATGGGAAAGAAAAATAGAGCTCAGGGCTCTGAGGCGAAGGAAAAGACGAAGGAAATGGCGCCTTTGTATACAGACACAGCCTGTAACAAAGACGCAGGGATATCGACGTGGGAAAGCATGTACAGACTACTTGAAGAAGAGAATCCCAGAATAATGAAGGTCACTGCTGTCGCAGGCTCACAACGCTCTTCCGAAGCGTCCTTAGAAGAGCTAGCATGCTCATTTCTTCATCGGATAGCAGCAAGGCCCAAAATTCTACCATATACGGATATGATCAAGTGGATACTTGACAATGCAGACATGGACAACAGACAATTCAAGATTCAAGGACAAGGGCTCATCGGATCATTCGCTGCACAAGATTTAAAGCTTATGTATCATCTTCCTGAACCGTAGGCGACTTACAATGCACAATTCGTTAAGAAATTTGTGGCGGAGAACCCAGACCTATCAGAGACCACCAAAGATTGGTCCAGAAAAGAGGAACCGCTCAAGAAAGACAAAAACAGTATGTACAGCACTGGTTCCCTCACCTCTCCATATTGTTTTGCTGCGGCCATGGTTTGTAGATTATTTGGGATGCCAGATATCAATAAGTTTTCATCTGAATGGTTACCATTAATAGATGTTGCCACAAATGCCGATATTATGGATTGGGCCAAGATCTTTTCTGATAATCTATACACGGCTATTATCAATTACTGGTCTAAGAGATCCTTGTCTCAAAGGATCTATCCTCCTTTTTATCTATCCGCATATGTTATGGATTCTATTTGTTATGTGTCTAAATTTCCCATTATGGGTTGCAAATGGACTACCCAGGACCCATTACCTATCCATCTTTATCATAAGGTACTGTGGGATTCTCAGTTCATCCCACATTTCTACCAGATTTGTCAAGGGCTTATCTTACCCTTGTATAGAATAATGTATGATGAAGATCCCCCGAGGTGCTCACCCGAGGCACAGATAGATATCATCCCCTTCGCAAGATGGTTCGGGGAAGAATGGTTCGCCTATATTAGAGTATTTGGAAGCACCGTCCCTCCTCATGTCCTACCCTTGTATATTCCTGACAAACTGCTGGCTCGAGAAATTGCTTATCAAACCTGTTCAGAAGGTGGCCTAACTAAAGACCTAAAAGACAAAAAGAAGGCCATATGGCCTCAGTTTCCTGTAGTTTGTGGGGCCTTTTCATTGTTCGATGTAGGTCACGCGTTCACCGAAGTGGAGAATGTGACGTGTCTACAATTATTTAAATTCCCAGCAAGGCCATTTGACCCTAATGAAGTTGCTCAAGATTTCACAACGAATGTCAAAATAAAGGTATTCGTTGGAAAGAAGGATTTATTTGATGATTTATTTCAGAATAAACACTCCAGGAAATTTTGCGGGAAGCTCAGTCAAAATTGTCTCCAGATGACCTCCAAAAATTCATGGTATACAGGGAAAGAAGACTGGCCAGTGTTCCTTTAGAAAAGCTGCGACTGCCTGCCAGAGAACTGACTCCAAGCGTTAGCCTCAGTGGGAACTCAAGCACTTCCAGATCTAAATCTAACACTGCGCAAGGAGTACCTGAACATTCTAAAGGGTCTGGAAGCAACCAAAGAAAGAACAAAGAGGTAGCTAAAGACACGGCTCAGTCAAGTGCAATGTCGCAACAGCATGTTATCGCCTCCCTGCCAAGAGATGTCCCCCCTCTCGTCATTAAAACGCCACCCGTCACAACAGAATTAGACAAAGAATGGGAAACCTTCAATGAGTTGATCAATCTTGAAGGGAAAGCCCCAAGAATGCCTGTGAACAATACACAGGTAGCACAAGAAGTGGTTTCGACCATAGTCAGCAGTGTCACAGAAACGGAGCACATTCCTATTGCTCCACCTTCTGAGCTTCTACTTAATGTAGAAGTAATTCCTCCACTGGATGTATTCTATAGTCCCCAACATAAAGCAGTTGTAAGAAGACAGAGAAAGAAAAGAAAACTAGAAAATACACTGTCACAAGATGCTGAACAATTGGACGTCTTATGGAAAGACCCCAACAATAACCCATCTGAAAATCTCACTAAGTTGTCTCAAATCGCAGGAGCATATGCTTCTGCAACTATTGAAAAGGCATCGGAAGTTCAACAACTGTTGAAAGAACATGAAGATCAAATACAGCTACTACAACGACAATTGCAACAAGCCAATGCTAATATTGAAGCTAACAAATAGCTCGAGAAGTTGCAGGAAGACTTTCAGCAGATGCAGATAGGCTATCAAAGAAGTCTAGACGAGAAAGGAAAACAATTACAGATTTTTCAAGAAATGCATAAAGATGAGCCTAAGCTTACAGAATTTCTTTCAGAGTCTATTGGCTTAAATGAACAACTACTGCAGCAACAGGAAGAGTTGGGACGTAAGATATCACAGTGGAGTCATTATTGCGAACTGAGCGATAAAATCACCAATCAAGTGGTAGACTTGCGGAGTGACTATGATCAGAGTGACAAACGAGTGACGGAGTACTTGGCTTGGCAGGATGAAGATGAAGGGAAAAGAGCAAGTGCACCCAGAATAAATGAGAATCATAAAGAATTGCTCTTTGATAAATTGGACGATCAAATCAGGCAGGCGGAATAAGCAGCGGAGACAGCGGCCACGCAAGCAAGCATTCTTATCGATTGTGTAAATGAAAATTTGCACAGAGCAAATTTAATCGAAGAGACCACCCCGGGGTATCTACCAAATAAACTACGACTGGAAGCAGAAGGCACAGGAGAAGGGAAAAGTGATCCAAGCATTAAATAGGTTAAATTGGGAGTGTTACTGGGCATACTTGGTCAAGCCGCATAGTCAATGGATGACTGTGAAATGCATCATAAACGCAACCGAAAAAGTAGTGCCAGCTCTCATAGATTCCGTTTTCGTAGCCCAGCTCAAAGCAGAAGTCAGCCAGCCGACTCTCCTCAAGCCCATGATGAACACTTGCAGCTTTAAAGAACAGATTCATAAATAGTCTTATTTAGAATGTTGTTTTTTTCTTTAAAATTAGATTAGAAAAAGGACGGTCATTTGAAAACCGCATCTTAAATTTTGTAAACAAACTATTATTAGAATTAGGAAGTAGTATTTTAACCCTTCTCATTGCATTTGGAGAAGGGTCCAGAAATTTGTCAAAAACTTGTCCTCAGAACATGCACTTTTTCACCCTCGGAGGGGGTTTTGATGAATGGATGGATCAAGGTTTATTAATGTTTGCATTTGATATCTGCTACTGATGTTTCACTTCTGTACTCTTAGTAGATGTTAGAGCAAGGAGAGATAAATCATTGTTGCTTGAAGCTTATGAGTAGGATCAGTCATAAATGGTACTTTTATCTCTTGGCCATTTCTGCTTATATTCTTAAAGTGATATACAGTTTTAGTTGTTTATATGTTATTGCATGAATGTGTGAGTTACCATTTGGCACTTTTGTACAGTGGAGCCATTTATTTATGTCTGATATATGAATAACTTATTATGCGATATGCTGTTCACAACTGTTTTGCCTAACTTTTTATGCAAAGTAGTTCATCTTAAATTGATTTCCATTTTTATGATAGCTGAATGATCTTTATTACCAGTTATTGTTTAAAATCTCTTTGGATCGCATAATAGAAGAAATACACCCCGGGTTAGCATAGATTAGATGTGCTGTTTTTCATTAGATCACAATAGCATAAAGTTAGTTTAAAAGTTTGAATTAGATTAGCTTTAAGTATCCTTAGATCAGCAACATCCAACTCTGCACACACACACACACCCTTAGATTGGGAAACTGGTCCCATTATCCCCAGTCGGACCCGCTATACCAAATGGATAAGGAGCTGCCAACCAAGGTCCGGACCGGGTGGGTATCCCCCTTGTTGTCAACCCGATTTTCGGGGCTTCAACAGGCTCCTAGAACTTCCACGGAGAAAATAAACCTGCAAACAACCTATGATTGCTCTCCCACCTGTTCCAAAGGCTTTAGCATCATCTGAATACTCAAAATCAAAAAAAAAAATCGTCCAAAAAGATCTTTCCTAGCCAAAGTTATGGCTCCTTGAAGATTTCCTCCAGTTTGGCCTAGAATCACTCCAGCTAACTGTAGTGGAAGTTCAGTTAGCTCCGCCAATTATGGCGGGACCGCCCAAATTTGGCGGTCCACCAAGAATCCCGCCAAACAAACCGTTATGGTTTAATGCAACTGGAGTTTGAGTTAAATGCATGTGATCAATTCGTTGGCGGTTTTAGCTACATTGGAGTCCGCACCAAGACTTTTAATTAATGGTGACATAACCGTGTTACCCTCGTTGCATCCACATGTGAATGCAACAAATGCGGTTGAAGTTGCATTTTATATGCCGGCAGTCAGTGTTCTGGCCCACGATTATGGGCGCGTAGTCATATGTATGGGGGTTGGCCCCCTTGGGCTCCGCCCTTAACCAAATTCAAACTTTAACAAAAGTTTGTTCCGCAACTTACACAAGTCCTGTGCTCACGGTTCAACAGTAAAGCGTGGGGGCCTTATAAGGCAGGTCGCATGTTCAAACCTCTCCGTTACCAACTTTTTAACGTATGCCAACAATCTGCGCTGACGTCATGATGATGTCACATTGGCCACGTGGCAGCTTTCCATTCGTTGCCCAAAAGGAATATCCTTGGAATATTCCAAGGAATATTCTATTTTAATTCTTTTTTTTTTAAATTCAAAATTTCAATGTTATTGGGAAATTCTTCTTTTTGGCATAACTTCCTCATATGGAGACCGTTTTTTGAACCGTTTACGGTGCCGGAATCAAGAGGACAAGACCTATCCGGTCATTCAAGTTCAACACACTTTTGAACACTTTGAAATTTGAGCTATCACTGAAGTCCTGGATCAATATCTGATCACTCCTCCCCATTAGGATCTTTTGGACCCCAAAAGACTGATATACTGATCTGAACAGTAAATGAGAGTATAATACCCTCTTCTTTCAACCTTTATACACTTGCCTGCATAGCTAGTTCCTTTCAACAAAAACTCAAAGGTAGACGACACTTCCCTTCCTGAATGCGCTTGTCCTCCTGTCAAGAACTATCTTCCTTGAACTCATTTAGGATTTACAGAAGGTAGCTGAACATCGCTTCCAAGCCACTTCCATCATGGGGACTTTTGCTACTGCAAATCTTCTTATGTAGATGATGTTGAAAGAAGATAATAACTTGATGAATAAATTCTTGTTTCAGTAAAAGAAACATCTTTCACATCTTGTGATTCAACATTGGATCTATACATCATGTTTACAAATGATCGACTAAATCACAAGTCAACAAAATCATGCCTTTCAAACATTTGACCCTTCAAGTCAAGCATGTACAAAAAGAATTTAAACGATGCTTTTACAAAGATGAAACACTTCATCATTTCTCCTCTTTACAATCTTGGAGATCAAATTAACTTTTTCCAAGTCAATATTACATTACATGCATGGTTAAAAACAAAGTAATCAACCCTTCAAGTTAATCACACATACGTTTAAAATATAAGGAAATCATCATGATCCCTGTGCTCATGCATATCATTCTCATGCATGCAGTTTATCCTTCAACTTTCTCTTAAGTATAATCATAAGTACAAGTTCCTCAATCACATGTACATGTACTTTCAAAGCTGAAATGAATATAACTTTCGCTGCGATAGAGTGAGTCTCATACTCAGCTTTTCCATCCTGCAACTTGCATTCCCTTAACAAAGAAATGCATGCAATCAAAAGACATGCAACTTTAATTGGATAAGAATTCTAACCATTTCTTACCAATCCATTTCAAAGGCACTTCCTTTAACTGCACATCGATATCAACATGTGTATCATCCTTACACATATCAATGGTGGAAACTTCCTTCCCATTCTTGCCATACTCTTTGTCCAATTTCTTCAACTTTCATGGAAGCATTGTTAGATTCAGAGTCCAACACCTTTCAGCAGTATGTCCATGCTTATGGCAATAAGTTCAACACATGTTCATCTTCTTGACAGCATGATTTGCATTGTTCAATGGAACTTTGGCTTCTTCCCTCCTTTCCTTCAAAAGTTTCCTGTATGTTGCCATTCTTTTCCAACATCTAGAAACACTATGGTTAAACAAACCACAAAAAGAACATGCAATTCTTTTCCAATGCTTATGTGGAAATTTTCCATGCTTTACATGATCAAAGGAAGTGTGATGGAAATCAGATTTATACCTTTCTCTTTCACCTTCATTACCTTCATAAGGAGGTGAATCAAAAGAAGAAGAAGCTCCCTTTGGAACACTATCAATCCCTTCAATGGTTTTAGAGCTTTCACCACTTTCTTGTTCAAGTGCATGCTTATGCACACCTTCTTCCTGCAAAGCATGTTTCAAACTATTGCATTCCTCAAGGATACAACCTTTACAACCTTGAGATAGAGAACCTGAAATGAAACTCCTTCTAGGAACTATTTCAATTGCCTTCATGACTGCTTTGGAACTTTCTCCATAAGATTGTCCATAGCCAAGACCCAAATACTTAGGTCTTACCTCAACCATTATTGGCTCAACTATACCCTGTGCATGTTTTCCCAATCCTTTTCCTTCATATCCCATTTTGGACATCAACTTGGACCCTATGCCTCTAGTATGTTTCTCAAAAGAACCAACATAAACATTCTTATAAGAATTTGAAGACAAACTAGAATTGTTTACCTCTTCTTCAAGCTGACACTTGGCTAAGGCTTCTTTGGCAACAAGGAGTTGTGTCTCCAACTCATGCATCCTTTCCAGATTCATGTTTGCAATATGAAGTTGGCCTTCCATTTCCTGTAATTAGTCAGAAAGCAACTGCTTCTCTTCCCTCATGGAATTCAACTACTCTTGAAGTCTAGAGCTCTTTCTTTCATCCTCATACATTTCTCTCACCATATTCATCATGATGAAAAATTCTTGCTTCAAGCATTCATCAAAGAATCTTGTGAAGGAGGATGATTTTGAGAACTCACTTATGGAAGTTGTCATTATAAAAATGAACAAATTAACTTCAAAAATGTTCTTAAAGCTTTCCAAAACAACACACAAATCAAGTGAACATCATGTTCAAGCAATCATTAGCAAATCAACTCAAGTGAAATTCTTGTAGTGATTTTGAGGACCTTTGGGGTAAGGAAAACATCTGCTATTCCTTTTTGTCTTCTCCAAGACTTAGCTAATCAGTAGCTATCCCCAAACTTCAACAAACTCAAACAACATGTAGTTTGCAGGATAGTAAAGCAGTCAATCTTCAACACTTCTTTAACACCTTCCAAGCTATACAATTAAGCTATTGTAATCAAAACTTGCAAGACAATCAAAATATCCTTGCACAAAAACAATCAAAAGACAACTACACCAGAGATTGACTGAAAAGAGCGTTTATCTACTTTGTAATTGTATAACAAGAGAATTTTGAAGGCTTCCTGGCTCTTTTTAGGCTCTGTCTATAGCTTTATTTGACTACTTTTGATACAAAGAAGCAACAACCTGCTCTGATACCAACTTGATCTGAATTTGAAACTACTTGTAAATGCTTAGCAAGGTATTCAATTCAGTAAACATACATGTTTAGGTGATGTACATGTCTTGTAGTTAGAAACAAATGAGTTTTTTAGCTGTTTATGACCCTTTTATGTGTAGTAGAATTAATTCATTTCTTTGTTTAACATACTAAAACAGATTTGTTCAAGAAAATAACTCAAACATAGATGCAAAAGAAGTTGATAACACAGTTCACCCCTCCTGGGCTACATCTGCCGGGTCCAAGGCTCCCAAATGGGCATGTCCTTGATTTGATTAAAAGCTCAAAATGATTGTATAGCTGAATACAAGCCTCTAAAGGAGAAATAGACTGTAAAATTAGATTCGGAACACTCAAATCCTTCAGGATTAACTACTGGTTCACCTCCAATGGGTACCTGCAACCCAATACAGCTCTCACAATGTTGGGCCCTAGTGGCTTCTAGAACTTCCACGGAGAAAATACACCTGCAAACGACCTTTGATTGCTCTCCCACCTATTCCAATGGCTTCAGCATCATCTGAATACTCAAAATAAAATAAAAATTCATCCAAAAAGGACTTTCCTAGCCAAAGTTATGGCTCCTTGAAGATTTCCTCCAGTTTGGCCTAGAATCACTCCAGCTAATTGTAGTGGAAGTTCAGTTAGCTCCGCCAATTATGGTGGGACCGCCCAAATTTGGTGGTCCACCAAGAATCCCGCCAAACAAACCGTTATGGTTTAATGCAACTGGAGTTTGAGTTAAATGCATGTGATCAGTTCGTTGGCGGTTTTCGCTGCATTGGAGTCCGCGCCAAGACTTTTAATTAACGGTGACATAACTGTGTTACCCCCGTTGCATCCGCATGTGAATGCAACAAACGCGGTTGCAGTTGCATTTTATATGTCGATGGTCAGTGTTCTGGCCCACGGTTATGGGCGCGTAGTCATATGTATGGGGGTTGGCCCCCTTGGGCTCCGCCCTTAACCAAATTCAAACTTTAACAAAAGTTTGTTCCGCAATTTACACAAGTCCTGTGCTCACGGTTCAACGGTAAAGCGTGGGGGCCTTATAAGGCAGGTCGCGTGTTCAAACCTCTCCTTTGCCAACTTTTTAACGTATGACAACAATCTGCGTTGATGTCATGATGATGTCACATTGGCCACGTGGCAGCTTGCCATTCATTGCCCAAAAGGAATATACTTGGAATATTCCAAGGAATATTCTATTTTAAATTTTTTTTGAAAAAGTTCAAAATTTCAATGTTATTGGGCAATTCTTCTTTTTGGCATAACTTCCTCATATGGAGACTATTTTTCGAACTGTTCACGGCGCCAGAATCAAGAGGACGAGATCTATCCGGTCATTCAAGTTCGACAAACTTTTGAACACTTTGAAATTTGAGCTATCACTGAAGTCCTGGATCAATATCTGATCAAAAATAGTGAGGCTATACTTTCATCCTTCTACTAGCAGTAGGTTTCCCACCAGTCCTTGACGTGGGGGGCAGCTTTGAGAAGAGAAAAGGTAATCTTTTCCCGGCTGGAAAAATCATGAACAGAAAAATACCCTTCTAGCAGATTTAACCATTTATCTGTGACATTTGTATCTATCCGACCTTCGAATATGGGGATTTCAAAGTTAACTTGTACCTTAAAGGGTGTGGCATTTCCAGAGTAGTTATTGGAAGTAAGTGCGTCGCCCTTGGGTAGCCGCTGAAGGATCTGGGCAAAATTGTCCATCATCACGTTCCTTCGTCGCTCGAGGGATTCTTCAAGGAAGATTTTGATAGGATCTCCTACCCCCTCGTCTTTCTTTTCATCCGCCATGGGTGGCTGTCGGGATTTGCGAGGCTGGTCTTGCAAAGGTTCAACCAGTTCAGGCCTTAACTCCTTATATCCTGACCTCGTTGGGGACAAGCAAAGAAAAATAGAGAAAGAGCAGACCGCTCTGATACCACTGATCCGGATTTAAATAGGAACGCAACAAATTACAGAGATAACCATAAATACAGACATGAAATAGAAATAATACTTCATTTCATTAATTTAAAATAATGAAATATGCTTACAAAGAGAAATGGAAATAGACTAGCTTGAGTGATGGTAGCTTAACTCTAAGAAGAGATGTGGTGGCTACATGCCTTTGAACTGTGTTACAATGAGGCTCGAAGGCCTATTTATTGTTGAGAAACTATGTAAAGCCCTAAACATCCAAAAACCAAAAACCTAACCCTAATTGGTTGTTTTATGTAAGACCTATGACTATGCCTCTGATGACCAAAAGCTAAAGTTATTACCATCTACCCTTAAGGATGCATCCTTGCACTAGTCTATGGCTCTAGCTGGGGATAACATCGCTACTTGGGCTCAAATGCAACAAGCCTTTAATAACAAGTACAGGGACTATTGTAGGTCTAAAGAAACCAAGGAATAAATCTTTAAAATGACTCTTGGACCTGATGAATCCCTAGAGGACTATGAGGAGAGATTTCAACTCAATTATAAGAGGTCCAGATGCACCCTTGATCCTAAATCACTCAAGTTATTTCTTCTTTTAGGGATAAGGGAGGGCATGCTAGAAACCCTCAACATGCTGTCTGGGGGAGACATCTATCATTTATCCTATGATGACATCAAAACAGTGTTCAAAAATCACTCTAGGGTTGCTAGAAAAAAGGGTAGGGCTAGTTAAGGCTTGGTCAATTCCTCTCCTTCCAAAACATCCATCAAGAATGATATTGGAACATGTTGGAGGAATTTAAAAGTGAAATGATGCATGCCTTTACTTTGACAATGGATACCATGCAGATCAAGAGGAAACAAGAGGAAGTAGAGAGAGCCCTAGTTATTGTCTACCCTAAATTCACTAGAAGGCACCCCAGAAATGAAAGCCCATTAAATGTCATAGAGGTTTGCTCAGTCTGCGAGGAAAACCATGCCACAGATAAGTGTCCTTCTTTTCTTGGTTTAAAATATCTATACCAAGGGGCAGAAGGTGGGGCTTTGCAACTCTACTTTATAAATCAAAGGATGCGTATAGGACCTCAGTCATACCAGCAGGGCATGCAATACGCATCTTACTCTTATTACCAACCGAACTAGAATGCACCCTTGCCACCATGGTACTCTTCCACTCATTGATCATTCTCCACGCCTCCTTATTAGCCTTATGCACCTCAATATCCTCCCCAACCTATCAACTAACCATTTCAGCCATATGCTTCTCAACCTCCTCAATGGAATAACCCATCATAAGGGAAGGGGTATCAACTCAACCAACCTCCTGATTTACTACCTCCACATCCACTTCAAACACAACTCACTCATCCTAATCCACTGAAGCAACCTCAGATGCCTACTCAACCCAATCCAAACCCGAATAAAAATCAAGCACAACAAGTCTACAGTGGAGAGGCATCATACCCTGCCTATGTTGTGGAGATTTAAGAAATCAATATTAGGTCTGGAAGAGTGATTCCAAATAACCAACCTCCATCTACATATGAAAAAATTGAAGAGGAAAAGGAAGAGACTACCCCTCAATTAAATCCACCTCCTTTTCCTGAGAGATTTACACATCTACCCAGCACACCCCAAAAGAGACTAAACTTATGGGAGAATTGAAGAATCTATGTGTTAAAATACCCCTCCTCCAAGCTATTAAGGACATTTCCATCTATAATAAGTTTATCAAAGAGTAATGTTTCAAACACCCCGAGAGGAGAAAAAGAGACACCCCCACCATCAATGTTGTTGGTCAATTACCTAATTTGATGTTGGAGAGAGTGATTTGTCCAAAATATTTAGACCCTAAATTCCAGTAGTAGATGTGCACATTGATGGCATCATTATCCCTCATACCCTAATTTATCTTGGGGATGCCATCAATGTGATGACTAAAGAAACCATGCTTAAACTAAAACTCCAAGTAGCCTTAATAAATACCACTACAGTACTACAATTTGCAGATAGATCCATGGTGGCTCCTAAGGGAGTTGTTAAGGATGTAATGATCTTCATTGACTCCTGGGAGTTTCCTACTGACTCCTTGGTTCTCTAGCCCAAAACCAAATTAAATGGTTATCCTCTCATCTTTGGAATGCTATGGTTAGCCATTGTTGATGCTTACATTAGTTTTAGGGTTGGGAACATGACCATTAAGAATGGGCATTTGACCAAACAATTGGTATGGTACCCTCCCGCTCAGCCATCCATTGAGCATGACTTACCCTTGTGGCTAGAAGAGGAGGAGGAAGATGAAGTGTATCATACAACATCTCATCCAATTTGTACCCTAGATGTTGTTATAGGAGGGGGGCAACCTGATGAAGATGACCTCATTGACTAGATCCTCCAGAACCAACCCCGCAATACCATGCCTCTTAATGAGCTTGTGAAAGATTATGAGAGTAGTCCTTGGACTGAATTATGCTTAGTTTAACCAAGTCGTTCCCATGTCAAAGTTGCAGAATTCGGTCCATTTAGAACCTTGAATATTAACCCTCTCTCTCAACCAACCAAGAAGATAATTTGTTCAAGATGATGAAAGAACACTTAGATGCCTTTTCTTGGAACTATAAAGAAATAAAGGGTTTCATCCCTCGGTTTGTACCCATCACATCTACATCAAAGAGGGATGCAAACCTGTGCACCAACCTCAGAGAAGAATGAACCCAACCCTTAAGCACATAGTAAAGGAAGAATTGCAATGTTTGTTGGATGCGAGGTTCATATACCCCATCTCAGATAGTGAGTGGGTGTCCCCTCTAGTTTTGGTCCCAAAGAAGAATGGGAAGTGGAGGATTTGTGTGGATTACAGAGAGTTGAACAAAGTCACCAAGAAGGACCATTTCCATTTTCCTTTTATTGACCAAGTTTTATATGGTCTTGTAGGGAAGAAGTTCTTCTCTTTCCTAGATGGATTCAGTGGTTACAATTAGATCCATATCAGTCCTGACGATCAGGACAAAACTATTTTCACATGTCTTTGGGGTACGTTTGCTTATAGGGTCCTCCTTTTCAGTTTATGCAATTCCCCTAGCACTTTTCAAAGGGAAGTTCTAAGCATCGTTTATGAGATTTTCCATGACTCTTTGGAGAGCTAAATGGATTATTTCACTCCCTATGAGTGTGACTTCCTAGAGGCTCTCTCTAACCTAGGAAAAGTCCTGAGGAAATGCATTGAAATGAATCTCTTGCTTAGTCGTGAGAAATGTGAATTCTTAATGAATGCAGGGATTGTCCTTGGCCATTCAATATCTCAGGAGGGAATACAAATGGACCCAAACAAGATTTCCATCATAAAAAGGGTCCCTACTCCTCAAAATCATAGGGATGTTAGGAGTTTCTTAGGCTTAACTGGATATTATAGGAGGTTTATCAAGGAATTTAGTAAAGTGGCTTCACCATTGTTTGGATTGTTGGCCAAGGACTCTGAATTCTGTTGGAAAAATAGCTTCCAAGAGGCCCTTGAGATTTTGAAATATAAATTAACCATTACACCCATACTTAGGGGCCCAAATTGGGCTCTTCCTTTCCATATCCATGTTGATGCATCCAACAAACCTGTGAGGGAAACCTTTGTTGAAAATAACAACAAGAAATGATAAAAATATAATCCTAAAATTCCAGTTTAATTTGTCCTTGAATTAAACTGAGAATTAAAATCGAATTTTATTCTCATAACAACTTGTAATAGTTAACTATAGTGAATTGACTTAATTAACTAAGGAATTTCGAGTTGGAAGTCTTTCTGAAGTCATGTATATGTTCTACCTATATTATAGGGGTCCAAGATGAGTTAAGTATGAGTGGCAATTATTTAACTCAATTTATTGAGTTGAGTCCAGTTAAATTAATTCCAAACTGTTTCAGGAACTAATAGTGAGTTAACAATTAGTTGATGCATTAGTGCACTCAACTAGTGCTACTCCAGTTAACTGAATATTCCCTCATCAGAAACTCATGCATGTTGATTCTAAGAAAGACCCAATTGAGACTACAGTGCAGGGATAGTGTACTCTTTGTTTTAGAATTTTCTAAGTTGCATTGATAGTGCATGCATTCAGGAACTGAGGAATTTCCCTTTAAATACGGGCTAATTCTCTCAGGAATTGTGCAAATATTGATGGCTTGGAAATTTGGCTAAGTATTGGCCAAAGGAAGTCATCAAGTGGAGGATAGGAAATATTTGTGCAGGTTAAGCTCAAGGTTGAGTAGAGCATATTGTATTCATCTGAAGTATTTGACCAAGGGTGCAAGGAAATAGGGAGCTTGGAGAGCAGAGAAGAGGCTTGGATTTAGCTTGAGCTTGCTTGTGAGCTGGGAGATTGTAATTTCATCCTGATTTTCTGGATTAATACAATACAGATAGTGGGGTTTTGAGCTATGGTTTTCCCCAGATATTTGTTATGTTATGTGTGATTGATGTTCTTCCTCTTGTCGATTATTGTTTTGCTCGATCCTTATGTGCTTCCACTGTAAAGAGTAGAAGTAGATTCTTGTCTCTTATTTTAGTATATTACATGAGCTTGTGAATCTACACGATAATTCTACATGGTATCAAATCTGAGAACAGTATACTAGAGGAGATTTCGAAGTTTTGAGTTTTGGGCTGCGAGTTTACAAAGATTTTCAAATAAATAAATAGATAGATAAATAAATAATAATAATAATAATAATAATAATAAATAAATAAAAATAAAAAATATAATAAAATAAAATAAAAATAAAAATAAATAAATAAAATAAAATAAAATAAAATAAAATAAAAAATAAAAAAAATAGAAGATTTGGATTCTTTGCAAAAGAATACCCAAATTCAAAAACAAAATTGGCCGAATTAGAGTTCGGATGAGGGAGATATTGCTAATTTAAAATGAGCTTGTGTCCCAGAAAATTTCGTGATGGCGGGACAGCTGAAACGGATTGGTGTGCTAGTGAAGAACATGTATGCTCTTGAGGTTCAAGATGCATGCAAAGCCTTGAGGAGAAATACAAAGGTTAGAGACTTGGTGGTTAAGAGGGAGAGTAAATTACCTCTCAACATGCAGCCCTAGAAGAATCCTCTGAAGCAGCTTCAGAAAGTTGTGGAGCAGCCAAAACTAGAGAAGTTGAGAGGGGACCGAGTGCTGAGATCCAATCAAGGAGAGAAGGAGTCTCAAAAGTTTTCTCAAATAATTTTGAAGCAGCCAACATTGGAGAAGCCAAGAAGAGACCGACTGGAGGCATCCAGTCATGCAGAGACCTCCAGTAGGGGGAAATTTTGAGCCAAGTGGGCAGAGGGATCACATGCAACCATACCTCCAAGTGAGAGGTGGGGAGATTTGAAGTGATAGTCCCAAGAGGGCTGAAATTGGGCAGGGTCCATTGAGTGGTTTTATCTCATGGATCGTACCTTGCTACGGGAGCCCAAAGTTCACAGTAGTGGGAGGAATCATTGGGATTGATGCAGTCAAAGATCAAAGTGATAGAGGCTAGAGCAGTCAAATAATAAAGGAGCGTATAGAGGTTGACAACAAGTGTAGAAAGGTAGAGTCAAAAAAAGCGCAGAGTTTTCAGTCGACAAAGGCAATAGCATTCAGAGACTTTGATGACAGAGGCATCATTCTGATTCAAGTTGGATGTTTTTTTGTTTTTGGAATTGTTGGAGCAACAACACTAGAGAGAGGTGTTGCATGCAAAACATTCCAAAGGTTCAGGATCGGGATCGAGTTGAATTCCTTTCTTGTTGAGAGGGAATGTTGAAAATAGCAACAAGAAATGATAAAAATAGAATCCAGAAATTCTAGTTTAATTTGTCCTTGAATTAAACTGAGAATTAAAATCGAATTTTATTCTCATAGCAACTTGTAATAGTTAACTAGAGTGAGTTGACTTAATTAACTTAGGAATTTCGAGTTGGAAGTCTTTCTGAAGTCATGTATATGTTATCCCTATATTATAGGGGTCCAATATGAGTTAAGTATGAATGGTAATTAGTTAACTCAGTTGATTGAGTTAAGTCTAGTTAAAGTAGT
This sequence comes from Pinus tabuliformis, assembly GCA_031772625.1. Lineage (NCBI taxonomy): Eukaryota > Viridiplantae > Streptophyta > Pinopsida > Pinales > Pinaceae > Pinus > Pinus tabuliformis. The sequence continues at coordinate 901,075,706 of CM062807.1, forward strand.
TCCAAATTGTTTGAGGAATTAATAGTGAGTTAACAATCAGTTGATGCATTAGTGCACTCAACTAATCCTACTCCAGTTAACTGAATAGTCCCTCATCAAAAACTCATGCATGTTGATTCTAAGAAAGACCTAGTTGAGACTAGAGTGCAGAGACATTGTAATATTGCTTTAGATTTTTCTAAGTCGCACTGATAGTGCATGCATTCAGGAACTAAGGAATTTCCCTTTAAATACATGCTAATTCTCTTAGGAATTGTGCAAAGAATTAGAAGCTTGATGGCTTGGAAATTTGGCTAAGTATTGGCAAAAGGAAGGCATCAAGTGGAGGATAGGAAATACTTGTGCAGGTGAAGCTCAAGGTTGAGCAGAGCATATTGTATTCATCCAAATTCTTTGACCAAGGGTGAAAGGAAATAAGGAGCTTGGAGAGTAGAGAATAGGCCTGGATTTGGCTTGAGCTTGCTTGTGAGCTGTGAGATTGATTTTACTGAGTACTGGGATTGTTCCTGTGAGAGCAAACATTTTAATTTCATCTTGATTTTCTGAATTAATACAATACAATTAGTGGGGTTTTGAGTTGTGGCTTTCCCTAGATATTTATTGTGTTATGTGCCATTGATGTTCTTTCTCTTTTCTATTATTGTTTTTCTCGATCTTTATGTGCTTCCACTGTAAAGAGTAGAAGTATATTCTTGTCTCTTGTTTTAGTAGATTACATGAGCTTGTGAATCTACAGGATAATTCTACAACCTTGGGACAAATAGAATCTACAGGATAATTCTACAAAATTTATTTCCTCATATGGGTGATTTGAGTGGGGTGGTGTGCTGGCATCTGAGGTACGAATATCCATTTTTAGACCGTTGGTCCCACTACCATATCATCATTCTCCTTACCTCGTAATCAACTCCCACTTCAGGCATTCGTAGCTTAACCACTTTCGACCTCATCTCTCCTTTTCCTTGACTTGACTGTTGCCACGTGTGTAAGGACTAACTGTCTTCTCCTCGTTGATTAAGCGAAGGTGGCCAAGTTAACTGGCCACCTTCTGCTTATAAAACCAACTCTTTCACAACTTTTACATGTTTGATCATATTATGCTAACGAGAGAGTGGAAGCGAGATACATACCTGTGGTAATGATGCCTTGATGATGTTTGTCGAAGAGTGAAGTCTTTGTTGTGTGTTTGTTGCATGTGCTTTTCTCCTTTTTTTATTGTCCTCTGATGTTTTTCTTTGATGTGCAGGTACTTAGATGGTGATGCTGATGATCCTGATGCTACTGCTAAGATCTGGAGGATATTCTTTGACCTCTGGATCTCCATGCTTGAAGCTGACTGCACCCTGTGATTATTTGTTTTGTGGGACAGGCTGCTACAGGATTTCCTACAGGATGTCTTGTAGCTGCCTCTCTCTCAAAAAAAATTAATCATTTTTCACTTATGGAGCATGAGGATGGTTGGCATGGGTAGAGAAGGGGTCTAGGGATTTTTTGAATGAGAGATATAGCCTTCAGGTGTTGTCCCCTTGTTCTCTATCTTCATCCTCTTTTCTCTATGTTTTTTTCTTCTTTGAAAACAATAATTTTTTGAAACTAACTTTTTTTGGATGAATGCAGGGGTGATCATGGTGGAGAGAGGTATGGTGATGAAACTAATTTTTTGAAACCGATTTTTTGAAATTAACATTTTTTTTTGGCATGTGAAGGCCATCCCCTTGCTCTAAGGTTACTTCCTTTGGGATTCCCAAGCCACTGTAATTCCTACAGGATCATCCTGTAGGTTTTCAAGGAATATTGTAGGTTTACAGGGAATCCTGTAGAAAACACATAACCCTTGTAAACTGAGCTAAATGAGTGGAAAAATGGATGGCATGATGGAATGATGAGGATAATGAATGGAGAAATAAAAACGTGAACTGGATAGGTCCCTTTTGATCCTCTCTTGTTGCTCTGATCCTCCTCCTGCTGACCTGCAAATGATATTTTCAAAATTTTCTCTTCTCTTCTCTTATCTATATATATATATATATATATATATATATATATATATATATATATATATATATATATATATATAACTAGTCTGCCTCCAAGAGGTTTTCATCCTAGTTGCTTGCCCTAGGTGCCTCAAAAGAGGTTTTCACCTAGAGATATTCTTTTTTCTTTCTTTTTTTTTTTGACACCATTGGGTTGCCTCAAGAGGTTTTCAACCCAACAGTGGGACTCAGGTGCCTCATGGAGGTTTTCACCTGAGTCTCTCTTTTTTTTTTTAAGTGACTTGATGAGGTAGAAGCTGAGACTTGCTCCACCACCATCATTGTCTTGCTGATACCATCAATGAATTCTTGCTTTGACAATGGCTTCTTGTAAACCTTCAATCTGTGCCCATTAACAAGTAAAGGAATAGCCTCTACATCAATGGTTCTAATCTGCACTGAACCATTATCATGACATTTCTCTATGATATAAGGCCCTAACCATCTAGTCCTTAACTTGCCCTTAAAATATTTGTATCTGGAATCATATAACAAAGCCCAATCACCTTCTTGAAATTATTTGTCCTTGATGTTCTTGTCATGCCAGATCTTCCTCTGAATTTGAGTCACCTCTGTGTGTAGGAGGGCCTGCATTCTAAACTCATCTAACCCATTCAGCTGGAGCAATCTCTCTTTTTTTGCACTGCTGAGATCTAAATCTAGTTGGGCTGCCATCCTTAATGTATTGTACTCAAATTCAATGGATAGCAGGGCCTTCTTCCCATAGACAAACTCATAGGGAGTGAATCCAGTGGTGGTCTTCCAGGTGGTGTTGTAGGCCCAAGTGGCCTCAACTAATATATCTGCCCAATCTTTTCTGTTGCTACTAACCACTTTGGTCAGAATGACCTCCAACACTCGTTTGGTCACCTCCACTTGCCCATTAGCATATGGGTGATAAGGAGTGGATGTTCTATGCTTGATCTTATGTTGGCTTAACAAGTCTTCCATAATGTTATATGTGAACTAGCTACCTTGATTAGTGACCCGATCTCTAGGGTACCCAAACTTATAAAATACATTTTCCCTTAAGAACTCTGCCACCTTCTCCTCTGTTGTTGCCTTGATTGCCTTGTTTTCAGCCCACTTGGTCAAATAGTAAGTGAACACAATGATGTACTGCTTTTGTTTGGATGGAGGGTCAATAGGTCCAAGGAAATCCATGCCCCACTTGTCAAATGGCTCAAAAGTCACTTGAGGTTGAAGAGGCATTTCATCCCTTGGGGTAGGCTTTCCCATCCTTTGGCACCGATCACACTGACGAGTATACCTTCTCACATCCTGATGAAGAGTGGGCCAATAATAACCAACTTGTAACACCTTGAATGTTGTCCTCTTGGCTGCAAAGTGACCTCCACAAGGCCCATCATGACAGGTCAGAAGGATGTCAAAGACTTCCTCCTCCCTAACACATCTTCTCAAAATTTGATCTGGGCCTAGTTTGAAGAGGTTGCCCCCAATCCAAGTGAATGGGGCGCTCTTCCTCACAATCTTGCTTTTCTCTTTGGAGGACAAATTCGGTGGGAATTGTGCAAACACCAAATAGTTTTCTATGTCAACAAACCATGGAGAGAGAACTGAAATGGCAAATAAGTCTTCATCTGGCAACTGATCATCAGTCATTCCTTCCTCCCCTGCAGGCAAAGTTAACCTGGATAAAAAAATATGCAACAACATTTTCCTTGCCAGGCTTATCAACAATAGTTAGATCAAACTGTTCTAATAAAAGTAACCATCTAATAATCTGAGCATTCACATCAGCTTTATTCATCAAATATTTAATTGCAACATGGTCAGTATGTACAAATGTTTGGTAACCTGTAATGGGTGGTGGATTTACTTTTGGCATGCTTTCCTCTCTTTCCTCCTCACTCTCCCTAGGTGGAGGTAGAGGTTGGTTGTTCGGGAGTACTCTCCCAGATCTCAAGTTGATTTCCTAAATCTCCACAGCATAATCAGGATAGGATGTCTCTCCACTATATACTTGTTGTGCATGTCTGTTTTTCGGGTTTGGCTTTGGCTGGGCAAGCATATAGGGTTGTTTAGGTGGAGAAGGGTGTAAAAGTTGTGGTTGAGTAGGTGGTGAAGGCAATAAAGTTGGAGCATTGTTGTATGGGGGCCTCCACCCCTGGGGCGGTGCATTCCACTGAGGTTGTGGTGGAGTATATGGCTGAAATGACTAGTTGGTCGACTGGGAATGGTACTGAGGTGCAAAGGACCAAGGAGGAGGTGTAGACTAGGAAGGATGAGCAGGGGGGACCTAAGAGGGAATGGATGTGGTCTGGTTAGGGTTGTAATAGGCATGGGATGACCCTTGCATGCCCTACTGGTATGGTTGAGGCCCATGAGGTCTCCTTTGATTTATGTAGCAGAGTTGTTCAGTCACCCCTTTAGTTCCCTAATACACAACTTTTAGTCTAGGTAGAGAAGGGCACTTGTATGTGGAGTGGTTTTCTTCACAGACTGAGTAGACTTCAATCAAATTCAATGGACATTCATTCCTAGGGTGCCTCCTTGTGCATCTAGGGTAGAAAATGGCTAAGGCTCTCTCTGCTTCCTCCTGCTTTCTCTTGATGTGCATAGTGTCCATCTGTAGGGCAAGGGTTTGCAGCATCTCACTCTTGAAATCTTCCAACATATTTCCAATTTCACCTTTGATGGATGTATTGGAAGAGAATGGAATTACCATTGGTTGACTACCCCTACCCTTTTTCCTATCTGCCCTAGAATGGTTCCTAAAGACAGTCTTGATATCTTCATAGGGTAGCTGGTAGATGTCCCCTCCTGCTAGCAAGTTTAGGGTATCCAAAAGATCTTCCCTTACCCCTCTAAGCAGGACTAGCTTTAGTGACTCAAGATCAAGTGTGCACCTGACCTTTTTGTAGCTAAGCTCAAAACTTTCCTCATAATCCTCTAGAGATTCATCATGCCCTAAGGTCATCCTAAAAATTTTCCCTTTAGTGTCTTTGGACCTGCAGTAGTCTCGATACTTGTTTTTGAAGGCTTGCTGCATCTGAGCCCAAGTTGTGATGTTATCCCCAAATAAACCCATGAACTAGCGCAAAGTTGCATTCTTGAGAGTGGATGGGAATAGTTTCAACTTCTGCTCATCATTGGTGTAATCATAGGTTCCGCATATGACAACAAACTCAAACAAGAAAGTGTCTGGATCTTCTGAGGTCAGGCCATGGAAATGAGGGAGAGCAAAGGGGCTTATATTCTTCATCTTGGTACCCCCATTAGTTTCTTTGATGGGAAAGGCACCCTCAACTCTTTCTCTATTTCCTCTATCATTTATATTTTCAACCATTGAGTTAGTTGGAATGGGTTCTTCTTCTTCTTCTCCCCCTGTAGGCTCTTCAAATATCTGTGGTTGTTCACCTAAAGGGTTCTCCAATTCACAACCACCGAAGAAGAGGGAATGTTGGCTATTTGAAGCAGTGGGGGTATTTGGTAAAAAGTTACCTCGGTTATCCCTATTCCTACGAGGCATGAAAGAAGTGTTTTTGTTTTGTTTTGTGTTTTTTCAAGGTTTTAAAATAATTGCAGAATTGAAATCACAAATTAAATGAAAACTAACTGACTAAGTGAAAACTAATTGCTTGAATGAAATATCACATGCAGAATGGAAAAGGAAGAAAAGAATGCAGAATGGAAAAGAAAGTGAACTAAATTACTTTTGCAGAAATGAAGTTAATAGCAGAATATCATAGATAAAAAATGGAAGAAAGAAAGTAGAAATCACATATTACTCAGACACCTCCCCGAAAACGGTGCCAAAAAGTGATGAGCACCAGTACTACAACAAGAATGTTGCAACTCCTAGGGCTACCAACTTTACTTTATCAACCCGGGGTTCGTACAAACTTGGAGGTGATAGTGCTATATACATAAGTAAATGTGATGAGCATGCTCTTTTTCACTGCTAAGCTGGTGATAGACCACTAAGGTTCTTCAAACCAGAATTATACTGATTTAGAAGAAGCTTGATTACCAATGAGGAAAAGAGAAATCTACACTAAAAGCAATCTTGTCTACTACAGTAAGGAAAAAGACTGAAATCAAATGCTTAAACACACCATTCTTCTAACTAACTGCTAAGAGGCTTTTCTTCAAAAGAATGCTAAATTAACATGTATGCAATCCTACTATCCTAGGCATGCAAATTAAAACATCTAACATTCTATCGTTGTGCATGTAAATGAACAAAATAACTCTGTTTTTCTTTTTGTCCTTTTTTGTGTGAAAGTGTGAAAGCTAACTTCTTTTGGTGATGTGGCAGGTGGCTTAGGGATGATGGTGAATGGTCAGAAGGCTTGGGAGACAAGTAGGGGTCCTTTTCTAGCTTCCTAGGGGATTTTTCCACAATTCAACCTCAAAACAGGCCACTATAGGTCAACGTACAGGATGTCCTAATGCGTTCTATAGGATGTCTTGAATTCCTACGGGATGTCCTGAATTCCTATAGGATACATCCGAGAGAAAAAGGAGGGATGTTGAAGGTGATTGAAGGCTTAGGGAAGGTGGTTGGTGGATGGAATGAGGCAAGGGAGTTCCTAGGACCACTTCAAAACTCAAAACCAGAGTTGGGAGATGGTTGGATTTGCTCAACAAGCTTGGAGAAGTATTCTTGTGAAATGATGAAATTGGTGAGGGTTGTAGTGAAAGAAAGTGATGACCATGGATGGATGAATTTGGAATGAGGTTTCTGATCATGAAATCTCTTTGTACTTCTGAAACTCCTGCACTACATCAACCATTGACATTTATCCAAAAATCATGTAAACAAGAAGGATTTCAAATAACTAAGGAAAATATAATTTCATGAGCTAGCTGCCTATTTCATGCATGGGAAGAACTTGTAGAATAATATGAAAAATTGATGAGGTCTAATGTGAGACTGAATATGGAAGAAATGGAAATCAAATCCTATTGTTGAAAATTAATCAAATGATGGCCTAAGTAACAGAAAAACCTAAATTCCATGAGAAGCTAGAATTTTGTCTTTTTGGGGCTGCATAGGAGTTCTTTCCTCAAACCATGATCCTTGAAGGGAGGAGTCAGGCCAAATCCACCTACTAACAGCTTTTTTATATTCCTTTACCTCTTCTAAGCTACTTCTGAAGTAAGGCACAAATGGAAGCAAACTAATTAAATCCACAACTACTTGCAATGAAATAATGCTAAAGACAATTCAACTATGAAATCAACTAAACATGCAAATACAAGAAGGGGAGTCTTTACTAATAGGGTTGGGCCCTAACCCAAGAGCTTCACTCCTCTGATTCAACTCTGTGCTAGATCAAGGAAATTCTCATTCTCATTATCAAAGCAGAAAATTACATAACAATGCCTTCCACAAGTCTAGAACTCAGAAATGACTATTGTTTTTTAAAGCAAAAAATTGAATCCTAATGAGGCTCTAGGCCTCTTTATTTATATAATTGAAGTCTCCAACAACTTCCTTAAATCTAGGGAGGCTCAGCTCCCAAAATCGAGATAAACTGGCCCTTTCACTATCATTTGCTCGACTGCCTTTTGATCTCCATGACTTGGCTACTTGTACTCCAAGCTAGTGTGATTGATGGAGGAATATTCAAACGAGTGAGGAGTAAATGAGGAGGATCTACCTCTTACAATCTCTCCCCCTTGTCTCATTCGATTTTCAGCCCTTAATTAGCCAAGATTTCCATGATTTTCTCTCAAAAACCTGCAATCAATGCCCATTAGTCCACTAGGCATAATATCTCACTTTAACTCATCTCATTAAGCAAAATACAATCAAAATATGTAATAAATTATCAAGAGTTGATTTGAATAATCTAGGAGGTTTATTAAGGTCCATATAGTTACCCAATGATGAGGCTCATCACCTGCACACAAACCTATAAATCACACTACCCAAACAGAGGTAATTACAGCCACCAAAACCTTCACAAACAACCCAGAACAAACCTCCTCTTCCTCAACCCTATATGGATGTTGCTCGTCCCTCCAAAGAACAACTTTTCCTCCATGCGATGACCCTAAAACAATCCTTTCCTTCTCTGTTCTGTCACTTCCTTGTTGGAGCCAAATCAGAGAGTTATCTCCTTCTACGTTGCCTTGTATTGATCTTTTGAATGAATGAAATAACACTCACATCACCTTATATTTATACCAAATACAAGGGCTCCAAAACGTCACATTTGAAGAAACACATCCATTGGATTCTTCAAGTCGGCCTACTTGACAACCAATAATAATTATGTCAACTTCAAAAAATCATTTCTCCCAAACGACAACTTGGATTCAGACGATTTTTGTTGCATTGGAATCATCTTTCCAAGCACTATCATCCTCATCCATCACATGTCTTGAATCCATCATGTTTTTTCCCCAAAACACAATGGGTGACAAAACCCCATATTGGGTTCCAAGCCCACAAGCTGCCCTTGTGGTGCTTTTCCCTCCAAACCCTAAACCCTAGGGCTAGGAGTACCTCCCAAGCTACACAAATCAACACTAAAAACTCTGCAAATCAAAATTTCTCTAAGAGAATATTTGGAACAAGGTTTCTATATAGTCTTTCGTAGCTCTTATACCATGTATAAATTTCAAGATATTTTCTACTGCCAATGAATTCTAACTGAAAACAAGAAACACAATTTTTTTTTCTATTCTGTGGAAAGGAAAACACATGAAATAACGTGCAACCATCAAAACACAAGGAACACAATGATTTTATAGGGGAACCCAACTTAGAAAAAACCCCTCTGCTACTTTTCATTAATCCAAATGAGAATATGGATCAATTACAAGGACGATTTCACACATGAAGCACACCATGGCGCACTACAATTATGATCGCCTGCTCATTGACTTGCTATGAGCAACACTTAGCCAAAATAGGCCTCTTCTTTTCTCTTATTTCCTTGTGAACTTGAGGAAATTAGCCCATAAAAAATAGGAGAAATCCCTATTTCCTTGCACAAATCCTAAAGTAATTTACCACCTACTCCAATACAAAACATCTACACTCAACTAGTATACAATTGACAATTACAATGTGCCTTTATTCCACTCCAACTAGGCAATTCAGATTCCATGCATGACTAGGACTATTTTTCATAAATTGATTAGTTAACTAAGATGTCATTGAGTTAAAAATAGTCATTACTACTCAATTGAACTCCTACTGACTCTACTAATGATTAGAGCTTAGATAACTGAGTTTAACTAACAATAACTCCACTAGATTGCTAGATTTTAGCAATCAACCCATGCACAACTCTACTTCTAGCCTACAAACTTGAATTTATTGATTTAACTAGGATACAAGGCCATGTCACTCCAGCTAAATGCAATTCAAGTCATTTTTCTAATGTGGAAAATAAAATTTCTCCATCTAACTAAGGCACAAGTCAAATGAAGCCTTTTATTGCTACAATTTTAACAAAAGAGAGATATTTATTTTATGAAGAAAAAGTCATTTTGTATCCCAATACTAAGTCAGCCCAAGAGCAGATCAAGTCGGCCTAAGGGAGGGTTATTCGACCCCTCAAGAAGGCTATAAATACAAGGATCTTGGCCTCATTTGAAACACTCATCCAAGTCAAGTTTGATATGCAATAACAAAGTAGAAGAAGAGCTAGAAGGACAAAGAAAGGAAGGAAAAAGTGAAGTTTATTGGGCTAAATATCTCCCTCTCCACACACATGTGAAGCTAGGGTTTTTTTGAAGCTGCAATTGTAGGAGGCTGAAATTGTAGGGATGAAATTCTAAGAAGTGATTGTAGGGCCAAAATTCTTGGACGAAGTTGTAGTAGGCCAAAGTTTGGAAGTTTCCTTGGAGAAGATCTTGTTGGGGGCTGACTTGGCTCTTGGTAGGGTTGTTGGCTTTGACATTTGGGTCTTGGAAGTCTCTTTGTAAGAAGATTCTATAGAAGAATAGAAGCATTTTTCTGGGTTTTCCCCTTGGAGGGGTTTTTCCTGGCTTGGAGCCTATATCTTGTGTACTTTATCTTATTACAATCTTCATTGTTTTGGTAATTCCTTGATGAAAAAAGATATAATAAATTAATAAAAGGCCAAAAAATATCACAATAATTATCAAGTTAAGGAAAATCATTTATAATACATAAGTCTCCCAATTTTCCAACACACATGATGGTTAGCAAGCTCCACTTGGATGGCCCGCCATAGATAGTTGGCCCTTGATAGCCTGATGTGTTGGATAGTGTCTCATGATTTATGTACTATGTATCCCAACTGAACAATTAATGAATAACTAATAGAAGAAGAAGAATTGAATTCTGGGTTTTCCCCCTTATGGGGTTTTGCCCTGGTCTCAGACCAGATCCTAGTGTCTCTATTTGTACATGTTTTTCTTCTATAGTTCCTTTATGTTCCACTACATTTCTAATGTTATTGTTCTTTCTACATAATTTCTAATAATGTTATGATGTTGTGGGTTGAATTCATGTATTGCAATTATCTAAAGCAAAGAAAAATATAGCCCTAAGAAAAATTTACAACAGAGCTTCGACTATGGATTTTGTTAGCAAATAGTGGGAATAAAGATAGGCTATCATTTTGTAACCTTGTATTAGCCACTAGGGTCGTCGTTGTATTATCTCTCATGTAATATGTTTATTTTTATAATGAAATATTATTTTTGATACTTGGATTCATTTTATATGCAATATTTTGATTTGAGCTAAGTTTGTTCATAAAAAAGAATATTGGTGGGCAAGCGCCCACCAACCCAATGTGTTGCTTCTTTTGCTAGTGTGTTTATAGGATGTATTTGGTGTGTTTTATTAGAACTTGTAAGTATACCCTAGTTCATTCTTTTAAATTTACTTTTTGTTTATGAATACATCGATTATATAATGCTTGATGCATGGATTTAAGATTTATGATAGTTTTTCGTTGTAAAAGTCGTGTGGATTGAAGTAACACAGGTTTTATTTAACCTCTGAACTTCGAATCTGGGTTGTGTGATCACATTCTATATACAAATAATGCACAAGATTTTTCTTATTATAACAAGCTTCATGTATTAACTCATGCCATTTTTTGTTATATAACAAATTAAGATGATGCATGGTCTTTGCAACTGATTTATAAGTTCCATGTCTGATTAATAATGTTGATGATCGAGGACCACACAGAGTAATACTTTATCTTTGGATTGGTCTAATATGACAAATTGTATCTCGTGGAAAACTAATTCATAGATATGATCTTTAGTATTTTCATTTTGGTAAAGGGATTTCCTTCATTGTAACTAGATCTGGCACAAAAAGTAACAATTTGTTTAATAAACACATAGAGTGAGTATATAAAGGGTTTCATTTGGCTTATGATACTGTTCTGATTCGTAGTATTCATGTTACACATATACTACAGAGTAATGATATGTTTTCAATAGATTAAATGAATGATTAATTTCCTCATGCACATGGAAACACACACAACACTCAGTGTTATAACTCTATAAATGACATAGGGTTCTTTTAACATGTTAACAAATTTCTCATATGATCTTTATCTTGTCTTGCACTTCGACTAATTGATAAGCACATAATAGGACTTAATGCACATAAAAGTATTTCATTGATGAATCTAGGTTTGCTTTTGTTAAATAATCTATGCAACTATGTTATGAGATTCGTTTTGTAAGATTGGTTTTGGCAGCGTTGCACATAGTTGGTAGTTTTAAGTTTTTCTAATGCCATGATTCTCTTACTTCAAATTTCTTTGGATTTGTAGGAGTGAACACTGAAGGATCCTCTGAAGCATAGCAACCTTGCATGGTTGTAATAACACCTCCCTCTTGAGTGTGAAAGAATACATCCCTTGAGGGAAGGTATTTATGACACAAACCCAGTGGTACCTATAGATTAGGGTTTCTTATCATGACAATGGAGTAAAGAAAGTTTGTCATTGAAGGAGCCAAAATTAAAATGATTCCTTAGATGTGGTTGATGATAAACATTCATTGAGATAGTTTTTTCTTGTAAAAGGGCCTGCGATAGGAATTCAGATGATTGAGACATTTTTAGAGTGTCCCTTTCAATATGAATGTAGCTAAGTACCGGAGTTAGACATATTGAAGGAATGACCCGGAATTAGTAGCATGAAATATTATCTCTTGCAAGTGTTATATCTTTATTGAGCATTGTTATTAAGGCTATGGTATTTATCCGTTTATCTTGTTATTTCCATATTGATCTAATTAGAATTCATCTTGTTAACACATATATTTCTCATTTAATAATCACACTTGTTAAATAATCCTTAATTCAAGTTACTTAGAGAGGTAATTTCCTTGCCCTTAGTCTCCTAGAACTTGTTGTTTCCAAGAAGTTTTCCTTTCTTCATCATCTTTAGGGACTACCGCCCTTAGATTTCCTAGGAGAGAGCTTAAAGGGAGTGAGTAGGGAATAGGTGATAGCCCCTGCTCTAAGCGTTGAGCCATAAAGATTATACATTGTGGGGTTGGAAACGTTTCCCACACTTAGATGTACATCTTAGGCGACAACAAAACTAAAGGTATATCACCAAGGACTTCAAAATTTATTTACACAAAGTAACTTAAATACTAGACAAAGAAGATGGATACAATAACTGAGTGTGATTTTAACATATCTTACATTAAATAAAAATAAACTAGGTAAAGGATGTCTTAAGTAGAAAACCACAGATGTTCTCAATCTTAATTTAAAAGTGAATCATGGAGAATAGATATTGAATTACAATTAAATCACAAATGGTATGAAAAAATAAAATAAAATAAGTAAACATGAGGTAATGAAAATTCCCAATTATGATGGATATGCCTTCGATAAAATGAACTACTGAGATTTCATAGAAGGATTTACATATCTCCAAATAAAAAAGTCATAAATTAATACTCAAGGAAGAAAATAGAATAACATCTATGGCTAAAACTAGAGTGAAAAAGATGTATGTAGATTTAACCATTGTTCATTTGGAATGGAATGAAGAAATATGTAGTAGACTACATTGCTATATGCCCAGTATGTTAACATGTGAAGGTTATGCATCGACACCCAATCACATTATTGTAACCACAAACAATACCAATATTGAAAGGGGAAGTGATTTTCATAGACTTCATAGTGGGATTTCCTTTGATGTGGACAAGACATTATTCATTTTTTGTAATAGAAAATAGTTTGACCAAGAGTTTGCATTTTATTGTAGTGTAGAATAGCGATCAAGCGCCAAAAATATTAAGATTTTTTGTAAATGAATAGTGATAATGCATGGATTCCAAGGAAGATAATTTTCAATAGATGATCAATGTTTATGAGAAGGTTTTCAACTCGTTTCCAAGGGTCCTTGGGAATGAAACCTAATTTTAGTAGGGTGTTTCATCCCAACATAGATGGACAAATAGGGAGAGTGGATCAAGTATTGGAGCATATGTTGCATATGTATGTAATGGAAAATCGAAGTTTTTGGCAATATTATTACCTCTTATGGAATTTGTATACAACAATAGTTATCAATGTTCAATAAGATGGCATATTTCAAATTTTTGCATAGTAAACCTTATAGAACTCCTCTTAGTTAGGGTGGACTTGAAGATAGAGTTCCAATTGAACTTGAAGTAATTCAAGAAATTAAAGAGCAAATGAAAATAATTTAAGAGACATTAATAGAATCTTAAGATAGACACAAAAGTTATGCAAATGTGCATAGAATTGATAGAAGTTAGAAAGAAGTGGACAATGTGTTTTTACAAGATAGGCAACAAAAGAGCTCTATTGGATTTGGCAAGCGAGCCAAGTTATCAACATCATACATAGGATTGTTTATGATCCCTAAAAAGTATGGATACATTTCTTATCATCTTGCCATGTTGTCATATCTAGATCATTATATACATGATGTTTTCTTGTTTTAAATGTGTGTCATTATATGCCATATCCTTATAATGTTGTTAATTTGAGTAATTGTAGGTATTGGTTGAGGGGGCCTTGAAGGCTAAGTCAATCCACATATTGAACCAATGAACATGAAAGATTTAACATCATTCTTTCAATCAAGTAAAGGTCCACTATGATAGTTATAGTCTTGGTTTAGTTAAATAACATGAAAATTGGAAGTTAGAGAAAATCATTTTAATAATAACACAAAAAGATGATTCAAAAAATACATTTTAAGGGTGGATGCAGTGTCAAAATGTTTATATTAGCTTTCATTAAATTTACCAAAACAATCTCACATCAATTGTACATTCACATACAAAATTTATATTTAATGCCTAACTAAGAATAATCGCACTACCAAGTATTTAGTCTTATTGTTTAAAATCATAAAAATAAATTGCATTGTAAAATATATAATGATCAAAATTATTAAATTTAAACTCATTAAATGTAGTGTAATTTCTTATCTTTTAACCTAGATAATGAGAATGATATGAAATTACAATATAATAAAAAAATTGAAAAACAAAAGACATTTTTTAATTATTTGTTCAATTTAAATAAACAATTTTTTAAAAACAAATGAAAACATTTATTTACATTTAAAAGTAAAAATGTATTAAAAAAACATAAGTAAATAAAAGCAAAAATGTATTAAACAAATTAATAATGATGATTTTTTCTAATATTCAAATTAATAATGATGCTTTTCAAACTTATTTTTAATTTCAATTTTTAAATAAAATCCGTAATGTTTCATATGGTTTCATATACTTTGTACCTAGCTTAATTGTGTAACTTAAGACCTATAACATCAATATCCATAGTGGTTGGCTAGAGAAGAATAACCTAACCAAATACAAACATTAGGTAAGTTGCCACTTTGAACACACATTGCATGTCGTTTCATAGTGGTTGAGAGTAATGGAGAAGAATCACCTCACCAAATACAAACATTAGGTAAGTTGCCCACTTTGAACAACACATTGAATGTCGTTTCATAGCACAGTGGCCTATGGATATGTCTCATTATTGCTTTGACCAACAAATCACTATATAACTATTACACACAACCCACAAATCATTAAATAACTTGTTATTACACTAGAGTACTACCAAATTAAGGATCCGAGTGTAATTCCATCTTTATTCCCACATTCTTTTGATGGTTTGGAGACAATGAGTTACTAGAAAAATTCACCAGATATTGAGACCAATACGAGATGATTTACTACCATGAAGGATGTACCTCTAAAGTAGTTAGATTAATACGTTGCAACAAATTTCATAAATTATGCCACCCACTAAAATAGTAGTGATTTTGTATTGTCTTTATGTGTCTTTTGTGATGGAATATTTAAAAAAAAAAATTTTCTCTTGATCACCCACTAAAACTAAAATAGTAGAGTGATTTTGTATTGTATTATTGTATTTATGTGTCTTTTGTGATGGAATATTTAAAAGTTATTTTTATGTTTCTCATATTCCCAGAGGAGTCATAGTGTGTATCATTTTTATGTTTTTCTCTATATTTTAAATGTTGAGTTAGAATCATTTTTTTTTTGGCATCTTCCTCCTTTTTATGTTATTATTTCTGAGTGTTTTTTTACATTTTAGATTTGTCTTTTATATAATTAATTATTTATTAGAATTTATTTGGTGGGTATTTTATTAGCATTTTTATAGGGAGTAGTTTTTAAGTGCAATTTTTTAGAGTTTTTGGTGTAATTCTGGCTGGAATTCGGCAAAACAAATTGTGGTCAAATCTTTATTTGTGTTGTTTGAACTAGTTTTTGACTGCATATATAGATTCAGCACCCTCAAAAACCCTTGGGGCACTTTGATTGTGAAGAGTTCACCTGTCAAACTTTAGATTCAATGAATCCCTATCAAATTCTAGACAAATTAAATTGGAAAATAAACAAGAAAAAATTTCAAAAAGTCGCACTTAAAGACTACTCGTTTTTATAGTGCCTTTTAAGGTTCCTCTTAGTGTATTATTAGTATCATTAGTGGTATGTGTAACATTGCATGAAAATATTGGTATTGTCATTATTGAACTATCACTAATCATTTTAGCATCATTGTTTATTATGTATTATTAATCAATTAGTACTAAATCATACAATATTAATCAATAAATGCATTTATTTAATACCTATATCTAATGTTAATAATATTTATATTATGTGGTAATTATCACTAGTCTGGATCCATGTTAATTCTAGATCTACGAAGCGCCAAGAGGGATCAAATCCCTTGAGGTGCAAACCTTTTTTAGAGTGAAAAGATGTGATGAAGGTGTGGTGAAATGGAGATTTAAAATGCTAATGAATTTAGAGATATACATTTCTAACTCGATGTTTGGTAGATGCGGAGTTAAGATGGATCTAGGCTGGTTTTTCCCATTTAAATAAGCTATATTCCACATGAATACCATTGTGAATATCATGGGTCAATACGTTATTTTTATTTTAATGTATGGTTATTTTTATTTTTATTGTTTTATTATTTTTCTTCAAAACGTTATTTTTATTTTAATGTATGGCTATTTTATTTTATTTTTAATTATTATTATTTACATAATAACACATGACATTACATCTTTTCCATACTAGGTTGGAGAGCACCTCTCGGTGCAAATATAGGTTAATACATAATATACAAAAGAAAGGGAAAAGGTTTAGAAATTCACAATAATTTATCTCTATGTAATAAATTGTCTATCACTTGGAAGCCTAAGAATGACATATTTGGTCTGATAAAATCATGAACAAACCTCCTTTAGAAAGGGACAATGAACTCGTGCTTCTTAAGGAAGTATCCACACCCAGCAACAAATACACAGTGGCCAATATTTCAAGCTAGGATGTTGAAGGTAATTGGATCAGCTAGAAATTAGACTTCATCTCTCCTTGTTTATAGTCCCTCTTTCAAAGCTCTGTCGCCTCCTAGTTGCATGCTCTCCTTCGAATCAAAATGTTGAGGATGAGCATGGCTGGAAGAATTTGACGTATTCAGTTCATGAATGGTACTTCTCCCTCCTCTTCCCACGAGGGCTAGCTGAAATTGTGTTTTTTCGTACAAGTTATGGCTTCCAAAATGTGTCCCTAGAATTAAATCATTTTGTTGGTTGTTGGTTCACGAGATGATTTTAACAACATAAAACTTGAAAAAATGAGATATTCAAGGTCCTTCCCAATGTTCCTCGTGTAAACAAAATGAAGAGGCCATGTAACATATTTTCTTAGAAAGCTCTTTCACCAATGAAGTCTAGTCTTGGCCTTTGTCTCCTCTATTTGAGAGATTGATCTAACGAAATTCGATTTCTAGATTCTTCTCTTCCTAGGACTTGAAATATGTGAGAAGATTCATTCAAATTCCCCTTCGCAAACACATCTAGGAGGCATTACCAAAGTTCATTTGTTGGAAAGTTTGGTTAGCTCAAAATAAGTGTATCTTTAATGATTCAAAGGTGCCTCCCAGTCAGTAGCATTGAAAGAGTTGTACCTACACTTAAAATTTTGGTCCAATAAGACATCTAGAACTCTTTCCAACTATGGAATGCATCATTCTGAAGTTGCATGGCTCTCCAAATTTTCCTTTAATTCGGTTAAATCTCAAAATATGGGTGTTGTTAAAATTCTATATGGTGAGGGATGGAAGCTTCGTCTTTAGTGGTTTGAGTTCAAGAGTTGAAGACAATCCTCTTCTGACTACATTTTCAACTTCGATGGTGCATCAAAAGGGAATATAGAGGTGGCAGGAGGGGGAGGGTTGCTTTATTGCCCCAGAGAAATCAAAGTTTTAAAGTATTCATGGGGATTGGGGAAGATGACAAATAATTAGGCATAAACATGTGGTTTACTCTTTGGCATTCTTCTTGCCAATGATTTCCAAGTCTCTTCTCTCATTGTGTTGAGTGACTCCCTTTTAATAATTCAATATTTGGTCAAAAGGTCTTCCCCTAGAGACTTTTTTATGGATAATCTCTTGAATCAGATTAAGAAGCTATCAAAAGATATCCCAAATATGAGCTTGAAGCACATTCTAATGGATAATAATCAAGAAGCAAATCAATATGCCAACCAAGGTTGCAATTTGAAGTTTGGACAATTGATGATTAATGGTCAATTAAGACCATCCTCCATCACTTAGTGGATTGAGCATGAATCCTGTGTTCAAATATAAAAAAGGTTCTAACAACTATAATGTCAAGTGTCTATACCTAAACTATCTAGTGGATTCGAGGAAATATGTTGTAATCAAGGATTATATTTTGAGCTAGATTATATGTACTACAAGTTTTTTTTAGTTTTGGCGCCTTATTAGAAGGTATTCACCTCCAAAGATATGTATATACTTAGCATCAATTGTATTCCTCTTTGGAGAATAATTTTAGTTCCAAAATTTGTAAATGATACTAAAAATAAAATAAAAATTATAATATAACTCTTATATACAACTATAATATGAATACAAATTCTATAATTAATTTAAATATTTTCATTGCCATAAAAACAATAATAATAATAACTAATTTATAATCATTCAATTGAAAATATAAATCTTAAATATATTCTCCTAATAAATAATTCCCCTACTATGACTACCACTTCGAAAAATGTAAAACTTAAATATAAAATTAATTTAAAAATAAATAAATAAATAAAAAATAAAAATAAAAAATAAAATAGAATATGTTGTTGGGCTCTGATCATAGTAATAACACCAGCATTGATCACCTTAGATACAAACACATTGTAATACTCAACAATTTTTTTCATTTTAATGTTTATATCTTATATGAAAAGTTCACCTTATTAATTTCTTTATATATACAAATATGGAATTCGAAGTAACTAAATAACTTGTTTTATATATATATATATATATAAATTAATTGAAGTGGTATATTATTCTTTATATCATAAAATTAATCTTACATTTAAAATGATTTCACCTTTTATGAATTATTGCAATTAAAACACGAAAGTTATTATTTAATATTATCTTAAAAATATAATTAAAAAATAAATATTAATAATTATAAGTTAAAACATAAATATTAATAATTATAAGTTACGAGAGGTCATAGGTGTTATTTTTACTTTCAAAATTTGTATAAGATAAATTAATATTAATAAGGTTATATATATATAGAATTAATAATTTATTAAAGTAGTCTAATAAAGTTTAAAATTAAATTTTGTGTAATATTAAGAAAATATTCAATAATTTATAAGCCACATATATTATTAACTTATTATTTAATAAGAGTCAAGGTGTATTAATCTTACTAGAGTGGACTATATCCCAAGGGGTTCCTACTCTTTGAGCCTTATCACAATGGGTCAAACATGTCCCTTGGAATTGAACTCACCTGGATGGGAGAACAAACTTTGCTCCTAACCACTTGAGGTACTAACTTGGGATTTTCTTTAAAAGGGTGGCAAGGGGGGCTTTCATCCACTTTTGTGTGCATGTGTCTCAAGACCATTTAATCTATCTTTTTAGGTGTAACTACACTTTTGACCACTACGTCAAGGTGACTCCATGGCTTCAAGGTAAGCCTTCATGGGAGTTGATTAATTTTATATATAATAATCATAATAGTATTTTATTTTCAATGTCACAACCGAGCTAGACATTAAATTAGTGCATGGGACCCATTTGTTTAAGGGATAAAGGGACCCATCTTTGTGTAGCAATTTGACTATAAAATTCTATGGAAGTATACATTCTCTACCCACATTTGGATTTGAATGTATAATCTCTTACAAAAAAAACACCCAAAACCAAATAATTTTATAAAAGTTCTCTTTATTCTCTAATCAAAAACAGGCAGTTCTTTATTTTGCACACTCTTAACCATTAAACACACTCAAAACATTTACTCTTACAAAAAACACATACTCTTAACCATAAAATTCACTCAAATTATATATATAAACTATTTAATTTAAATATAAACAAACAAATTATATGATATAGTAAATTATAACGCATATCTCACCTATGCAATTATATGATATAGTAAATTATAACGCATATCTCACCTATTTGCATGTTAGCTCACAACCTTGAAACATATGTATTATAACAATACAACTTATAATGCTCTTATTTGTTTAGTTAAATAAAATACTTATTTTAACAGTATTTGATAGTTGTTAGTTGTAATATGGTACTAGCATTTGCTTTTACTTCTTCCATAAGCTATAGAGTAGTGGTTTTGAAATAGCACCAACAATATTTAATGTATTTCATTTCATGGATTTATGAGGGTCAGGCTTGAAGTGGGTGCTACGCATCTGAGCATTCATTACGTGTTATTGTTGCGCCCTTGTGCACTATTTATGTTTTAAAACAGAAAAATGTGTACGGTTTGGCAATGCTCATGCTTATAAGTTATAGTAATTACTTTTCTAATGATGTCTTTTTGTTTACATCTTCATCTCTAAACAAAATTCGTTAGTGTAATAAAAATTAAATTGGAGATGAATCTCTAAATTTTATTAGTGGGATATAAATTAAAATTTTGACACGAATCTTCAAAATTTTGTAAATGTAATATAAATTTTATAAATAAGATATGATCAAAATTTTGAAGATAAATTTCCAAATTTTGTTTTTCAAAATTATATTATTATAATATAAATTAATATGAAGGCACGTGGTTGTGTAGCCCGCGTGGTTGGGACAGCCGGCTTATGGCCTCTCCACCCAGGTTCGATCCACATTACATTCAGCGCTGTTCCAGCAGCATATTGTACCCAATTCGTCTCGCC
This sequence comes from Pinus tabuliformis, assembly GCA_031772625.1. Classification (NCBI taxonomy): domain Eukaryota; kingdom Viridiplantae; phylum Streptophyta; class Pinopsida; order Pinales; family Pinaceae; genus Pinus; species Pinus tabuliformis. Next base: position 901,096,477 of record CM062807.1, read on the forward strand.
GCTCCGCCGGATTTGTTGAGTGCCTGCGCGCACAGATGTTGTCTCATGCCTAGTTGCTGTCAAGTGTGACGCAACAGATGTACGGTTTCATATTTACAAATATTGTATATAATGTAATATGTTGCTTCTTCAGCGGGGATGCCCTTCCCCCCCTGAAAATATAAATTAATATGAAGATAAATCTCAAATTTTATGAATAAGATATAACTAAATTTTTAAGATGAATTCCTTAATTTCATTCCCAAAATTCTATGAATGTAACATAAACTAATTTGGACGTATACATTATCTATTCAAAAATATAAACTACATTTAGTCATCTAACCTACCATTGCCACCAATTAATAACAATGTTCACACTTTTTAATCTTCAAAAATAATATTTTGTTTTACATATATATATAATTAAAAAATAAAAATTGCTATAATTTAAAATTAAATTATAGCTCTCTAATATTAAATAGAGCAATAAAATAAAGTCGCATAAATATAATATAATAGATAAAACTTGTTTCCATATGAATTTATAACCATTTAATAATTGATGTAAAATTTTACTATATAATTGCAGGGTTGTGTAATTTTGTTGAAATCTTCCTACAGATAGGAGAGCTTGAACCCAAAACAGACAGAGGTTCAATATAATGTATGAAAATCTCTTATATTTAAAGCAATAATCATTAAAATGCATGAAAGTAGAGAATATTAAGGGATGCACTTTTCTTATCATTGTTCATCCTAGCATGCACTGACTTGAAGCAACTTCTGAGATCTGAAATTTAACTTGCACAACTTGTTTCCTACGCACAAAACAACAAAGATGATTCTCAAAACTTCCTTCAAATAACAAATTGTTATCTAAACAAAATTTAACCTATGTAATATATATGAAACATGAAATTAACATAGGAGAATGAGAGAGAATTTGCACATATCCATTTATATTGATTATAAAGTAACAATAGTACAATAATCACTTTTTGTCTTAACACAGTTGAAGTGTTCTTTGGTCCTTATCCTTATCAATTCCTTGAGCCTTTATATAAATATTTAAAGCATAAACTTACTATATGTCTTCCTTCCTTTGTTGGGTGTGGAGCCTGATTATCTTCTTTATTTAGAGGTATCGCCGCGTTGGACCCTAGTTCGTAATGGGGTGGCAACGCCACCTGTTTAATTGTTGTCAGGGGAGTCCAGGTGTCCGTGTAAAATATTGTAATTTCATAGTCAATATGGGCCATTCTAAGCGAAAGATCTAATGGTAGAAGTTATGTTTAATTTAGGGTTTTTTCCCTAGAAGACAACCCCTCGCTATATATGAGGGAATTGTATTATGGTTGTTTATGTGTGTATTCTGAGTGAGAAAGGGAGAGGATATTGTGTGAGAGCGAAGAGGAAATTACAGCGAATCTGATGTAGATTGTATCTCTTCATTTTTATGGATAATATAAAAGGAAGGACTTGTTGTTTCTCCATGGACGTAACCCAAACTGGGTGAACCACGTATATTTGTGTCTCTTTTGTTTTATGCATTTTCTGTGTTTGTGTTTCTGCAATATTTTATGTGTTCCATTGCTCCGTAATATATAATTTTCTAACATTCGTTTCCCTTGGTATGACCTTTATCATATAATTGGAGGATGGTCTATTTTGGGATGAATGGATGATCCTGAAGACTTAAGTGAATTGATTGAAGCTAGAATCAGAAGGCCAATTCGTGATTATGTCCATGAGGCATGATTCTTATCCCATACAAATTCTCCTTAAGATTATCAATTATGAAGGCTGAGAGGGTGGTCGTGGTCAATCAAAGGTGCAACTTACGACCACCGCATGCTGCAAGTGGTGTATCCTATGAACAATTGGATTATGATATAAAGTATGGGCGCAATAGTGCTCAAAAATCAATTTACAGGTAAAAAATTTGTGGTGTCTTAGTGTCTCATATGAGTGGATCCTCAAAGGCTCATAGGGATATTTTTATGGTTATAACAAATGTCCCCTAATGTGTAAGGTCATGAGAGGATTTGATGACCCAAACACATTATGAATCAAATAACAAGAGGCAGCACAAGGGAGGAACAAAGAGTCAAGAACTAAGAGTAACTGCAATTGGTCATGAGTTAATATAATGAATACCATCCTTGAGGGAAGCACACCCATATTCAAAGGGATTATAAATCACGGTTACCAATAATACACTATGGATCCATAGACAAAGGTGCCATATCATGGCTACAAAGAAGTACATGGTGGGCCCATGGAGAAAGTAGAGTCGGTGGTAATCCCATCATAGATCAATGATTTAGTATACATCATGGAGACAACAGGTATGAGAATTCCTATGTTGTCTTCATAGTGAAACTCCACCACAACTTCGCATGCAAGGAAGGAATAAGCGATGAGTATTTATGATGCCCCCATGGTCTTCATCTTAACCCTAATGGTATGATACCAACCCAAATGAATAGATGTGTTGAAGTCGAACATGGGTGGAATTATCTAATTATTGGCCAATGATGAGGACCATTAATAAACATTAATATTGTTAATAGAAAAATATTTCTACAGATAAGAGAACCTTCCCTTAGGAGATCTCAAAACCGAGGTTCGATAAACTCTATGAAAATCTCTTATATTTAAATAAAAATCATTCAAATGCGTGAAAGAAGTAGAGGAGTGCACCTTTTTATCATTGTTTATCCTAACATGTCCTGATTTGAAGCATCTTCTAAGATCTTGGCTCCAGCTTGCATAACTTCTTTCCTACACACAAAACAACAAAGATGATTCTCCAAACTTCCTTAAAAAAAAAATTCATTAGCTAAACAGAATCTAATCCATGCAATATATCTAATACATGAAATTAACATAGAAGGATGAGGGAGAAATTGCATAGATCCATTTATATTGATTACAAATATGAAAACATTACAATAATCACATTATACCTTAACATGGTTGAAGTGTTCTTCAATCCCCTATCCTGACCCTTTCGTTGAGCCTATATATAAATTTTAACAAAATAAACTTACTATATTTCTTCCTTCCTTTTCCCTTGGTATGGCCTTCATTGTATAGTCTATTTTGGGATGAATGGATGAGCTTGAAAGCTTGAGTGAACTGGATGAAGTTGGAGTCAAAAGGCTAGTTCATGGTGATTTGCATGACATGTGATTCTTATCCTGTGTAGATTCTCCTCGGGATTATCAATTATGAAGGTTGAGAGCAAAGTCATGGTGTGTAACTGGTGTAATATGTAAATATGGGACCACATGTCAATGTTTTGGTTGATTCCTTTTCCCATGAAATGATGGGTAAGTTAGTTGTGAAGTTGAGCCATATAGTATCTGCCACTCAAACTACTATGGTCCCTACTTACACCTCTAAGGTAAAATTGGTGTTGTCCACACAATCGAAAAATCCTCAACAACCTAGAGGGAAAAAAGAAGAAGATTAAATATAAAAACACTTATAAGAATGATAAAGGGAACCAACAAACCTAACCTAATGCAAGGGAGGGAATTAATGGGAAAAAAGAAAATCCTTGCAATATTTTTCAAGGAGACCATCTCAGTCACGAATTCCCAAAAATTGATGAAATCCATCATTATTTAACTAGTAGAGTTCTTTTCAGTAGCCTATTATTTTGACTAATCCATTCCCCACCCAACAACATATGGTTGTGCATCACCCTACATCTCCACAAGGGGGTATGGCATGTTCACCTCAATCTAGGACCATGCCCTCAAATATTCACATTTTCATGTGCAATGAGAATTGTTCTACTTACTGAACAAGAAAATAAATATGATACTCCTAACAGTGGACCTTCCATGAAGAATCCAATGATACCTAGCCATCCCAATGGTCCTCTCTCAATAGTGAACACATTGGAGCTAGTTGTACAACCTCCCAAAGTTGTTCTCTGCTAGTCAACTCATAACCCAAATACATGAGCTACCCACAATTATAGTATTGTGGAGGAATTGGCTCAGGCACCATTTTTCCTCCCTATATTAGAGGTCTTGAAAAGTGTTTGCATAGTTTTTACACTCAATTAAAGCGACTATTGTCCCATATATCCCACCTCAAGATCTACTAGAATGTAGATAGAATGTTAAATAATCTCCCTTATGTATTTATGCGCACAAAGTTTCGTATAAAAATAGAAACAAAGGGAGGAGTAAAAATATGCACTTGGTTATCCTCACATGTCAAGTTAAACTATGGACTTGGTTCAATGGATAGAAATCCTACTCTTCATAATCTCAAGCAAACAATAAATAGAGATAATGTACAACATGTAATAGGGGGAAAAAACTAACAATCTATATAAATGTAAATAAAAGAAAGTACAATCCCCTTGGAATCAAGGTACTCCTCTTCAATTCCTCAATCTTGACCCTTCCTTAACTCACAACCATAGATTAGGCTTATCTATGTAGCAAGGAAAGGCCTCCTACTACCTAGCCATCCTAATTGTCCTCTCTCGATAGAGAACACATTGGAACTAGCCATACACCCTACCAAAGTTGCTCTTTGCTAGTCAACTCGTAACCCAAATGCATGAGCTACCCACAATTATAGTCTTGTGGAGGACTTGGCTCAAGCACCATTTGTCATGCCTACATTGGAGGTCTTGTAAAGTGTTTGCATGTTTTTTACACTAGAGTGAAGGGAATATTGTCCCTTATATCCTGCCTCAAGATCTACTAAAATGTAGATAGAAGGTTAAGCAATCTCCCCTATATATTTATGCACACAAGCTTTCATATAAAAATAGAAACAAAGGGAGGAATAAAATATGCACTATTCTACCCTTGTTGAAGGAAATGTAACTAGGTTCGGTCTTCATAAATGTACTTTTGATATTTGTATTTATTCATGAAAAGAAATATTATTTTTATAATATATGTCAATGAGTTTCTTACTCATTGAAATAGGTCTAGCACATGCTAAAGTGCTAAAGGTGAGTCAAATAGTCAAAAGAAAATGTTGAATACCTTAAGGGAATGTTACACCATGTATGTTTATGTATTAGAGTCAAGAGAATACCTACAAACAAATTCAACAAGTATCCTCCATGCAACGACACCTAAAAAAGAAGAAATTTGAATTCTAAAAGGCAAGTCGACCTACAAACAGTAAGTTGGCCTTCAATTTGGCCTAAAGAAGGGACACAGTCCTCTATATATAGAGGTTGTCCACTCCTCCAAAGACAATGCACTCATATATCTGAAATCTGTGAAGAAAAGAGGCAAGTAAAGGGTAATGAAGGACGAAGAAGAGGTCTCCTAGTGCAGCGAAGAAAAGGGATACATAACCGAGCCTAAGAGGACTGTTCTAGGGATAGTTACAACCACATGTGTGAGGAAAGGAAGGTTGTCTCTGCAGTTATGACAACAGAAACAAACAATCTATTATCTCTCATTGTTTGGGGTTAAATCTAGTCCTACAATGCCTCCTACTCAAGCGTAGAAGGGTACTCAAGTGAAGGAGAGAAGGGTATACAACAACAAGTAAACCTCCCACACGTGTGAGAATCTAGGGTTGTTGTACATTCATTTTAGTCTACACATACATCTCAAGAAGGATCTCATTTGAAGGAAGGTGTCTACATAAGTGAATGATATCTATAAATATAGAAGAGAAGTATCTAAGATAGAGCAAGTGCTACAAGGTTTACCGACAGTTGAAAGAAGAACTAAGTGTCGGAAGGAGGACGACGAAGTACCGAGAAACGAAGTGTCAGAAGAAGGAAGTGTCAGGGAACAAAGTGCATAAAGGAGAAAGGACTTGACTTGTCCTTGGAGGAAATTCTAATTAGGGGTCTAGGATTTGGCATTGATCAATAAGAAGCTTCAATAAGCAAAACTTACTAAAGGGATTTCCTCTCAAGAGAAGAGAGGTTTTGGCCCTGGCAGAGAGCCAACATCTTGTGTTCTTGTTCTTATGTTTTTTGTTGCAGTTTGATGAAGTACACACACATGCATTAATAGGAAGAAGAAGAAGATTAAGCTAACAAGAAAAATTAAAAGGACTCTACAAATTGTTATCAAGTCAAGAAGAATCACACTACACCTAATTGCCCTTGATTCTTTAACATGGAATCAAAACTAAGGTGACACATCAAGGAAAGGGCATCTCAATAACAGTAATCAAGAAAGGACATCTACAAAATTTGAAGCATCTAGCCAAGAAGTATCAATCACTTTAAGAAGAATAAGGTCTACCATTTATCATTCATCAAGGAAGACTACAAAGCAAGAAGAAGAGCCTTACACAAAGGCACCTACAAGAATAGAAAATGAAAGCAGGACCTACATCAAGCTACAAGTCATCAAGCAACTCTCATCATCAAGTCAAGTCCACTTGGAGAAAGAAACTTGAAGAAAATCAATATCTAAGTCAGGCAAGCCATTAAGTCTTCAAAGAGAAAGCAAGTCTAATACATATCAAAATCTATCAAGTAATTATATGTCCCCTTCTGAATATACATCAATGTATTTTTACAAGGAAAGCGATAAATTGGTAGGTACCAATAACTTTCTTGCATGGAAGATAAGGATTGATTTACTTCTCAAGGAGAATGAACTTCTAGAACACATTAAAGGGAATGTTACTATTCCTGCTAAGGAACGGACTCAAGCCTTAGCCAATTATAATAAGGATGATATAAGAGCTCAAAGGATTCTAATACAATCCATCAAAGACTCTCTCATTCCTTATGTATCCAAACTTGAAACATCAAAAGAAATCTATGAAAAACTAGTAGAGCTCTTCTCTGTAAGTACAGCTAGAGAAGTGATATCTCTTCTAAATGAATTGTACAAGATGAAGATATCAAAGGAAGGAATAGCTCCCTACTTCATGAAGATCTTTGAGATGAGGGATCAACTTCAAGAGCTAGGGGAATTCATGACTGACAAAGAAATGACAATTTTAGTACTTAATGCTCTATCTGAGGATTGGGGAAACTTCAATTCAAGCATATATGCCAAGAAGGAAGCCACCACACTAAGTGAAATGTGGTATTTATGCAAGATAGAGGAAACAATACTTAAAGGAAAGGAAGAGGTGGGATCAAAGGAGCAAGCATTTGCTACCATGGCCAAGAAAAAGGGGAAATTTGGCAAATTTGGTCCATGGAGAACAAACAACAAAGATATGTCCAAACTCTAATGCTATGAATGCCAAGAATATGGACACTACAAGAGGAATTGTCCTAAACTAAAGAAGGACAAAAACAACAACAAAAAAGGGAAGAAGCTCATGTGACTCAAGAAATGAAAGAAGAAGACAAGAAGAAAAATAAGGAAGATCCTTCGGATCTCTACTATTACTAAGTCTACTTCTTTACTTAAGGTCTTCTTTCAAGGTTTCGGTAGGATAGAAGTATGTAGGAATAGAATAAAATTGCATGGATAGAAACATCTTCTAGAATCTAGAAGCATGATGTACATAGAGTTCAAAATACTCATGTAGAAGGAGCGTTTGTAATAGAAAAAATGCATGGTTAGAAATATCTTCTAGAATATAGGAGGATGGTAGATATAGCTCAAGATATTCATATAGAAGGAGCATACCTAGAATAGGACCTCATCCACAATGAAATAAATTTGATCATGATTAAGAATCTTAGAAGACCTCCATCATCAAAAGGAAAAGAAACATTTGTAGGGTAAGGGTCTTCAAGATCCTATGATGGAATTTTCAAAAGAAGAATCATAAAAAAAAGGTAGATGTCTCATTGGGAATCCCATTCATGGGATTCAAGAAAAAGGATTGTATTCATACAAGCTAAGATGAAGCAAGAACAGCGACACCAAGGACAACCAAATGAAGCTAATATGATCAAAGGAAAATCAAGATGAGGTGTGTATGTATCAAAGTTTAGTCATGTTATCATATGTATATTATTGAGTCATGGGAATAGTTATATAACATGATCAAGTAGGAAAGAATCTCTTTCACCAATGACATGCTAGAATTCATGTACTTCAATACAATGAAGGTCAACAAAAGGAAATACTCACATAAGGAGTATAAGATTGTTGACTAAGAAGCAAGTGAAAAAGGAATGTTGACTAATCATAGAAGCAAGCTATGAAGAAGTGCTCCCACAAGGAGCATAATGTGGTTGACTAATATATCCAAGAAGAAGCAAGTGAAGAAAGACATCAAGCATGTGAAGAACACCATGATCACCAAGAATCACTATCTGACGAGATACTTTGAAGACATCTCCCGAAAGAAGGCATGTCAACTCTTAAAAAGGAAGAAAAATATCAAAGGACCCTTGACACCTATGAAGGCCTTGGAGATATGAAAGGTGCATATAACTGGCTCTACTCTATGAAGATATCACGATGAAGAAGCCACCCAGCAAAAGCACCATTTAATGTTGAAGCAATATTAGGATGAAGTCATGAAGGACTACTAGATCAAAGCATGGGAACAATAAAGTACAAAGAAGCATCCATGTGAAGAGTATTCTGAAGAATAGACAAGATGATAAGGAATAATCAGATGAAAAGAGAACCTGTTATGTGACAAGAAGGCCACTTTCCATGAAGGAAGCAATGACATGAAAAATAAGGAAGGAAAGTGATCGATGGATGGTGCCCTACCAAGAAGAAGTTCGAAAAAAGACTTCATGACATCAAAGGAAGGAAGGAGATCAAGCAGCTAGAGGACCCACAAGGAAGAAGTTTTTGATGAATGGACAAGTCCCTAGCTAAGAGGGAGTTATAACAAGTTCCCAATTACAAAGGAACTTGGACAAGTACCTTGTCAAAGGATAATTGGGCATGTCTTCCTCAATTGAGAGGAAGTCATAGACACAACATTCTCGTATTCACTTAGGAAGAAAGAATGGGAGGATTGGGTAATCATCTGGCATCTCATACTCTTTGAGTATGTGTAGGGAATGCAAGACAAGAGTAGGCAAGAGGACCGATATTCTTTGAGGGTTGGGAACTCAAGACAAGAATAGTCCTAGAAGGTCATACTCAGTGAACACCCGGGTGGGTATGTACCTTGAGAGACAATAACTAAGGTGTCTATAAGTCATTTATCTCGCCAACATTGTGCTCCAGTCTATTTACAGATAGAGTTGTCAGTCAAGGCCTTGTTGTGGAAACAATGTTGGTTATTATAGTGCTATAATAGATGGATTAAAAATCTGGTTTCTCTTATGTGAATTCTTCAAGATTGAAACATATCCAAACACCTTGTAATGTTGTATGAATACCTACCTACATAAGAGGGAATGTTGAAGGAAATGTAACTAGGTTCAGTCTTCATAAATGTACTTTTGATATTTATATTTATTCAAGAAATTTTATTTTATTTTTATAGTATATGTCAATGAGTTTCTTGCTCTTTGAAATGGTCTAGCACATGTTAAAGTGCTATAGGTGAGTCAAATAGTCAAAGGAAAATGTTGAAGACCTTAAGGGCATGTTACAACATGTATTTTTATGTATTAGAGTCAAGTGAATACCTCCAAGGAAAGTCAACAAGTCTCTTCCATGCAAAGACACCTGCAAAAGAAGCAATCTGAATTATAAAAGGCAAGTCAGCCTACAAACAATGAGTCGACCTAAAGAAGGGACAATCCTCTATATATAGAGGTTGTCCACTCCTCCAAAGACAATGCACTCATATCTCTGAAATCCGTGAAGAAAAGAGGCAAGTAAAGGGTAATGAAGGACAAAGAAGAGGTCTCCTAGTGTAGTGAAGAAAAGGGATACATAACCTAGCCTAAGAGGACTGTTCTAGGACTAGTTACAGGCACACATGCGAGGAAAGGAAGGTTGTCTCTGTGGTTATGAAAGAAGCAAAAAACAGTGTACTATCTCTCATTGTTTGTGGTTAAATCTAGGCATACAAGTCCTCCTACTCAAGTGTATAAGAAGGGTACTCAAGCAAAGGAGAGAAGGGTATACTACAGCAAGTAAACCTCCCACATGTGCGAGAATCTAGGGTTGTTGCACAGTCACTTTAGCCTACATATACATCTCAAGAAGGATCTCATTTGAAGGAAGGTGTCTACATAAGTGAAGGATATCTATAAGTATAGAAGAGTAGCATCTCATCTAGAGAAAGTGCTACAAGTTTTACCAATAGTTGAAAGAAGAACGAAGTGTCAGAAGGAGGAGGACGGAGTGCCGAGAAACGAAGTGCCGGAAGAAGGAAGTGTCAGGGAACAAAGTACAGAAAGGAGAAAGGACTTGACTTGTGCTTGGAGGACATTCTAGTCAGGGGTCTATGGTTTAGCATTGATCAATAATAAGCTTCAATAAGAGAAACTTACTAAAGGGTTTTCCTCTCAAGAGAAGAGAGGTTTTGGCCTTGGCAGAGAGCCAACATCTTGTGTTCTTGTTCTTATGTTTTTGGTAGCAGTTTGATGAAGTACACACACATGCATTAATAAGAAGAAGAAGAATATTAAGCTAACAAGAAAACGTAAAAGGACTCAAAAAATTGTTATCAAGTCAAGAAGAATCACACTACACCTAATAGCCCTTGATTCTTCAATGACCCTCACATGTCGATGTAGACGATAGACTTAATTCAATGGCTAGAAATCATACTCTTCATCATCTCAAGAAAATAATAAATATATATAATGTACAACATGTAAGAGTGGGGAACAATCTAACAATCTATATAAATGTATATCAAAGCAAATATAGTCACCTTGGAAGCAAGGTAGTCCTCTTTGATTCTTCAACCATAACCCTTCCTTAACTCACAAACATAGAATGGGCTCATATATGCAACAAGAAAAGGCCTCATGGTGACAATTATCTAGCATAAAGTTACAGTACATTATCTCTCTCCTCCCTCCTCTACCCTTGAGATGGTTTGGTTGTATAGGATCTTCCTAGATCTAGGAGAATGTATCTAGTCACCTAGGGTCAAGAGGAGTTAGAAAACTTCTCTAGTAATTGGGCCTAAGCTAATTCATGACACCCTCACTAGATTTGATCATCTTCGAAAAGAACATTTTTAGAACTCTGAGCCATAATCACTCCATGAACAAAGGCATCAAGTGTATTTTGAATATTCCATGACAATATGTACACTTGGATGGAGTGATGATAAAGGATCAAGGAACAATGAGGCATGTAATGAGAAAAATCAAAGGTTAAATGGGAGGCACTTTAGCCTGCAAGTGATGTGAGCTTATCTAAGGTCTCTCTCAAAAAAACTAAGTGGAAAATAGGGCTATAACATATGCCCCAATAATGCATGAGGTTAGAAGAGAAAATAATGGCCAAAATGAATTATAACTAGGTATAAAAATGCAAGGAAGGAGTCACAAATTAAGGAACCAGATTGGAGCAACCCTGGAAATGAAACCTCAATCATAGATAGATCATTCCTGAGGCGAGTATACTTATGTTGAGTATAAAGAAGAAATAAACATAGCTTCTAAGGGTACACACTGTGGATCTATAACATGAAATGTTATCCCATGACCATGAAGAAATACATAGTGGATACATGCAGTAAATAAAGATATCATAGCCACCAACAAATACAATGAGGATTTATGTCATAATATACATCAGTAGAACCATAGACACATAGAAGAACAGTGACGGATTTTCCCCCAATATCAATGGACAATGTAGGGCTATCCCTTAGGTAAAATGGTATGGTTGTTAAAGGTCTAGAGTGTGGTAGTTTATTGAAAAAGTGCCATAGAACAGATAGCTTTCCAACATGACGAGGCCATAATAGAAGTGGAGGATCCTTCATCAACAAGAGTATGGTAAACATCCATATTAAGGACATGAACTGAGAACTGAAATGGGACTTGATGGTAAAATTGATACCTACTTCCAAAAACATCAAACATAATAAGGTTATACTCTAAGGGATCAACCCCTTTGATAGAAGTCAACAAGGCTATGTGTTACATAAGGCATCTTTGCAAAACATCCAAAGTAGACATGGCACATCAGGCTTGGGATAAATCCACAACAATACTATAGTTTTGGGATGCACTAGGATTAGTATTATGTATTGACTAATTTTGAACACCCTTAGGTGGGTGGATCATTATCTCCAAAGGCTTATCTATTGTGAGAGGGCCCTTGGATTGAGTGGGGATGATTGGGTTCTTAGCATAAGAATTACTCTATGGAGTCTCATAGTTTTTCACTCTCGTAGTCAATTTTACTACCTCATCGCACATAAGAACATGCTATTGACCTCCTTGGGTGTTTCATCCTCCCATACCCCCAAGCAGAGGGTGAGAACAAGTTACAACCATTTATTTTTTGGGTTGCGAAGGAAATGGATGTGTCAAAATAGCAAGTTGTTGTGTAGTAGTGTATTGCACTAAGAGGAAATGAATCTCATCCATCCATGGGAATTCATGAATCAAATGGTCACCTTGAAAAATATTACAAGGAAATTTAACTTTACATTGCATTCATTTGTGCCCCCACCTATACTGGTTTGAGTTTGTTGTGTCTTGAGAGCGTTTGTGTCTTAGGAGAATTTGTGGAAGTCTTTTTCTTCTTAGTCTTCTTCCTTTTACTGCCAGTTTCTTCAGATATTTTAATTTATGTGGATCACATCGTATTAATTTCAATGGTATGCTTAAGAGACTTTTCTTTTTAAGAACGAGGCCCAATTTCATGGGATTTAGATGTAACAATCATCTACCCCAATTGAGCAGCTAGCTTGCTCACAGCACTAGTGGAGACAGAACCAACTAAGCATGTGGTCCTAATTTTGAATGTGGTGAATTGGTTAATGTTTAAGGAGCATTGGGAATATTATTGTACAAGGTTCCCAACTGTGAATAAATTAAATCGAGATGTTGGGCATGCAAGATTTCTTTGTCATCAATATCCACCCTGACCATAGCTACATCCTTGGAAATTTCAGGTAACAAGGATCGAGTAAACTAATATTTCAGTAGTCAAAATGGAATATTGTTCCTAACCAACCATTTATTTCACATTCACTTGTGAATATGATAAAAAATATGAGTGTAAGTTTCCTTCCTAGAGGTATAAAGGGGACCGATTTTAATATCTTGTTGTGAAGGAAACTAGAAATGGTTTTGAACTTTCACCCCAAGGTTGCATAATCAAGATAAGATGCCTTATAGATTTCAATGTACCAATTGGTGGAATGTTTGGTTAAGGTTCATTGAAAGAGACACAACCTAATACTATCATCCACCAATTAATTAGATGAACACCATAAGTGGTAGGTCATGATGTGTTTGGTCTAGTTCTCCCCCATATTACCAATGCATTTGGTATATCTGAGGGCAACTTAAGAGTCATGGGTGGCCCATGGGTCATGGCAGATGGGTTCATCTGTAAGTTTCTCTAAATCTGGCAAGTCAAGTGATGCTAGAAATGGAATTTGATCTTGGTTAAATGGGTATGGAGGAAAATATGGTACCCCATATGTACCATGCATTCCCCTTATAGTATAGTTATAAAATGAAGGAATATTTTCAAAGGAATTATTAGGCTCTGAGTATTAATTCCTTAGACCAGGTATAGTGGAAAATTGATTATTTCCCTGCTATAGGATTTTATTCTTGGTATGCTAAATGTAAAACGCTCTTAGGTCATCCCGGAAACCTAGGGGAGACCGAGTAAGAGAAAGGTTGTTCTAAGGCTTAGAATTCTCAGTAGATCAAGATGTAGAGAAGATAAAGAAGAGAAGGAATGCCTGTGAGTCCTCACATGCAGGGCCTGTTGGAGTTTTCAGTGTAGCTGGGAAGCACTCCTAGCTAGTTCCAAAGCTTGGTATTGCACATAAAATAGGGAACAAAGCAACCTTCACAACATAATATCTTGATAATCAAAACTATCAGAAACATCAAAATATTACTGAATGAATAAATATAAACCAAACTTCCATACATTCATTAGTTAAACAAAAGAAGTAAATAACGAATGGTAGCATGTGGAAGGAACAACAAAAAATCTATATTATTAAAGGAGTTAGAGGAAAGTTACAACCATCAGATGCAATTGGAGTAGCACCTCCCCCAGCTCATAGCCCCAAAAATATCCCTCTCCAGATAAATATCAACAGCGTGACAATAAAATAACTCCCATTCGTTTCTCAATAACCAAGCCTCCAATATATATAAAAGTGAAGGCTATGAAGATTTCCCAAATTCCTCTTTAGTTAGATTTAGGAAAAATATTTTCGATGAATAATTTTGCTATAGGGTTTATTGCATGGGTGGTTGTCGATGAAATACCCTCTTGGGACTTCCCGGGACCCAAGGCAGACTGTTTGAGATTAAATGCAACTCTCAAAAAGAAGCATACGTATATTCATATTAATCCATTATCGACAAATCAAAAGGAGAATAATTACCTCAATCCTTGATGTAGTCCTGTTGGAGATCTCATTGTGACAAAGTGGAAGACCTCTTCACCAGCTCCTAGTTCAAAATTTGCACATAAACAATATAAAGCATAATCTCCACAGCATATGAACCTTAACAATCAAAACATTAATATATAAGAGAATATAAGCCAACATGCATCTAAGCTACTTATCAATCATGGAATTGAGCCAATGTGTAAAGAAATACAATATCGACACCGTCGAGTAGACAAAACAAAAACATATCTATATTATTAGATAGAAGAAGGATTCTTACAACCATCTTCGCTAGATCAAGCCTCTTTTATTCCTTCATCTCCACTCTCTCTCCCTCTCTCTACTTCTTGGTAGCATAACAACATTTAATCTCTTCAAACTTTTGGCAACCATTCAACCTTTCTTACAATGACCGAGCTTCCAATTTATAGATGAAGAGAGGCTCATCCTTGCCAATTCTTTCATGAGTTCCAATGAGGAAAAATCTTGGATGTTTCCTCGATTTATTTCTCTTTCCCTTCCCATGAAGCTCTATTAGGAATAGCAATTTCCTTAGTTAGGTCTGAGGCGTATGTTTCTTGCTTTTCGAGCTGACATTTGAGTGAAAAGCAGAGTGTCAGTCAGTCAACCCACACTTTGACCTCTGGAATATCATAAATATCCAATAACGCTACCCTTTAGAAAAAATAGAGTTTTAACCTAGGGATTAACGCTTTTGGCTGAGAGATGGAAAGTATTACAACTCCTCTTGTTTGTTTCTAGGGTGTGTTACCCTGGAAAATAGGCATGTGAATTAGATCTTTCTTCCAACCAAAGTGTCCTTCTCCTTTGAGCTGATGACGAGGTCATTTTGTTGTATAAAACTCTTCAATATTGTTTGAATGTTTTCTTGCTCTCCCCATGTGATTATGTTGTGTTAAGGCGATATTCTTGTAGACCTATATGTTGAGAAATCAATGCATGTAGGAATTAGGATTTGATTCCTCTTTTCTTTATAATTACTTGTGATTTATGTTGGCTTCTTTTACTTCTTTATTATTTTATATTTCATAAAGAAATTACCAAATTAAAATGTATGAATATCACAAGAACAAGGAACATAAGATATAGGCACTCAGCTAGGGAAAAATCCCTATCCAGGGGAAAACCCAGTCCAAATCTTCCACTAGTAGATTCAAATCAAGATGAGACAATCCATGATCCTTTTGATGTAGACAATGACCTCCTTCAATCACCAATACAACCCTTCGTTCAAGTATATGATCGCTTCTAAAGTCTCCAAGTGTCAGCTTCACAAATAAAACTTCAATCCAGAATTTCGGCCCTCAGCTTCAGAATTTCAAACCTGCCTGCTCTTCTGAAATTTCGGCCTGCCTGCACTTCTGAAATTTCAGCCTACCTTCACTTTTGAAATTTCGGCCTACCTACACTTCTGATATTTCCGCCTATCTGTACTTCTGAAATTCCAACCTGCCTACACTTACGAAATTCCAGCCTTCCTACACTTCTAAAATTTTGCACATGTGGGAGAGAGATGCCCAAAAACTTCTTTCTTCCTTCTCCTTTCTCTTCACTCTTCTTTTCTTTCCCTAAAGTTGTATATCAAACTTGTGTGTGAGATGATCCCAAATAGGTCGAGTTGAACTTCTATTGATACTGCTTTTGTTGGATTGAATAGCCCTAATCCAAGACGACTTCATTAGGACAAGGTCGACTTAGTGTGGATGTGGCAAATGACATTTTGACTAAAAAATCATTCTTTTTACATGATACAAAAGCCCAAGTAGGGTCTAATAATTATGAAAATGACTCTTTTGACTCTTGACAAAACCTAGAAGCCTTGAATTAAGGCTTTAACCTAGAAAATAAATAAAAGAGCAAGAAACCCATGCTTCAAGAAAATTTTCTTTTACAATAAAAATTCATTTTTCTTTCTTTTCATCAAATATAATTATGAATACCGACACTAGTTACATTCTTCAACACTCCCTCTTAACTATGGAGGTATTCGTAATTACCATAAATGCATAGGTACATGAAACATATCAAAATTTATATGTGCTACAAAGAGTCACATCACACATAGTGTTATATATTAGATACTTGAAAAAGGTATTTCATTGTGTGGAACTAAGGTGTGTTCTAAGATTCAGCCACTCTAGGTACCATCTCGCTTCATCTCTAACACCAACCTAGTGATCTAGGTGCATATCCAAGGTCGAAGCTCCAATACCAACGCCATCCTCCCTACTTTGAGATCTAGACATCATCACAGGCTGGCCAGATGTCCTCCCAAGCATCTTGTGACCCAAGAAGCTTCATCTCTTCCTATAAACCAAATAATATATATCCACCAGTCCAGGCATGCTTCCAAAAATATTCAACCTTGTTACAACCCCAATTAGTAATAACTTTTCAATATATATGTTTAGCTTAAACCTTAGGGGTTTCTCAAATATATTGATGTTTCTTAAATCATCATCATGTCAAACACATATAGTCAAAATATTTACTTCTTCAACTTTTCCAGCAGCACCAAACTCAGCCTCATCACTTCTTCCAAAAACATCCAAGTCTTGTTCACAACTTTATCAATCATGAATAACCATCAGTATTTCTTCAGCTATTCTCTTATTTCAAACATCCTCATGGCATTTTCATGAATTCATTCACTTCTCTTCAATCTCCCTCTCAACTAGGAATATATACACTTTCCTTTATCCAAGTAACAAAGAGACAAGTCCATCAATTATCTTATTCTTCTAGTCACACAGGCTCTTCCTTTTTGCATCAACAATTCATTGGAGAATTTAGACCTTCCAAAACTTCATCATTCCTTCACATGGAAACAAGGTCATCTATCGAACTTTAATTTCATCAAGGTTCTCACAGCTCCCTCTTTCCATCATGCTCAACATCATCATCAAATTATCATCAAATATGAGGTAATCATCTTCATCATCTTGAAGACTATGTACCTATAAACCTTCAACAACACATACAACCAAACACAGATATATATGTACAAGAGCATGAAGTCAACTTTATCAATATAGGGTTAGCATGTCATTATAATAGGAGCCTGATAAATTAGATTTTAGACATTCAAGACCTAAACCTAGTTAGTTATTATAATTGATCAAGAGTTACATCCATTAGACTTCTTGCAACAACATTTACTAGGGTTTTGTCACAAACCCTAGATTTCATCATCAAAACTAAATCATATCAATAATCAAGTTAGCATTCTAATCATAGCAAAAACATTATACTTCTAGGGTTTCATTATCATGCCCTAGAATATCAATCTCTACTAGGGTTTTGTCATAAACCCCTAGATCAAATTCCAAAATTAGATATATAACAAATTTAATAAGGCTAGGAAATCATACAGTAGCACAGACACCTAGGGTTTCATTCCTAGGACCTTACTTTAACTATTACAAGGATTTTGTTCATAAACCCTAAACCCTAATTCATCAAACCATAAAAGGGCTAGGGTTTTACCATAACATTACCAAAACCCTAAACATCAAAGAGTAGGATTTCATTATGAGATCTAAACTTTATCAACAAACCCTAAGAAGACTAGGGTTTCATCATTAGCATACCCTAAGCATCAAAAGGCTAGGGTTTTATAGTGAACCCTAAAGGTTAGGGTTTCACCAAAATGAGCAAATAGTAAGAGATAGATGGATAAGGGTAGATTCAATCTAAATATTAATCACCTGAACAAGAATCCTTATGATTCAAAAACCTAGACATAAGAAAGATAGTAATACAAGGTAAATTTTGAAAATGATCGTACATTTTAATGAAAAAGTTTAGTGACAAATTTTGTGGTCTTAGACATACCTTGAGTTGCTCCATTTACAAACCTTTTGGGGTATCCTTATTGAAGGTATCCCTTAGAATTATGACAATGTCTTCATGGTTCATTTCCTTATATGTTAACTTTTGCCAAGGATCCAATCTTGATTTATCAAGTCACCATTTAACATATGGTTGCAATATTTGTTAATAACACAACCAAAATATGCAGGTACAATAGTGTGATGATTATCTATAATTTCCATTAGAGTGAATTCCTATGGTCCGACTTGAGTTACAAAATATAGAAATCTTTTAATTTCATTATTTCCAAGAATTTTCATATCTCACGAAATATTTTATAAACCTTATATAATTGTGAGATAGGGTCTCTAAGAGGAAACACGTGAATGAGAGAGAGACTAGCATATGTACTATTCACATTCTCTATATCTAATTTTGCAAATCCTAGGATTATACAAGCAAATAAACCCTAAGACATTTTCTTTTTAACATAATATACATACCTCTATCTTGATATTCTATTTGAGTGTGTTGCCTATTCTTGCAAACTACATACACATTGTTAGAAGACTAAAAACATAAAGAGCGGTAACAATACTTACTTGATGAAGGCTTTGAGCTGGTCCTCAAATGTTGGATATCTTTTCATTATATGTAGTAGAGGCTTCTACAGATCTTCTCTTTTTTACTTCTCCTTGACATAGATCATTTCTCCATAAGGATTGTAGATCTTGATTTGTTTCAATGATTCATCAATTTCAAGATTAGTTGATTCTAGGTCAGCTTCTACGTCATCATTTAGACTTGGAAATTATATGTAGATACATAGATTTTTTTTCTATGTCATAGTGGTCTCGGCTTCCATTCTCAATAAATGTATACAAGTCTCTTTTTAGTGAAGACTGTAATCCTCATTGTGGCTTCTAAATAGGACTTTAAGAATGTTCTTATAAAACTCGGTCCTTAGATTTTTCAACAGGTGAATTTTTCTCTAGCTATAAGAGATCATTTTAACCTTGTGATTTGGTCACCCTGAGGGATTAGATTTAAGACCTTATAATTCGGATTACTCAATATTAATGCATAGGAGCTTATAATCTCAAAACTTATTGGCGATTTTAGTCGTCTTTAACAATGTATATATTTTTTCTCTCTTTTCTAAAGAACTTGTTGGGATAGGTTCTCTAGGGTCAATGTTTGTTAATTTAATTAGTTCTTCATTAGAATTTTGTAAAGAATGTAAAGTATCCACAAAATGTGCAAGCGGGGTGCGAAGTCAAGTAAGAGTCAAAGGGGTATTAGCCCCTTTTATGGGTAGGTGATAGGATGGTTTTGAGACTCACCCATGGGTCGTGAGCCATGGTATTGTATTGAAAAAGCTATATATATTCAAGTCATAGTGAGTCTAAGTAGTCAATGGGTTTTTGAAGAATAAGTGTAAGGACAAGGTGCTAAGGCAGGAAAGCTCTGTTTCCTGTACTTAGGTGAAAGGGGAAGGCTCCTGCAACTGAGTGCGTGGAGACCTTGGCAAGTCCGCAGCTGAGTGTGTGGGCCCCTGCCGTCGGGTGCACTGGGTAGAAGAGTTTGTAATTTGAACATTGAATCTAATAAAGACAGTTTGGGTTGAATTAAATGCATCTGAGCCTTGTTCTTTAATTATGTTTAAGTTAATGTATCTTCTTTTTGTAGGTTACTTTCTATGAATTGAAGTATATTCTCTACGCGAATCTATTGGACTTTAATACTTATGCATGAAAAGTGTACTGAAATGTTTTTATGAAGATATTAGATAGATTTATTATTGTAATTGTTCGAAACAGTGTAGATCTGCACGAAGGCAAATCTAGGGTTGTTATTTACTAAGCGAAAGTCATGAATCTGCCACTTTTACATCTGATAAGAACAATCATAGACCTTTGCGAAGTCCTAGAGGTCAACTGGATAGAGCTACAAAAGTGCATAGTAGGAAGGTATACATTTGCATGAAGGCAGATTTGAGCTATTAGGGCTTTAGAATACACATCACATGGTCTCTGGATGCAGAAACCCAGTTCTAGCATCCCCCAATACTGCTTCAGGTGAGACTGCAGCCTGCGCTACATAGGTTGTTGCCGAAAGGGCCAGCAGTGTAGGGTTTTGTTGGTTGGCATGAATAACTCTGAACCTGGGTCAAGCCCCCTTAAGCCAACAAATGGTTTCGTTGCTGGGATGGGGATCTATCTAAGAGATGTGTGATAAGTGGTTTCCTATAAAGAAAGAGATCGAGAAGTGGATTGACTGAAAAGTGCATGCATTTGTGGCTCAAGGGAACAAAATCCCTAAATTTTCCAAGGAGAAGTGGTTGCAGAGATATTTGTACATAGACGAGATCGAAGCATTGTTCTGTTTCTTCCCTGACGAACTACACAAATAGTTTTCTAGATTGGTAGATAGTCAAGGGACATGGAGGCTCGACAGTCCTATAACGTGGACTCCAAAACTGGTGCAACGTCTGGAAGCATTAGAAAGAAATATCATGTGGGTCGTGGATCATTAGATTGATCGCACACTTGGAAGCTTTGTGACTAAGTTCGCGGTTGATCGAACTATCAGTTATAGCAAGGCAGAACATGGGCTCTTCAAGGGACCATGAGGTAAGTATTTGAAATCATTGAAAATATGGATTAAAATGTTGTTATGTGAAAAGAGGGTTATGCAATTACCTTGATGTTTGGAGCTACACGAAGTGGTAAATTATTCAGAAGAAACGAAGGAATGAGCTCAGAGTACAGTCCACTCATTGAATCCCCTTCAAGTGACGACGAAGGGATGGTGTTGAATACACCATAAAGTGCTTTATAGTTGATTAAGTAGGGTATCCCACAGATACCTCATCCATCCACTCCACCTCCACCTCCACCTCATATGCCTACACCTTCAACTTCACCTCCACTTCCACCATTCAACATGGCAAACACAATGAATATGTCAGTTTTTAAAGGGGTCGGGAGTGAAGACCTCGAACATTTTTGGTTTGTTGTGGATGTTGTGTGGATGGTGCAGTAGATTATGGATAATAAGATAAATAAAGCGCAACTAGTCACAACCTTACAAGATCGAGCATTAACGTGGTACATCAAGTACTGCACTAATAACCCCAACATGACGTTGGAAGAGACCCAGCAAGATCTGAGAGAAAGCCGAAGTCAGAGGCACAATCAGTAACCGAGTTCAATGAAATTCACCAAAGGATAGATGAGTCATCCTGAGACTTCGACCAGAGGTTGAAATTCCTGACCAGGCAGGCTAATATGGTGATTACAGATTCCCAGCATCAAGACTAGTATATCACATCACCCTTGCCGCACTTATGATTGTTGTTGTCACAAAAAAATATAGCAACACAAGAAGAAGCCTTAGAAATCGCCATGAGGTTGGAAGCCTCACCGATACAGGATATAAACCTTAGAGTGCAACAAATTCACTCCCAGTTGGAAAGCATTCACTTAGAGTCGTAAAGCCTAAAGAAACGAAAGGAAGCCCAGCTTAAGGTGCACACTAAAGTTTGGTGCTTGAAATTCAAGGGCCATGGACATGATAAGGACCATTGCCCAGTTTATCAGAATTATCTTATCGGGGGAGGGAATTTTTCTCTCAAACTGGAAAATACCGTTGGGCCAAGTGCAGGAGATGCACCATGGTGCGTGTTACAAATCCATTTGGGCACATCAATCCCATCATCCATATTAGTGTTTTAGGGCTCATCAAACCATAATTTCAGTTGCTACATGCCCTAAACAAGTCACCCCTTTGAATTCCTCCTTCCCAGATAGTTTCATGACTTGAAGACATCCAAAGATGGCCTCTAGAGGGACCAGCGCAGGTAGACCCATGTAAGGGTACGCTACAGAGTAGTTAAGTCCATGCCAGGGTGCTCTGCAGAGAACTTAGGCTCCTTTCACTTGCGTTGGGCAAGTTTGAGTGAAATTCACATAGGGTTTGGGGAATATTCTTATCTTTTGAGTCATCTAGAAGGTTCCCTCACTTAGCAACTCCTATGAGCTCGAAAATGGATGAGGAATGAGTTAAGATACATCCTATCCTCTCATCCATTCCTCCATGGAACTAATTCTAAGTATGGAAGGCCATTCAATGCCACCATTTATGACAAAACCTCCTTCATCTCCCTATAAATTGACCACTCATCTAAGTGATCAATGGTTGGATTATGTTGAATTGTAAGGAGATAATGTTTCTATAAGATTTGGCTTTGAAGAAAGTATTGTAATGCTACAAGTTTGTGCTTTTGATGTGATGTGGATGGGATCCAGGTTGAAGGAATGGCTTTGAATCAGACACCAATGGTTGTAATTCCTTCTTCTATTCAATAAAGTGTTTGAACCTTTCTCCCATATGTTTGTATTGTTTTATAATTCTTATATGTGTGAATTGTATCTGATTCCTTTCACTTATATTCAATAGATCTTTTTCTTTGATTGATTCTTTGTTTTTTGTTGTGTTTACAGGTACTTATCAAGCATATTAAGTACGGGAAGGAGTGACAGGATCGATACAAGGGAGACGAGAGGAAAGTGGAAATACAAGTAGGTCTTCTCATCTTCTCATCTTATCTATTGCTTATAGGAAAAGACTAAAACTCTTTAAACTGTTGTTCTACATATGGCTACTTATCTAGGGAATTAATATCTATCCG
Organism: Pinus tabuliformis; assembly: GCA_031772625.1. Lineage (NCBI taxonomy): Eukaryota > Viridiplantae > Streptophyta > Pinopsida > Pinales > Pinaceae > Pinus > Pinus tabuliformis. Next base: position 901,119,392 of record CM062807.1, read on the forward strand.
TAGATACCAAAATTCTCCAAAACAAATTGGTGACTCCACTGGGGAACTATCACCGTTCCTAGTAGCTTATCCACCTCCTAGGACATTCTTGTAGACCCTACTTGTGTTCATTGACTGTATTTCAGCTCTTTTGCATTGAATTTTGGTCAAAATTTGAGGTTAGATGACTCTTTGGTGGCCTCTCAGGAATCAGCGCAGGCTTGGTCAGGGGACAGTGCTTTGTAGAGCACCCTTGAGTGAGAGATAGTGCTCTGCAGTGCAGTTAGGCCCTCTTTGACCTGTGCTGATCAAACTTAGGGAAAATTTTCACCTTTGGATTGCGTTTTTACCAAATTTCCTCTGTTTGATTGCTTGTTGATTGATCAATGAATGTTATGTCTCAGAGAACAAGTTTCTATCTCCTTGTCTAGCCCTACTTTGACTTGATTGATTAATGTTTCTTAAAAGTTTTCTTTGTTGTTATCAATCTATAGTAAAAGTTAGAATATAATTGATTAATCTTTGTTCGAAAGAAAGTGTCGTAAAGTCTTATTTTCCTTCGAAACAAAACTGTCGTAAAAGTCTTCGTTCTTATAAAAAGATTGATTGATTGTATATGCATATTTCATTTTGTTTATATTCACATTAAGGAAGTCGAAAAGAAAAACTTGCATCATTCATATTGTAGTTTGTGACCGCTTGAAAGGAATAGCTAGGAAAATTGCATTAGATGTGCTCTTTGCTCTTTGTCAAAGATCTGATTGCTCTATCCCTACTAGCTAAGGTTTCATTGTTCAATTGAATGAGAAGAATGTTTATCATATTAGTTGCATTCTAGGAATTGCAAACATGTATCACGTGGTGAACCTTGAAAGGAAAATTCCAAAGAAAATCAACTTAAAATTTATTTGAATTTACCTAATGGAGCATTGTCACCTAACGAAAAACATTTAGAGGTTTAAGCTATAGACGTGTTCCGGTGTCATAAAAAAAATAAGTTGTCGCTAACTTGTTTGCAATACATCCCAAGTGTGATACCTCATTCCACTTACGTGAGTATATTGTAGCTCGTCCACGTACCTTCGGGTATATAAGGCGGTGTTACAGTACGTAAAGTATATGGGAATTCTCTCACTATGCGGTTTTGCATTAGACAACGCTTATACAGATTGGACCTCCACGTACTTTAGGGTATATAAGGGAGGACAACACTAGGTTGTTATCCATCCTTAGATACCGAGTCGGTCGCCTTGTACACTGTGATACACCGAACACAGGATTTGGGGAGATTGCCTGGCCGTAATTCTTGGTTCGCTAGGAGGTATTCTGCAGTTCACAGTTGCTTGGTAAACCTTTTGCCTAGATTATTCCTCTTTTGTTTTGTTATGTTACTTTGATTAAAATAAATTAATTGACAGTGTATAACATCCTCCATGCTCACTCCTTAGTTGATCTTAGGTTGAGACATATGGCGACAAATCCGGAGTCCACCAATCAGGGAATTCCTTTTGATGGGAATCCTAGTCCTTTTCCTCCTTTCAGAAATATTGGTGCTTCTTATATGGCTACATTATCCCTACCGGGATTTACCATTGGCTTACCAGTATGGTTTTTTTCAACCTCCTTGGTTCAAAATGTTGTGATTTCTCTGCAATCGAGTACACCTCCAACTGGACAAAATCAACCTCCAGTTGATCCTAAAGTTGACCCTTTGCCTTCTTCCTCGGTTGTTTCTTCCTCCCCTTCTTCCTCTTCTCCTGGTGAAAGTATTGGTACTAGTAACCAGGTGGCTAAGAAGAAGAAGAAAGGGAAGAAGAAGAAGAAGAAGAAGAAGCAAATTTAGCAGAGGGGCAACCAAGCAACCATTGCTTTGAATGCAACATTTGATGAGAAACCATCCGTCAAGCCTCACAAAGTTTGATATCCATGCAAACTTTGTGCGGGAGACCATCTTCTTCGAAATTGTTCTAATATTCCTCAGATCTTAGAAGAATGGTCTTCTCATTCACATCATCCTGTGTCATCAAATTCTCGAGATCATGTTGGTGACACACCATCAACTAGTGGTAGTAAAGTTCATGGAAAGAAGGGTAAAGTTAAGTGTCCTTGTAGGTTATGTGAAAGGAATCACCCCATTCACCTTTGTCCCTATCTGGATAAAGCCAAAAAAGTCTTGGATAACTGCCCTGCTTCACCGCAGCAACTCCCATCTGGTTACAAGAAACTCTCCCTAAATCCTTCACTAGTTGATAAATTGACTGACCAAAATCAACCGTCGGTCAAACCCACTCTTTATATGAAAGTGAATTCCACGAGTCTATACCTGACCCAAATCAACAGGTCGTGGAAACAGTTGACCCGATTTCACCTTTAGTTAATCGTACCTTTCCCGAAGAGAGTGAGTATGATACCACTCAAGTTCTTTTTATTTCTTCATATTCTAATGAGCTTGGATACAACCCTCTTGTTCCATCAAGACAGGAGGAAAATCCTCCCATTCTCGTAACACAAGGGGTTAATTCTCTTGTTTCTACGGTACCCCTGCCAAGTAGTCTGGTCACTTCTTTTGATTGGAATCGACTGGCAGGATTTCGTCTTCCTTCTTATGTGCCTTTCCAAATCATAGTATAGGTTTGTAATATGATTGTATCTGGCACTATTATAGATGAAGGTGCATCAGTAGTATCCTTTCCTCAACTGCTTGGCAAGTGCTCGGTTCACCACCACTTATGCCTGTTACCCAGAATTCGTTGGTTTTTAACAGAGGAACCAGTCAACCATTAGGGATCCTTCCTCGGTTGTGTATTAATTTGGGAGGAAAAATCGTTTATCTGACTGTGATGGTAGTTTTATCACCCCAAGAAACTCTCCTAGGTTGTAGCTCAGAGATGCTCGAGAACATTACAAACTCAACTCAATGTTTGAAATGGATGAATGGAAGGAATTGTGCATGTTCAAGCCAGATAACCACTTCTACTTTGCTTGAATCCAGACATGCGTGAACACCCCCAGACTACAAGGCTTTAGACCACCAATTACTCACAATTTAAGGATTGGGTGAATATGGAGAATACTGACCACACTAGCAGATGCACAGGACCCTGTGATGGCTGGCTGCAACCAGTAAAAAGGTCTACAAATCTAATTCCCTAGTGAACAGACAGGATGATAGCTCTCTGTCACTAGATGAAAAGAAACCTGGTTAACACCTTCACTAATACATGAAATATTATAACACAGAGGTGGGATGATAGCCCCTCTAATGCTAAACATCAAGAGTTTAGGAAAAAATGCCTATCAAGCACAGCCTAGAACAGAACAGAGATGGAAAGTGAGAAATTAACAGCAAAAGAAGCTTGTATTAGCTGAAAATGAAGATGATACGCTGAAAGTATCAAAGCAGTTACAGTCTCCAGAAGTTGAACCTTACATCAAAACAACAACCATTAACCCTAATTACATCTGTTTTTCGGGTATATATAGAGTTTCATTACAAAAATTGTTCTATTGTTCTATGCATGGAGGGGTCATAATGGACCACCAACCACTTTAACTGCCTGGCAGAACTGCTGAGTGTGACTGCTTGCTGTAGTGAAAAAAATTGATCTTCTTGGATGCTCTATTGTACTTCTCGAGTAGGTGAAGTGTTATAGAGGATAGAATTCCATAACTGTTAAATGCGTTCACCTGCCTGGACTCTGTCCTTTTTCTCCTCGGCCATACAGTTTCTTGAATGCAGTGGTTGAAGATGAAATGTGTCGAGTACTGGTAGGTGATCGCCTTCATCCTTCAAGTGCATGGCATGATCAAGGTGAGTGCACTGCATGGTGGATGCATAAACATGATAGGAACAGATATCAGCCGTTGGATCAAATGCATGAACGGTAGAGATCGCTCGGTAGGGACTTATCGAGAAGGCGAGGTGGGAGATGATCGTGAGTCATTGGATCTCGGGCGGACAGATCCAACGGTCATCGGGCGGAGGAGACGCGCAGGGGTTAACAGTCAGGGAAAACAGTTTGAGCAGTAAGTGGTATCGCTCGCACCACCTTTGGGGATCAAGCGATAATCGTAAAACAGTGAGCGATCCCACTCAATGCATGACACATGGTGGATGGGACGTGACGAAAACCACCCTGATCGCGAGTTAAAGCACGGTCATCTCGCGAGTGCGGGAGGAGAGAATGTCATTGGATCGCACGGTAGGTGATTGGACGGTGAGGTTTAATCGCACATGTTTTCATTGGATGTGACGGGGAAAGGGCTTGTGAATGCACGTGGTCATGTGATCACGGTCTTATGGGTTTAAACTTCCCACCCGAGGACCTGAGGGAATATGGGTTTATACAGGTCTTTGGAGGAAAATAGAGATAACGGGGGTTATGAGAGTATGAGAGGAATGAGGGGGGAAGAGAAGGATGACTGATACGGATCCTTTGTGAGCATAACCAACACAGCCAGACAAGCATTTGACCCTCAAATATCAAAATATGTAGCAGAGCTAACACTGGCTCCTTCTGGGGATGAGATCCTCCCTGTGAGGTCTCAAGAACTTGTAGATCAATACCTTCCCTGTGCAAACCGATTAGCAAAATGTTCCTAGTGTTCCATTGGGCATGGAGTCTAACTAAGCCTATACTAAAATTGATAAAATAACATATTTACAATCTTAAGGCCCAAAGACCTTAAACAACATAAATTTTCAGAAAATGCCCATTAACTAGACCATCAAAAACTATCTCCCCTCCCATACTTTGTAGTATGAAGGTATTGTTCCCTTGGATCTGAGAAATGATAAAAGGCCCTGTCCAGAAGGCATCAAACTTCCCATGGTTTCCCTTCTTTTCTTTCAATGCATCCCACTTCAGAACCAGATCTCCAACTTGAAAATTATCTGATTTTGTCTTTCTGTCAAAAGCTTCCTTGATCTTCTTTTGATGTGCTACAGACCTTTCAACCAGTTGTTCTCTGATCTGATGTACCTCTGCTAAATCAGCCTTTTTGCCATATCTTCTTCCTCATTCTATGCTTCTTGTAAGAACTTTGCCACAGGGAGTGTTAACTGAATTGGGAATACAGCTTCAGTGCCATATACCAGCCTAAATGGAGAATTCCCTATGGATTTCTTGATGGTCACTCTGTCAGCCCATAGTGCATACTTGAGTTTAGAGTCGCAATTCTTTTTATTGTCTTCCAACAGCTTTTTAATTATCCTTATCAGGCTTTTGTTGGAAGATTCTGCTAAGCCATTGCCTTGAGGGTAGTATGAGGTGGAATGAACCAGCTTAATGCCCATTGAGTCACACATGTCCACCAATTCTTTTGCCCTGAAGGCTGCTGCATTGTCTGTAATTATTTTATGTGGACAACCAAATCTGGTGAAGATATTCTTTGTCAAGAACCTCATGACCACATGATGATCGGTCTTTCTGGATGGGATTGCTTCGATCCACTTAGTAAAATAAACAATAGCTACTAAGATCCATCTGTGTTGGACACCGGAATGTGGATTGATTTCTCCAATGAAATCCAAGCCCCACTGCTGAAAAGGACCATTTGCATGTATTGGTTTCAAGGGCAGGGACTTCAATTGCTACTTTCCTTCAAATCTTTGGCACCTGTCACAAGATTTAACAAATGAAAAGACATTAGAAAACAAGGTGGGCCAATAGTACCCAGCTCTGAGAATTTTGTGGGCTGTAGTTTTCCAATAATGATGCCCTCCACATATGTTGGAATGAAATTGCTGCATGACTTCAATGGATTGTTCTTTGTCCAGACACCTTAGCAGGATTCCAGAGGGATCCCTCCAATAAAGCAGATTTTCATGAATGCAATATTTTGCTGCCCTGAGCTTAACAGTTCTGGCTTGGCTTGAACTAAGGCCTGGAGGGATTTCTAGCTTCAGCAAGAATTTAGCTATTGCAGAGTACCAATCACAAGAAGCTAGATTTTCTGCTAATGACTGTCCTTTCCTTGGTTCAACTGTTTCTTTTTCTTCCTCTGTTTGACCATTTTCTACAATTGCACCCATGAGATTTATGTCCAGCGTTCTGCAATTTTCTTCAGCCATTAGTCTGGCAAGACCCTGACCTCTGACAAGCTTGGTGGGCTTCAATTCTATATTAAATTCAATTAACTTTGCAATCCATTTAGCCCTTCTTGCATCAGCATCAGGCTATGTTAAGACATCTTTTATTGAAGTAGAGGGCACATATGCAATTATCTTGGAATGCAGAATGTAAACTCTGAAAGCTTTCAAAGACTTGATAAGAGCATATGCTTTTTTCTCCATAATATCATACCTCAGCTCAACATCCCTTAATGCTTTGCTGAAAAATGCCACTGGATACTCTGAGCCTTCTTCATCTACTTGCAATAAAATTGCTACAAGGGTGTCTTCAGAGGCAAAAGAAAATATATGGAACTCCTTGCTGTAATTCGGACTTCTTAAAGTGGGAGCTTCCATGATAACCTTCTTAATGGACTCAAAGGATTTTCTTGCTGAATCAGTCCACTTGATCTCTAATCCTTTTCTTAACATGGAGGTAATATGTTTCACAAGTTCTACAAAATTTGGGATAAACCTCCTCACAAAATTTATTTTTCCCAGAAAGGACTGAATATCCTTCTTTGATCTCGAGACAGACAAGGTCTGTATTGCTCTTACTCTTTCTGGGTCAATTTTTACACCTACAGCGGAAACAACATGTCCTAACAGCTTGCCCTCCTCTAAAGCAAACTGTGACTTTTTAGGATTGACTGAAATCCCAAACCTTCTACACTTCAGGAACACTTTCTTTAAATGTTGCAAATGGTCATGATGGCTGCTGGAGTATACTATTATATCATCAAGGTAAACAAGGACAAACTTGTCCTTCTCTCCCACAAATGCTATATCCATAGCTCTCTGAAAGGTGGCTCCAACATTCATCAACCCAAAAGGCATCTTGGAATACATAAAAGTGCCCCAAAGAGTGGTGAATGCAGTGTTCTCTTGGTCATCTAGATGTACAGCAACCTGGTTATAGCCTGAAAATCTATCCAGGAAAGACATTACTTTGGCCCCTGAGACTTTCTGCAGCAAATGCTCCATCTTGGGTAGAGGGTAATTGTCTTTCTTAGAGCATTTGTTTAGTTTCTAAAATCAACACAGAGTCTGATTTCTCCACTTTCCTTCCTCACTACCACTAAGTTGGCTATCCATTTGGAATATCTGAGAGGGACTATGATTTTGGCAGCTAGTAATTTTTTATTTCCTTTTCAATCAAAGGGAGGAGCAAAGGATTTATTGGTCTCAGCTTCTGCTTAAAAGGGATGGTGTATTTCTCTAAAGAAATGTTATGCTGGATAATATTTTTATCATAAGTTTTTAGGTCACTATATTCCCAGGCAAAAACATCAACTAATTGCTTCATTAAATGGCAGTATTCAGCACTATGGGCAGCAGACAGATGAGTGAACAGACTTATGTATCTGGGCTGACCTGGAATCCCTATATTATGCCTACAGACTGCAGATTGGTCTTCCTTTTGGGCAGCCTTAGAAGGCACATCATTCTGGTCAAACAGTCTCTCTAGTGGAATTAGACCCTTAGGTATATGATTGTTGGGCAGTTGGAAAATGCTATCTTTACCAATTTTGTTTCTAAGCTGGGATTGGGGATTTTCTTCCAAGGCTTCATTCTCTCGGTCAATTTGCATTTTAGAAAATTCATCAATGACTTGCAGAAACCTATTTACTTCATCATCATCCTCAAAAACTTTCCAATGCTGGACATTATCAGGCAAGGAGGGTCTGTATTTCATTTGAACTTCATAGACTAGTCTGGGAGGCATGGGGGAAAGGAACATGCTAGCAGACACAGCAAGGGAATTGGCAAGTTGATTTTTAGCTCCAGGGACATATGAGATACAAAAATGATCAAAAGACTCTTTAAGTCTCCATACCTCATCTCTGTATGCTTTCAGCCTTGAGTGTTTTGCTTGAAATGTTTTTTTTACTTGCTAGATGATAAGGTCAACATCTCCAAACACCTTTATGTTTCTGATTCCTCTGTCTTTAGCTGCATTTAGACCCAATACTAGAGCCTCATACTCTGCTATATTGTTTGTGACTTGAAAGGCTAGCTTAAAAGACAGATGTGTGCTTTCTTGTTCTGGAGATATCAGCACCACCCCTGCTCCTACAGTCTCCCTGGAACATGCCCCATCAAAGAACATCTCCCAAATCAAACCTCCTTTCTCTTCCTCGGCCTAATTGACTGGTTTCTTGATCTGCATTGAGGCCTTCTGAGATTCTTCAATTTGGAGGATACAAGCTCCAAAATCAGTTTCCACAGCATATATGGGATGATTAGAAGGATTCTCCTCATCACTAATGATGTATGCAAGCTATTCTTCTCTGTACAATCTCCTGCTTTCTCCTCCAAACACTGGGACAGTGGCATAAGATAGATCATTCTATGTCCCACCTAGTCTCTTAATCCACCCTCTAGACAACAGCATGCCAAACTTAGGAGGGACATCTGCCACCACAATATCCATCATCATATTCTTCGGGCAGTTGAGTTAAGGTAATGGCTAGATCTTTAATCAACCCCAGACATTTCACCTTTCTTGAATCAAATGAGAATAAATCATGATATGGTCTAGTGATATCAAGGCCTAACTCTTCCATGACAGCTTTAGGCATCAGATTGTGGCTGGCCCCTGTGTCTAGCAAGCGATTGTGGAGGATTTTTTCATGAATGGTTAAGGAGACATAAAATGATGGAGAATTATTATCGGCAGGTTCTATCATAGAGCTAAGCACAACTGTGGGTTTATCATCTTGCAAATTGACATAGTCAGTGGGGGTTTGTGTGGCTTTCAGCTCAAGAGCCTCAAGGATAGGCTTTCTAAAAACTTCACTCCTTACAAGTTCTAACAGAGGCACAGATATTTTTAACTTCTGGACTTCTGATTCAAAAATGAAAGGGGAAGGGGACTTATCAGGACCTCTTACCTCTTGAGCTGGTGCTTTGAGGATGACTGGATCAGCTGCTGGTATTTTATGTCTGATATTCTGTGACTTTGTCTGGACAACAACTTTTTGGGCAGGGTTCTCCTTGACATTGTTTTCTTTTGACCTCAGGTTATATCTTTGCTATTCACCAGTCTTCAAAATAACCTCTTTGTCCCACTCTTGACTAGTTTGGTCCAGTAGTAATGATTCTTCATATGCAGCCAATGTCAAAAAGGTAGCACTACCTTTATCTTCCATGCAGTGAATTTTGTCCTCCTCTTCAAACTACTCCTCCTCCATGACTACATTTTGGAAAGGAGCCTTAACTCTTTGTTCTTCATTTGCTTCTTTACCCCTTTGAATGATTTGCAACTACTCATTTGCTCTTCTAAATGGGTTTGAACTTCTTGGAGCAAATGTATTTTGAAACCTTGGTTTCCCAGAACTCTACTCAACTTTCAGCTTAGATATCTCAGCAGCCAATGACTCTATCATCTTGGCCATTTTATCTAGTTTAAGTTCTGAAGATGAAGCAGAGGAAGAAGAAGCCTCACCTCTCTGCCTTCATCTATCAGCATGACTTTTAAGCTTTTCTGCAGCCATAATATTTGATTCCACCTCTAGTGCTGCATCTTGCATGTCAGCTAGAGTGGCACATCTCCTTTCTCTCAAAAGCAGGCAGAAATTTGAGTCAAAAGCATTGGCATAAGTGAGTTTGGCAGAGGTGGGGATAGGCTTTACTTCAGCTGGTATCTTACTATATATACGATTGAACCTTTTATTAAAATCAGGCAAAGATTCCCCATTTTCCCTCTTTAGGTTTTCAAACTCTGTATGATAATAAAGCAGATCTTTTCTATCTCCCCATTGCTTCAGGAATGCATCATCTAATACCTCAATGTCTGTTATGGACCTATGGGGCAATTCTCTGAACCACTTTCTAGCCTCTCCATCAAGGCTCTGGACAAATACTCTCATCCACACATCATCTTCACTGATATCTAAGTTATCAACATAACTATAAAAAGACTCAAGGTGTTCTTCAGCTGTTACTCCCTCTGTACCAGTGAATTTGGGCATGTATTTCTAATATTCTCCTATAGGCATGGCATTCAAAGGAATAGGCAAGACCAGGGGTCCATACCTAGCAGCTATAATTCTTTCCATCTTCGTGGGAGCTTGCTGACCTGCCATGACTGTGCTAGGTGGAAGGATACTGGTAGATTGAACGGTAGGAAGTAACGAGACAGATGATAGACACAAGGGAATATGATGGACTGTGTGGAAGGCTTTCTTTGGACTGAGATCCAAAGGGGAACTGACTGAACAAGGAGCTGTATGAATCTCTGAAGGTATTTCTTGACTAACAGTGTTAGGCTCTAAATCTTCAAACTGTATATCCTCAACTATAGCCTTTTCCTTCAAAGATACATAAGATTTCTTGCGCTTACCTGATCCTAGAGCTCCTTTCTGTGATGTTTTCCTTTGCTTAGCAATCTTCTCAGGGTCAGGCACTGGGTCAGCTGGTGAATTCTGAGAATTTCTCTGGGTATGCCTCACAAACTGAGCCGGAACTGAAACGTGGAGTCGCCACCAGGTAGGTTCTCCAGTACAGTCGCCAGATAGATGATTACAAGCAGAAATGTGTCCAGAATTTGTCTATCATCAAAGCTAGAACTATGTCGTTCTCCCAAGGAAGCTGAGCTTCAATCCCCTCTCCCCGACAGCAGTGCCAATCAATGTTATCACCCCAAGAATTCTCCTAGGTTGTAGCTTGGAGATGCTCGAGAACATTACAAACTCAACTCAATGTTGGAAATGGATGAATGGAAGGAATGATGCATGTTCAAGCCAAATAACCACTTCTGCTTTGCTTGACTTCAGACAGGTGTGAACACCCCTAGACTACAAGGCTTTAGACCACCAATTACTCACAGTTTAAGGATGAGGTGAATATGGAGAATACTGACCACACCAATAGATGCACAAGACCCTGTGATGGCCGGCCGTAACCAGTAAAAAGGTCTGCAAATTTAATTCCCTAGTGAACAGACAGGATGACAGCTCACTGTCACTAGATGAAAAGAAACCTGGTTAACACCTTCACTGATACATGCAAGATTATAACACGGAGGTGCGATGACAGCCCCTCTAATGCTAAACATCAAGAGTTCAGGAAGAAATGCCTATCAAGCATAGCCTAGAACAGAACAGAGATGGAAAGTGAGCAATTAACAGCAAAAGAAGCTTGTATTAGTTGAAAATGAAGATGAGACGCTACAAGTATCAAAGCAGTTACAGTCTCCAGAAGTTGAACCTTACATCAAAACAACAACCATCAACCCTGATTACATCTGTTTTTCAGGTATATATAGAGTTTTATTACAAAAATTGTTCTGTTGTTCTATGCGTGGAGCGGTCATAATGGACCACCAACCACTTTAACTGTCTGGCAGAACTGCTGATTGCAACTGCTTGTTGTAGTGAACAAAATTGATCTTCTTGGATGCTCTATTGTACTTCTCGTGCAGGTGAAGTGTTATAGAGGATATAATTCCATAACTGTTAAATGCATTCACCTGCCTAGACTTTGTCCTTTTTCTCCTCGGCCATACGGTTTCTTGAATGCAGTGGTTGAAGATGAAATGTGTCGGGCACTGGTAGGTGATCGCCTTCATCCTTCGGGTGCATGGCATGATCAAGGTGAGTGGACTGCATGTCGGATGCATAAGCATGATGGGAAGATATATCAGCCGTTGGATCAAATGTATGAACGGCGGAGATCACTCAGCAGGGACTTATCGGGAAGGCGAGGTGGGAGACAATTGTGAGCCGTTGGATCTCGGGCCGACAAATCCAACGGTCATCGGGCGAAGGAGATGCGCAGGGGTTAACGGTCGGGGAAAATGGTTTGAGCAGTAAGTGGTATCGCTTGCACCGCCTTTGGGGGTCAAGCGGTAATCGTACAACAGTGAGCGTTCCCACTCAATGCATGAAGCGTGGCAGACGGGACATGATGAAAACCGCCCTGATTGCGAGTTAAAGCGTGGGCAGCTCGCGGGTGCGGGAGGAGCGAATGTCGTTGGATCCCACTGTGGGTGATCAGACGGCGGGGTTTAATTGCACATGTTTTCATTGGATGTGATGGGGAAAGGACTTGTGAAAGCATGTGGTCATGTGATCACGGTCTTATGGGTTTAAACTTCGCACCCAGTGACCTGAGGGAATATGGGTTTATACAGGGCTTTGGAGGAAAACAGAGATAGCGGGGGTTATGAGAGTATGAGCGAAATGAGGGGGGAAGAGAAGGATTACTGATACGGGTCCTTTGTGAGCATAACCAACGCGGCCAGACATGCATTTGACCCTCAAATCTCGAAATGTGTAGCAGAGCTAATAGGTAGTGCCAATCCCTTTAGATTACAATTTACTTTTTGGGCGTGACTATTTTTATGACATGGGAGCTATTGTTTCAACACTATTTCAAGTGATTTGTTTCCCGCATGAAGGAAGAATTTTCACTGTTGACCAGCTTTCATTTCCTGGTCCAAATATGGCTTCTAGTCAACCATCTTCCCTAAGTGATCCTTTTGTACCAATGGTATCATCCCTGCCATGGGTTAATTATGTCGCAACCCATTCCATGCTTACGTCAACTAATGATCAATTCACTGATGTTGTACATTATGTACTAAGGGCATTCGAACCAGATCTCAGATTCCTTGCTACGGATCCCTTCGAAAGAATTATTCTCCCATCAGATGAGAACCTCTTGGAAGTCATGACCTCTTATGAGTCGTGATCAAGGAATATGAGGATAGTTCCTTGTCTTGTGTCAACCTTGTTAAAAAATGAAACCAAGGATATGAGGATAGTTCTTTTACTGTGTCAACCTCATTAAAAAAAATGAAATGGGTCTCTGAGCATAGTTCCTTGTCTTGTGTTAAGCTCGTTTAAAAATGAAACTAAGGGTACAAGCAGAGTTCCTTGTCTTTTTTCAAGCTCGTTAAAAAATGAAACAATGACCCCTGGAGCAAAGTTCCAATTCGAGTCTTTGATTAGATCTCGTAAAATCCCAGTCAAGTCTTTCACTTGATCTCATAAATGAACCTTCATTCCATCCACCTGATAGCCACGAGTAGTCTACTTAGGTGAATGTAATGAAGCTTGGGGGGCATGCACCTAGTGGTAAAGTTAAGTTTCCTTGTAGGTTATGTGAAGGGAATCACCCCATTCACCTTTGTCCCTATCTGGATGAAGCCAAAAAGGTGTTGGATAACCGTCTTGCTTCACCGCAGCGACTTCCATCTGGTCATAGGAGACTTTCCCTTTCATCATGTTGGAGCCATGTAAACCAATCTCAAGCATAGTTCTTTGTTTTAAGCTTGTGTAAAAATGAAACTGAATCCAAGCATAGTTTTTCATTTCAAGCTTGTGTAAACATGAAATTGAATCCAAGCATAGTTCCTTATGGTTCAAGCTTGTCTAAAAATGAACCCATTTCCATTTTTAACCCTCCTAATTTCCATTATATCAACCTCTTTCGTCAGATGAGCCTTGGTTGTTTTCATCCCATCGCCACCATCCCTTTGGTCAATCATATGCTTTCACTTGGTTTTTTACCCTTTTTAGGAACAGTTGCAATGAGTGGTCTTATTAGCCAGCCTCTTCACATAAATCAACATGTTTTGAGAAGTTCCAACATCACCTGAACCAGTTGCTACCCTAGACACCACTCATTCCTCAAAGTGGAGTCCTTTTTAAGCTCTTTTCAAACTCTCAAAATATGAAAATATTTTCGAGCGCTTGTCCTTTCCAACTCGTTAACGGATTGGAAATGACATCTCTCTTGTATTATTTTACGCTTTTTCGAGCTTGAGAGATTAATTTATGAAAAAGAACTTATGGAGCTTTCTTTTTGTCCCTTTTCAAACTCTCTAAACATGAAAAGGAGCGAGTTATCTTTGTCGTTAAAATCGTTAAAACATCAAATAACAATAAACTTGTCCATCTAGACAAGACCGAGCTTCACCTTCGCTAGACTCGTTAAAACACCAAATACGATGGATTCACCCGAAGGGTGGAATTATACAACAAGCATATGTTATCCTCCTCAAGCTTGATAAAAATAAAGAAGTATTGGTCAGCAATGACTAGGGAAAATGGGAAAAAGGGGAAAACCACTTTATGGTAGCAGATCGCTCTTGAACATGACACTTTCACTCCATCATTGTGACTATTTGGGTTGGCTTATTAGCTTGATGGTTATCATACCATTGGTCTATCATACCATCCATCACTTTGTTTTGGGTCAATGCTACCAATTCATTTCAGTGTCGCTGACATGTTCAAAAGAAGTCATTCAATTAAAATTCATCCTTTGCAATACTCATAAACCTTCATTTTCATAACCACCATTCCTGAACCTTGTGTCGTCAGTCAAATTCCATATCCAAAATCACTACACTCGTTTTGTGTCATTGATGTGGGATACATCAAGACCCTCCTGTAACGAGTCGCTTCTTGTCAACATCAAAATATTATCCGAGAAGTTGACTTAGAAACACCCTTCCAATACCCTGAGGCTTTCATACATCAATGGTAGGTTTCTCACTTCTGGCGATAGGTTGACATCAATGGCCTTCGACCGAAAGAGTTTGTATGGTGTTTGACATCAAATCATCCATTCACACCATGCAAATGTACTACAGTACCTTGAGGATCATTATCATTATCGACGATTTCTCTCGCATCTGTTAACAGCTTACATCATTGGCTGGTAATTAGATGGTGTCTTCCCATGTTTGAATTTAGATCACATATTCACATGGTTAGACTCGTACTTGAGCGAAAAATTGAACAAGATAGAAGACCCCAAATCTAGTTTCATCCATCCGGATTGTGATTTCAGGAGTACTAAATCATATGTACAATGGCTTTACACTGATGGTCATTCCGATCATGGGTCTATATCTGTAGATGACTGTTTATGTACATGTAATGAAAGTTTATAAGTTGAGCATGGGTATGCCTTCCCTCAGCGATTCATGTAAAAATCAAAAAACATGATATATGTATTGTAATTGATGTAGGTCACCTTCCACTTCGATACCTCCTCATCACATCGTAAAGCATTTCATTCCACATTGGAATTTTTCCAAATTCATGCTTTAGGGGGTAGCTATTACAAATCCATTTGGGCACATCAATCCCATCATCCATATCAGTGTTTTAGGGCTCATCAAACCCTAATTTCAGTTGCTACATGCCCTAAACAAGTCACCCCTTTGAATGCCTCCTTCCCAGACAGTTTCATGACTTGAAGACATCCAGAAATGGCCTCTAGAGGGAAGAACGCAGGTAGACCCATGTAAGGATGCGTTGCAGAGTAGTTAAGTCCATTCCAGGGTGCTTTACAGAGCACTTAGGCTTCCCTTCACCTACGTTGGGTGAGTTTGAGTGAAATTCACATCGGGTTTGGGGAATATTCTTATCTTTTGGAGTCATCTAGAAGGTTCCCTCACTTATCAACTCCTATGAGCTCGAAAATGGATGAGGAATGAATTAACATACATCCTATCCTCTCATCCCTTCCTCCATGGAACTAATTCTAAGTACGGAAGGCCATTCAATGCCACCATTTATGACAAAACCTCCTTCATCTCCCTATAAATTGACCACTCAAATTGTAAGGAGATAATGTTGCTATGAGATTTGGCTTTGAATCAAGTATTGTAATGCTGCAAGTTTGTCATGCTTTTGATGTGATGTGGATGGGATCCAAGCTGAAGGAATAGCTTTGAATTAGACACCAATGGTCGTAATTCCTTCTTCTATTCATTAAAGTGTTTGAACCTTTCTCCCATACGTTTGTATTGTTTTATAATGCTTATATGTGTGAATTGTATCTTAGTCCTTTCACTTATATTCAATAGAACTTTTGCTTTGATCGATTCTTTGTTTTTTGTTGTGTTTATAGGTACTTCTCAAGTGTATTAAGTATGGGAAGGAGCAACAGGATCGATACAAAGGAGACGAGAGGAAAGCGGAACTACATGTAGGTCTTCTCATCTTCTCATATTATCTATTGCTTATAGGAAAAGACTAAAACACTTTAAATTGTTGTTCTAGATATGGCTACTTATCTAGAATTAGTATTTATCTGTAGATACCAAATTCTCCAAAATAGTGTGCTATCTCTTAGGCTACAGGACATCACACGATGGACAATTGTCATCTACAATAAAATTTTGTACAGACCCCTCAACAGTTTTTTTGCAATTTCTGCAAGTCTATAGGTCATGATTAGCGTCATTGTTGAAGCTATGAATTGATGATGGATAGAACCCCTACCTATCGCATGTAGGCAGAAAATTAGCCTCAAGAGCAGGGCGTGGGTGGAGTGCACTGAGGATTCCAAGGTCGGGGAAGACCAAGAGGAGGAGGGGTTAGTAGAGGTCGTGGACAAGTGATCTGTTATAACTGTGGTGAGGCAGGACACTTCGTGCGGACTGCCAAAACCAAATGCATCAGTCATGTCAATACTGTAGACAGTTCGACCATGTGATAGAAGGTTGTCCAGTCATTATAGAAAAAAAAAAAGACTTAGCCCCAACAGCCTACGCAGAATATCTAGATGATGAGGGTGGAGCCACGCGAAGAATATCATAGTGTAAATATAGTAACAAGAAGTGGTATGACCACTGGCAAAGATAAGGGAAAGCAGCCAGAGATCAAGGGATGGGTGCACAAGGCCACTGAAAAGGAAGTTGGACGTGACCTCCACTAGGCTAAAGAAACATTCATGGAAGCCAAGAAGAGCTTCACTGAGGCCTCCACCTCAAGAAACCAAGGGAAATTGCCAAAAACTAGTGCGACGTAGAAGGTAGATCCTTCGGTATTAGCGACTTTTATAAAGACTTGTATGAAGTTGTTTCCTAGTAACAAAGTAGTAGAAGGGATGCAAGAGCTAATCGACAAGTGCGCGAATAAAGAGAACACCCCTATTAAATAGCACACCTTGAGAAAAATTGGCAAGCATAAGAAGCGAATGGGGCACGAGATGAGGCTGACCACACAAATAGGAGAATATGAAATGAACCAGGTAATCTTGGATCTGGGATCTGATGCAAATATCTTGCCTAAGAAGACATGGGAGAGAATGAGGAGGGATGCACTACAGTGGTCTCCTATCCAGTTGCACATGGCTAATCAACAGAAGATTATGTTAATGGGGCACTTATATGGTGTAACGGTAGACATTGAGGGTGCAAGTGCACTCACTGACTTTAAGGTCATTAAAATAGTGGATGATAGTAACCCATACCCTATGCTACTAAGGATTGACTAGCCTTTTAACATGGATGCAGTAATCAACTTGAAGAAGTAGAAGATGACTTTTGAAAGGAAGGTGCTCCGAGTTGTAGTACCACTAGACCCTCTCGAGGGAGCGCTCTATACTGAACCTATGTGTGACTTTGTGGAGGATGACGATGATCTAGATCAGATATACAAGATCACAACGTGAGACAAAGATTGGATCAATCCTATGGCCGATGGAAAAATTGCGTGGAATAGGGATAGTTCCTGCACCTCAAACTCGGATGAAGAACTTGAGCACTGGCAGAATCGGTTGCATGAAGTATCTACACTCCGGTGTAATATGATGACCAAATCACTGAGGTGTGTTTCAACTGAGGTAAGAAATATTCCACATTATGATGGTTTGACTGATGTGGATATGTTTTTAGATGAATTTGAAAGGGAAGTACCTAAAGAAAATCGCTTCTAAGAACTAGAGTTGGCACTGTGTGCTACGCCTGCTCGGTGGTGGGGTATGTACAAGGAGAGCTTCACTGGATGGAAGGAATATAGAAGAATGATGAGATTAAGGTTTGGATATGCCAATACCTAGATGATAGAGAAGTACAATGGGAAGGATGATCTGCGCAATCATTTCGCACGATGGACTAAGGCCTGGGGAACGGAGCCACAACCAGAATGGGTGCACATTTTTTGCCATACCTTAGATACAATCCCTATGAACTAGTATTTAGAAACAGAGCTTCGCCATGGGATAGCGGAGTGGGACATATTAAGAGAAATTTTTCTATTGACTTTCAACTTTGAGGATGGATTTGAATGCATTGATGAAGTGCTCCAGAAGATAAAAGCTGCTATATTCAGAACGCCTAAGGAACCAGTAGAATGGACTCAACCAGATTGGAGTACACAGCTGCACCATGCACAAGAATGCTACAATGTGACTGATGAGGAGGAAAAAGAAGATCCACAAAATATTAACATTCCAGAGACAAAAGGATAGCGCAAAGTTGAAGGGTCGAAAGAAGAAAACTCGAAGATATCAGATCCTTTGAAAGCTGGACAAATAAATATTGGATCTGAAGCAGAGCCTAAGTTCACGAAGGTAGGAGACTATTGGGATGAAGATATAGTCGATAAGGTGTCCTAATTTCTATGCAAATAGCAGGATCTATTTCCAACAAATTTTTTGGATCTGAAGGGGATCGTTGGAGATTCGGGCATTATGAAGATCGCGTTGAAACTTGATGCAAAGCCCGTTAAGAAGAGATCTTATCAGCTAAATCCAAAGTATAAAGAAAAGGTGTGCCAAGAGCTTGATAAGATGTTGGATGCTGGTATTATTGAACCAGTAGAAGAATCTGATTGGGTGAGCCCAATGGTTGTCCAAGAGAAGAAACAGAAAGGTGAAATTTGGATATGTGTAGATCTAAGAAAATTGAATGATGCATGTGGCATGATCTGTTTCCAACACCATTTATAGATGAAGTGTTAGAGAATGTTGGAGGACAGGAGGCTTATTCATTTACTGATGGATTTTCAAGATACCATCAAATAAAGATCGTGCCAGAGGATCGAAGCAAGACAACCTTCATGATCGAGTGGGGTTGCTTTCAGTATACATTAATTCCATTCGGAACGCACCAGCAATCTCCTCCCGGGTAGTAATTGCGGTGTTCAAGGAATTTATTCATAAATTTTTTGAGGTTTATTTTGATTATTGGACTTTGTTTGGGTTGCTGAAGTGCCATGTTGCAAGTCTGTGCCTTATGCTGGATACATGCCGTAGATATCAGATCACATTGAACTTGAAGAAGTGCATATTTTGTGTGCCCTTTGGAATATTACTTAGTCATGTAGTATGTAAGCAAGGATTGATGGTGGACCCTGTGAAAATTATTGTGGTTGTGAATTTGGAAGCTACCAGGAATGTAAAACAGCTGTGCATGACCTTAGGGCACACTGGGTACTATAGAAATTTTATGAAGGCGTATGCTCAGATAACCGTGCCGATGGAAAAGTTATTGAAGAAAGATGTGATTTTTGTTGGAATGAATAATTTCAGCGCAGTTTGTATGTATTGAAGGAGACGATGTTGACTGTGCCTATTTTGGTGTTTCCAAACTGGAAGAAAGAATTCCACGTCCATGTGGATGCCTCTAGCATTGCGTTAGGTGCGGTATTAACACAGGTAGGAGAGGGAGATATTGATCATCTGGTAGCCTTCATGAGAAGAAAATTGTCAAAAGCTGAAAAGAATTATTCCATTATTAAGCGCGAAGAACTAGAAATGGTTTACGTGTTGTAAAAATTTAGACATTACTTGTTGGGAGGAAATTTTAAAATGTATACAAATCACTCCGTGCTGAAGTACCTAGTCAATAAGCCTGTGTTGGGAGGGGGGGGGCAATCTACCAATGGTTATTGTTATTTCAAGAGTATGAATTTGAAGTAATTATGAAGCCTGGAAGGTTGAATGTAGGGCCAGACCACCTATCAAGGATTGAAACAAGGGAAGAACCAAATAGTTTGGAGGAAGGACTGCCGGATGCGTAGCTTTTTGCGGTGCGCATCGCGGATGACCATTTCGTTAATATCATTCAGTTTTTAACCATGGGTACAGCCTTGGAAGGACATTCCACTCAGTAGAAGAAGGAATTAGTAGTCCGCTCTGCAGATTTTTTAGTGATTTCAGGTCACTTATATAAGATGGGAAAAGATGAAATACTGCGAAGGTATGTTCTAGAGTTTGAGCGTGCTAGTATCCTCGTCGAAGCACATGGAGGAGTGGTGGGAGGACACTATGCGAGAAAAGAAACTACGTAGAATATTTTGCGCACGAGTTTATGGTGGCCAACATTACATAAGGATTCTAAGGCATGCAATGCTTGCTAAAGGACGGGAAAGCCTTTGCGAAGAGATGAATTGCCCCTAAACCCTCAGGTGTCATTACAAGTATTTGATAAGTGGGCTATTGATTTTATAGGACTGATACAACCACCAGGAAAGAAGAAGGGCGTGTGGTATATTATTACTACAACAGAGTACTTAACAAGATGGGAAAAAGCGTAGCTGGTGAAGGATTGTTTTGCCGCCACTGTTGTGAATTTCTTGTTCGAGTATGTCTTAACATGGTTTGGGTGCCCTAAGGTATTGATGAGTGATAGGGGTACACATTTTCTGAATGAAACAATCAGCGTAATGCTTGAAGAATTCCAGGTATACCATCAAAAGAGTACGCCCTATCATCCCCAAGCCAATGGTACTGTGGAAGAATTCAATAAGATTCTGGAGAATGTGTTGACAAAGATTTGCAACGCGCAGAGGAATGACTGGGACGTGTGCATACCAGCAGTTCTATGGGCATATTGAATGACTTGCAAGAAGTTGACAGGCCAAACTCTGTTTAGGTTGGTCTATGGGATTGAGGCAGTAATGCCTATGGAGTATATTGTGCCAAGCCTTCATATTACAGCATTGATAGAGATGGTGGATCGCAAGACCTTGGAAGAATGGCTCGCGCAGTTACTAGAGCTGGAAGAAGATTACTTTCTTGCAGGATTTCACCAGCATGTACAAAAGGAACGAGAAAAATCTTGGCATGATAGGCATATTAAGCTGCACACCTTCAAGTTGAATGATTTGGTGTTGCTGTATGACAGCAAATTCACAAAGTTTCCGGGGAAATTTCAAATGCACCGGTTAAGGCCATATGTTATTAATGAAATCATGGATGGTGGCGCAGGGCTAGGATCCCCTGTATACAACTTCAACCGACTTCCATTCACTTTTCCAAGGAATGGTTCCCCATTCAGCTTCGCGACATGGTCACAAGACAGTCTTAGTGCTCCAAGGAGTTGCAAGGGGGAGTGGGAATTTAAACTACACGACCCAAAGAGGATAAAAATACCATAAGGGGGCTGCGCAATGGAGGCAAGAGTTGTGACGGATGGAGCTACGATGGGTAAGTTGTGTCACAAGAGGCGGTGTCGCGCAGTCGGGTCCAAAATTAGCCATTGAAGTCATTGTTCATGATTTTATAGTGAAAATCGAGTTAGGAGGAGTGAGTAGACGACATTTATGGAAAAAAGCTTTGGATATTTGCTGCCAAAGTTGCATTTATGACCAGAAAAGGGAGGGAACGATCGGATGTGAATTCAAAGTCGCCTATAAATTTGGCATGTTCAGCTACTGCAGAACACTTTTCTTTATAAGAAATTTCTACAAGCCCTCTTATTTTTTCTATATGAATCGACAGGTTTGGGAGGACCTAGTTTCTAGTCTGGCTATCGCGAAGCTTCCTGAAATTAGCCAGCAGCTTATTATTGAACAAATGTTTGCTCCAGTAAGTTTCGAAGCCATGGTCTCTCAAGAAGAGACCCCTGAAGTTGTGTCCATGGAAGCTACGCCCTCAGTACCTATGGCAATGAGGTCGCCCCGGTCAAAGCAATCGGTAGCTAAGGAGAAGCAGAAGAAACCTATATCGGTGAGGCAGTCACCAAGGAAGAACCCAGATGTTCGACAGAAAGAAAAGAAGTACAAGGCAAAGCAGTTGGAGGAACTAGTGGACTTTGAGGTAGAGGAGTTCTGCGATGGAGTTGAGGAGTTAGACGTTGAGGAGGGCAAGCCTATCACATTGCTCCTAATGTATATCCCTCCACGGAAAGGGAAAACCAAGGTAACCAAGGACCCAGATTCGGAAAAATTCACGATCTCTACACTGATGTTACTAGAGAAGGTAGTTTTTGAAGGCGTGCTCTTAGCAAGCATCCTAGTGTTGAATATGGAGGATTAGGATCTCGTCGACCACGAGAAATTCCCTCACTTGGCCGACAATAAATACACGACCAAGATTTATTATGAAGAAATTGGGGTCATGAGATTGGAACCCATGAAATGGGTCAAAGGCATCGTACAAGCTAGATTACTACATATGCTTTTCTTGTCGCACTTCCACCAGTCGATTATCAACACTGTTTGTGTGCACCAGCTACTCGCACTGGTGCACAATGGATGCTTATGGCTAGGTGAACCCATCCCTATAACCGATATTCTTATCCATAGAATTATGAAGTTTCCCTATAAAGGGGGGGGACCCAACCAAGGAATTTGGAGGAAAAAGCAAAGAAAAAGAGCTGGTGGATTGAATGAAAACTAAATTTGGGTTGATGAAAAATTCACGTGGATATTCTATCGGCTCAATTCAAGACCAAGCAGTGCAGTTTTCTGCCCAAATTTTAGCCAGGAAGATAATGAGGAAATGTCACGCATACGAGGTTCTGGCGCCAGTCGTTTCGTTGGCTGCACAATGCGTGAAGGGGGTGTAGTACAACTGGGCACAGTACCTATTTAAAGAATTCCTAGAAAACTGTCGTGAAGAATAGGAGGATAAGAAGGAATTTCACTATGCCTAGCTCCTGTTGCTAATTTTATTAGTAGCATGGCGATTTTTGAAGGATAGTCAGTTTCCTCAGTAGGAAGAAAATTTACTAGAGGCAGCGAAGTTCGCTTCGCTGTGGTCGACAAAGGATCCTGAGAGGATCATGGAATCAAAGGTTTTTTAGATACTGGTTGAGATGGACCTGCGCACAATGATAAAGCAGCGTCCAAGGTTGTCGCCAACCTTGTTTAGGCAATTGTGGGCCTTTGTGGAGTTTAAGGCCGACTTTCATAATGTCTCTATTCAGGCAAGGCGAGATCCTAAGCAGATCTGGCACAAGTTTCCCTACTTAATTTTGGAAACAGATATGCATGAAATTGTGGGAAGTTGGCAAGTGGAGTTGAGATAACCCATGGATGTTGGTGCAAGTACCAGTCAGGGTGGAGAAAGCTCTGTTGCATAGACAACAGCAGCGCAAAAACGAAAAGAGGCAGCACAGGCAGCAGCATTGGCATTGGCCGAGAAGGGGAAGAAAGAAGCTACTGCTAAGGCAGCAGCTGAAAAAGAGCGCGCTGAGAAAGAGCATGCTGAGAAATAATGCACCGAAAAACAGGACACAATGGAAGTTGAAGCATCGACTTCCCAGCATACTGAGGAACAAGAATTGTCCAAACAGGGCAGAGACAAAGGGGATGAACAAAGAACTCCCTTCACATTGAAGAAGCAGACTAAGGAAACAACCTCAGGTCCAAGAAAAAAGAAAAAGTTAGATAAACAGACACACGTGGACCCCATGATCCTCACTGAGGGGGAATTGGACAAGATCCAGGATAAAGTCTATGATACAACAATGGAACTATGGCAATAGTTCAAGCAACAATACATGCAGACATTGGGGAGTGTCTAGAAGGATCTGTGTGCGTTTCAGATCCAGATAGGCATAATTTTGGCGAGTGTTGGACAAGCGAGCAGGGTTCAAGCAAGTCTACACTAAGTGAGCGAGAATGTGTTGGAGACAGAAAGGACTGTGGACCTAAGAGTCCTCTCCTTACCAGAAGGTACATTCCACACATAATTAGAGGAAGATTGCGCTCAACTGGGAAAGATCAAAGGCATACTTAGTCACGCTGCCACTTTAGACCCTCCACGCGCTTCATCAGGGGGTCTCGGACAAACTTTGAATCAGAGAGCAGTGCGCGCTAGCAATGATCAACGAGGTTAAGTTGAATAATGAACAAATATTCATTGAGAAGGCTCAGGCTCTGAAAGAAAAATAAAAGTTGGCAGTGCGTAGTCAAAGCCTGGAAGCTGCAATAGCATAGGCATGCAATTCAGTGCCAGAATTACACATTTAGGAAGATGTCACAGCTACAAAAAAGATTAGGAAATTGGCTGTTGTAGTGCGCGAATCGAAAGATGAAATAGGCATAGTCACTTTTGACTTCCAGATGAAGATATCGGAACTACAGTTGAAATTGTTGTTGACTACTCCACTAGAGGTCAGGGAGTAGCACGGCGCAGCCATCAAGGAGCACATGACTACTCTGGAGAATGTCGTCAAAGGCTGCGACTTCCTTTTTAACAATGTCATGGAGTTATGGAACACTTTGCAGGAGGACCCAAACCTGTAGAGATTGAGTAAAGAAATTACAGAGACTCAACAGAAATATGATGAGATCATGGAAACTGCATGCACATTGGCGCCAGTCCAACGCTTCGCGTGCCTACAGGAAGGGAAGCTTATACAGGCACAAGTTCAGGAATTACAGCAAAAAGAATCAGTGTTAAAGGCTCGGCTTCAACCTTGGACAGAAGAAACCAGCCAGATTTCTCAGACTATTTAGGAGAAACTGAAAGCTTTGTAGTAGACTCATAGGACCAAGTGTCTAGTGGTAGAGGGACCAACTACAAAAAAGTTGGTCGAAGAGGTGAAGCAGGCTACAGTACAAGGCATCGTGGAGCTGGAAGCATTGAAGCAAGATTTCAATGAGCTCCACCACAAAGTAGAGAAGCCAGCTGAGTGACTCGAGGGCAAGTCACCATATTTGTGTTGGGGGCCTATTGGGATAGGGTCAATTTTTGTTAGTTTAATCAGTTCTTGGTTAGAATTTTGTAAAGAATGTAAAGTCTCCTCAAAATGTGTAAGCGGAGCACGAAGTCAAGAAAGAGTAGAAGGGGTATTAGTGTTATAGACATATTTTGGCACTGCAACCAAACTCATATGTCCATAAACTAAGGACTCCTCAAGTCCCTAAAAGTGTTGCTTCATACCCTAAAGGATCATGGTCAGTTGATTAGATCATTTCCCAAAAGTTTCACCTAAAAAACTACTCAGAACTAGCCAAAACAGGACCATACAAGTTGGTCCATGGACAAGGTGTGATGCATATTGACTGCCTAACTAGCTAGGTGTGATGCATACTGACTGCCTAACTGGCTAGGTGCGATGCATACTAAAATGGCCTTCTATGGGGTGTGATAAGCGAGAATAGACAAATGGCAGAGACAGTTTGCAAGGTGGATGATCATGGAATCTTCCAGAAACTTCTCCTGTGACACTTGCCTCTCTGAATTCGCCCAGGGATGAGTAAGAGATCGTGAAATCTCCAAGTGGAACCAAGAACTATCAGTGGAATGACACTAATAAAAAACCCATAGCTGACTCACACCCTTGCAAGGCATCTATATATGGATCCCTCATCTGAGAGATCCAGAGGCTGAAATTTTGTATTTTGTAAGGAAGTGTTGTTGGTTTGCTGAGAAGAGACATTGCATTGTTGGGTGATTTGCTTGTTCATGAGGTGAAGAGGGCTTCTACAACTGGGAGGATGATGTTGGATCAGATAGTTGGGTTGTAATCCTCTCTTACATTACTATTAATAAAGTTCTTTGAGTTTTCCTCCATATGATCTTGTATTTGTGAAATCTTATTATTTATGAATGCAACTGTATGGTCAATGTGTTTCTGATTCCATATTGGTTATGATGTTTTAGATAGATATGCTTTGATAGTTTGTTGTTACTTTGACTCTACAGGTACTCTTTGAAGTGGGACAAGTAGGAGAGGAGTGGCAAATTCTATCAAGGAAAGGAGAAATCAAGCTAGGATCAAAGCGAAGGATCCAGGTTGGTCCTCTATTCTTCTCTTCCATCTATCACACTTAAAGGAACTCTTGAAAAGCTTTCATTTTTTGTTTCTAAGATAGCTACCTGTCTTGGTGGAACTAGTAGTTCGAATCGACACTAGTTTTCCCTGAAACAATTAGACCCTTGTATGGGTAGGTGATAGGATGGTTTTGAGACTCACCCATGGGCTGCAGGCCATGGTATTGTATTGAAAAAGATATAAATATTCAAGTCATAGCGAGTCTAAGTAGTCAACGGGTTTTTGAAGAACAAGTGTACGGGCAAGGTGCTAAGGCAGGAAAGCTCTATTTCTTGTACTTAGGCGAAAGGGGAAGGGTCCTGCAGCTGAGTGTGTGGATACCTTGGCAAGTCTGTAACTGAGTGCACGGGCCCCTGCAACTGGGTGTGCAGGGTAGAAGAGTCTATAATTTGAACGCTGAATCTAATAAAGAAAGTTTTGGGTTGAACTAAATGCATCTGAGCCTTGTTCTTTAATTATGTTTAAGTTAATGTATCTTCTTTCTGTAAGTTGTTTTCTATGAATTGAAGTATATTCTCTACATGAATCTGTTGGATCTTTAATACTTATGCATGAAAAGTGTACTGAATTGTTTCCATGAAGATATTAGATAGATATGTTATTGTAATTGTTCGAAGTGGGTAGATCTGCATGAAGTCAAATCTAGGGTTATTATTTACTGAGTGAAAGTCATGAATTTGCCTCTTTTATGTCTGATAAGCATGATCATAGACCTTCGCGAAGGCTTGGAGGTCAATTCGATAGAGCTACAGCAGTGGACAGTAGGAAGGTATAGATCTGTACGAAGGCATATCTAAGCTATAAGGGCTTCAGAATACACATCACACGATCTCTGGATGCAGAAACTTGGTTCTAGCATCCCCCAATACTGCTTCGGGTGAGATTGCAGCCTGCGCTACGCAGGTTGTTGCCGAAAGGGCCAACAATGTAGGGTTTTGTTGGTTGGTGCAAATAACTATGAACCTGGGTTAGGCCCCCTTAATCCAACAGAACTCGATCTTGTTTAGGCTAGTTGCCTAACCTCTCAGATCCTCAATTCAATGCTTCTCAGCTTATTTTGAGATCTTCGGCCTATAGACCTAGGTCTATGGCCTAATTGTAGAGGTGTTGTCTTATAAGGTTGCTCAATGATTCTATTTTTGGACTTGACATAACTTCTATATAATTTTTCCTTGCAAATAATTATTATTTCTTCATGCATTTGTGATCTTCTAGCTGCTATTATGCTTATGTCCTTAGCTCTAATACCATGTTGAGAAATCAATGCATGTAGGAATTAGGGTTTGATTCCTCTTTTCTTAATAATTACTTATCATTCATGTTGGCTTCTTTTACTTCTTTGTTATGTTATCTTTCATCAAATAATTACCAAATTAAAATGTATGAAGATCACAAAAACAAGGAACACAATATATAGGCACTTCGTCAAGGAAAAGACCCTATGCAGCGGAAAACCTAGTCCAACTCTTCGACTAGTAGATTCAAATCAAGATGAGACAATCCAAGACCATTTTTACCTAGACAAATACCTCCTCCAATCACCAAGTCAACCCTTCCTTCATGTATATGATCTTTTCCAAAGTATCCAAGTGTGAGCTTCACAAATACAGCATCAATCCAGAATTTCGGCCCCTAGCTTTAGAATTTCGTACCTACATGCACTTTTGATATTTCAACCTACCTACATTTCTGAAATTTCGACCTACCTACACTTCTAAAACTTCATCCTACTTGTACTTCTGAAATTTCGGCTTGCCTGGACTTCTGAAATTTCAGCTTGCCTGTACTTTTGAAATCGTGTGTGGGAGAGATGCCCAAAAACTTCTTTTCTCCTTCTCCTTACTCTTTGCTCTTCCTTTCTTTCCCTAAAGTTGCAGATCAAACTTGTGTGTGACATGATCCCAAATAGGTCGAGTTTCACTTCTATTTATACTACTTCTACTAGGTTGAATAGCCCTAATTCAGGACAACTTCATCAAGATAGGGTTGACTTGGTGTGGAGGTGAAAAATCACATTTTTTTATTCAAAAACAATTATTTTTACAGATATAAAAGCCCAAGAAGGGTCTAATAATTGTGACAATCACTCTTTGGACCCTTAACAAAACCTAGAAACCCTCAATAGAAGCTTTGACCTAGAAAATAAATAAAAGAGCATGAAACCCATGCTTCAAAATAATTTTCTTTTACAATAATTGTTTTTTTTCCTTTTCATCAAATATAATTATGAATACCGACACTAGTTACATTCTTCAACACTATTTACTCCTTAGAAACTTCATCTTTGATATTCAGATATCCCTACACTTATTTGGACAGCTACCCTCTTTACTTGTGAAGAAGGCTAGTTAAGAGAGGAGAGAGAAATTACTTCCACTTCTGCCTTAATTACTCAATTATATTGATGTTGTATAAATGAGCCAAAAACATGCTAATTCCTATTAGTCTAAGTCTCAACTAGGCTTACAATGTTGATTGTGCAACTCCCCTTGGGCTTATGCACTATTATTCTCTTCTTGACATACAACGTACTTTAATATTACTTGATATCTCCCTTCTTTTCTTTTGCTTGAGTGTCATTCATGTGGACATGTATTCTTCTATTGCAACTCATCTTCAATGATTATTATTTTCTTCATGTGACTTAAGATGTTGTTGTGTACTCCCCATGAGACTATGCTAGCTTCTTCCAACTTCTATCATGTGAATTGTTGATGACCCAACATTTGTTACTTCATTCTCTCTTTCTTCTACAATGCACCTCGTGTACATAACATGGTGTAGTGGAATGCAATTGGGTATCGTTTCTTCTATTTTCAGTGTGACGAAGAGATTCTTGTTTTTGCTTCATTTCAACACATATAAATTGTCCGAAGTTCTGATTCCTTTTGCTAATAATTTTCTTGAGTCTCATTTTCTAATTCTACAGCCCCTTGAATTGAATGTGACTTCATGTCCTTTATCAACCATTTGACTTACACTTAAGATTTTGTGCTTCAAGCATTCAACAAGTAAAACATTATCAACATTTGTGTTTTTATTATCAAAGCTAACTTTACCCCTTACTACCACTTTGATCGATGTATCATCTGCAAGAATAGCATTACCACCTTTAATCTTCCTTAAATAGAGAAATCGACTCTTATCTCCAGTCATATGATGAGAGAATATATTGTTTATATGCCATTGATTATTTTTTTCTTGAAAACACGGTACTAGATTGCATTGTACTTGTTATTCCTTTCTTTTCCATATCTTCCTTTCATAATTTCATGAGGAGAGCCTCCATGAGAGATTCATTCATTCGCCTTCACTCTGATTTGCTTGATGAGAGAAATCGGTTCTTTGTTGATGTCTTGATACTTTCAATACGATTCCTTTATTCTTGATATGGATATATCCTTGTTGGTTCCTAACTTGATATGTGCCTTTGTTTGTATTGTTCTGAGAGGAAATCCTATTCTTTCCATATCTACACTTAGTTTCTTTGTGCCCATAATTTTTACACTTATAGAATTCAATGTAATTGAACAATGGAGCAAAATAATTATTGCTTCTAAGGATACTTCTATAGATATTTTCAGATATGTTATCCCCAACTCTTTAGGACTGATAAGATTCATTTCTAGCATGATTTCCATAGACTTTACACTGGACAACTTTATGACCAAAAATATTACAAGAAAATAAATGGCCATGAAACAAAATTTGATACTTGGGAGCGTTTTTCCTTTGTGAAGAGAATATTTTGGCTCTTATATTACTTTTTCCTTGATGGGGATAGGATATGTGTTGGTTCTTTACTCAGTCTTTCTAGATTTTTCTTGAGGGGGATCAGACTTTTAATGATTTCTTGTATGGCATATTGGTTGTTCAAATTGTTATTATGAATATTTATTTTCTTTTCTTTTATTTTATTTTATTCTACTGGTCTCTAGTTCCGTTTATTTTCTACTATTGAATTCCATTATTTCCTTTAGCTATATTGTTGTTAGAACCTTTAAATGCACTAGCATTGCTAGTTAATTATTCACCTTCGGCATTCTTAGTGCTTGACTCTCCTTCAAAACCTTCAACAATCTTAATGAGAGATCTTTGACTGCAAAGAAGATCATCTAAGATCTTGGTACTTTTATCAAGCTTATTATAATGAAATAGTTGGCCCTTGGCCTTTTCTAGATCAATTCTCAATTAAACAATCTCAACTTGTAATTTGTCACAATGACCTTCACTTTCATTCAATTGAATAGTCATTACTTGTTTCCATCATTTGGCTTCCTTTTCTCAGTCTTCATGATAACAATAGATTTTCTCAATTCATCATTCTCAAGTTCCTTATCTTCATATTCTTGTAGTTGTTCCTTTTTCTTTCGATTTATTACTATAAGCTCCTTGATCTCTTCTAAAGAAAATACAAGTTTTCTTCTAAAATAGATCTTCTAATAAAGATCTTCTAATTCATCAGAGGAACTAATAGATTCACATCCAGTGTCTATTTCACTTAAGCTCCTTCTTCATCACTACTAGATGAACATCCATTATTTTCTTCAGACAAAGAGACATATTTTAAAGAATAAAGGCTTATTCTTTTTGTTCATGGGATACTCTCTCAACTTCAAGTTCCCTTTTATTTTTACTATTTTTTGAGAGTGTATATACACATCTAGAAGAAGGATGACTTGTTCTTTTACATTTAAAATGGAATAGAAGCTTACCTGAGTATTTTATTCCTTCAGCTTCTTCTACATCGACAGCTCCATTTTCTACACTATGATTAGTAGCTTGGTCACTTGTTACACAGGAATCATCTTCTTGCTATGACTCGCTATCTTCAATCTTTTGCAAATCTTTGTGTGCTTCATTATTCAGAGAGAACTTCCTGATATCACATGAAGTGTGATAATATGTATCATAGATGCACTACAACTTGTACCATATTTCTTTTGCAATCTCATGATCGAACACTTTTTCAAAATTTGACTTAGACAATCCTTCCAATATTTCCTCCTTATCTTGTGCATTATACTCATTGTTTTTCATTTGATACTCTACAGATAACCAAACATCTAAGTCAAGAGCCATTAAATAAACTTTCATTCTTACCTTCTATGTTGTATAATTCGATCCATTCAAAAATGGGAACCATCTAAGGTAATCCAATCCTGGTTAGCCATGATCCCTTAGATCCCCCTTCCAATGGTTAAATTGTTCCTGAAGGAACTTTATCTAATACCAATTTTTAGAAACCAACAAAATATTGGAGGGGGGATGAATCATTTCTTTAAAAAAATTAAAAAATCCTTGCACAAAGTAAAATTACTTAGAAACACAATAATAAATAATAGAAAAGCAATTGCATAGAGTTTGAACGCAATAATTTAACATGGAAACCCAACTAGGAAAACCACAATCTCTTTATAATTATGATGCAAATAAAGCTACAAATTGATATTACATTAATTTTTGTAGACTACAACCTACTGAAGGCTTCAACCTCCTTTCTCTATGAAAACACCAACATGTTGATTTTTATAGCCACCAACCTATAGGAAGCACCAACTCCCTGATTCACAAGCTCCTACTTGCAAGAGGAAACAACCCCCAATTTTTTTTTAGGAAACAATCTAAAGGAAGCACCTACTCCCTAATGTGTAAGCACCAACCTATTGAACCTAAAAGATCCCTCTTTCATAATTATTCATACTCAAATCTACAGGTTCTTACACACAACATTATTGAACCAATTGTATAACTCTCGGATTTGTTTCATCTCTCTAAAACAACATTTCTTTGTAGAGATATAATCTCAACACTCAGGTCTCCTCAACAACATTTTCTTCATAATTGCTTGGTGAGATTCTTCACATACCTCCCAACACCTCGAATCTCGCTCTTTCATTGATTGATTGATCCACACCTCGATTCATTCTCTGCAATGTTGTTATTGCTTATAAATATTCAAATTTCCTCTTTGATTTCCTATTTCTGAGTTTAACTATCAGTTTGACTTCAGTGTTGTTTTTAGAATTAAATGATATTCTCTTTATTAAATTCTTTGATATTCTTCACTGGTTGTTCATAGTTGTTTAAATTTCAAGAGTTATTTTCAGTTTAACTTTGTTGAACTAATTTTTCATTATGTTCATGCACATTATTCTGATTTGAAGTCTATTAACCTGTTTTTATTTTGGTGTTGGAACACTAAATTTACAATGCAGAATGTCAAGTTTCAAATAGTGTCATAGTCTTAACTTTTATCTCTTTGACACATAAGACCTCAATTTGTGACCAACGTCTTGAGACTCGGAATTCGGTTCATATTAATGAGTTGTGCCCTTATCCTCCATCACTCAACACATGAGGCCATGGTCTAGAACTGTGGCTTAGGCGTGGAGAGCGCTTAGCCTAACATAGGTTTTAAACATTTTGCACCCTTAATTTTTATTGCCTGGGCGTTATATGCCCAAGTACCAACACTATGCCTTTCCACCAAAATTTCTTGTACAATAAGCCTAGATGACCCTTAATCCTTTTCTGACTCAAACACAAAAAATTGTTAACACTGGAAAAGGCTTACAAACACAACCCCTTGGTGTGACTCCTAATGCTTTGCCACATTGTTTGTTGACATCATAATTTGTCGCATGGTCATCTCTGAGTGGTGCCATGTGTAATTTAGATTCAATGCACATGCCACCTAATAAAACCAAAAACACCTACCACATGTAATGCTCTAGAGGCACCACGTCATCATGTGTGCCATGTCACTTGGTCATTGGGCCGTGTCAATGCCACCTGTCAGCACCACCTATCTCTTTCTTGTTGGTCCATGTTGTCTAAAATGATGTGTTACAAATTGTTGGCATCCACTTGTCTCCTGTATGGAAAGAGGTCCCAAACACCGTGTTTTCCACTGAATTCCTTTGTTAATTAGAAAGTGTTTGAGGCATAATTTTTTGTTATATGGTGTTCCAAGAAAGTTTTCACCTCCTAGATTTTTTCTACTGCATCGCGCCCTTCAATGACTCTTCCAAGTCACAAACCTCATGTAATACTTCTGTGACACTTCAAGAATTTTTCCAACAAGTTACAGACCACTTCTCATCTCCAAGCATCTATTAACTATGTTATTACGCCAATGTGCCCATCCTTGATAGAGCACTTCAGTCTTGTCCTCCACGACGTGTTGTGAATTTCCATGCTAGGTAACGAACATATCTTAGTCACCCAAAGACCGTCAACCACAACATTATCCAATAAAACACTCATGCAAAAATTTTAATTGGACCTTCATAACACAATGATGTGTCATGCCACGTCATCGTCTTGCCACATGTTACCTTGTGAGTGGTGCCATGTGTCACTTGGAAAGGGGCCACTTGGGCACTCGAAAATTCCAAGTTAGCTTGCCATGTTTCCTTGCCACATCATCTTTGTGTTGACCTGTCCTTGAACTGGCTGCCTGTGGTACAAGTAAATTCTAAGTGAGGACACAAACAATTCCTCTAGCTTGAGAGAGTGGGTCTAGCTATAACCAAAAAATCCATGGAAGATCTCCTTAAGCTAGAATCAAATAAGAGGGCCTACCTCTTAGTACGCTATTCCGCTTGGTGACGATCTTGCTTCCTTGATCTAGCTATCTTTCGTTTCCTTCCTTCAAACACCTAAAACAAGTAAACAACAAGAAACAACAAATGTGATAACATACAAATTGCATTCAACCTACTTAATAAGTCAAGAAACATTAAGCCATAAATTTGTGAGATGATATTTCATGTAGGAAATCAATCAATAGTTGCATCTATATTAGTTCAAGAAGATATTACAACTGATGTCTTGACGTTGCCGTTCTCCTCCAACATATCTGGGTTCCCATACACTTCTACTAGCATCTCATGGATAGCCCCAACAAAGGTAGTCTCAAGGCTCTTCCCTTTAGTCTTCACACCAAACCAAACTCACAATTCTCCCTTAAACACAAACTAGAGAGCTACAAACTATGGGTAACTTGTTGATTACTCCAAAATCAAAACTTCATCCAGAACTTAATTAGGACTAACTTGTGCTTGGGAAGAAAAAAGGTTTATATAGCTTGGATGGAGGGGAGATGGTTCCTCTTCTCATGGGAGAAGGCCTTATCTCTTGGATTATTTCCATCCTAATAGGGGAAAGGAGCCCAAACTAACCTCCTCAACTCCATCCAACCCAACCATTTACCATACTTCCGTTATGAAGCTTCTAGATCTGGAAGCTTCGGCTCCATATTTAAAAAACCTTCCAAAAAAGGATTGGCATGAATGAGAAAGGGCTCAGTCGATCTGATCGGCGCTAGGGACAGTTGTAATCCCTACATATCGGTGCAAGGAGGACACAAGTCATTAGCGTCGGTCTTGTAAACTAGGATAAACAAAAGATTTTTAAGAAATGATGTAAAAGGGAATTGTTCTACTCATGAAGATGGACACAATGGGAGTTTCTTCATGATAGGAAAGCATGTCAGGTAAACTGTACAGTCCTCCAGGATCGTAGATGGGGAGTATAGGGACAGTGACAAAATGTTGTGTAACACTGCCACATTGTCCTTTTCATCCAGTAGAATTTTTCCATCTATCAAAACTTCCACCTATATTGGTATGGAGGAAAGATTCAACTTTCATGTTTTGCAGCACTTTTTGTTGTTACATTAAAATGGCTTAATCGCTAAATTTGTGTCAATTACCAATGTTGCACAACATTATATCTCACTCTCTATTAAGCACGCCATCAACTTAACAAATGTCTGACTTAACATGGTGTGTCACAATAGAAATCAGTTGATGGAATATTTCCCATCCCATAGGTTCTATCAACCACAGCTCCCCCTTTCATGACTCCATAAGTTCTTTGACCAAAAACGTCGCAGCGCATGATCAAATTATCTGTCAGATAAAAGGAAAAATTTATTGTCCCACTCCTTCTATCACCCTGTGGAATGAAGAGATTTGCAACCCTACCAAACTTCAAACCACCATAACTCTTTATCCCTTGGGATTTTTTCAAAGTGCCATATATCGTTGGAAAGGTA
Source organism: Pinus tabuliformis (assembly GCA_031772625.1). Lineage (NCBI taxonomy): Eukaryota > Viridiplantae > Streptophyta > Pinopsida > Pinales > Pinaceae > Pinus > Pinus tabuliformis. Next base: position 901,154,309 of record CM062807.1, read on the forward strand.
TCTCAGATAAATATCCACTTATGCACTTTTCAAGGGCACATGAGTTTATCCACTACAACCAAAATTCCTTCAAATATATGTCATTAGACCCTTCATCCAACAATTTCCAGCCACCACAAGACCCTGCAAACACCAAAGACACATTAGCAATAAATAATTGATGTCAACAATAATTGCCTTCCTGCTCAACAATCTCCAACAAGCTCCCCCAAACTTGTATTTACTTGTTCACTTGACATCAATGACAACACTTTTCTCAACAGTAACGCCATGAAGAAAACATCACAAATATAAATATGATATTTGTAAATGAACAAGAGCCTTTGGGATTTCATATGATTATCTTCTATATAATTCGGTTTATCTAGAATCCATAGATCATGATGATTTTGTTAACTGATTTCCATTGAAAAAAAAAGTAATAAATTTTTGGGTTAATGTATTATGCATTTATTTTTTATTGATGTGTCAATTCAATGTTCAAAGCATTATTTTTGCGTTTAATAAAATTTTATTGTTTGGATTGTTGGAAATAGTGTTGTCATTGATGTCAAAGGCAAGGGGAAAATACAAATGTCCAAGATAAAGATTGCAAGATGGATATTGTTGGAAATATTGTTTTGAACGTTTTGATGCCCAATTTGGATATTATATCTTTGAAGGGATTTTTTCTCTAAATACCTGCCTCAAATGGGAACATAGGATATATGGTAGAAAATATTATTATGGGACATTTCCAATCATATATGACACTCTCTCTAACTCCATAGGAATGAGGACATACAAAATATTATATCAATTCATCCTAACCAAAAAGTACAAGTTGACTCAACCAGTTTTTACAAGTCAATTCCATAAGTGAACACAACAACACTATAAAGAAAGGATATGTGAGTGCATTTCAAGAGAATCCAAGCAAGAAGATCAAGTACAAGTGTTCAAAAGAGATCTGAGGTGCACAAGAGGAGATAAGGAGTATTCTTGGAGTTTAAAGGTGTGCAAGAGGAGCCTGAGGAGTTTTCTTGGAGTGTTAAGGGTATGCTATGAAGGAATAAGGTCTACGATGTTGTGAAGTGTGTTGTTTTTGGGTTGTTATGTTGTGAAGTGCGTTATTTTGGGGTTGTGATGTTGTGAAGTGCACTAATTTAGGATTATATTTGGGGCACTGATACTATGAGGTTCACTAGGGCATGAAGGCTAAATATGACTAGGTTTTGAAGCTATCTCTAGGTATGAAGCAATGAGAGGTGTTGGAGAATGAAATTTAAAGGTATGATGATGCTATGAAATAGATGAAGTATGCAGATGATGTCAAAAGTACTTTTTGTATGAATACCTTAGGTTGGTTCAAATACAGGGCTTGCTAAGTTGGTGCTTAGCAAAGGATACTAGTGTCTCCAATTGGTTGTTTCCTACACAATATCTTTCTAAGTTAGTTCTCAGCTAATGAGATTGGTGTCTCCAATAGGTTGGTGCCTACAAACATTTATAAAGATATTTTTTTGTGGTTTTCTCCCGCAAGGGTTTCCATGTTAAACTATGTGTATTGTGATTTGAATTTACATGCATTTAATATTTTTAAGTTAATGAATGATTGATGGATGCTCATTAAAACTTCCAAAAAAATGTGCAAGATCTTATTCACCCCCTTCTCAATATAAGCATAATTTCAACATGAATCTGATTATAACTCCAAATTGCTTCAAAATCACATGCACTTGATAAAATATAACCTAACAAGTCAAATGCTCAATACCCTATAAAAGCCAATTTTGTCATTGAAAAACATAGCACAAAAAAAAAATTAATAATAATAACCTTACCAAAATGCATGCCATAGAGTGAATGAGGGCTTTATTGGTGTTTAACAAGCTAACATTACCAAAAATGTTGAACCATTATTCCTGTGAACGTTATGAATCTACAAGTTGGCCTTTGACCATGATTTTACCAAAATTAACTAACTTAACTAAAATACTCCAACCTTCATTACAAAGTCAAATTGAATGATTCAACTTCGAAGTGTGAGTTATTCAACACATACCTTCCTATAATTTTGGAATTATAATTTGACACGTAGAACTTTATGTTACACAAAAATACTTCAAAATTGTTTTTTTCCCAAGGATTAAAATCAAGGTTGAGGGAATTAATGAAATGCATAATGAGAATTATAGTTAATCATAACTAAAATAAAATTATTCCAAGATAAATTTATCATTCTCTCCTATAACCTCTCATACTCAATTACTAAAAATAAAGCTCTACAATGAAATATGAGACTATCAAAATAGTTATCGATACTATTTGCCAATTTTCGTAGTTAATACAAATATATGATTTTGTTGTAATTAAACCCTAATTTACCCTAGAACAATTAAAAGTAATTGGTTTTAGGATATTAAGAATTTACACGAGAGATAATTCTAGTGTCTCTCTCAATCTAGGGCATATGGAGTCTAGGAGTAACAAATCCTTCGGAAACAAAACAAAACAAAAAAGAGATAGATCTTTGTTCAAAGAAACCAAGGTAGAATAATTTGTGTCCCTTAATCCTAATCCTAGAATCCTTCTAATTCCTTGGACCTGAGCATACTTCTATTACCTTGGACAAATAATGGGGGAAACTAAACCTAGATCACCTCAAAAGAACTTGATGAAAACTTTGTCCAAGGAGAATTAAGAGAAAAATAACAACATAAACATGGTGCATATGTAATAACACTCATCCTTCAAAAATAAACAAGATTAAGAAAAATAAATCACATTTTTTTACTTTTTTCAGTAGAAAAAACAAGACTTTCTTCATTATAAATGAGAAGTTACATAATTCTATTACAAATTGTTGTTTCCCTTGAGAAAGGAGTCAAAATTGTGTATAACCAAGAGAGAGCAAAGAAACATAGTGTAGATAAAGCAACATAATTACATTGAGACAAAGAAGCAAAGTTGATCCCTTACTGTGGCTCATAGAGAATATCAATCCTCGATCACAAAACAAGTTAGAGAATGTCCAACAGAACTTTCAGAATTCAAAAGAGCCTGAATTATAGATGGAACTGTGAAAAATTCACTACTAAAATTCTATTGCAGTAACTGGAATTAATTTTTCTAACTATAAATTAATTATGTAGTTTATTATTATGTAAATAATGAATTAATCACACTACAATCTTCAAAAATAAAATTTTATGAAAGATAAACTGGAAACTGAGAAAATACTAGCACACACAAACAAAAATATAACACCATTATTTGTGGACAAAAGTCCCGGGAAAAACCCAATGTGGGAAAATCGGTGCAGAAGTTGAGGGTTTTATTATTATGCAGTAAATGATAAATTCTATGTACAACTAGATGCGCAAACTAGCAATCCTCTACAGAAGAAAATGACCATAAAAATTAGTGAGACAAATTTTGTCTCACCCAGCATTGATCCAGCTTTCAAACTAGAAAATGTTGGGATTCTCAAAACCCTTGCATCAGCCTCTGTGTCACTTTTGCGCAAGCACTGGTACACTCTTCCTGGAAAATGCAACTAATCAATCTGTATGCCTAACTCGACATCTGAGGATGACTTGCTTTTCCTCTCCTAAAATTATCCTGGTCTCTAGCAACTAAATCAACCCTCTAACTGGCCAAATCGTATTCTACCTCTAAAGCTTATGTGCCAATATTGTGCAGTCTCACTAAGGAAAGTCGGTCCTCCTGTACCTGACTCTCTAGAACTGGAATACTTCCTCTGAACTCACTATCTTTGCCCCTCTTTATCTCTATGTCCCCTATCTGGCACAAACTCTTTTGGGAGAATGTTGCTGCTCTCTGGAGAATCCAACTGCCCAAGGAAATCGATCTCAAGTGTGTTCCTCCATCTACTCATCAAATTCTTATAACCTGCAATTGGGACTCCAATGGCCAAGATTAAAACTTATTCAATGGTTTAAATTATTTCTTAGTTGATCTGTGTGAGTTTTTAGAGAAATCTCAACTCCTCAATTAACTATTGTTAGTTAATCATTTTCCCTAAGTTAGACTTAGGAAAACTTTAATTATTGATTAATTAACTTAATTAAGGAATTTCTAAGAGGATTTTTCTGAAACCTTTTCTAGATTATGGAGTCCTAGTGTTTCTTAGCCTCTCTGACAACTATCGAGACTAGAACACCATCTACTGCTACAAAAACTAACACTCCCTCTTAGAGAGGAAGGTGTTCTAGTGTCGTGCTGCTACAACACCATGTCTCTACATCACCCTCTATACACGCTCTTGATTTCTAACCACTATGATTTCCAACCAACCACTGCGCAACTATGATTCTACAATTGTGCTTCTTTTGACACTGCTATACTACCTCCAACTCTGCATTTGCACTGCAACTCCCTCTCAATTGTTGTTACTACTAATGCAACTAATGTGACTGAGAAGCATCCAAAATTCTAAATCAACGATGTCTCTATGTTGCATATGTCTCCTAAGCATCAGACTGCTACTAGCCTTTGCATTTTCCACTAGGAAATTTGCGCTACTACTAACTCTACTACTTAGCCTCTGGGTATGTTGTTAACACTTCTTTGCGCTCCTCAGCAACTGACTGCAACTATCACTCTAGAATCTCACTACATCAACTGACATTGATCCACCTGCTATTGAATATTGTGGATAGCTATAGCAAGGTAATGATCCATGAGAAAACAGTGACTGATCCTCACCTCAATGGACCCTGCCCAAACCTCTGCGCAACTCTCAGACTATAGCTCCATATCGCCCCACCTCACTCCTGGAGGCATAGCTACAAACATGGTGAAATCTTCCTCCATTCTAGAGGAAAATTTGTCTATCTATGTGGATCATTACAAAAATTTTGAGGACTAAAATGGGCCTCCTAAAGAATATTATAAAATAATAGTGGAAATAATAAAATAAGATTGGATCAACTCATCAAATTTTGGAAGGAAAAAATAAAAATTACTTTTTCAACTTATTTTCGCACAATTTTACTCAAATTTCAAGTGGGAGCACTCATTAGATGTGAAATTTAATTCTTCATCCAAGGAGTACCCATGTTACATACTTTTGATGGACCCTGCTACACGAAAAATGAGAAATACATGAAAAAACATGTTTGCAATCATGTTTTTCCATGTATTTTTCATTTTTTTTGTAGCAGGTTCTATCGAAAGTATGCAACATGGGTACTCCTTGGATGAGGAATTAAGTTATGCATCTAATGAGTGCTCCCATTTGAAATTTGAGAAAAATTTTGGGGAGATAAGTTGAAAATACAAGTTGAAAAAAGTTGTTTTTATTTTTATTTTTTATCTTTTTACCGTTTTACTCCAAAAATGGTGAATCGTCCCCTATGGTTGACATCATCATCTTGAATCCTATTGGTTCTTATAAATTTTATTTTGGTTGTACATTTTTCTTTTGAGGCCCATTTTTTACCTCAAAATTTCTCTAATGGTTGTCGCCTAGTCCTGCTTTTCCTACTTGTCCTTCTTCCTTTGAGGCCACTGAGTACTTGTTGTGGTACTCAACAACCACCATTATTTCTAGACATAGAATAGGAAATAATGGGGACCCTTTTAAATTTTTTAAAAAATAAATCCTTTCTTGTTTGCATAAAATAGGATTTTTCATTATTTTTCCCTTATAAATCAAACAAGAAAGTCTTTAAAATATAGATATATTGTTAAAATAAAATTGTTTAGGACTAAGAGTCTTTCCTTTGTTTTCAGAAAATAAATACAAAACTTAGAAAGCCTGTTTTATTTTATTTCCATTAAAAAACCTTTAAAAATTGTTGGGATGGGGTCCCCTGGATCAGTTTTGGGGCAAAAGCCCAAGTTTTGATGTAAAAATATGTAAAATCTCCGCGAATTGTGGATGCGAAGTGCGTAGTTAGTTAGAAGTAAAAAAGGGTTTTTACCCTCGTTTATGTAAAGTTGAGTCGGTTCTTGAGATCTACCCATGGTCCACGGACCATGGGATTGCATAAATAGGTGTGTCTTAGAGAGTCTAAGGAAAATCTATGTCTTTGTCTATGGGTATGACGGAAGGAGTCTAGAAAGTTAGCGCAGAGAAGTAAGTCTTAGAGGGGGGAAGGCTCTGCAGCTGAGTGCGCAGAGGCCTAGGGTAGTGTCTGCAACTAAGTGTGCAAACCCCTGCAGCTGAGTGCACAGGGAAGTTTTCAGTTTGTAAACCTATACTCAAGATCAATAAAGAAGATTGTTGTAGAAATTCCAGTGTTTTATCTCTTTACATTTGTTATGTATGATTGCAATATATGCTGTGATGAAATGATGTCTTTATGAAATAATGATGTATTGATGCGTGAATTTACTGGATCCATCTTATTAACTAAACGCAATTAATGTTAAGTGATTATGCAATGATCATAACACTTTTTGTTAATTTTATCGAACACTTAGGTAGATTTGAGTAAATACTGTTCTAAGGATAATCTAGGTTGCATGTAAGTAGCTAATTCGACTGTTCAAGGTCCGCAAAAGACAATCATAGACCTTCGCAAAGGTCTAGAGGTCATTAAAGGAAGTTACAGTACCAAACCTTAAGGGCTTATAGATCTGCGCGGAGGCAGATCTAGGGCATAAAATGACATCACACTGATCTCTAGATGTGGAGATTTGGTTCTAGCATCCCCCCATACTACTTCGGGTGAGACTTCAGTCCACACTACACGGGTTGATGCCGAAAGGGCCAGTAGTTTAGGGTTCTTTTTGGCGCAACTAACTCTAAACCTGGGTCAGGACCCCCTAAGCCAACAAATGGTTTCGTTGCCAGGACTAGGATCTACATAAAGCGATGTGTGATGTCCCATCACTGGAATCCAACCAAGAAGGAAATTGAGAAGTGGTTTGCTAGGAAGATCCACGAATTCATGGCGTAGGAAAATAGGAATCCATGCCTATCAAAAGAATAGTGTTGGACAGATACTTATACATAGAAATACACGATATTTTCTTCTGCACCTTCCCGATTGAACTGTATGAATGGAAAGCTAAATTGGCAGATGGCCAAGGAAGGTGGAGGCTTGACGGTCCAATAGTGTGGACTCTGGAGCTAGTGCAGAGGTTGAAAGCTTCTGAAGGTAAGGTCATTCGCACTATTGATCACTGGCTTGATCGAGTTATAGGAGGATTTGTAACAGAGTTCGCGGTTGACACCTCAGTCAGTTACAGTGAAGTAGAGCGGCGCTTCTTCAAGGGACCGCAAGGTAAGTATTTTAGATCTTTGAATACCTGGATGAATATTCTCTTGTGTGAAAAACGGGTTATTCCATTGCCTTGATGTTTGGGTCTATGCGAAGTGGATGAAACTTTAGAAATCAAGGAAAAGCAGGTCCTGAATATAGCCCATTGATTAAACCTCCATCAAGTGATGACAAAGGAGTAGTACAGGCCTCGCCGCGGAGCGCTGTTCAGTTTATAAGGCAGGGTTTTCCGTAGATACATCATCCATCCACACCACCTCCACCTTCACCTCCACAACATACGCCTTCGCCCACACCATGACCACCATCACCGTTCAATATATCGAATATAATGAATTTGCCAGTTTTCAAGGGCCTAGGAAGTGAGGATGCAGAACATATTTGGTTTGTTGCGAAGGTTGTGTGGATAGCATAGCAAATTATGGATGATAATATACAGAAGGCACAGCTGGTTACTACTCTACAGGATCGCACACTAACATGGTACATTAATTACTGCACCAATAATTAGTTGGCATCATTAGCAGACACTGAGGCCGCTTTGAACAAAGAATTCAGTAAACCGAATTCTAACTCGCAATCAGTAATTGGATTGAAGGAAATCACGATGAGGGTCAGTGAAATGCCCTGGGAGTTAGACCAAAGATTGAAATGCGTGATCCGCAAAGCTAATATGCATCTCACAGATAGTCAGCACCGCGAGTGGTTTATAGCCTTGCTCTTGCCTCACCTAAGGATTGCTTTATCACAGCAAAAGATAGGAACTCAGGCAAAAGCTCTAGAAATTGTGATGAGATTACATGAAAGGCCTATTCAAGACACATCTTTGGGAGTCCAACAAATTCACTCACAGTTGTAGAACTTCTGTTTGGAATTGCAGAGCCTGAAAAAATAAAAGGAGGCCAGGCCAGAGGTGCGCGAGGAAGCCTGGTGCCTTAAGTGTAAGAGCTAGGAGCATGATAAGGATCATTTCCCTGTCTTTACGAATTATATCACGGGGGGGGGAGACTGATGCCCCTAAGGCAGGAAGCTCCAGCAGGATCAAGTACAGGGCACGTGCTATGGTGCGCTATTTGTCAAGTGGTTGGAAAACATGTAAAGGATAACTGTCATTTGCTGCAAAAAATTGTACAGGCACCACAATAGTTGTTCTATAATTTCTGCAAATCGGTGGACCATGATGAGCACCATTTTTGTAACTACGAATCAATGATGGAGAGGACGCCTAAGTATCACATGCAAGCTGAAACTTGGCCTTCGGATCAGGGCGTTTGGGGAGCACATGGAGGATATTAGGGGCGTGAACGAGGCTGAGGAGGAGGAGGACCTGGTAGAGGTTGTGGACAGGTCATTTTCTACAATTGCAGGATGCCAGGACACTACACGCGAGACTATACAAATCAGACACGCCCGTCATGTCAATATTGCACTCAGTTTGACCACACAATAGAAGAATGTATTGTGTTGATAGCCAAGATATAGGAGAAGGAGGCGCAGCCTTAGCACCCTACCCAGAACTTTCAGATGATGAGGGATGAGCCCCGTGAGGAAGATCCAAATGTGAATATCGTGCCGAGAAGTAGAATAATGACTGGTGATGATAAAGGAAAACAACCTGAGGAAAGTGGGTGGGTCTGCAAGGCCCTGGAAAAGGAGACTAGTTTTGATATGGAGCACACGAAGGAAACGTTTATGGAGGCAAAGAAGAGCTTCGCTGAGGCCTCTACCTCAGGAAGTCAGGACAAACTTCCAGAAACCGACGCGCCTACAAAGGTTGACCCTCTGTGCTTACCACCTTCTTGGAGACTTGTATGAAAATACTGTGTGATAGCAAGGCTGTGAAATGACTACAAGAATTGATAAAAAAGTGTGCTGGCAAGGAAAATGCTCCTGAGGGACACCTTGTAGTCCAAAAGATTGGTAAACATAAGGTAAGAACAGGGTGCGAAATGAGGCTCACTGCACAGAAAGAAGGCTAGGAGATGGACCAGGTTATTTTGGATTTAGGATCCGATGTGAACATTTTTCCTAAATAGACATGGGAGAGAATGGGGAGACATGCACTACAATGGTCTCTGATTCAACTGAGAATCGCGAACTAGCAGAAGATTATCCCTATGAGACATCTGCAAGAAGTTACCATAGATATAGAAGGTGCGAGCACACTAGCTGATTTTGAAGTGATAGAGATCGTTGATGACAACAATCCATACCCTGCACTCCTTGGAATTGACCTGGCCATTGATATGAATGGAGTCATCAACTTGAAAAAGTGAATGATGTCATTTGAAAGAAAATTTCTCTGTGTTGTAGTACCATTGGACCTTGCAGAAGGACCGAGCTATACCAAACCGATCCGTGACTATGAAGAAAGTGATGATGACTTGGATCAAATCTACAAAATTACAGTGTGAGACCAAGATTGGGTTAATCCAATGGCTGGTGGATGGATTGCATGGAACCGCAAAAGTTTCTGTACCTTGGATTCAGATGAAGAGGTGGAACACTGGTAGAACAGGATGCATGAAGTATCTACATTGCATTGCAACATAATGACCAAATCGTTGTGTTGTGTGTCATCGGAGGTAAGAAATTTACCTTATTACTATGGTTTAACTCACGTATATAAGTTTTTGGATGCTTTTGAAAGAGAATCCCTAGAGGATCATCGCTTTCAAGCACTAGATTTGGCACTGCATGCTATGCCTGCTCAATGTTGGGGTATGCACAAGGATAGCTTTGATGAATGGCACGATTACAGAAGGATCATGAGGATGCAATTTGGTCACCCTAAAGTGTGATTAGCCAATTAATATGATGGGAGGAATGATCTGCGCAATCATTTGGCAAAATGGACTAAAGTTTACGTAATGGAGCCACATCCAGAATGGGTGCATTTACTATGTCACACTCTGGATATAATCCCTATGAATTGGTACCTGGAAACGAAGCTCCGTCATGGCACTGCGGAGCGAGATATATTAAGGGAAGAGTTCTTAATGACCTTCAGTTTTTAAGATGGGTTCGAAAGCATTGATGAAGCCTTGCAGGAGGTTAAGGCAATGATCTTCAGAATCCCGTAGGATCCTTTGGAATTGGTTCAACCAAATTGGAGCACCCATCTTCACCATGCACGGGAATGCTGTAATATGAATGCTAAAGGGGATGATGAGGATACAAGAAATATCAATATCCCAGAGGCATAAGGCCACCGCAAGGTCGAAGTTCCGTAAATAGAAAACCCAGATATCACCACGCCATTGAAGACTCGACAAATAAACATTCTTATTGAAGCAAATCCAAAATTTGCGAAGATTGGGGATTACTGGGATGATGCCATGATAGATAAAGTTGTTGATTTGCTCTGTGAATATCAGGATTTGTTTCCTAAAAAAAATTCGGACCTGAAGGGCATCATAGGCGATTTGGGTGTGATGAAAATAACTTTGAAACCAGACGCGAATCCCATTAAGCAAAGGCCATATCACCTTAATCCCAAATATAAGGAAAAGGTGTGCTTGGAGTTGGGAAAGATGCTTGAGGCAAGCATTATCAAACTTGTGGAGGAATTTGATTGGGTGAGCCCAATGGTGGTCCAAGAAAAGAAACAGAAGGGAGAAATATGATTTGCGTAGATCTTAGGAAGCTTAATGATGCTTGTGTCTATGATCCTTTTCTGACACCATTTACTAATGAGGTACTGGATAATGTTGGGGGACAAGAGGCCTACTCATTCACCGATGGGTTCTCTAGATACCATCAGATTAAGATCGCACAGAAAGACAGGAGCAAAACAACATTCACAAAATAATGGGGTTGTTTTCAGTACACGGTGATGCCATTCGGACTCAAGAATGCGCCAATGATATTCTCTCGCGTAGTCATCCCGGTGTTCAAGGAGTTAATTCACAAATTCTTAGAGGTGTATTTTGATGAATGGACAGTGTTTGGGTTAGTCAAGCGCCATGTAGCCAGTCTACGCTTAATGTTGGATACATGTCGAAGATATCAGATCATGTTGAACCTGAAGAAATGCTTTATTTTGTGTCCCTTTTGGTATTTTGCTAGGTCATGTGGTGTGCAAGCAAGGACTAATGGTGGACCTTGCCAAGATCACGGTGATAGTCAATTTGGAGGCCCTGAGGAGTGTCAAACAGCTATGCGCAACGTTGGACCATACTGGGTATCATCGAAAGTTCATTACATGTTATGCTCAGATTACTGCGCCTATGGAGAATTTGTTGAAGAAGGACGCTGCATTCTATTGGGATGAAGAATGTCAGCATAGTCTGGATGTCTTGAAGGAAAAGATGGTTACTGCATCGATCTTGGTCTTCTTGGATTGGAAGAAGGAATTCCATGTACGTGTTGACTCCTCATGTATTGTGTTGAGAGAAGTGTTGACACAGGCTGGTGAAGGAGAGATGGATCACCCTATATCCTTTGCGAGTAGGAAATTATCAAAAGCTGAGAAGAATTATCGAACAATAGAGCGTGAGGGATTGGCTATGGTGTATGCGCTCCAAAAGTTCAGACACTATCTGTTGGGCGGACATTTCAAGATGTACACATACCACTCCACCTTGAAGTACCTAGTAAATAAGCTTGTGTTGGGGGGAAAGATATGTAGATGGCTACTACTATTTCAAGAATATGACTTTGAGGTAATTGTGAAGCCAGGAAGGTTGAATGCAGGACCTAACCATCTGTCACGGATTGAAACAGGGGACAAGCCTACTAATTTGGAGGAAGGGTTGTCCGATGTGTAGCTCTTGGTGGTAAGCGTAGCGGATAATCATTTTGCAGATATTATCCACTTCTTGACTACTGGAATGGCTCCTGAATGATACATCGGCTAGCAGAAGAAAGAGTTAGTAGTACACGTGGCATACTTCTCAATAATTGCAGGCCATTTATATAATATGGGTTCAAACAAGATACTCCAACGAGATGTGCATGATTTCGAAAGAAACAGCATCCTTGTGAAGGCTTATGGAGGGGCTGCAGGAGGACATTATGCAGGAAAGGCAACAACGCAGAAGATTTTGTGTGTCAATTTGTGGTGGCCTACACTGCATAAAGATTCTAAATCATATTGTAGGGCATGCGACCATGTCAAAGAACAGGCAGACCATCACGGAGGGATGAGCTACCATTAAATCCTTAGGTATCATTATAGCAATTTGAGAAATGGGCAATTGGCTTTGTAGGACCGATTCAACCCCCAAGCAAGAAAACATGTGTGCACTATATCATCATTGCGATGGAGTATCTGACCAAATGGGTGGAGGCACAACCTGTGAAGGACTGTACAGGAGCCATGGCAGCTAAATTCTTGTTTGAGTACGTGTTAACCAAGTTTGGCTTCCCAAAAGTGTTGATGAGTGATCGCGCTACGCACTTCCTCAATGAAACAATCAGCGTACTGACAGAAAAGTTCCAAGTGTACCATCAAAAGAGTACACCATATCATCCTCACGCTAATGGAACATTTGATGCCTTCAATAAGATCATGGAGAATGAGCTGACAAATATTTGCAACGTGCAGCGGAATGATTGAGACGTGCACGTACCAACAGTACTATGGGCTTACAAGACTACTTGCAAAAAGCTAACAAGTCAGACACATTTTCAGTTGGTCTATGGCGTTGTTTTAGAGAATTTGGTATCTACGAATAAATATTAATTCCCTAGATAAGTAGTTTTATCTAGAACAACAGTTTAAAGTGTTTTAGTCTTTTCCTATAAGCAATAGATAAGATGAGAAGATGAGAAGACCTAATTTTAGTTCTGCTTTCCTCTAGTCTCCCTTATATTGATCCTATCGCTCCTTCCCATACTTAATACGCTTGAAAAGTACCTGTAAACACAACAGGAAACAAAGAATAGATCAAATCACACGATCTATTGAATATAAGTGAAAGGAATCAGATACAATTCACACATATATGCATTATGAAACAATACAAACATATGGGAGAAAGGTTCAAACACTTTATTGAATAGAAGAAGTAATTACAACCATTGGTGTCTGATTCAAAGCCATTCCTCCAGCTTGGATCCCATCGACATCACATCAAAAGCATGACAAACTTTTAGCCTTACAATACTTGCTTCAAAGCCAAATCTCATAGCAACATTATCTCCTTACAATTCAACATAATCTTGCCCCTGATCACTTAGATGAGTGGTCAATTTATAGGAATATGAAAGAGGTTTCGTCATAAATGGTGGCATTGAATGGCCTTCCATACTTAGAATTAGTTCCATGGAGGAAGGGATGAGAGGATAGGATGCACCTTAACACATTCCTCATCCATTTTAGAGCTCATAGGAGTTGATAAGTGAGGGAACCTTCTAGATGACTCCAAAAGATAAGAATATTCTCCAAACCCTATGTGAATTTCACTCAATATCGCCCAGCACAGGTGAAAGGAAGCCTAAGTGCTCTGCAAAGCACCCTGACAGTGGACTCAACTGCTCTGCAACGCACCTTTACAAGGGCTTACCTACGCTGGTCCCTCTAGAGGTTATTTCTAGATGTCTTCAACTCATGAAACTATTTGGGAAGGAGGCATTCAAATGGATGACTTGTTTAGGGAATGAAGCAACTGAAATGAAGGTTTGATGAGCCCTAAAACACTAATCTGGATGATGGGATTGATGTGCCCAAATGGATCTGTAACAGGTGTAGAAGCTGTGATGCCTATGGAATATATTGTGCCTAGTCTTTGCATAGCAGCTTTCATAGGAATGGTGGACTGCGGAGCCTTGGAAGAATGGCTCACGCAGCTAATGGAGCTCGAAGAAGACAAATTCTTGGCTAGATTCCATCAGCAAGTCCAGAAGGAACGTGAAAAGGCTTGGCATGATCGCCACATCAAGCTGCGCACATTCAAGGTAAATGATTTGGTATTATTATATGATAGTAAGTTCGCTAAGTTTCCAGGAAAGTTTCAGATGCATTGGTTGGGGCCATATGTCATCAAAGAAATTATAGAAGGCAGCGCAGTTCAGCTCACAAAGCTAAATGGAGAACCTTTTCCGAGAAAAGTGAATGGAAGCTGATTGAAGCTGTATGCAGGAGATCCGGTTCAATGACTATATGATGGTTGGACAGTCTTAGTGCTCTAGGCAGCTGCAAGGGAGCATGGGACTATAAACTACACTGCCCGATTTTTGGGAATACATGACAGGGGGGCTACGTGAAAAAGGGTGATGTCACAATACCAGAAGTCACGCGAAGGTAGCTGTGCTATGGACGAATATACCGTACAACAAAACCAGAAAGTGACTGTTAGAGTCACTGTTCAGGATTTGACAGCTCGGAGACGGTTAAGAGGAGCATATGGGCGGCATTTAAAGCTGAAATATTTGAATATTTGCCACCAAATCAGCGTTAATGGATGGATTTTTGGGGGAATGGTCGGATTTAAATTCGAATTATCCTATAAATTACATGTGACATTCCAGCAAAGAACACTTTGCACCCTTAGAGTTTTTGAGTTGTGTTGTCCATCGCTTATGAATCGTAAGTTATTTGAAGATTTGTTCACAAGCCCTGCATTTGATTGTTTCCCTAAGTTAACCCGGAAATTCATTTGTGACACCATGTCAGGACCAGGCCCTGCTGAGACTACAAGCACTAGAGGAACTGTTTCCTCCGAAGGAGCTACTCCAGAGGTTGTGAGCATGGAGGCTCCAGCTCTTGTGCCTACAGTGCCGAGGTCACCTAGGCCAAAGCCTACACTTGTGCAAGAGACCCTAAATCTGAAGAAAGACAAGAGAAAGAGGTTGGTGCCAGTGCGTGAGTTTCTTAGGAAGCATTTTGCTACCCAGACACGGAAGAAGGACAAACAACCTGAGAAGGTTGTAGATTTGGAGGCTGAAGAGGGCACGAAAGATATAGATGCTGAGGGCATGGAGCGCATCACCAAGTTGCCGGAATAGATCCCTCCACATAAATGGAAGGCAAAGGTCACCAAGGACCCAGAATCGAAGAAATTCGTCATTCACATGCCCCTGTTGCTAGAAAAGATAACCTTCGAAGGTCTGTGCCTGGCTCGGGTTCCCATTTTAAAGATGGAATATTGGGACCTAGCTGAACATGAGAGGTTCCCCCACCTCATGAAAGAGAATTATATGAGACGAGTGTATTAAAAATACTCTAGTGTCACTGAGTTGGAGTCAGCTGAATGGATCTGCGAAGTAGAGAAATCCGGGTTGTTGAACCTGTTGTGGGTGCCTCACTACCATCACTCTAACATTAATACCACAGGTATATTGCAACTACTTACTCTAGTACATGATGGGTGCTTATGGCTTGGCACACCTATCCCCATCACCAACATGCTCATCCACAGGATCATGCTCTTGTTGCATGAGGGCTTGAACCCGGCCAAGGAGTTTGGCAGAAAGACAAGCGAGAGAGACTTGGTAGAGAGGATGAAAAAGAAATTCGAGCTTATCAAGAAACCGCGCGGCTACTCCATAATGTCCATCAATGATCCCGCAGTAAAACTTTCCACCCAGATACTAGCCGGAAAGGTTATGAGGAAGTGTCGCGCGAATGAGGTTCCGACGCCTGTGATCTTGTTAGCTGCAAAATGCACGGAGGGTGTGCAGTTTAACTGGTTGTGCTATCTATGTAGTGATTTCCTTATGAATTTTCACGAGGCATTAGATGAGAGCAAGACCTTCCACTACACGTGGTTGTTGCTCTCCATTATGTTGGTTGCTTGGAATCTGCCGGAGGACAGCCAGTTTCCTCCATTGAAGGCAAGATTTCCGAAGGCTGCATAGTCAGCCTCCCTCTGGGCCACGAAGGACCCCACGCAGATCACAAAGACGAATATTTTCTAGGTATTGATGGAGGAGAGCATCTTCATGTCCATCAACCAGCACCCATGGTTGTCCCCAACCATATATGAACAGTGGTCCGCATATGCTAAGTTCAAGGCATATTTCCACCGTGTCTACATTCGGGTGCGGAAGGACCCACAGTAGAATGGGTTTGATCTATCATGCTTGGTCACGATGGTTCCCTACAGGAAGTGATCAAATAGTGGCCGGAATATTGGCACACCCCATCTGACTTAGAGGCAAGCACCAGCAAAGGCATGGGGAGCTCAGTGGAGAAGAATCGAAAGGATGCAGTGAAACAGGCAGCAAAAAAGTTGGCAGCACAGTGAAAGAAGGTAGCCGAAGAGAAGGCCCACATAAAAAAGGAGTGCACTGCGAAGGACAAGGATGAACAAGAACAGCGCAGCTCCGCACAAAGTGGTAAATCCCCTTCACCCAAAACCGAGGAGGAAGAGCAGTCGGCGCAGGGCGGTGGAGGCGATGAGGGGCAGAGCACCCCATTTCGGGTAAGGAAGCGCAGAGAACAGTAGTAAGAGGGGTCCCGGAAGAAGACAAAGGCGACTAAACCATAGGCGGATCCCATTACATTCACGAAGGGTGATCTCGACGAGATCGGAGACAAAGTGTGCGACACTACAATCAAACTATTGCAGTAATTCGAGCAATAGTACATGCAGTCATTAGGTAATGTTTAGAAGGATCTATGCGAACTATAGATCCAGACCAATAGAATACAGGTGGGCGCAGGACAAGTGAGCGCCATGCAGACAAGCCTGGCACCGAGGAAAAGTCAAGATGTTAAGTTGGTTAGGACAGTTGCACTGTCAGAAGGGTCCTTGAGCATGAAATCAGTCGATGACAAGATCATCATTAGCACCCTAAAGAACATCAGCCTCAATATTGCAGCGCTCCCTAACGAGTTTCTTCATGCACTACAGATAGGAGTGATAGTGGAATTGAGAGAGTGGGAGAAACGCGCTCTTAGTTTAATAAGCGAGTACCAGGTGAACAATGAGCAAATGTTCACCGAGAAGATGCAGGCCCTCAAAGGAAGAGATACGATCCAAGTGCAAAGCGCCAAGTTGGCGGCCGCAGTTGTAGAGGCATGTAGACCAGTGCCAAAGTTGCACATGCCTGAGGATGCACAGACAGAAGCCAAGATCCAGAAACTCATTGCAGGCATCCACGACGTAAAGGCAGAGGTGGCCAGAGTTCACTTTGAACTCAATATGAAAATCACAAAGCTAGAACTCAAGTCACAGCCTTCGACTCCACCCGACGTCAGGGAACAGCGTGGAGCTGCCATCAAGGAAGGGATAGCTATTGTGGATGCCGCGATCGTTGACTGCACATCTTTGTTTGAACAGGCCATGGAAGTGGTGAAAACCTTGTAGGAAGATCCCAACCTATAGATATTGGGTAAAGAGATCCACGAGCTCCAACAGTAGTACAATGAGGTTATGGTGACGACATGCTCCATTGCTACAGTGCAATGCCTTGCCAAGTTGCAGGAGGGGAAGCAGCTCCTTGCATAAGTGGAAGTAGCGCAGAAAAAAATAGGTAGTGCTTAAGGCCAGGTTGGATCCTTGGTTGGAAGAAGCCTACCAAGTCTCAACCAACATTCAGGAAAAGCTGACAAACTTGCAGCTCACACAACAGAAGATCAAGCTAGCTGGCGAAGGACCAGCCAGAGAGCAGTTGGTCGAACAAGTAAAGCAGACATCCACGCAGAGCATGGCCGAAGTAGCAATTGTGCAGGTGGAGCTAGGGGATCTTTGCAGCAAGATCACCACGCCAGCCGAGTGACTCGAGGGTGAGTCACGACCTTTGTGTTTGGGGCCTATTGGGATGGGGTCCCCTGGGTCAATTTTTGGGCAAAAGCCTAAGTTTTGATGTAAAAAGATGTTAAATCTCAACGAATTGTGGATGCGAAGTGTGTAGTTAGTTAGAAGTAAAAAATAATTTTTACCCTCATTTATGTAAAGTTGAGTCGGTTCTTGAGATCTACCCATGGTCCGCGGACCGTGGGATTGTATAAATAGGTGTGTCTTAGAGAGTCTAAGGTAGATCTATGTCTTTGTCTGTGTACGACAGAAGGAGTCTAGAAAGTTAGCACAGAGAAATAAGTCTTAGAGGGGTGAAGGCTCTGCAGCTAAGTGCGCAAACACCTAGGGTAGTGTCTGCAGCTGAGTGCGCAGACCCCTGCAGTTGAGTGCACATGAAATTTTTGAGTCTATAAACCTATACTAAAGATTAATAAAGAAGACTGTTGCAAAAATTCTTGTGTTTTATTTCTTTACTTCTATTATGTATGATTGCGATATATGTTGTTATGAAATGATGTCTTTATGAAATAATGATGTATTGATGCACGAATTTACTGGATCCATCTTATTAGCTAAATGCAATTAATGTTAAGTGATTACGTGAAGGTCATAACACCTTTTGTTAAGTTTATCGAACACTTAGGTAGATATGAGTAAATATTGATCTAAGGATAATCTATGGTGCACGTAAATAGCTAATTCAGTTATTCAGGGTTCACAAAATGTGATCATAGAGCTTCACGAAGGTCTAGAGGTCATTCAAGGAAGTTACATTACCAAGCCTTAAGGGCTTAGAGATCTGTGCAGAGGCATATCTAGGGCATAAAACGACATCACACTGATCTCTGGATGCAAAAACTTGGTTCCAGCATCCCCCGATACTGTTTCGGGTGAGACTTCAATCTGTACTACATGAGTTGATGTCGAAAGGGCCAGTAGTGTAGGGTTTTGTTTGGCGCAACTAACTCTGAACCTGGGTCAAGACCCTCTAAGCCAATAAAACCTATTCCCAAAATGTTTATAAAGGCCATATCATTAAAAACCTGACCCACTGAGGCTACACGTGAGTAGTTATCGGCATATTGGCATCAACAAGTTCCATATTTACACCATCACAATCTCACTGATAGTGAAATGTTGATCACAACTTTCCCAATCGCAAATTCTTCAATCGCAGCTCTCCTGATCACAAAACACCATTGACAAACGTCGATTGTGATATCACACTCTGTCAAATAATGATATCGCACTCCGTTAATTGACAGATGTCGAAACCGCATTATGTTTACACTCGGCCTTCTAATATCGCATATCACGCATTTCTATTTGATATCATACTAATGTAATATCGAGAAATCGAAAAATCGCAAGTTATGCTTGTGTTATCTAAACAATGAAATGTCAGTAGTACTAATCTCTGATATTAAGAAAGGCGTCAGCATCACGTGAATAAACACTCGAAATTAATGGCCACTTTGTGTGTTTATGCTTTCGATGTTTTCAAACGATTTGTAATAATTTCATACTATGTAGAAGGATTTATTCATTAAAACTTGCATTCAATTGATAAGACTCTTCATGTTTTACGAGTTCTTGTTTCTCATATTGGTTTTTTTTAGAGGTAAAATATGATAAACAATAGTTACAGGAGATGTCAAGGATAATCAAAGTAAAGAGAAAATTTGTAATTCAGCCTCAAGAAGTTTTACCTTCTAAAGAAATTCCTGAGATGGCGTCATTGTTTATAGATACTACACGCACTCCATATGTAGGGTCTTCCTCCTGGGAGGTAATATACAAACTATTTGAAGATGAAATCCCAAAAGTAGTAATCAAACAGAGTGTTATTGCTAAAGATCAATCCCCAGATGTTAGCACTCCATGGAATGACGTGGCTAATTCATTTCTACACAAAATTGTTGCTCGTCCTAAGGTTCTACCTTATACAGACATGGTAAGATGGGTCATTGACCATCTAGATATCACAGATAGATTCTTTTTTACTTCAAAAAAGACCATTATTAGATCTTTCAAAGCTGAATATTTAAGGAAAATGTATCATGTACCGCTGCCACAAAAGAAGTACGATACTCAATTTTTTCAAAAGTTCATGCAGTAGAATCTGAATCTAGCAGACCTTTTTAAAGAATGGAGAAGAGACCCAAGCAAACACAAGCAAGAATATAGGGGTATGTATTTGTTAGCCTCTATTATTGGTCCGTTCTCTCCCATTTCTGATATGATCTGTCCTCTCTATGGTTACCCCAATACATAGAAATTCTTAGAGGAATGGGTGCCATTAATAGAAGTTGTCGATGACAGCTATATCATGGATTGGACGAACTTCTTTTCCAATAATATGACCACCCAAATCCAAAATTACAGGAATAAGCGCAACGTTCTTGAGAGAACTGGTCCTCATTTCTTCATGAGTGCTTATATCATGGACACTATTTTCTTTTCTTATGATTTCTCATCTCTAGAATGGAAATGGACAGTCCAGTACACCACCCCTATACTTTTTTATCTCAATATCCTAAGGCAAACCAAATACCATGCTCATCTCTATAAAACCTATCATGAAATCATCCTCCCTATCCACCAAGACGTCTTTGGCAGCAAAGCACCTAGACTCACCGTTGAAGCTAATAAGGACTTAAAACCAATAGGAAAGTGGTTTGAGAAAGAAACATTTACCTACATTCGAGTTTTTGACAGCATTGCTCATCCTCATCCTCGTGTTTTACCCCTTTTTGTCCCAGATAAGTTATTAGCCAAAGAAATTTCCTATCAGATAGTGGGTCATGGTTTAACTAAAACGCTTAAGGAAGCCAAGAAAACCATTTGGCCCCCTTTTACTATTTCCTGTGGTACTTACACGTTGGAAAATTCCAGGCATGCTCTGCAAGAAATTGAACTAACTAAATCCTTTAGTTTCCCTACCATGGAAATATGACCCCAATGGTGTGACTAAAGATGTGATGGCACAAGTAAGAATCAGACAGTTTTCGAATGAGTCTAATGATTTTGATGATTTATTTGAGATGGTCCCAGATTATTCTATAGTTGAAAGAATGGAGGCAGAACATTTTTCTCTTGAAGAATTGATTAATTTTAATCAATATCGTAATCGTAGAAGATCTCATCTACCGGATATTTTGCTAAGATGGTCTCAGTAGACTCCTGTGGTTGCAAATACATCAGCCTCGTCATCAAAGAATCCAATAATTTCCCAATTCTCATAAATAGCTACAATAGTTGTTGAACAGACAATAAAGTTCAAAGAAAAAAAAAATCAATTGGATAAAGAATGGGAGGAGTTTAATCGCGTTTTGTCTAGTTAAGAGGCTCAATATGTGGATACTTCAGTCAACACAGGAGCAGAGCAAAACTTAGAAAATAAAGGGGAAAATTCGTTTACTGCTGAGGTTTCTAATGCAACTACTGTTTAAATTCCCACAACAAATATTGTTCCTCATACTCCTAAGAAAACTATTGTTGATGATATTTCTTATAAAACTACTGTTGCTGAGGATATGGAATTTATCCCAGCATTTCTTACTTCTGAGAAAGTGTTGAAGATCGAAGAAATCCCCCCTCTAGATGTATTTTACAGTCCCAAACATAAAGCAGTAATGAGCAGATCAAGGAAGAAGAGAAAGCTAGATCAAGAACAAGCATCAATCTTAAGTGACACTCCTTTTCAAGTTCTCTGGAAGGGAACTCAATCAACTCCAGATGAAGAATTAAATAGACTTTCACAATTTTCAGGAGCTTATGCCAGTGCACCTATCAAAAAGGCAGTAGAAATACAACTGATTTTAAAAGAAAAAGAACAGAGGATTTTGCAGTTAGAACAAGATTTCCAGAATGAAAAGCAAGTAATTGACCAGCAATGGCAAGAAAAACTTGTTGAGTTACAGAAAGATTTTAATGATTTAAAACTACAATTTGAATTTGAAGTCAAAGGAAAAGATGAACAACTGCAGTTGTTGCAACAAAATATTAATCAATTGAAAGAGAGTCTAGAATTGAATGAAGTCTGAAAGGAAGCAGAAGAGCTAAACACTCTCACCAAACAACAGGTTATCTTTTGTCACAAGTTAGTTTTAATTCGTGATTTTTTCAGAGCCAGTGATTCTTTGGTCAATCATTTGTCCGTACGGACATTTTATGAGAAAATTGAAGAAAAAAACTCTGAACATATAGATTGGCAAGACAGTGCTGAAAGGAGATCAGTTGGTCTCCCTCAAATTGAAGAATCACAAAAATATATTGTTTTCGATGATTGGGACATCAAAATGAGATAGGCAGAAATGGCTATTATCAGAGCCAGAAATCTCACTTCAAACTTCACCAAATATATCGGCAATACTTTGTTGCAAGCCAATCTAATACAAGAATGCCCAAAGGAAACTTTCCTAGATGTCAAATTTTTTAAACAATCATGGCAAGAAGCATCCAACAAAAGGATTGAATATATTCAGAGTTTATCAAAAATAAACCTTTAAGGTTATTGGCATTTCATGGTGAATCTACATAGTCAATGGCTAGTGTTGATGTGTTTATCTAATGCAACGGCCCAATTCTTTCCAGCACCCAATGATGCAGTATTCACGGGCTAGATACGTATGCAACCAATTCTTCCCCCCCATCTAAAGCCAATGACAGATATATGTGGACTTAGAGAACAGATGCAGAATCAACCTGGAGCACAGTCATGAGTTTCTTGTTGCAACAGATGTTATCTTTAGCTTTGATTTATTTTTAGCTTAATTTTTTAAATTTTTTGGAGACTTTTTAGCTTACTATTTTTGTAATGTTAATGTTATTTAAACCCCTTTCATGCATTTAGAAAGGGGTGCTAAATTTTTGAAAGATAGCTTTGAACTTGCACTATTGTTTAAATCTAAAGTTATCTTATTAAGAAGCAGAGCCTGAAGCTATCTTTTTTTTAGCATAGTGATGATGTATCAGGTACTATTATCTTTATATTGCTACTATGTTTCATTGAAATAGATAGTAATTTTTTTATAGATTATTTCATTATATAAATGCTTTGAATACAGTCATGCATTGTCACTACTAATGTGCACGATTGTATCTTGTGTGGTTATATATGAGATAACGAGTTCTTATATGTGATTGAGTTTTAATCAACTAAATTAATCAACTATTTAATTAATTTAGTTATCTTATTGTTTTCTTTTCATTAAAGTGTTTAATGATCTATATTGTTGCATGCTTTGTGAAATCTTTCTATGAATTGCATATACATAAATCCTATTCCCAGGAAGTAATTAGGATAATTTTAATTACAATAAGTTTAATTAGTGATATCATCCTTTGCTTTTGAATCATTCCATTAGTCTCAGTTTGTTCCATATTATTCTATTATATCTCTTTAAAACGGGAAACTGGTCCCTTTATCCCCAGTCGGACCCACCATTTTCAATGGAAAAGGAGTTTCCTTAAGCTCTTGACCGGGTGGTATTCCCCGATGTTGAGGCATCGATATTCCAGCCTTCAACATTTTTGGCACTAGAAGGAGGGCCCCGACTATGAATGGAAACAAGGTTTAATCCCAAATCAAAAGGTCATCTAAAGAGTCATTCTCCCTCAAAATCTCCCCCAACTTCCAAATCTCATTCTAAATCTCCTACACCTAGACCGGAAGTTGCGAAAGTAGCCACAAAATCTCCTAGCATAAACCCTAAGACGTCATATCAACCTCCTTCACAAGAGATACTAGAAGTTCAGACCCTAATCCAGAAATTAGAAGGAATTTCTATTTCAGGTGAAATGCCTCAACAATCTGAAACATCTGAAGGAAGTGTATCATCATCTTTTCCCACTTCTCATATTTTGACTCAATCCCAAAGTGAGAAACTTGGAATTACTCCATTTGAGTTTCCTTTACCCTCTCACCAAAGAAAGACGAAAAAATCATAATCACAGCCATCCACTAGTGAGATTCTATCATCCACTTCACCACAAACACCTTCATTTCATTCGATCAATCCTCCTATTCATACCCTCCATTCTCAATCAATCGGTGCTAGTTCAAGTAGCACTAGCACAGGAGCTACTTCCTCCACATAGTCAGCCTCTTCTACTATCACAAACCCTTCTATTCAAGTTCCCATTATGGAAAATAGACCTTGGACCAATCCAGGTGCAGTTAACATGCCTGCACCCCTTCATCCTTTACCTAAACATCCAAAAATATGGTTACCCAAGTTCAATCCAGACGAAGGGATGTCAGCTGAAGAGAATTTACATAATTATATGTTATCCATAAATCTAAATGGTGTGTCTGAAGAAGATTGTGTGTGTAGGCTTTTTTCCTATACGTTCGTAGGATCAACAGGATCCTAGTATTTTTTTTTACCATCAAGTTCAATCAACGATTGGAATACATTCCAAGAGAAATTTCTAACTAAGTTTGGTGGTGATAGAACCAAATCTACTTTAATCAACGATCTTTCCAATCCCAAAACAAATCAAGGGGAAAGAGTCAAGGATTTCAATTCTAGGTTCAATAAATTGCTTAACAAAATTCCAGAAACTTCACAACCTGGTGAAGATGTTCAAATAGAATGGTATATATCTGCACTTCCCTCTAATATTGCAATATTGGTAGATAGAGCTAACAAAATCACTTTAAGTGACAACATGAAAGAAACTTTATCTATTGAAAAAAGGATTTTAGCCTTAGAGAAGAAAACCATTCTTGAAGAGAGAAACTCAAAGAAACCATCCAAAGACCCTTTCAAAGAAGAAACCAAAAATAAACCATCCAAAGACCCTTTAAATTTAGAAGGATTGCAAAAATTCCTCAAAAAAATGTCAAACGAAATGGTTGAAATTAAAAAACAGGTCTCAGATACTCCAAAAATATCTTTTAGACCGTTTAAGAAAACTCAACCTTCATCGTCTCAGCCACCTAATATTATATCTAATGCTGAATCAGATCAAGAGGAAGACGAAGAATCATCTTTATTTATAGAAGAATCTGAAGAAGAAGAATTAGTTGAAGCAAATGGATTATGGGATTTTATTCTTACTACATCAAAGAATGAGGAGGAAGGAGAAGCTTTGCTAGTAGAAACTAGGAGTAGAAAATTTGTTGATTCACCATCATCAAATCACAAACATAAATCAACAACTCCTGTTAATAAAGATAAAAATGCTACCAAGAAGCCTCCTCCCAAATCTTCTGAATCCATTCCATCTTCTTCTAATTCCCCTTCTACATCTAAAACTCTTGTTATTTCTGATAAATATATAGAATATAATATTGTGGAAGATATGAAGAAATTTAAAGCTAATATTTCCATGTATGAGGTAAGCAAGCTCAAGCAACAACATAAATTATTGCTAAAGGAATTGAATGTTGTTCCTACATCTCTTCTGCCAACTGCTAAAGCCTCACTGGGGAAAGGAAAGCCACCAAGCAGATCTCTAGACAAAATTGATGCTTCCGATGATATTCCAATTGGAGACAGGTCCAACTCCCATACCCCACCTTTTATTTTAAACTTTGAATTTTTTAACAAAAATGTTCAGAATTGTTTAATAGACTCAGGTTCTTCTTCAAATATTGTGCCATATTAAGTTTGTCTCAAGCTGAACATTACGCCTGAAAAGTCAGTTGTCCAAATTGTGTAATTAGACAGAACAAAGGTTAAGGTATTGGGAGAATTAAATTTTGTTTTAATAATATTATCCTTGAATTCAAAGGTATGTCAAATTATCGATATTTTGATTGTTGATATTCCTAAATTTTATGGTCTTATTTTAAGCAGAGACTGGTCTGAGAAATTGCACGGTTATTTTTCCACATATTGGTCACATATATGGATTCCTTACAACGATAAACCAAAGTAGATATGAGTGGATAGAGAAAAGAATATGAAATACATAGTTATTGATCTGGATGAAGGAAATGAGCCTGTTGCTTTCTCCAACAATATTGTTGGAAATTATTCTTCAAAATATTTCTTTGGAAGTTTTACTACTCCAATATCTCCTTTTTTAGCAAATTCTGTTTTATCTCAAGTTGAGATTTTTTCACAAAAAAACTTTACTAAATGTATTAATATGGTAGATTCACCTGTAATTAAGCAAGATTCTTTATTTTGGACACTTTATTTCGATGGTTCTAAATGTAATGACAGTGCAAGTGTTGGATGTAATTTTGTAAGCCCTAATGGTGAAAAAACTATGCTGGCATGTAAATTAGAGTTTGATTGTACTAATAATATAGTAGAATATAAAGTGTTAGTACAAGGATTGCATAAAGCCATAAGTATTAATGTTGAATACCTTCAAGTCTTTGGTGATTCAAAAATAGTTATAAAACAAGTAAGAAACAATATTCATTGTGTTTCTAATCATCTCAGACATTATCAATCCTTCATTCAATGTCTGACTTCACATTTCATTACATTTATTATTTCTCCAATACCCAGACTACAGAACGCTAGTGTTGATCTTTTAGCTAATGTTGCATCTAAGTTGATTCCACTTGAATATTTTAGTCCAAATAGATTTTCTATAGAGTTGATTTTTCGGCCTTCCATTCCAGATAATGTCACCAATTGGAAAGTATTCAATGATGATGAAGATATCCTTGACTTTTTAACATCTGAAGAATCTTATTTTGATCAAGTAGTTGATGAACATGAACATGACAAGCAATTGAATAAATCAATGCCCTACCAAAGCCTATAGTTAAACTTGAGGATCTTTATGACTTAAAAGACAGATTCAAAAAAGTCAGCAATTACAAACTTCAAAGTTCAACTTTAATCCTCAAAACAGTAATCCTAGGATCAGACAGTAATCCTCAAAACATTAACTTAGGTCTGTTAATAAATTTACTGCATAACATAAATAATTACTGAGAATTACTGAGAGGAATAAATATAAAAATAACTAGCAACAAGCATAAACAGATAAACACAAATGTTTATCCAGGAAAACCCCAAATCCAGGGAAAAACCCAACATAATGAAATTATCCTTGGCCAAAACCTTGGCCAATCCGGCCAAGTGAGCCTTCACCGCTCACCTCCAGGCCTTGCATTACAATGAAATCCTTCCAGCCTTTTATAAGCTCCATTACATATAATACCACGGGCAGAATACTATGGGTGCACAATACCATGTGCCCCAAAACCATCACTATTTAACCTGGTCAACTTTGACTCTATCCCGAGTCAAGTTTACCTAACAATTCCCCCTTTAAACTTGACTTGGGGTTCCTTGACTAACTCCAGCCAAACCTGCTAAGTGAGACAATCCCGCTCACTCTAGCTCTTACCCCCCTCAAAGTTTTTACTCGGGGTATTGTTAACCCGACATCCCCCCTATCACCTAGGTCTAACCCAGACTTTACCGGTGATCACTGAGGGGTACACATGCCTTACCAAGTCTTACAGTGGTATGCCCATTTACATGCAATAATTTTGACTTCATTAATTTTTATTTTTTTTGTTTATTGCTGCTGCGATTTTGATCCATCCTCTCTCAATTTGATTTGCTCAAAAACTTCTATCAAACCGCTCCAACTATGAGCCCAACGAGAACCTCATAGATTCTAGCACTAGTGGCCTCACGTAGCAGAAAGTGAACAATTTTAGAAGCTGCATGAACAATTTTCTTCTGCTGACTTCTTTAAATAGCCGCATGAATCCCTGGCAGTTACGACACTATCTTCTGCACATTCTCCTCGAGATTCTTCTACGTACTATTGTTCCACCATTATTTTCCAGACTCAGATCTGTAAAAAAAGGTTGCATTGACCTCATCAGGAACTATAAACCCCTGGCATCAAAAAATCCCTTTAAAACCAATATCTGGCTCTCATACCAGTTGTTAAGAAATTTACTGCATAACATAAATAATTACTGAGAATTACTGAGAGGAATAAATATAAAAATAACTAGCAACAAGCATAAACACATAAACACAAATGTTTATTCGGAAAAACCCCAAATTCGGGGAAAAACCCAACATAATGAAATTATCCTTGGCCAAAACCCTGGCCAATCCGGCCAAGTGAGACTTCACCGCTCACCTCTAGGCCTTGCATTACAATGAAGTCCTTCCAACCTTTTATAAGCTCCATTACATATAATACCACGGGCAGAATACTATGGGTGCACAATACCATGTGCCCCAAAACCATCACTGTTTAACCTGGTCAACTTTGACTCTATCTCGAGTCAAGTTTACCTAACAAGGTCTTGGGCTCTCAACACAAGAAATAAATTAATTTATTCATTGGGTAAAGAAATACAAAGACGTATTTTGTTGGAATTATCAAGATCGTAAAACATATGATACTTCTATCATTCAACACATTATCCCTATGTTTTGTAGCGGCTGCAACCATCCACCAAAATTTTTCCTTAGCATCTTTTCGAGCCTCCCTACCAACCATCCTTAGCAACATGTCTTGCACTTCCCATGTACTTACGTTTTCAGTTGAGTTTCTTTGGCTTATCAACTTGTCTTCTCTAACTTGTTTGTCTTTCATCCGCAAGATGACCTCCCATGACTTGGTCTCAAACGATTCTTGTGCTAACTTTGAAAACTACGTAGCATTGGAGAGCAATCATCCTTGCTCTCCAGAATTGCGCAGTGCATCTTGGCAGCCAGCACTACTCTCCAAAATTGCGCAGAGCAAGCAGGCTACTTTCCCCAAGAAAATTGCACAAAGAAGCCCATCACTCAGCTTGCTCTTAGAATTTGTGCAGTTCTAGCTGGAAGCCTTGGCTTCAGTCCAGAAATTGCGCAAAGCTTGACGCACAGCCAGAGCCACTCAACCCAGAAACTACACAAAAGTCATCCCATGGCTTGCTGACCATTGCATGTGCTCAAAGTTTAACCAGTTCTCTTCAATATTGTGCAATCTTGCCTTACATGCATGGGCATCTTTTTCCCGAAAAATAAAAAAGAAAAAAGCATCCCTAGCTTTTAGGGATCTATTTCTAGTAGTAGGGGGTTACATGCAAAAGTCATTTTAGAAACCTCCTGCCAAGTGTCATTTATTCATAGATTTGTGGCATGCACGTCATAAGCCTTGATCTTGTCAAAACTATTTATTCAAAGCCTCAGAGCTCATTCTTCACTTAGATCTTGGAGCTCTGGCATTCCCAATGAATGTAGGAACCTTCGGCGCACTCATCGCAACGTTTTTTGGATAAGTTCGTTTTTCATGTCTTTTGCTGCTTTTTACATTTCAATTTGTGTGAATTTTGTTTTCTTGGTTTTATTGAATGCTTATTGTGATTTCAATGCATGTTAGCTTGTAGAAGCATCGTTTCTAGTTTTGCATTTCATTTCCTTGTTGTCGCATGCATGACATTGTTTTGCACTAACAGTCGTTGTTGCGGCGACTCGCTTCACACACTTCGTTGTTTTCCCATCTTACTGAATCTGGCACTTACTAATTGCATGCATGTTCATTCACTCATGTATTCACCTAGATTTTCACATGCTTCAGTCCTTATTGATTTTCAGTCGCTCGTCGACGGGTTTGAGCTGCCTTAGCCTGGACCTTTCCTTGCCTGGCTTGCACTGCGCATTTTTGGGATGGAATGCCTTGCCTTGCTCCTAGGAATTGTGTATATATTGCCTCACAATGGCCTCCCAAGATGTGCTCTACGCAATTCTGAGAGACAATGACTCAGTTGGCCCCTGGGATTGCCCAGTGCAATTTCTCGGGTAGCAGTCATGCTGACTAAAAATGCACATTGCACAGTTCCAATCCTCAACAGGCCAAGCTGGATTTTTCTCTGCATAGTTTCAGTAGTCAGCCAGCTCACTGGTAGCTGGGACTATGCTCTGCGTAGTTCCAATAGTCAGTCTCCCAGCCTCTCCTACAGAAAACTACGCAATTTTCCCAGTTAGTGAATCAAGTGTGTTGCATGTCAGTCCTCAAGTTTCTTTTGGTTTCAAATAGCATTTTGCTTTCCATAAGTGTTTCTCTATCTCCAATCATCACAGGTTCTCATCAGTCTCTTATCAGTACAGGTACAATGGCCTCCAAGAGAGCAAGGGTCAAAGGACGCCATTAAGAGCACAACTGGAGATGTGGTCAAGCAAGTGTCTGTGAGCTTGCCCATTTATGAATATACTAAGTTGTTCATAGACAAGGATATCAAGATCACATGGCAGGATATCAATGACATCTTTTCATGCACCTTTGAGGAGAACATGGAGGACCTCAGAGTCTATGTCAACATACACAAGTCTGTCTTGTACTGGGTTGCATGTAAGTATCCCGCATTTCCATGCGTGGACATGATCCACTGATTGTCTCACATATTGATCCAGAGACAATGGTATTGAGTAGTGTCAATGGAATAGAACTTGCTACCTTCAAGGCACAGAACTTTTAGGAGATGTACCACTTGCCGCAACTGGTGAACAAAATGGATGCACTCTTCACCAATCCCAGCAGCAGTGCAAACTCAAGAGACATCTAGAAGAGATCGATGAGAGAGCCATCTAAGTTTAGGATAACACCCAACCAAGTATACAAGACAAAGACATTGCGGAAGGCTTATCAGTTCTTTGTCATCTTCGCATGTTGTTTATATGGCCAAGAGAGTACAGAAACCTTCCCATGGAGTTGGGTGATCCTTTTGGATCAGCTGGTGAATAAAGGAAGACCTTTCAATTGGTTCGACATGTTGGCTCTCCAACTGAAGTGGTAAGTAAAAAATGTTTGGCATCTGCCCAAGGGTTAGCAAGCAAAGTTATTCATGTCCGCCTACATGCTTGATGCAATCTATTCCCGCCAACAGTTCCCTGGCTTGGGTTGGGCAAGGACACCTTCAGAAACCATTGTGCACATCTATTGCAAGTTGTTCTCCAAGTGCCGTTTCTGTGGAGTTATACTACAGATATCAGACCACTTCCTTACCCCAGTGTACAAGATGATCTTTGAGCAGGATCTACCTTGCATGTCACATGCAGCGATGGAGGCATTGGTTAACATAGCAGATTGGTATGCCTCACCCCTTGGCACCTTCATCCAGATGTATAGTGCAGAGAAGTCTCTGCATGTGTTACCAAAGTTTTCGATGGACAAGCTGGTCATGCAAGAGGTTGCATACCACATCTCGACAAGGTTGTCAACAAGACTACACAGGAATAATAAGGCACCTTGGCCCGCTCCTCATTTGTGGATCAGGTTGTATGAGATCTGGAGTCTCAAGCATGTTGAGGTCCAGACAGAGGAATTCATCAAGTTCACCTTCAGCACTAGAAGTTTCAATCCATATGGCCTGCATTGCTTAGTGAAGGACCATTGTACGAGAGTGTATGATCCTTGGATCCACGAGGCATGTCATTGGCCTGAGGAAGACCCGTGGAGATATTGCTACAACTCCTCAAGGCTCAATGAACTATTCAGAGTGGTTGTAGGGTGGTTAACAATGCACAAGGTAGAAACATCTCAAAGAGCAGCAACATCAGCAGCAACAGAGGGCAACATACCTGTGCATGACAAAGGAAAAAGGAATATTGCAAACAGCACAGAGGCGGAGAAAAGTTGCAAGTTCAAGGCAAATCCACTTGTAATGAGAGAAGCTTTGGATATTGAAGCAAAGAAGCGACAACACAACAGAAGGATTGTGAAAAGATAGAGGGAAAAGAAAAAACTGGAGGAGGCAGAGAAGAAGTTGCAGGAGGTGAAGCAACAACTAAGGGAAGAACAAGAGCTGCATAGAAAGGAGAAGGAAGTGTAGTAGGAATAGGAACAGCAGGAAGTATAGTGTGCACACATTGATGAAACTATGTAAATATAGGTTATTGAATCAGAAGAGCTGGCAGATAGAAAACAGGGTGAGAAGTCGCAGGAGTAGGACTTTGCTCAGGAGATTGAACAAATGTTGGAGCAGATGGACACAAATGTGGTTCAGCTGGAGCAGGATCAGGATACAAACCTCATGCCCAAGGACCTAGAGGTCACTCCACAAGATTCACCAGATCTGGGAGTAGAGCAAGTCCCAAGTGATCAAGGAGACACTGAAATCCTTGAGGACAATCTGGAAGCAGATTTGCACAACATATGCTTTGACAAGTCACAACACAGGGTTGTACAGTTGCACAGAGTACCCACTCTAGATGTCCATGGATCTCCTGCACATTTTCAAGAACGAGAGATCGTGTCCGATGTGTGCAAGAATCCAGCTACATTGGTCGATGCTACAAAGTCATATGCTGAAGCCACCAGCTCAAGTGTGAGATTCGTGATAGCTAAGAACGAGCACATGACTAAGGAATTGCAAACGGCCAAGTAGGGAGGAGAGCAAGCTACAGCATCCGCCAAATAAGATTTGAAGAAAGAAATACTTGATGAAGTATCATCTCTCAAGATAGTCATGCGAAAGTTGTACTTCAGGTTTGTCACCGTGCATAAGTCAGTTTTCCATCTTAATGGTTGGCAATAGTGATGTGCTAGGAGAGCATGCATATTGACAAACATACACACTATTGTTGATCACATGCAGATATGGACAATGAGTTACAAGGGAGCCCCATTGTACTTTCCAAAGATGATGAAGCCAAAGGCAATGGAATTGAAGGCACGCATCCAAAGTC
Organism: Pinus tabuliformis; assembly: GCA_031772625.1. Taxonomy (NCBI): domain Eukaryota; kingdom Viridiplantae; phylum Streptophyta; class Pinopsida; order Pinales; family Pinaceae; genus Pinus; species Pinus tabuliformis. Next base: position 901,186,853 of record CM062807.1, read on the forward strand.
AGATCTAAAACTATGAGGAACTCCCACAACTCATCATCATATTATAGGTTTCACATGCACGAGTGTTCAGGAGCATGTATGTCATTGTGTGCATGCATGTGATCCCATCCATTGGCACACTCACTGAGGCGAAAGAAAAGAACCAAGTCTGACTAGAGCTATACATGTACTTCGAGTAGTTGATGCACATAGCCACCAGCAATCATGTGTAAGTTGAAGAGTCATGAGGGTAGTTGAAGAGTCACAAAAGGGAATGTCAAGGGTTATCATTGTTGGAAATTGTGAGAGGGGGGTGAATCAGTATTCATTTTCAATTGTTACTTATACCAGTTAAATAAATTATGTTTAGAACACAAAATAAGCAATAGGAATAAAAAAATTTATTAATATAATCTTTATAATGAATCAAGTACAATATATAGGGCTCCAACCCTTGATGAACACACTAATCTTCAATTCCCCAGGCTCCAACCTGTTTCCAAGCACCAACTTGGTCTTTTGTGAGGCTCCAACCTTTAGGGCTCTGATCCTATCATGTCAAGGCACCAACCTTGGATTTAGGAGCACCAACTCCAAGGACACCAATGTTGGAATATAATCCTAACATCTACATTTATTTTTTAGCCTAAGTATCCTTGACTTAGCCACATGCACTACAGATCATGTTCACACTTGGTTTTTGGTAAACTAGCTTGGTGGACCAACTTTCCCTTGTTTTTTGCCTTTAAAGGCTTAATATTATGGAAATATTGGTCCAACCACTTTCCTAAACCATTTAGACATATAAGTGCATGTTCACACCTCATCCACTTGATTTATTTGAGGATTGGCACCCCACATGAAGATTCCCCCTTAAATCAAGGGATTTGGTCCCCCGGGCCATTTTGGCATGTTTTAAAGTTGCCTTCCTTGGGAAATGTGCCCCTCCTCATGCTTTCCTCGTGGCTAATAGTTGGCATGGGTTGTCTTGAGTCATTGTTGCTATTTTAGGCCTCCCTTTAGCTTTTCTTAGCCTTTTCTAATTTTTTACTAGTTTTTTCCTAGTTTTCTAGATTTGGTAATTTCTATATAACCACCTCCCTTTGGGATTTAGAGGTTTGGTTTCTCATGTATTACTATTGTTCATGAATTTAATACATTGATTTTAAGGAGCAAATTATTTCTCTCCTCTCTTGAATATCAGCAAATTACTTGTGTTTAATTTAACTAGAATTCTAGATCTATCGGAGTTTCTGCAGGAATTCTACATGGTATCAGAGCTAGTTCAAATCTAGTGGATTGTACACAATTTTATTTGCAGGTATAGATCATAAGGAGGTGTAGAAAGCAGAAATGGATCATCTCTCTCATCCCACAAAACTCGTTCTAAATCCTTTGAATTACTTCGAATGGAAGACAAAGATCACTCTGCTCCTTCGAAGCAAAGGGCTTGACGGGGTAACAGTGGGAATGGAGACTGAACCGACTTCTGCAGTGGAGAAGATCAAGTATTTCAATAAATTAGATGAAGAAATTGGGCTGATATTCATATCAATTTCTAGAGAACTCCTTCTTCATGTCAGTGGAGCCACTACTCTCGATGCAGTCTGGACCACATTGGAAGGACTATTCGGAAAGCAGGATGAAATGAGAGTGCATCAATTGGAGAATGAACTCATATCCCTCAATCCAACTCGTTTCAGCAACCTGCAAGAATACTTCACCAAGTTTAAATCCCTCCTTGTTTAACTTTATGCATGTGGAGCCAAGAAAGAGGAAGATCAACTCATCCTTTCGATTCTCTCAAAATTAGGCCCTGAATATTCTGTATTTGTATCGTTTTTTCAAGCATCTAAATTGACTCAGGAAAAATGGAAAATGCCTCCATTGAATGACTTCATTGCAGCATTGACTCAAGAGAAAGCTAAGTTAGTCCAAATGAGTGCCATCAAGCATTCAAAGAACCAAGCACTTGTGGCTACTGATGCTCCAAAGAGCAGTGGAATAGACAAGCAAAAAGGAAAGGGTAAATTTAATGAATCGAAGAAGGAGAGACCCGTACAATATTCAGAGACCTATTCTTTGCCTAAGGGTAAGAAGAAGAAGGAAATAACACTTTGTAGCTAATGTTCCAAAGGTTTTCATCCTGAAGAAAATTTCATGAGGAAAACAATCGATGAGATGGCTAAGCAATTGCAGCAGCACAATCTCACGGTGCCCAAGAATGCAAAGAAGAAGGATGATAGCAGAACGGGAGATGGGAGAGGGAGAGCACGAGATGGTCATGATTTAATGGCTATCACATCCACTCCATCAGCTTGGATCCTTGATTTAGGTGCATCAAACCATATGTCTGCATCAAAAGATGAATTTTCCTCCATTGAAGAAAGCACCAAATCCCCAATTTACTTGGGAGATGCCACAACCGCAAAGTTGTGCAGAGAAGGAATTGTAGACCTTGAAGGGGGCTGCTTAAAAAATGTGCTTCATGTTCCCTCACTATCTACAAATCTTCTCTTGATATATCAGATCACTCATTCTGGCTCTGGAAGGAAGGTGGAGTTCACTCCGGACTCCACAGTGATTACCGACATTTCCACGAAGCTCACAGCTTGCAGATGGAATTGCAGATCACAGTTCTCGTTTGTATTTCTTCTCCCACTTTGTTCCTAAATATATTAGCACTGTATTTCTATCACAATCTAATGATATCAGTAGGTTATGGCATAAAATATTTTTCCATCTAAACTATAAGTACTTGCATCAACTCAGCAAGGAAAACATGGTAGAAGGATTGCCTGCTGTTAAATTCACAAGCAGTGTATGTCAAGGATGCATTCTTGGGAAGCATCCAGAGCAAAATTTTGACAAAGGGAAGGCACATAGAGCTTCTTCACCTCTTGGGCTGATTCACAATGACATAATGGGCCCATTCCCGCAACCTTCAATCAGTAAGGCTCGATATGTACTCACCTTCATAGATGATTTCTCTCGCTTTACTTGGGTATTTTTTTTGAAATTAAAATTGGAAGTATTTGAATGCCTTATAGAATTTAAAGAACTTGCTAAGAATGAGTCTAGGTGTAAGATTAAGATACCCCGTACTGATAATGGGAGAGAGTATGTCAACAAATATGTGCAACAACTTTGTATTGATGTAAGTATATAGCTACAACACACAGTGCCATATACACCACAGTAGAATGGTGTTGCGGAGAGGAAAAACGGTCGTTAAAAGAGATGGCCAATTGTATGCTACAGTCCAAATCATTAGCTCCTAAGATATGGGCCAAAGCTATTAATTGTGTAGCATACATTCAGAACCGCATTCCTCACAAAGCACTCAAAGGCACCACTCCATTTGAATGTTGGGCCGGTAAGAAACAGAAAGTGTCGCACTTTCGCATTTTTGGTTCACGAGCATGGGCTCACATTCCAACAAATAAGAGGAAGGCTTTGGAGCCTCAAAGTGTTGAATGTACCTTTGTTGGATATCCTGACATTGTCAAAGGATATATATTTCTAGACACTCACACTAAAAAGTTCCTTGTAGCTCGAAGTGTGAAGTTTGAAGAAGAATCACTGCATGATTTTTCAGCAGACCCTGCTGAGGAACCGCTTGTTGCCACTGATGAGGAGTAGTCCGAAACTTATTCAAGCACTTTAGAGCAGCCATCAGAGAAGAATCTTGGGTTTGATTCAAAGGATGAGGAGTAGTTCATGGCTGCTCCAACTCAGCTGCCAACTTGGGCAGAGAAAACCCTGCAAGATGCAGGTGAACTAGTTGGTGATCCTGCGGATGCGAGAAGGACTAGATCACAGTTTTTTGGGGCTCCTCAAGCCTTGGATGCCACTGAACCATTGATTCCCATACATTTCTATATGACACTTGGTTCAGATCCACATTCACACTCTGAGGCTGCTCGAAACCCACTTTGGGAGGCTACCATGGATGAAGAGTTCTCTGCTCTCATGTAAAACAACACATGGGACTTGGTTCCACTTTCGAAAGGAAGAAAGCTTGTTCGATGCCGATGGATCTATCGAACAAATATTGCTGCAGATGGTGAGATAAACAAGTACAAATATTGACTTGTTGCAAAAGGATACTCACAGTTACATGGCATAGACTACATAGAGACATTTGCACCTGTTGCAAAAATGGACTCCATTCAACTAGTTTTAGCCATTGCTGCTTCTCGTAGATGGGAAGTTCATCACATGGATTTGAAGAGTTCATTTATTCATGGATATCTCAAGGAGGATATATATATGGAGTAGTCACAGGGATACATTCAGAACTCTTCCCTTGTTTGCAGATTAAAGAAATCTATGTATGGACTAAAACAAGCTCCCAGAGCCTGGTATGCAAAGATGGATTCTTTCCTGCTTTCCATTGGATTCATTCGATGAAAATCTGATCCGAATGTTTATTTGCTGCAACATGATGATTCCCTTTTGCTGATATTACTTTATGTAGATGATTTACTGATGACATGGAACCTTACCTCAGCTATTGATTCAGCAAAATCAGCATTGCACGATCGATTTTCCATGACAGATTTGGGATTGTTGCACTACTTTCTTGGTCTTGAAGTTTCTCAGTCTACTTCAGGGATCAAGATGGCATAGTATAAGTATGCATCATATCTACTTGTCTGCTTTCAGATGATAGAATGCAAGCCAGCAGCATCTCCCTTTCTTTCGAGGATCAGATTTGAGGATGCGGGTACTACACCTTTGGTGGACAGTACACTATATCGACAGTTGGTTGGGAGTTTGTTGTATCTTACTCACACCCGACCTGATATATCTTTTGCAATAGGAGTTTGTTCCAGATATATGCAGAGCCCCATGAGCTTCACTAGAAAGTTGTGAAGAGAATCCTTAGATATGTGAAAGGTACTTCCAATTTTGGGATCTTTTATGCTGCAAATTGCCCACTTTCATTGATTGGGTCCACAGATTCTGATTGGACTGGTGATGGTACAAACCGCAAGTCCACCTTTGGTTATGTTTTCAACTTTGGTTCAGGGCCTTTTTGCTGGTCTAGCAAGAAGCAATCCATGATTTCTTTATCTACAGTTGAGGTAGACTATAGAGGTGCAGTGAATGCAGCTACACAGGCTGTTTGGTTGCAGGGGCTTCTCTCTGAATTTGGTATTCAGTATCCACTTCCAACTGTCATATTTCATGACAATCAGGGGTCCATTCAAATATCGATTGATCCAATCCAGAGGCAGAGGACCAAGCACATCGAGATTCACATGCATTACATCTACGAGCTGATCTGTGACCGAGTCATATCACTGCAGTACTGCCCCACTAAGCAGCAGGTTGTAGACATCTTCACCAAGTCTTTCACTGAAAATAAATTTTCAGAACTGAGAGTTATGCTTGGAGTGGTGGAGACAGCTGAGTAGGCCCTTCTGGCCACTTAGCCCTTTTTTCCTCTTTTGGGGGGGGTTGTCCCACGAGGTTTTCCCTCTTTCTTCATTTTATGAGGATCTTTTATTTATTGTACTTGAGTACCTAACATGGCATCATGGCCGGGACTCAGTTTAGATAAGTCAGTTGGAATGAAGGGGGGGTGTTGGAATATAATCCTAACATCTACATTTATTTTTTAGCCTAAGTATCCTTGACTTAGCCACATGCACTAAAAATCATGTTCACACTTGGTTTTTGGTAAACTAGCTCGGTGGACCAACTTTCCCTTGTTTTTTGCCTTTAAAGGCTTAATATTAAGGAAATATTGGTCCAACTACTTTCCTAAACCATTTGGACATCTAAATGCATGTTCACACCTAACCACACCTCATCCACTTGAGTTATTTGAGGATTGGCGCCCCACATGAAGATTGCCCCTTAAATCAAGGGATTTGGTCCCCCGGACCATTTTAGCATGTTTTAAAGTTGCCTTCCTTGGTAAATGCACCCCTCCTCATGCTTTCCTCGTGGCTGATAGTTGGCATAGGTTGTCTTGAGTCATTGTTGCTATTTTAGGCCTCCCTTTAGATTTTCTAGTTTTTTACTAGTTTTTTCTAGTTTTCTAAATTCGGCAATTTCTATATAACCACCTCCCTTTGGGAATAGAGGTTTGGTTGCTTATGTATTACTATTGTTTATTAATTTAATACATTGATTTTAAGGAGAAAATTCTTTCTCTCCTCTCTTGAATATCAGCAAATTACTTGTGTTTAATTTAACTAGAATTCTAGATCTATCGGAGTTTCTGCAGGAATTCTACAACCAATCCTTCCAATTCTGAGGCACCAACCCCAAGTGCTCCGACCCTATCTTGTCAAGGCACCAACCTTGTTTGTTCGAGGCTCAAACCTTCAAGGCACCGACCCTCTGGGCTCCAACCCATTGCTATATTTTGTCTAGATATGTTTGATAGTAATTCTCTGCTCCCAAAATCTTCTTCACTGAATTATGTCAATCTGCAGCTTCAATGCTACATCAATCACAACCTGTCTTCATATGAAGGAGTCTTCACAACTCTTCATATTGCCCAAATAGATTCTGTATATTTACCTCATGATGATTTCTAATAGGCATCATGATCTCCAATAATGTCTCCAAGATTTGTTGAAGTTTTTCAACAATATATCTGCGCTAAGCCTCAATGTCTGCACAAAAACAATTCTCTGTTTCAAGCCTCTATTCTTATTGTCGTGGTAACTGCTTCAGGAGTAACTGCTTCAGGAGTGACTATCGTGGTATCTCACTTCCAAGGAACAAACTCACAAATACTTCAATGTTGGTGTTGTCTATTGTTCCCTTCAAACGATGATTGATGAAATCTTACTTCGTTGGTTTGAGGTCATACAGATCTTCACAAAACTGTTCTTTAGGTTGCGGTCTGTACTTCTTCTAATTCATCATAGGTCTGCTCCTTTCAAAGATTAACCCAATCAACAGAATTTCTCAACCTTCGGCCTCCTTCTTTCCTGTTGAACCTTCAGCTTCCTTCCTTCCCGCTCGAGTTTCGGCTTCCTCTATTTCCTCAAGTTCATCAATTGTGAACTGTTATTTCCTTCTATGTTCGATGCACCGAGATCTATGCTTGAGGTGAAGCTTTTGACTTGTATTTATACGGGTTCACTAATACCCAAAAGACATGTTGATTGGAGGGAGGCCGACTCTTATATTAAAATATGTATCGAAGGTACTTTTATCCAATTATATCATAGACTTGTTTATTTACGGAAAAACCATAAAGGAGAGGCTATAACCATATTATAATAGAAGTCTCGCGGTCCCCACATACCACCTCACTTCTTTAATCACAATCACAATTTCATGAAACTCCTGCAAACGAAACTTTAGAGGTCTACACATAACATTGTTGACCCCTTACTACTGATGGAGTGGATGCAATATTATATCAAAACTATTTTTGATAACTCCATCGAGTCCACAACTTTATCACAATTGGAGGTCCGTCGAGTCTGTAACTTTATCGCAATCAGCAATATGTTGGGTTTGTCACAATCGGTGGTACAACAGTGACACCCTTTATGATATGTGTAACTTTTGATAGTTGGATGCAATGTTATATTGAGTATTGTAATGGTCTAGTAGGCCTGCAATAATATCGCAATCGAAGGTTTTACCATGACATCCTATTAAGACTTGTGACGTGAAAGTTCATACGGCGGATGTGATATTGTATTAAGGCTTATTATAATGGAACCATCGGGTCTACAATACATATTGCAATCGGAGGATTTGAATGTAACAAGGCTTCAAGACTTGTGACACGGTGGATGCGATATTTTAATAAAACTATTTTGATGGTCCTATGAGGTCCCATAACATATGTCGCAATCGAAACTTTAGTCTTTATCAAAGGTTCTAATCGGAGGTCATATTTCAAAGATTGTGATAAGTGGCATATACGATTTCACAATTTAAGTGTTATATAATTACGTCAGATCCACACCTTATATCGCACATCAGAGGTTTTGGGCGGTGATACATTAATAAAAACGTCAATATTATATATCGTTGATATGATATGATTTGGTTCTTTATTGGATATTTTGCTGATATCACTATTTTCTTCCTTGTATCACTTTTTGGCTTAGATTTCCTGTGGCTTCTCGTTCTTGTGATTTCCGATGGCTTTCAATGACTTCTTCCTCTTACTCTTTGGCTTCACAATGGCTTCTCGTATTTATTCTTTCTTTTTCTCTTTTGATGGCTTCTGATATCTTTCCTCCTCGGTTCCACTGTTTCTATTACGTTTGTATTTAGTCCTTGGATCCTCCATTAGTATTATGATCAATGGGCATCAATGGGCAACCTCACATGTCACAAGAATTTCCATCACAAACACTACCATATTGACATCAATGACAACCTAGATTAACAACCCCACCCTTTGATATATATAGAACCTCATAACTCATTGTACAGGCTTTTGGGAGCCAAGCTTCTGATATCTCCACAATGCAGAGCAAGTACATCTCTTTGGAGGAGCCATCGACAGTGACTGTAATGTTCAACTGTTGAGCCTAGTGGCTTTCATGGTTGTATGTATGATTGGATCTTTCACTCTTTTAATTGATTAGGGGCTCATGTCCCAAGTGTCGAAAAATGCTCAAAAATGAAAGTTCTTAGAACTGGTTCGAACCTGAATGACCAGATAAATCTCATCCTCCTGATTTTGGCGCCATGAACGGTTTGAAAAATGGTCTCCGTATGCAGAAGTTATGTCAATTTGAAAATCGCCCAATAACCCTTAATTTTTTATTTTTTTTAATTTAAAATAGAATATTCCTTAGAATATTCTAGGGAATATTCTTCAAAATATTCCTAGAATATTTGTTTTGGGGAACCAGTAAGAGGGTGCCATGTGGCAAGCCTGGAGGCCACCACGTGGCCCCAAGGTGGACGAGTGGGCATATAAAAGTTGGTGGAGGATCGATGGGTCGAACCCACGACCTCCCATATACAATCGCAACGGCTTACCACTACACCAAGCGGGCGGGTTGTGATAAGGTGGCAGACGAAGATATAGTTAAATCTTTCAAAGGATTTTGGCGGGCCCAAAAGGGGGCCAGCCCCCTCTCCACATAATCGTGGCCCGAAACCTGGTGCTGAAACCGATGATTAATGCGGCGGGCGATCAGCAACAAATGATCACATGCCAACAAACCCACCAGCGGTCACGGTTCAACTAGCCGCCAACCCAAACTATCAGCACGAAATCCGAGGCCAGCTCACCGTGCCATGTGACAGCATTAAAACCGAACTACAGTTAACTGGCGGTCAAGGTGAAGTTAGCGAGATTTTTGGCGGTGGCGCCAATTTTGGCGGTCCCGCCAACTTTGGTGGGCCTAACTAGGCTATCACTAAAGTTAACTGGAGTCAATTCAGGGCCAAATAGGCAGTGGAGGAAATGAGCCATAACTTTGGCTAGGAAAGGCCTATTGAGATGATTTTTTTTTGACTAATCAGATGATTCTAAATCCATTGGCACAGGTTAGAGAGCAATCAGAGGTCGTTTGAAGGTGTTTTTGCTTCGTGGAAGTTCTAGGAGCCACCAGGGCCCAGCATTGTGAGAGCTGTATTCGGTTGCAGGTACGCATTGGATGAGAACCAGTAGTCATTCCTAACTGATTTGAGCGTTCTGAATCCATTTTTACAGTCCATTTCGCCTATTAAGGCTTGTATTCAGCTGTACAATCATTTTGAACTTTTAATCAAATCAAGGACATGCCCATTTGGGAGCCTTGGACCCAACAGATGTAGCCCAAGAGGGGTGAACTGCTTCATCATATGCTATTGCATCTGTGGTTGAGTTTTCTTTTAGAACAAATCTGTTTTAGTATGTTAAACAGAGAAATGAATTAATTCTACTACACATAAAAGGGTTATAAACAGCATCAAAACTCATTTGTTTTTAACTGCAAGACATGTACATCATTTGCACAAGTATATTTACTGAATTGAATACCTTGCTAAGCATTTTCAAGTAGTTTCAAATTCAGATCATTAATATAAAAGAACCAGCACATTTCATGCATGTATTGTTACTATAGTTTGACTATTCTAGTTACTCTAACAATGTATGTAGTTGTAACTTATGCATGTATGAATCGTATCGAAGTGTTTTGTTGGTTTAAGTCATCACTTTGGATTGTTGACTATTTTTCTTTCCATCTCGTGATGTCTTTCAGATCGGGTGTTCCCTTTCAAGCTGTGTACTATTACAGGCTTCTAAGGGGTGCACTCCTCTCCCCTTCCGTGTATTAGAGCCTTTCCATGCATCTTCCCTAACTTTTTTCAAGGTCACACCCTTGCTTCCAACAAGGACATCTTACATACCTCTGTGCACAATCGCAGTCAAGGCGATACCGTACTACCAACTGTTGGGACTCCTACTCCAAATGGTCTGAGGTCTAGTTGGGACTTCTTACCAGGGAGATCCCCTGACATGTTGGTGGGTCCAACACCATCAACACTATGAAACCTGATGTCAAACCCATTCAACAAAAACTTAGAAAGATCCATCCAAATCTGGAAAATCAAATAAAAAATTAGTTGAATAAACTCTTAAAATCAAAAATCATCTTTCTAGTTAGACATTCCAAATGGATCTATAATCATGTACCAGTTAGGAAAAATAATGATGATATATGCATTTGTATTGATTTTAGGAATTTAAATAAGGCATGTCAAAAGAATATTTTTCCCCTCCCACCGATGGAACAGGTTCTACAATCAGTTGTTGGTTCCAAAATAATGTCTTTTCTTGATGGATTCTTAGGATACAATCAAATACTTGTTCATGCAGATGATAGATTAAAGACTATGTTCATAACTAAATGGGGAACATGCACATAACAAAAGATGCCTTTTGGATTGATGAATGCAGAAGTTACATTCTAGAGAGAAATGGATATTGCTATCAATGATTTAATTAATAAAATTGTTGTGGTATATCTAGATGATATTACCATATATTCAAAGAAAATAAGTAATCATTTGCACGATTTAAAGTAGATATTTGAAAGGTGCAAAAGCTATGGAATTTATTTAAACCCCGAAAAATCATTTTTTTCTCTTAATGAAGGTAAACTCCTTGGTTTTATTGTATCTAAAAATGGAATTTGTATCGATCCAGAAAGAATCAAGACAATATCAAAAATTCCACTACCACATACTAAAAAATCAATACAATATTTTCTTGGCCAAATCAATTTTGTCAAGATATTTATCCCTGAATTTTCACAAATCGTCCTACCATTACAAAATATGATCAAGAAAAAATCACTTTTCAAATAGGGAGACAATGAAATAGAGGCATTCAAATTAATTAAATAATCTTTGATTGACACTCCCTCTCCATCAACTTCTAATTTTTCTTATCAATTCATTTTATACACTTTTTCCTATGAACTATCATATGCAACAATCTTAACACAACCAAATGAACTAAACATTGAAGCTCCCATTTCTTTTTTCAGCTCAAATTTTCAGGGAGCAGAATTAAATTATTATGGAGTAGAAAAATAAGCCTTTATAGTTTACAAAGCCATCAAATATTTCAGACCCTTTCTCTTCAAAGCTCATGTTAAAAGCGGTGTGCCTTTCTCTGCAATTAGGCAATTACTTATTCAAACAGAGTTAGGAGAAAAAGGGCTAACTGGGTTACTGCACTCCAAGAATATGACCTTGAAATTAAACCCGCTAAAATTGTAAGAGGCCAAGGGTTTTGGTCAATCGCAATACGTCGACTTAATCTTTTATTTGCAAAAGGGGTATGCATCATCTGAGCTTGATTTTAAAATAAAGAGAGCCTTGAGATTAAAATATAATCAATACCAACTCATCAATGATGTTTTGTTTAGAAGAAATTATGATTCTATTTTGTTAAGATGTTTGGAAAAAGTTGAAGCAGAAAAGGTCTTACAGGAACTTCATGATGCGTCAGCTAGTGGACATTATAGTGGAGATACAACTGCTTATAAGATCCTCCATGTTGGATATTACTGGCCAACCTTGTTCAACGACACTCATATGTATGTAAGAAAATGTAAAAAAAATCAAACGGCTTCAGGAAGACAAAAGAAACCATCTATTCCTTTGCAACCTGTCAATATCGAACAACCCTTCGAGCAATGGGGACTGGGAATAATAGGTGAGATTGTTCCTCATTCTTCCAAAAAGAATAAATACATTTTGACTGCAACATATTATTTTACAAAATCGGTAGAGGCAATATCTTTGAAGTTAGCCAATTTTTAGAGCATTATTGAGATCATTGATCAATTTATCATTACCAGGTTTAGTCTTCCTTATGCTCTTATTTTTTACAATGATTCTTATTTTTTTGGAAATGCAATGACTGAATTTTCCTTGAAAAGAGTATTTAAGCTTAAGTATTCTGCTAATTATTACCCTCAAGGGAATGGTTTAGCAGAATCCACTAATAAAAATCTTATTAGAATTATCAAAACTATCGACCAAAATCAAAATACATGGCAAAAAGCTTTAACATTTTCCTTATGGGTTGATAGCATAAATGAGAAGATCTCAATAGGTACTTCCCCTTTTCATCTAGTATATGGAAAAGAAGATATTTTTCCCCCAATTTAGATATTCCTTCATTGGCCCTAGCACAATACATTGAAGAAAAGCCTTCCTCCTCTCTACAATTACGAATGTCTCAAATTCTTAAATTGGAGGAAGAAAGAACTAAAGCCAAATAGGTCCATATCCACCATCAACATTTGGTTAAAGCTTCATTTGATACAAATTCAATCAAAGATTAAAAAAAAAAAAAAAATTGAGACTTGTGGTGCAGGTAAATTCTCAGTGCGGACACAAACAAATCCTCTAGCCCAAGAGAGTGGGTCTAGCCACAAACAAACGATCTATGGAAAATATCTTTAAGCTAGAATCAATTAATAGGGCCTACCTCTTAGAACACTATTCCACTTGGTGATGATCCTACTTCCTCACTCCAGCTATCCTCTGTTTCCTTCCTTCGTATACCTGAAACAAGCAAACAACAACAACAACAAACGTGATAGCATACAATATTATATTCAGCCTACTTAATAGTTCAAGGAACATTAAGCCATAAAGATGTAAGATGACACTTCATGTAGGAAATCAATCAATAGTTGCATCTATATAAATCAGAAAGAGATTACAACCGGTACCTTGACATTGCTAGTCTCCTCCGACGTATCTGGGTTCCCACACATCCGCTAGCACTTCATGGATAGCCTCAACAATGAAGTTTTTAAGGCATCTTTCCCTCTAGTCTCAAACCAAACAAAAACCACACTATTATCCTTCAAACATACACTAGAAAGCTACAAGCTATAGATGATTTGTTGATTATTCAAAGTTACTCCAAAACTCCAACTAGCTTTTGCTTGGGAAAAATAGAAGTTTATATAGCTTGGATGGATGGGATATGGTTCCTCTCATCATGGGAGAAGGTCTTATCTCTTGAGTTTTTTCCATCCTAATAGGGGAAAGGAGCCCAAACTGAATTCCTCGGCTCCATCTGGCTCAACCATCTACCAGACTTCCGTTACGAAGCTTCTAGACATGGAACCTTCGGCTCCTTATTTAAAAAACCTTCCAAAAGAGGATTGGCGCGACTAGAAAAGGGCTCAGCCACTCTGTATGGCGTGAGGGCTAGTTTTAATCTCTGAAAATTGGTGCGAGGAGGAAACTGCTCAGTAGTGCCGGTATTGTAAACTGGGATAAAAGGAAGATTCTTGGGAAATGATGCAAAGGGGAATCATTCTTCTCATGAAGAGAGACATATTGGGAGTTTCTTCATGATGGGAAAGCACGTTGGGTTCACTATAGAGGTACTCTAGGATCGTGGATGGAGAGTATAGGGACAGTGAAAAAAATTTGTGTAACAGATGCCCCCTAAAGCATGAAGGTCGAACTAGAGTGAGGGGTGAAATGCTTTACAATTTGGAGTGGGGAACCGAGTCTGTCATCAGAAAACCTGCAAGCAAACATAGATACATATACATCATTGAAAACTCTGAATAATGACACATGAATCGTGGTATGGACACAGCCATCTAGAGAATGTTCATGTAAATGGATCCGAGGCATGGGCACAGCCATCCAATAGAAAGGATCATAATGAAACCAAGGTATGGTCACAGCCATCCAATAATGATAGGGATCACATATAATAACTCATGGTATGGTTGCATCCATTCATCTAAAAGGGACATGTATATTAATCATGATCATGTCACATCGCCTTGCAACCTGGACTTGTGTAATCTTAGCCTAGGATCTTGCGCTCCAAACGACCCGATCAAAGTACAAATCCTAACATGTGAATGAATGTGTGGAAGTTGAACATGCTAGAAAGTCGTTTGATTACTGGCCAATTATGTGAACCATTAACAAGCACGAAAGAAACCACCGATAATGACAATGGCTCTCAAGATATGTTACCGGGAAATCTAGTGTCCACTTGGATCTGCTAGTCCCACTAAGACTGTTAGCTATCTTAGAAACAAACTAACTAAAACCACTTTTCTTTTCCTTTATGAAAAGTAGATAAGAGTGGAATGAAGGACACCAACCTCAATCTTGTGCTTGGTTCCTTGCTTGATTCCTCTCCTTTCTGACAGATCCTTGCCGCTTCTCCTTCATCTACCCAGCTTCAAAGAGCACCTGTGGAATCAAAGCAGCATAATACTATCGAAGAACAGAGATCTACAATCATAAACAATATAGGACCAGATATATATTGACCACACAAATGCATATATCATCAAACATACAAGAATGTGGAGGAAAACTTGAATATCTTTATTAATAATCAAGAATAGCAAAGAGGATTACAAACAATTGTTCTGACCTAGCGTCATCCTCCAACATGAGAGCCCTTCTTTCACCTCATGAAAAGCTTAGATCACCCAACACTATGATATTCCAACAAGAAACCAACAGCACTTCCTTACAAGATACAAAATTCCAGCCTCTGGATCTCTGGGATGAGGGATCCATATATAGATGATTGCAGGGGGGTGAGTCAGCTTCTGGGATTCTGATTAGTGTCCTCTCTCTGATAGTTCTTGATTCCACTTGGAGATTGATGATCTCTTACTCATCCCTGGGTGAATTCAGAGAGGCAAGTGTCATAGGAGAAGTTTCTAGAAGATTCCATGATCATCCACCTCGCATACTGCCTCTACCATTTGTCCACTCTCGCCCATCGCACCCCATAGAAGGGCTTTTCAGTATGCATCGCACCTCCCATGTGCATTAGGTGAGATTCATCGCACTTTGACCATGGAGCAGGTGAGATGGTCCAGTGTTGACCAGTTCTGAGCAGTTTTTCATGGAGAACTTCTGGGAGATGATGTAATCAGGTGACCTTGTTCTTTTAGGGTATGGAACAACACTTTTAGGACTTAGGAGCCCTTGGTTTATGAACATATCTGATTGGGGTTGCAGTACCCAAAAATGTCTATAACAGTTTCCCCCTAAAGCATGAGGTTGTTAATCTTTTGATGTCGGGTGAAATGCTTTATCATGAGGATCTGAAGTTTTTTCGAGCTGGAAGGCGACCTGTAATAAGATACAATACAATACATTATCTTCATAATATTTTTCATGATCTAGCTGAGGCGGGAATTCCCATGCTCAGCTTTATAAATTCATTTTCATGTACATAAGACAGACAACCGTCTGTGCGGGAGACTGATGATTCTAATAGAGTCATCATCCTTTGATTTGGATGATCATCTGTGCAGCAGCAATGTACATTTGATGTCTTTATTTTCCTAAATATATCGCAGCCCGGATGGATGAAACTAGATCTGGGGTCTTCAAACTCGTTCAATCTTCACTCGGAATACAAGTCAATCCATGTGAAAGATGTTCTGGAGTCGAACATGGAAAGACATCGCCTGATTACCAGCCAATGATGTAAGCTATTAACAGGCGCGAGAGGAATCACCGATAATGATGATGACCCTCAAGGTACTATAGTACAATTCACGTGGTGTGAATAAGGGACTTGGCATTAAACACCACGTTAAATCTTTCGGTCGAAGGCCATTGATGTAAACATGTTTCCAGAAGTAAGAAACTTGCCATTGAGGCATGCAAGCTTCAAAGTACTGAAGGGGTTGTTCCTAAGTCGACTTCTTGGATAATGAGCTGATGTTGACAAGAAGTGACTCGCCGTAGGAGGGCCTTAATGAATCCCACATCTACGACATGGAACGGAGTAAATGATTTTGGAGGTGAAAATGGTCTGATGATACAGGGTTCAGGGTGGTGATCATGAAATAATGGAGCGTGAATGTATTACAGCGGATGAGACAGAGGTGAATTCTCTGAGCGACTTCTCTTGAACATATCGGCGACACTGACATGATGGATTGGTAGCGTTAACCCCAAATGTGGATGGTGTGATGGACCAATGGTGATATGACCAGTGAACGGAACAACCCAACCCGACTCGGATGCAGAGTGAAAGTGTCATGTTCAAGAGCGACTTGCTACCAATAAAGTTTCTTCAAGTTTTCTTCCCAATTTTCCCCAGTCATTGCTGACCAGTACCTCTTTATTTTTTTCAAGCTTGAGGAGGATAACATATGCTTGTTCTATAATTTTCCCTTTGGGCAAACCCGTTGCTATATTTTAACGAGCCTAGTGATAGTGAAACTCATTCTTGTCTGTATGGACAAGTTTGTTGCTATTCGGTTTTAAAGAGTTTAACGACAAAGATAACTCGGTCCTTTTCAATTTTAGAGAGTCTGAAAAGGGACGTAAAGGAAACTCCAATAATCCTTTTTCGTCATATAATCCCTTAAGTCCGAAAAAGTATAAAATAATACAAAAGGGATGAATTTTCGGTAATTTTAACGAGCCGAACAAAGCAAGCGCTCGATCGTTTTGTGTAATAATCCCTCAGGTCCAAAAAGATTAAAATCTAGAAGAGGGATAGCACTTCTGGTCACTTTAACAAGCTAGAGAGGCCAATCGCTCGGTAATCTTTTCATATTTTATGAGTTAGGTGAAAATAGCTTCAAGGAGACTCGTTTTTGAGGAACGAGTGATAATTTCAGGTAGCAACTAAGTCCAGGTAAGGTTTGGAATTTTCCAATCACGGTAGTGTCACAAGGATGGCTAACAGGATCACTCTTCGCAGCTGTTCCTCAAAAGGGGTAAACAATCAGATGGAGGTGAATGATCGACTAAACAGAGTGGAGGTGATGATGAGAACACGACCAAGGCTCAAAAGCTTATGATAATGCATTCACAATGGTTATTTACCGGAAATTGGTTCATTTTTTAATGAGCTTAAACTCTGGGGGAACGTTTGCTCATTGCTTATGTTTAATTTTTAACAACCTTGAACTCCACATAAAAACTGCTAGTGCCAGTCATATAATAAGGATGTCTCATCTAAGATGCCATTTTTTATGGAGCTTGCACCTTACAAAGCTTTGCCCCGGATCCTTTCTTTATGCAAGTTAGGAATGACCAATCCTACGAGTTTAAAGGGTTGAGAAACTACAAACTAAGAAAATAAATGGTCGCTCCTCGCTTGCATGCCAAAAGGTTTGCATGCCCCCAGGTATAGCGAAAAATTCCCAGGTTACCATATGAAATCTCTCCATCCGCATTGCAGACAAAATGCTTCCTTGGTGATGTCTACCGAAATAGACAAAGGTGAGTGGCGTAGTCACCTCCACTCACATAACTTTGGCGAGGGAATCTTATTCCAGTCTAATCCCATTTTCCTAAATGGATGGGTGTGTCAGGCTAGTCATATATCCTCCACGGAAACCTACCCTATACCCAAGGTTTTCCTGCTGAAACAGACCAGGGTGCATGCCCCTTGGGTTTCAGTCATGTCCTCCCGAATCACTCGCGCTCATCAGGTGGACGGATTGGAGATTGATGAGACATTCTTTGCATGAAAAGACCATTTAGGTATGGTATTTGACTATTTGCTATATGTGAGACAGGAAGCAATAGCTGGTCTATGAGCTTGACCACTCTACCTTCATGCGGAAAACACATTACTCTAAAGAGTGGGGAGACAATGGCTCCCATGCAATAAATATAGTCACACCCAAGGAGTAGATTATAATCCAGAGGTCCTTGGACTACCATTACGTTCATGTGAACGGTTTTCCTTCTCAATGTTATCGGCACATTGGGAAGGATCCCTAATGGTCGACTGGTTCCTTTGTCAAAGCATGTTAGATTTCTCATCTTAAGCAGAAGTGATGGCGAACCAAGTGCTTCCCAAGCAATTGAGGAAAGGATACTCACAGAAGCCCCTTCATCTATGATGGTACCGGCCATGAACATTCTGTATATTTGTACAATGATTCAGAATGGTACATTGGCCAGTACCCGAGGTCTGCCTAGTAGATTCCAATCGAAAGAAATGACTAGGTTGCTTGGAGGTGGGACCAAATAGACGGCCGGATATGACTCTGATGAACTTCCTTCCTATGGTAAAGGAACGGGTAGACTGCCCCCATGTTCATCAAAGTCTATGTTTACGAAAAGAATTTGGACGGTGTCGTTCTCATTCTCTTCGGTGATTGTGTCATCTGAAGATGGACCTTCCGAAGACAAGACCGGGTTGACTGCCGCCTCAACCTTTTGACTTTCATCTGGTATGGGTTCGGTGGGTTTATCTTCAATGACAGATGCTTCGACTAAACACAATGGCGTGTCAGTCGGATTTTCAACCAGTGATGGACTTGGAAAGAGTTTCTTATATCCAGGAGGAAGCCGTAACGATGAAACCAAACAGTCATCCAAAACTCTTTTAGCTTCGTCCAGGAAGGGACAACGGTGGAGGGCATGATTTCCTTCACACAGTCTACAAGGAAATTTACATTTTCCTTTTTGTCCAGGTGCTTCGCTTTCACTAGTTGATGGTGTACTTTCAACATGGTCCTCAGAGGTTGATGACACCGGGTTGTGCAAACGAGGAGACCAGTCCCTTAAGATCCGAGGGATGCAGGGACAATCTCGGTGGTAGTGGTCTCCTTTGCAAATGACACATGGTGATTTAGGCCTGGACGGTGCAGTGTGTGGATTTTCACTAGACGATGCATGGTTGCCCCCTTTCGTCTTTGGCTCCTTCTTCTTCTTCTCTTTCTTCTTCTTCTCCTTCTTCTTCTTAGTTACTTGGTTTTGGGCCTTACGACTTTATCAAGCGAAGAGGAAGGAGGAGAGGGAGAATCGGATGAATTAGAAAGTTGGGGGGTAACTTTAGTATCATCTAGTTGTTGACTTGATTGTTCAGGAATTACAGTGTTTTGAACGACAGAGGTCAAGAAGAGCCATATTGGCAAGCCAATCGTCAATCCTCGAAGTGACAATGTGGCCATATGAGGTGCACCAACATCTCCCCAAGAGGAGAAAGAACTAGGATTTCTTCCAAGGGGAATTCCTTGGTTGGTGGACTCCATTTTCCTCAACCTAAGACCAACGTGGGAATGGTGATATTATTCCAATTAAAATAAATTTTAGACGCTTTGACACAACTTGTTTTTTCAATTTTTAAGAGTTGAGAAAAAACAAAAGATGACTCTAGTCGCCTTCGATTTTTAATGAGCCTGAAGTGATAAGTGCTCAGATGGACCTTTTCCTTTAAGGAGTTTGAAAAGGAACGAAAGAGACTACTCCAGAAATATAGACAGAGGGATTACCAAACCAATCACAAAACTGCAGAATACTTTTTACGGTACGACAGTCAATCTTCCCGAATGTTGTGTTCAGTGCATTGTGATCGATAGGGTGGCAGACACAGATTCCTATGGATAAAGGATATAGCCTATTGTGGTCTCCCAATATATACTCGACGGTACGTGGGAGCACAAGTCTGTACTGGCACTTGTCGTCTCAAAGAGGAGGAATCACCCAACCAACAGTGAAAGCGACAGTTACCAGGCTTTACGACGCCGGAATACGTCTCTAGCCTAGACTTCTAGATGTTGTGCGTTAGGTTCCAAAGCATTTTTAGGTTCATTAAATTTATTTTACAGTTGATCTTTCGTAAGAAATTTTCCTTTCAAGTTCACTGTGTGATGTAGATGTACAATTCCTAAAATGCAATCTAAGATGATAAACAATCATTTAATCTTCTTTTTGCAATGAAAATCCTAGCTACTAAAGAAAGAGAGATGATATTCTTTCAACATAGAGCAGAGAGCACACACTAGATGCACTGTCCTAAATCAAACCAACAAGCAGTCTAAATGCAAATGCACATGCATGTATTTGTTTTCAGCTTTCTTAATGTGTGGATGACAAGAAGAATGCTAAGTACAAATCTGAATTATCTTTTCAAAGCGACAGTACTAACAAATTTCTCTTCAAAACAAAAGGAAGATAATGACGACCCTTTACTATTTTGAATTGAAAACTACTTTCGACACTTGAAAAACTATTAATTCAAATCAAATACAAGAGTAACTGTATAATCGACTATCAAGAACAATAGAATTCTTTTTTTGACTGAAAATGACACTTGCGACACTTTCAAATCAAAAGACGACGGTTCGACTATGCTACTACTTTGTAAAAGAGAACTGAAAATGGCAGAAAATACATAAAAACATTCACAGTTCTTTGCACAATGGAGGCGGAATGATGGAAAGGAAGGGGGTTTAAATAATGGTATATTGATCATAGACAGCAAAACTCTAGAATAGAGCTGAAAAGAGTGAAGAAAAACCAAGACCTGGAGGAAAAATTAGCCTTTTCTGATCATTGCACTTGTAACACAAGGAAACAAGGATGCATCCCACCTACTGCATACGGGAAGTGCGATGCATCCAGATTTTCTTGAAGAGAGGGTGTGATGGTACCAGGACGAGACTTTACTTGGCTCTTGGTCACAGTTTGCAGCTCAGTTCAGGGATTTAGGCCGAGCAAATGATGTACAGTAAATAGAAATCATAGGGGCTGATCTAATGAGGTTACTAGAGCCACCACTAGGGAAATTAGAAAGTTTGCAAATCAATTGTTCAGTTTATAAACAAAACCCGGAGATAGACTGAAGCAGCATTGATCTACTTTGCACTTACATAGCAAATGCAGTTCGAAGGCTAGCTGGCTTGACTTCAGGCTCCATCTATAAGTTTATAAAACAAACAAATATAGACAAACAAACAATCTATTCGCTCCCCAGTGGAGTCGCCATTTCGTTATCGGGAAATCTAGTGTCCACTCGGATCTGCTAGTCCCACTAAGACTGGTAGCTATCTTAGAAACAAACAAAATAAAACCACTTTTATTTTCCTTTATGAAAAGTAGATAAGAGTGGAATGAAGGACACCAACCTCAGTCTTACGCTTGGTTCCTTGCTTGATTCCTCTCCTTTCTGATAAATCCTTACCGCTTCTCCTTCATCTACCCAGCTTCAAAGAGCACCTGTGGAATCAAAGCAGCATAATACTACTGAAGAACAGAGATCTACAATCATAGACAATATAGGACCAGATATATATTGACCACACAAATGCATATATCATCAAACATACAAGAATGTGGAGGAAAACTTGAATATCTTTATTAATAATCAAGAATAGCAAAGAGGATTACAACCAATTGTTCTGACCCAACGTCATCCTCCAGCATGAGAGCCCTTCTTTCACCTCATGAAAAACTTAGATCACCCAACACTATGATATTCCAACAAGAAACCAACAGAACTTCCTTACAAGATACAAAATTCCAGCCTCCGGATCTCTAGGATGAGGGATCCATATATAGATGATTGCAGGGGGTGAGTCAGCTTCTGGGATTCTGATTAGTGTCCTATCTCTGATAGTTCTTGATTCCACTTGGAGATTGATGATCTCTTACTCATACCTGGGTGAATTCAGAGAGGCAAGTGTCACAGGAGAAGTTTCTAGAAAATTCCATGATCATCCACCTCGCATACTGCCTCTGCCATTTGTCCACTCTCGCCCATCGCACCCCATAGAAGGGATTTTCAGTATGCATCGCACCTCCCATGTGCATTAGGTGGGATGCATCGCACTTTGACCATGGAGCAGGTGAGATGGTCTAGTTTTGACCAGTTATGAGCAGTTTTTCATGGAGAACTTCTGTGAGATGACGTAATCAGCTGACCTTGTTCTTTTAGGGTATGGAACAACACTTTTAGGGACTTAGGAGCCCTTGGTTTATGGACATATCTGATTTGGGTTGCAGTGCCCAAAAATGTCTATAACAAGGTACCCGTAGCACAGTTCTTGGAATGTGAATAAAGGAACTGATGTCGAACACCCGTGAAATCACCCGATCGAAAGCCAATGATGTGAGTTTGTCATTGAGTGTGAAGAACTTGCCACTAGGGCATGCAATCTCTAAGGTACTGGAAGGGAGTCTCTCGGTCAACTTCCTGGATAATGAACTAAAGTCGACAGGAAGCAACTATGTCAAAGGAGGGCCATGATGTATCCCACATCATCGACATGAGACAAAGGGATGCAAAAGATTTCAAATGATACAGAAAATCAGAAGTAAGTGTAACTGTAGAAGGACTAACTCTTGAACATATCGGCAACACGATTCCGGAATTTGGCAGATTTTGGATGCATAGGATCGGTGGTCATGATGACGTGGCAGAGATCCAATGGAAGGAAAAATGAATGGCCCAAACCAGGAAGGTCAATGACGAAAAGGAGGATATCCCAACCTGACACAAAGCAGAAAGTGTCATGTTCAAGAGTGAGTTTGTGACACAACCGATAAAATTTCCAAATTTCCCCCCACCATTTCTGGCAGGTACCCCAATTATTTTTTATCGCAAGCTTGAAGTGGATAGCATGTGCTTGCACTTTAAGTTCCTCCTTCGGACGAATCCAACCTCGTAAGTTTAATGAGCCCTAGGAAGGAGAAGCTCACGATTATCATGGCGACGAATCCAATGTCGTTTAATGTTTTAACAAGTCCAACAAAAGGTGTAACTCAGTATCTTTTTCATGTTTAGAGAGTTCAAAAAAGACATAGAAAATAAAACTCCACATGGTCCCTTTTCATACATTTGTGTCTCTCGAGCTCAAAAAGGTAGAAAACAATACTTGAGAGAACCGCTTGACCATTTCAATCAAGGAGTACCCTTTTTCGTAAATAGTTCATCCCAACCCAAAAAGGGGTAAACGTATACTGGGTGAACGACGTTTCGCAACCTTTAACGAGTTCAAAACGACAAGAGTTCGGCAATATTTTAATGTTTAAAGAGTCAAAAAAGAGCTTGAAAGCAGACCCCCCATTTTATTCTCTTTTACGAGTCAAAAAGGGAAACATACTCAGTGATCTTTTCATTTGAATTTTACGAGTCGAGAAAAGAGTTGAAATGTGACTCCAGTACCATCATCGACAATCTGTCACCTGTCACTGCACAAAAAGGTAAATGCATTATCCAGTTCTAAGGCAAAATAAGTCAAAAATACCTAAAACCCTAATAGTTCATGAAAAAATGAATAAAAGGAGGAAAAAGTAATTATCTTTTACCATTTACCATTTTACTTTTGTGTGAAGAACTTTTTACCCACTTGTGCCCTAATTTATCTGGAGTAGATTGCAGTAGATCCGAGAGGTCATTCGTCGAGCCGTCAATTGCAGGTAAGAGCCAATACCTTAAGCTCCATTTTCATACTTATTTCACCTATTCTTATCCATTTTTTGGATTTCATGAGGAGGTTTTGGAAAAACAATTTCACCCTCGATCAGCGCGATTTCTGGACACAGAATCGCACTGATCAGGGGTTGCTAAAACTATCAACCGCGTCATCGGCGCTGCTGTTTTTAAAATAGTCACACCGACCGTGAACAAAATTTTTCCTTGTTTTTGCTCAATTTGTCCGTTTGAATCCAAATTTCTCTAGCCAAAGATGATTATTGACTTGATTATATGGTTTTTGCAGGGAAAAAATTGTGAAAAATGGTGGATTGGAAGGAACGTGAGCATGAGGATATTGACACTCAAGAAATGGATAACCCAAATTGCTTGGATGCTTTGAGGAACTGTGTACTCCTCAAATTCTTCCTTACACCAGGTCTATGGGCTTAACCTAAATTGCTACGGTACTTGATCAGTCTCTGGGACGTGAATCAAGAATTTTTCATTATTGGTGACCAAGAGCTGGAGTTGGAAACTTCAAACATTTATTTCATCACAGGAGTGTACTAGAGAGGGGAGGCAGTCAATCTATATGGGTCAAGGCCGATTGGGGCAAGTGTGACCATGCTACTACAGAACATTGCCTAGAAGCACTCAAATCAAAAAGTGGCCCAAGGGCAACATGAGACCAACAAGTCGAAGTTTCAGTATGCTATCGACTGTACAGTGCCCATTGTTTTCAACTGGGCAGAAGCTATGAAAGTCAACATGAAGCGCCAACTATCAAAAGCTAAGGCGGGAAACCTGAAGCAGTTTTGTTATGGGTCTGTGCTAGTGACTTTCTTCCTAGAGCGAGTTCCGTTGTTCCACTACTAGCTGGCTGAGGTGGAACCACTAATGCCACGAGACCCACGGATGGTCCATTGGAGTGCGTTGATGCCCAGGATTACCGGGGGCCAACAGATGTCCTATAAGCCCACCTTTTTCTCGTGGCTACGATGACAATTGATCGTAGTGGAGGATTGGCCTTACAACAGTACCAACTTCCGCGGAGATCCAGATATGCCACTCCCAGAGGGGGAGGATTATGATGATGGAGGTAAAAAACAAAAAATTTTAATTTTTGATGTTTTTTATTGTTTTTGAGATATATGTGTTCATGACATTTTGATTTTATGAATGCAAATGTTGGACCAGAATGCCCTGCCGGGATGTCCCTGATCGCCAGGCGCATTTCTCGGCAATTCAAGGTCGCTCCTTATTTGGATGGAAGCGATAATGAGAAGGAGATCATGCAGAATCTTGAGGGTTTGACCCATGGGATCCTAGAGTATGCCCGAATGGGTGATGTCCCACGCCAGTACCAGAGGCATACGGTGGGGGTATCAGATCAGATCCACTGACTGCTGACTTGCATAGTCTGAGCAGTTACATGCTACCATGAGCATCATGTTGTTTAGTGCATAGGTCTAGCATTCCACATTTTTTAGGCCTGCGAGCCACAGATGTATAAGGCCTGCGAGCCACGGATGTATAAGGCTTGTGACCCATCAATGTATTTTGAAAACACATATTATTTTTTTGAGGTTTTGATGTATGACAAGCATTACCGGCACACACACACACACACACACACATATATATTGTACTTTGTTGCTTACTATGGTACAATTTTATTTTTTTGAGTTTTACATGTTTTGCAAATGTCTATCCAACACCAATGCATCTGTTAATTTATTCATGTGTCTAGGAATATGATGATATGTAATGTAATCAAAATTTCTTTCTAGTAGACGAATACGTAGATACATTCTCAATATATGAGGGTTTCTAACAGAATATTTCCCATTGAGTTGAAGGACTTCTGGTGAAATCAAGACTTCCTAGTTGAGCTTAAGAGGAGAGATCACATACCTTTTTGGCTTCATTGGGGAGTGAGTGAAACTTTTCAAAGTAGAGGAGACTTCTTGCTGGACCCTGGAAGGAGCTTGTACAGCGTCAAGGCAAAGGTTGTAAAGTTCTTCTTCTTTTGAATTAATACAATCAAACTCATTTTTCTCAACAAGTATCTTATGTTATTTGTTTCATGGACTCCTTGACTTTCATGTTAAATATGTTTTATAATATTGGCTTTTCAGGTGCTATTTAATTTTTTTGCCTTGTTTGTGTTTGCAGATTCGTGACAAAGGAGCTCATTTGGATCAAAGGAGAGAGGGCATCCACAAACTTGCGTTGGACCTAAGGTAAGCCCTAAAAACACTTGTTTGCCATTTTTTATAAAAGCATATTTAGAGAAAGATAGTGTCTGGTTGGTTTGCTTGTCATCAGGTCTTCTTGAGATTCTAGGAAGGTCTATCTTGTCCGCAAGATCGACTTATTCCGTGTGACAAAATGGCAACCATACTGGGGACTTGATTATTTTCCTTGTTCTTACTTTGACCTGAGAAATTGTGTTTTTGTTTTTGTTTTTGGCTTGTTGTGTGTAAAATTGGGTAGAGTTTGTAGATCCAGGGTTATTTTTCGTTTTTCATAGCTTTGGGAGAGGACCGCACCCTAGCTGTTTAACACAGTGCGTACCTACCCGCAGCTTGGCTTTTAGCACAAAGCGGGACCGCACCTATGTCAACTGTGGGCCTGCGGACCCTGTCAAAATTTTGAAAAACCTAAGTTTTCCTCTGTTAGTCAGCTTAGTTTTTTGTTTAGAAATTGTTATCCACTGCCCAGACCTGCATATAACTTGTCAGAGGCTTTCCTTAGATTGATTTCGTTAGTGTTAGGGTTTTAGGTGAAATTCCTAGGAGTTTTGCTTGTTGGGCTTGTTTTTCATTTTGGTTGTGTAGTGGCTCTGAGCTTAGAAGCTGTAGGGACTTTAGATCACCTTAGTGTCTACCAGCCTTCTTATGAGTCTGACCATATATGAAATCTCCCCTTGTTGAGGAATCCGCTTTGAGTTTTCTCTTTACAAAACTTCGAAAAGCTTGTGTTTAAAGTTTGGATTTTCATTTTCAAAAAGAAAACAAAATTGGTTGTTCTTGACTTATTTGTGATTATGCATAAATTAGTCCTTAGCTTACATCTAGCTAAGTAAAACATCCTTAAAAAAGACATCTAGTAGGCTTTGACTTCAAATAGGTTTTTATAATTTATAGATCTCAAAGTTAGTCATTTTCATAGTTTTGAGTGTTTTATAAAAAATATAAAAATCTCTTTTGGAAAAAGTTTGTTTTGTAGTGATTGAGTGCTTTGAAACGAAAAAGGGAATTTTTTGTGAAATAACTAGTTGTCTCGTTTTGAGTGCATTGGAAAAGGCAAAAACTCTTCTTTTAATTTGTTTGATTGAGAAATATTTGTGTTTACAAAGTATTTGCATTCTCAAACTCTTTCTTAGTTTAGAAGTTCATCGAAGAGAAAAATATTGTTTAAATCATCTTAGGTGCATTTTTAGTGATTTTGAGTCGAGTCTTCATACCACGAGTTTCATCTCCGCACCTTTGGACTTAAACAAAAACCAATAAAAAATAACGCTTAAAGTAAAATTCATCTAGTAACATTTTTATTTCTAGGGCTCTGATACACCAACTTAGCTTAGGCTAGTGTCTTGGAGTAGGAGAGTAATTAACTCTCTATGACAGTAAAAACAAACAAGTAGTTGTATCTTGTGGTAGGGAAGAAATCCAATTGTTGCATTTATGGTCTGGGAAAGCTCCTCTTAAAGGAGAAGCACGAGATCGTGTCCGAACCAGTGTGGGAATCAATCCTTCTTCATTGGGAACAACACCAGATATTCACGTATTAAAAACGGTAAACCTCGGATTAACCATTGTCGAGGAGCCTGGGGTCACTTGTTGGTCAACCTTGGATTATGTCAAGGAGCCTTCAAGGGGATTGAGCTTGCTACTCTGCCCTTGCGTGCGTATCGGATCGTAGACTGTTCCCCCAGGTATATTTGTTTCAGTTGGTAACCTTAGTGGCCATATTCTTTAGGACTCTTCTTGAGGTGACAGTGGTGGGAAGATCCCACTATACCTAGAGCAGACGTCAGCTAGACTCACTTGGATTTTCTGGGGGGTTCTCTTCACTCGAGACGGTTAAGTGGAGGAACTTGTGCCAGTCTATTCATTAAGCAGGTTGCCGGGGTAACTGTTCCAACCGCCATTTCTGTATTGAACTCTGCAACGTTGGATTTCATCACCAACTAGTGTTTTCAGTACGGAAAGTTACTGTTTGTGTGTGTTTGACCTCCTAGATTCTCTAGGCGTGTGATTCAAATTTGTTTGGTTCTTTAGAGACTTTAGGTGCTTTTCATTGAGATTTTACTTTGTTTGCGTGTGAAGTAGTTAAAAGTTTTTAACTGTGGCTGAATTACCAAGGCAATCCCGTAGAGTTCGGGGCCAATCTCCTTAGTTTGTAAACGTGGCTGAGTTACTGAGAAAGTCACGTAGACTTCGGGGCCAACCTCCTAAGGAAGTACCAAGCCAGCTTGAAGGCTTGAAAGTCCTCGTAACTCCTAGAGACAGTAGAGTTGGGTCACCTGAAGAAGGAGAATCTTCTTTGATAGTACATCCTGATTTTCAACCGTTAGTAGCAGATTATAATCCACAGTCAGTGTCTATTTCCGAAGTTACTGGTAGCTTTTCATCTACTAGTGATATAGGTGAGGAACCTGAAGTATCCGAGCCTGAAAGTGAATTTGCTGCTACTCCAACATCGAAGTTTGTTTCTCCAACTTCTAGTGGTCCTGGTTCACCTAGGGTAGAAAGACTAATCACCCAAGATCTTCCTTCTGGACTTATTGCTATTGAAGAACTTGCTCCAGAAGAAGAAGTAGGCATCCCTATCCCTGAAAATCAACCTGTTATTGAGCTAAGGGAGCGTGAATCAATTTTTTACAGTCCACCTAGGAGCAGTTCTTGGTATCTTTCTTTGACTAATTTTTTAGAACACTCAGGGTTAAGTTTTTCACCACCTCGTTCTCCTTATCACCCAACACCTAGAGGTTATTATACTCCCGTAAATATGTCAGGACAATCATCCATGTTTACTCAATCGCCCGAATCCTTTTTGTACGGCTGTCCTTCTGTTCCCTCCGGGTATCAGTCCCTTTCTGGTACTTTTTCGGGAGCATCTCCTCAACCCATTGAGCAAGGGTTATTAACTGGAAGTAATGGTACTAAGCCGTTGAGCGTAGAAGACATTCTTATGATGTCAGGTTCTATTCCCAATCCTCAACCTCAAGGTGGCCAGTTACCGCCTGGGGGGCAGCCTCAATTCTCGCCTGGGGGGCAACCTCAAGGACAGTACATACCTACGGGACAGTACGTTCCTCAAGGTCAACCCCAGACTCAATATGTACCCCAAGGTCAACCCCAGTATCAATTTATACCTCAAGGTCAACCCCAGTATCAGTACGTGCCTCAAGGGTATCAACCCCAAGGTCAGTACTCGAACCAAGGTTTCCAACCACCCTCCGGTCAAACGTATGTTCAAGGAACGGGAAATGTACCTTTCAATTATCAATCCTACCCTCAACCCAGTTATGGTCCTCAGTATTCTCAACCTGTTATGGGTCAGTACCCCGGAATGAATATAGTGTGGGATCCATCGCAAACTCAACAGGTGTTGCAGCCAAGTGTACAGTTGTCATCTCAAACTGGACAACCCTTAGTTTCTGGTACACCCCAGCAACCAGTCCAGTCTAACATTCAAACTTATGTACCTTCGGTAGTTTCTTAGCCTAGGCCTAGTACACCTCGTACTCTGCCTCAAACGACTGCTACAACTGCTGCAACATCTGTTCAATCTACCCCACCTACTTCTGGAGTATCGACAGCTCCGGTTTCTACTGTTCCTGTATCTACTCCTCAGACATCTTTACCACCGTCTGGATCTACGATTCAAACTTCGGTTCAGATGCTTGTAGGACAACTTGGTTCAAGTACGGTTTTCACAAGTCAACCACAATTTACTTATCAACCATACCAGGGACAGTACCAATTCGGTCCTGCCGTGCAGCAGCCAGTCTATCAGTATCAACTGTATCCTGGGTACACTTATCAACAACCTCAACAACCCCAGTACGGTCCGGTTAATCCTGGTTTTCCGGGAGGATACAATATCCCAAACGCAATTCCTATTCCTAGTTATCTTGGATATCCTCCTCCTGGGGCTGGTCTCATGACCCAGAGTTTTAGGGATCCTAATCGGCAGTTACTGTTTATCGCAACTTTGGACTTACCTGACTTGTCGTGCCTAACGAATGATCCCATTAATTATCTTCCGTTTTGGCCGTCAATGCCGAATAAGTTGCCCAGTGACATTCCCAAGTTCGAAGGTAAATCAAGAGAGGACCCATCGAACCATGTGATGACTCACCACCTCTGGTGTGCGTCTAACTCCTTTTCAGATGATTCAATCCGTCTTAGACTTTTCCAGTGCACTCTAATTGGTCTCGTAGCCAAGTGGTACATTGAGTTGCCGCGAGGCACTTTTTATAATTTTAGTCAATTAGCTACCTTGTTTTTAACTCATTTTCAGTTGCCAGTCCGATATGACAATGTGTTAAGCTATGGTATGTTCTATGCTTATAACAGTTTACTTCTTTTTCTTATTATATTCCACCGATTAGCAATCACATGTACATAAAGTAAAGTGCAGATAGAACATTAAACGATCGACAGAAAATAGGCCAAGACAAGAGACATAAGATGTGGCGGCTAGCCAGGGACAAACCCCACAATGTGTGGGGAAACCCTTTGATCAAATCTTCTTTTATCTTCAATAATTCAGCAGAGAGAAATAGTACAATAAATCTGATTCATATCAGCAGTAGCAAACCCTAGATCGGTAGCATCAGCATTAGCAGCTTCATTATCAAACTAGGGCAGACCATATCTCACAAACCGACAGTCGGATTGACTTCATTCCACCACCAAAAGTTTCGGCTTCTAGAGGAGGTTCAGATGAACCTACAGTGCAGTTCAGATGAGGAGATCTTCTAGGCCACGCAAGTCAATCTTTACTTCTGCAGTTGCAGCTTCAGTTTCAGCAGTTTCCGGCTTCAAACTAGGGTAGTCGATATCTTGCAAACCGTTCGTCGGATTGACTTCATTCAACCACCAAAAGTTGCGGCTTTCAAAGGAGGTTCAGATGAACCTACAGCGCAGTTCCAAAGAGGAGATCTTCTAGGCCACGCAAGTCAATCTTTACTTCTACAGTTGCAGCTTCAGATTCAACAGCTTCCGGCTTCACATGTGTGAGAGAGAGAGACCCATTTCTGCGCAGTAGAGAAGAGACTCATATCTGCGCGGTAGAGAGAGAGAGATGTGATGAGATGAGTGAGTCCAAATGAGGAAAAGTCCTCTTATAATTATACACAATGTTGGTGGGTGAATAGATGCGACTGTTGGGCTTCTGAGCCTACATGAGTTGTAGGTCGGCTTGATAATAATTCCATAATCAAAATAAATTCATATCTCCATGAATACTTATCGGAATTGGATGATCTTTATATCAATCCTACACCTCTCGACGAGAGGAATCTAATAAAAATATTATTAGCCATGAATAAGATGACCCACATGAAGTTTTGCCCTGGTTGCCAATTTTAACACTCCCTCTCAACCATGGAGAACTTCATCTGCAATCTGTCTATCGGTCGTTACTATTCATCCATCAAATGCACTGCCTTGTACAGCCTGACCATTGCCCTGATCTACTCTATTTTGCCTGTTCTGCTTTGTCTTGTTCTGCCCTGCACTGATCTGTACTGTTTTGTTTTGTTCTGCTCTGCTCTTGCATTGTTCTGTTCTACTCTGCTTTTGTCCGAATTATGAAGAAGAAGAAATGATCGAGGATGTATCATACTGACTCAAAGTCAGTCTCAGAGTATGTACCACTGGTCCCAGACCAGTCTCAACCAACCCAAAGTCAGCGTCATAGTGAGTACAACTCCAATGGTCCCAGACCAATATCATCCTCCACTGACTCAAAGTTAGTCTCAGAGTATGTACCACTGATCCCAGACCAGTCTCAACCAACCCGAAGTCAGCGTCATAGTATGGTACAACTCCTACCACTGGTCCCAGACCAGTATCATTGATCCCAGATCAATGGAGGTCATCCTAGCGTAGGGAGTACGGTAGTTACAACGATGCATCCATCGGTACTACTATGGTCCCTAACTTCATTTCCCTGCTCATTGATCAGATGAGAGGTACTTCCCATGAGTCCCAGACTGCATGGGTAGGATGCCTCGACAGGAGAACTAATCAATCCTGTCCTCACAGGAGAACACATCAATCTAGGCCTCACAGGAGAACACATCAATCCTGCTACAATTGCCATGGAGAACACATCAATCCAGGCCTCACAAGAGAACACATCAATCCTGCTACAGTTGCCATGGAGAACACATCAATCCAGGCCTCACAGGAGAACTAATCATCCTGCTACACAGGAGAGCGAATCATCCTGTTCCACAAGAGAGCGAATCATCTTGTCCCACAAGAGAGTGAATCATCTTGTTCCAGTGCGCACCACCAGGGGAGGGTGAGTCACCCTGTGGTTGTATGTTGCTCCAGTCAGAACCGCAAGCCCTCAGAGCTCCCAGAGCTCAATGTATGCAATATGCAGGACCCTTGTACAAGGGTTTCTTGATGACTCCAAGTCGTTTGGGAAAATCACAGATTAGATCTTTCCTCGAGGCTTTGACAAGGTGTATCGACATGTACATCATCTTAATGCAATGGAGCCTCCTTGCTCATCGTCTTACCATGTCCCAGATGATGTCTATCTGCTAGAGCAATCGACGAATACGAGATTCCTCAATAATCGAATCCCACCTCTGGTTGTTACAGAGAATCACAGTGGTATGTGTTCAAACAGCTCACTGAAGAGCTTCCCCAACCAGGCAGCTTCATACGAGATCATACTCGTAGATATGTATCCGGTCTCGGCGGTGCTTATGGCAATCGACTTCTGCTTCCTGCTCATCCATTATATCGAAGCAAAATCCAAAGAGAAGCAGCACTAAAAAGTGCTCCAGTGATCCTCCACACTACCTGCCTATTCAGCATTCAAATAATCAGGCAGTTTCATATTTCCGGCAGTGTATCTCAATCCATGAGAGATTGTGTCCTGAAGACATCTCAGAAGACTCTTGATACCAATCTAGTGAGGCTCAACCAAATATGAGCTCATAATGCTAACTGCAAAACATATGTTTGGACGGAGGTTCACCAAGAACATCAATGCGAATGAGTTTTGAGACTCAGAGGCATTTCCCAAATCTGGTCCGACATCACTACCATATAACTTCTGAAAGTTAAGATCCTCGAGGTAGTCATAGGCTTGCACTCCACCATACCAAATCTTTCCAAAATCTTCACCACATATTTTCCTTGAGATAGGAAAATTTCCCTTGGCTTCTGCCACACTTCAAGTCCTTGGTCCTTCATTTCAAATTCAGAAGCCAACTCCCTCTTACATTTTGAATGAGAGGGTCTGCACCTGTTAAAAAGAGGTCATCCACATACAACACCAGTATGAGAGGCTTGTCATCTTCAACCTTAAAGTAAAGGTTAGGATCAGCTTCACTCCTAGTGAATCCCAGCTTCATCAAGTAGCTATCGATCCTCTCATACCATGCTCGGGATGCTTGCTTCAGCCCATAGAGAGCCTTCTTCAACCTGCATACATGAGATTTTCAATCATAAATCTCAAATCCTTCGGGTTGCTCCACATAGACCTCTTCTTTGATCGAACCGTGCAAGAATGCGGTCTTGACATCCATCTGATGTAGGTTCCATCCTTGTGAAGCGGCAAGGGCTATGATCGAGCGGATGGTCGTATATCTGGCAACAGGTGCAAATATCTCATCATAGTCTATACCTTCCTTCTGGGAGAAACCACGAGCAACAAAACGAGCCTTATACTTTTCCGTACTTCCATCTGCTGCATGCTTTATCTTGTAAAGCCATTTAGAAGTGACAACTTTCTCGTCCGGGGGTCTGGGAACTACTTCCCAGACATCATTCTTCATAATAAACTCATGTTCTTAGGTCATAGCATCCTTCCATATTTGATGCTTGATGGCATCTAAGAATGATGAAGGCTCATTTTGTATAATCGTGCTCATGATGGTCAGGTATTCCTGATACCTGTTAGGTTTCTTATTTTCACGGAAGGTTCCTCAGGGTGCAGCATGTCCTTCAGCATCATCAAGTATCCCCCTAAGCCATGAAGGCCTCTTCCTAGAAGAGGGAGGCTCAGGTGGATAAATAGGATCCATGGGTTCCTCCACATCAGGCATTGTTACATCATCTACCCATAGAGACAGCGTCCACAATCGTAGGGTTCTTCCTTTCCTCCACACCATTCTACTTAGGAGTATGTGGTGTAGTAGTCTCCCTCTTAATGCTAGCCTCAGATATGCCTGAGTGAACCAACTGTAATATATAGGAGGTCTTGCTTTGACTTGAGGGGAATGGTCCCCTTTTGAGCTTTCCTTCAAAACATCCAGACATACACCTTCTTTCTCTACCTGGAATTTGGGCATCCCTGTTACCATCTGTCTTACATAGAGTAGAGCTTTGTAATGAAGGTGGGCAAACCTCCGATGCCAAAGTTCAGACTAAAGAGATGTGTCATAAGACATGACACCTAGCAGACTTCCATCGACCTGATATAATGAATCAACACGAAACCCAAGAGTAAAGGCATCTTTAACATTATTTTTTTGATATACGTACCTTGTCATCGCTGAAGGTTACCTTGTAGCCTTTGTCTTCCATTGCCAAGATGGACACTAGGTTCTTTCGGAGGTCAGGTGCATTTAGTACATCCTAGAATTTCTAGCCTTCTTGAATGCTTGTCCTCTTCCTTAATTCCCAGCTCTCCTTTTACCTTGGCTATTGAATTTGTCATTCCTTTGATTGCCATTAGAGGGATTTTGATCATCGTCCTGGTGTGAGTCCTTTCTATCAGGGCACTCCCTTGCATAGTGACCTGCTTTATCGCAGATGTAACATCGTCCTTTTCTTCCACCCTTAGGTCCAACCTTTCCTTTTGATTTAGTCTCGGAATTATTTCTTTTCTTAGCATGAGAAGAAAAGGCAGCAGGAGGATCTTTAGGCAAGGGCATTTCTTGCTCTTCTACCTTTGTTTCTTCTTGAATGCATCTAGCCATTAATTCCTCGAAACCAGGAATTACATTATTGTTCAAAAGAGTAGTCCTGAACACGTACCATTCGGATGGTAATCCTCCAAAAGTCGTGAGTGCCATTTCATTGTTAGTAATAGCCTCCCCAATAGATAGGAGATCGTTCTTGACTTCGGTGATCCTTAAGAAGTATGCTTGCATACTCTCATCTTTACCCTTCTTGATTTCCCTCAGCTTATTTCTAAGAAACAAAACTTGATTTGCATCTTAACTTTAAAATAAACTCAGCAGTCTATTGTAGATTTCCTTGGAGGTGTCCAGTTCAAAGATGTAGGCCACCAAGTGCTTGTCGATAGAGTCCCAGATGATCTTCTTTGTTTTGACTTCTCCATTTTTCCATTTGTTCCAGGCAGTAGCGGATGCATTTGATGAAGGCTCAACAATATTGCCTCTTACATGGTCCAGCACTCCTTGATCTTCAAGGGTTAGATCGATAGACATCTTCCATCCGTGATAGTCAGCTTTCTCACGGAGCTTGTCTTCGGCAGGAAAGAGTGTTGAGGACCCCATAGTTCTTTTAGGATAGCCTTGCCAATCTTCTCTTCAATGATTGCTCTTGCTCTTGCTCGGGCTTTGTCTTCACCTCAGCTCTGATACCATGTTAAGTTATGGTATGTTCTATGCTTATAACAGTTTACTTCTTTTTCTTATTATATTCCACCGATTAGCAATCACATGTACATAAAGTAAATTGCAGATAGAACATTAAACGATCGACAAAAAACAAGCCAAGACAAGAGACACAAGATGTGGTGGCTAGCCAAGGACAAAACCCACAATGTGTGGGGAAACCCTTTGATCAAATCTTCTTTTATCTTCAATAATTCAGCAGAGAGAAATAGTACAATAAATCTGATTCATATCAGCAGTAGCAAACCCTAGATCAGTAGCATCAGCATTAGCGGCTTCATTATCAAACTAGGGAAGACCATATCTCACAAACCGATAGTCGGATTGACTTCATTCCACCACCAAAAGTTTCAACTTCCAGAGGAGGTTCAGATGATCCTACAACATAGTTCATATGAGGAGATATTCTAGGCCACGCAAGTCAATCTTTACTTCTGCAGTTGCAGCTTCAGTTTCAGCAGTTTCCGGCTTCAAACTAGGGCAGTCGATATCTTGCAAACCGTTCGTCGGATTGACTTCATTCCACCACCAAAAGTTGCGGCTTTCAAAGGAGGTTCAGATGAACCTACAGCGCAGTTCCAAAGAGGATATCTTCTATGCCACACAAGTCAATATTTACTTCTGCAGTTGCAGCTTCAGATTCAACAGCTTCCTGCTTCACATGTGTGAGAGAGAGAGACCCATTTCAGCGCAGTAGAGAAGAGACTCATATCTGCGTGGTAGAGAGAGAGATGTGATGAGATGAGTGAGTCCAAATGAGGAAAAGTCCTCTTATATTTATACACAACGTTGGTGGGTGAATAGATGCGACTATTGGGCTTCTGAACCTACATGAGTTGTAGGTCGGCTTGATAATAATTCCATAATCAAAATAAATTCATATCTCCATGAATACTTATCGGAATTGGATGATCTTTATATCAATCCTACACCTCTTGACGAGAGGAATCTAATAAAAATATTATTAGCCATGAATAAGATGACCCACATGAAGTTTTGCCCTGGTTGCCAATTTTAACACAATGGCACGGAATTGTTAACTTTGTTAAAACAATCGATGTCTACTTATATTTCAGATCATATTCATGAGTGGAGACGTCGACGGCATTTAGTGAAGGTATTTATTCCAGATCAGATCTTGGTCGAGTGGTTTGTAAAATCTTTGTTGCCAAAGATCACTGAAGATGTAGCTAAAGCCGGAGTTGTTACTGAGGAGAAAGTGATTGCTCAAGCACAGTACCTTGACTTGGTCTATACTCAGTCAGGTTCGTTACACGAGAAAATCCATGATCTTCCCAAGCAAAATCAAATCACTACAGCTCCTTCGGGATCTCATGCCGTCGATGATATGATTGGTATGGTTAACACTAAAAGTAAGAAGAAGTCTTCCAAGAATTCTTCTCCCATCATAACCTTTCCTGATTCCCCAACAGGAGATTCTTCTGCAGAGATTTCCGCCGATATTCACGTTGTAGAGTCATCTACAGCCAAATCAAAATCTAGTGGAAAGAAGAAAGGAAAGAAGAAGAATAAAACGGACAAAAGTTCAAAGGAGAAACCTGAAAAGGCGGAATCCAATGATGAAAAGTGCAAACCTCGTTATCCTTGTCTCATTTGTGACGATGAACATTTTACAAGAGACTGCCCTCATCGTGCAGAGGTTGTGAAGATTGTCAAAGGTTCCCAAACTCTTGTTGTTTTGAAGGATCCTTTTCCAACTCAAGACAGTAAGATGATAGGTTCGTCCTCGAGTGCCAATGAAGAACCCATACTGATGATGTCCCATGTTAGGATTGCAACTCGATCACAAGATTATGGTAGTAAAATTCCTGTTGATGGTAAAGAAGCAGAATCTTCTCATTCTAATCCATCAACCTCAGCTCCCGGTTCCGATCCACTACATATCGAGAAACCTAATCCAGACTTGGTAATCAAACCACCCGCCAAGGGTATACTTCGAAAGTTAGCTTTCAATCCACATGCGAAAGCGGCTCAGAATTATAACATTGTTGAGGATTTAGATGTTTCACCCTCAGCAATGTCGGCTTTGGAAGTGCTACAATCATGTCCAACACAACGTAAATTACTTTTGTCGGCTATAGGAGCTGTTGACGTTCAGGACTCGAACCTAATAATTTTCGATCTAGAAAATAGTACACCGCATTTGCCTCATAAAATGGCTTTCCAGATTCCAGTGATAGTCAAAAACAGGCCTATTCATCGGACTGTAATTGATGAGGGAGCTTCAACGTGTATTATGTCAATACAATGTTGGAGATCGCTTGGTTCTCCTTCACTAAATCAATCCCCGACGATTCTAAAGGCCTTTTATGGCCGTGGGATTCATCCTTTTGGAATTCTACAGGATTTGCCTATAGGGGTTGAAGGAAAAACTGTTAGTCTAGATGTGGAGGTGGTTGATGCCCCTCTAGATTACAACCTTCTCTTGGGTCGAAGTTGGTCTTACGCTATGACAGCGGTCGTTTCATCGGTCTTTCGAGTAATAAAGTTTCCACATAATGGAAAGATCGTAACAATAGACCAGCTGGCTTATTTTTCATCCGACCCAGCCTCTTCTGAGAGTATTCAGCATGTCCGTAAAATGACTATCCCATATAAGGATGTTGGAGTAGGACTAGTTAAAGATGTCGGTTTACTGGGAACTTTTCCTTTTCCTTCGATTAATGCATCATCTTCATTTGCAACTATTCATATGATTACATCAGACACCATTGTTTATGATGATCCTTGGATCTTTCCTTCTGAATCTGAGATAGACTCATTTGGTAATGCCATGCCTTTGAGTCCATATGAAATTGCCTATGAAGCCGTGCAATCGTTTGTCGACCCATCTTCAACCGAAAATGACTTAATGAATGTGGTCCGTGAGGAATCACTTTTCACATCAACCTCGGATTTAACCATGTTTTCTGAACTTGTTCACTTTGATGAGAAAATTCGTGAAATCCTATGTGTAGATGATTTACCATGGGAAGATCTCCATCACAGATCTTCGTTTTTACCCATGGATGATCGTTTTGAAAATGATTTCTCATCAATTTTTACGAAGGAACCTCAGAATCCAATGAAACATCCCGATTCAGAGTTAAATTTGGGAAACATCTCTCGAACTATTCCTATTGACATTTCAGTTAAGCCCGGAATTGTTGAGAACATTCATATAGGTGTCTCGTGTACAGATGACGAAATTCAGCTATATAAGGCCCTATTTCAAGAATTCCGCGACGTGTTTGCCTGGTCCTATGAGAAAATGCCAGGAATTGATCACGCGATTGTTGTTCATGAGATCAAGACTTACCCGGACGCTAAACCCGTCCGGCAACGTTTGCGTCAGATTCACCCACGAAAAGCTGCTGCAATTAAAGCAGAAGTTGAAAAACTATTGAAAGCAGGTTTCATTTATCCAATCCCGTTAACGGATTGGGTATCGAATATTGTTCCGGTTAACAAAAAACAAGGAATAATAAGAATATGCATCGACTATAGGGACATTAATCGAGCCTGTCCAAAGGACAATTACCCAACCCCCTATATCGATCAAATCATTGATGATTGTGCCGGCAGTGAAATATTCTCCTTTATGGACGGTTTTTCCAGATACAATCAAATCAATATTCTACCTGCCAATCAACCAAAAACGGCTTTCATTTGTCCATGGGAGACATTTTCTTATTGCAAGTTACCTTTTGGGCTTAATAATGCCAGAGCAAATTTTCAAAGGGCGATGTCTTATGCGTTTCATGACATCAAGCACATTGTGCAACCCTATCTCGATGACTTGCCTACTCATTCATTACATCGAGCTGATCACCTCGTCCATTTACGAGCAATATTTATGAGGTGTAGGCATTATCGGATTCGGTTGAACCCACACAAATGTGTCTTCTGTATAGAAACAGGTCGATTGCTGGGGTTTGTAGTTTCGAAAGCCGGCATTCGCATCGATCCCTCGAAGGTTGAAGCTATCATCAAATTGCCTCCTCCTTCGAGTCTTCGCCAACTCCAAAGTTTGCAGGGGAAAGCAAACTTTTTACGATGATTCATTCCTAACTACGCCGAGGTTACAAAGGGTTTTACTCGGTTGTTGAAGCAAAATACTCCATTCTACTGGGATGAGATAGCTCAGAAATCTTTTGATGCACTCAAACACGCGTTGACCCATGCACCGTTGTTGCATCCTCCCAACTACAACCAGGATTACTTCTTGTATCTCGCCGCCTCTCATTCCACCATTGGAATGGTCTTAGTTCAGGAAGATGAATTCGGAACTGAACATGTGATATATTACCTTAGTCGAACTTTAAATCCAACTGAGCTAAAATACTCACATATGGAGAAATTGGCATTGGCAGCTGTTCAAGCTGTCCAACGTTTTCGTCACTACATTTTAATACGTAAAACTACAGTAATTTCGGATTGCAACCCTATGATCTACATTTTGACCAAGCAATTACTAGGGGGCAAGTACTCTAAATGGATTGTTATCCTGCAGGAGTTCAACTTGGAATTCGAAAAATCCAAGTCTAAGAAATCTTTAGTTTTTGCGGAGTTAATGTGTGACTTCCCACATGCTGACACGGAAACTGTGGCGGAGGAGCCCATTGCGGATGAATCCTTGTTTCTAATCAGCACTTTAGATCCGTGGTATGGGGATATCATCGTTTATCTCCAGACCCAATCCTTTCGGCCAGAAATTTCAAGGTCAGAATGTCGAAAAATTCGATTCCAGTCCCAACAATTCAGGATTATTGGAGATACTCTTTATCGCCATGGGCCGAACTCTGTTTTTCAACATTGCTTAACTCACAAGGAAGCTGAAAGGGTTCTAAATGACTGTCACTCTGGAGCTTGTGGCAGTCATATGTCTGGGTTTGCCACAGCCCAAAAGATATTGCGCGCTGGCTACTTCTGGCCGTCTTTATTTAAAGATTGTATTATGGCGGTCCGAAAATGCCACAACTACCAAATTTTTTATCGAAAGATGCGCGCTCCACCTGCTCCTCTCCACCCTATAATTGTCGTTGGTCCTTTCACCAAATGGGGTATCGATTTTATTACATGTAACCCTCACTCGGCCGGGGGGCATGCGTATATCATCCTTGCAGTAGATTATTTTACCAAGTGGGCCGAGGTGATGCCTAGATTTGAGGCAGACGGAAAGACAGCTGCAATTTTCGTGTTCAATCATATAATTGCTAGGTTTGGTGTCCCACAAGCGATAATCACCGATCATGGGCGCCATTTTCCAAACATTATGATGACCGAACTTACAGGCCAGCTTGGTTTACGTCACAATAGTTCAACCCCTTATTATCCACAAGCGAATGGTCTGGTTGAATCCATCAACAAAGTTTTAGTTATCATGATCCGACGAATCATTGGGATTCATCGGTCGAATTGGCACAACATGTTATTTTCAGCGCTTTGGGCGTACCGAACTTCAGTAAAAACATCAACAGGGTTCACTCCTTTCCAACTAGTCTATGGTTTGGAAGCTGTGTTACCCATTGAATGCGAAATCTCGTCACTGCAAATGGCCATCGAGTTACTTCCAGCCACTTCCGAAGAGGAAAATCATTTGTTATACTTGGCTCAATTAGATGAGAATCGACATGATGTTGCATTGGCGATCGAGACTCACGCAAAACGCATGAAAGCTCAGTATGATCAAAATGTGACCCCTCGAAATTTTTCAGAAGGAGATCTAGTCTTAGTTTACGATCAAGCTAATGATAAATTAGGCACTGGAAAATTCGTTCCTATGTGGCATGGTCCCTATGTTGTCAAGCGAAAGCTAGCCAAAGGGGCCTATGAATTGGTAGACTTTGACGGGGACTCTTTGGGTAAACCCAGAAATGGTCTTTACTTGAAGAGGTATTATGCTTAAAGGATGGGTATGGAGATTTTTTAGTTAGGATAGTTTTTCTTTCTAGCTGGTGTGTTTTAGTTTAAACAGTGTGCTTAGCTTACAGAGTGTTTTTTCGTCATTATTCCTGCTTATCCTGGTTTTACTCTTGATATTGCAGATGTCGATGCCTCTCCAAACATACATTGGTTTCGCTGATGGTGCTTGTCGTAATACACGGAACATCTCTTCCGCAGCTTGGGTTATCTATTCGCCCTCTGACGAGTTAGTATCTATGCATGGGGTAAGCCACAGTCAAACAACGAACAACATTGCCAAGTATAGTGCAGTGATTGAGTTATTATCTGAATCTGTTTCATTTGGGATTCGGAGTTTGATAGTGAGTTTAGATTCTGAACTCATTGTATTACAGCTTAATAGAGTGTATGCCATTAGAAATCCAGTGTTATTAAGATTATTTTTAAGAGTGCGTCTCTTGGAACGTGAATTTGATTATATTGAATATCAGCATATTCCAAGATCTTTAAATACATTAGCAGATGTAATTGCTTCTCGAATGTTAAATAGACATTTGCAATAATCATACATGTAAATTTAAAACCATTCCATAACATGATTTACAAGATAAGCCGGTAATAATGATATATATATAGGAGTGTGTCAAAAATACATCGTCCTCGATCATAGGTTGAAAAACACCTTATGATCGGCAAAAATGATAAGTACAAAAAACAAAAATGTCACATGTGCCCACAATAGGCGATCATCCTATCACTGGTGATGATCTCTATAAGAAACTACTGCACGAGCCACCTTGCAAAGGAACCTCCTAAAAGGTCCCGAGACCCCAATCACATAGCGCTGAAGTCGACGAGGAATGTCATCTATAGTGGTCTCCGGAATATCTCCTGTAAAGCGCTCGAGATGACCCTCCAACTCGGCCAAAACCTCTGCTGATTCGTCCTGTGGGGCTGGCGCGGGTGCAACTGGTTGCTTCCTCTCGAAAGGCCAGAGAGCGGCTGGTCGCTGTGGACCCACATCTGCATTTGAAATTTTTACTATCAGTTTTGAGACGATGGAAAAATAATAAAAAAAATTAAAATAGGAAAAATGTTGAAAAGGATTTTACCTTAATCATCCCACTGCTCTCCTGGTGGAAGAACCATGTCTGGGTCACCACGAAAATCTAGCCCAGCGTAAGGGAAGTCCTGAATAGAAAAGACCTAGTTTTCCATCCATTGGAAATACTCAGGTTTGAATCGAGCAACCTCTGTCCTCTCGTCCGGGTGACGGGCCATAACTGCAACCCATCGCATCAGTTTAGGCTCTCGAGGAAGCCCAGCTCCAAAAGTAAGGTGCTGCGGGATCAACATAGGAACCCTCTCCAGGCCAAAACTCACAACCAAAGCCCCATAACCAAAGGTCTTTAGTCGTCCGTTCTTGGCCCTGGTTAGTTGGCCTTTCACATTGGCCAACACAGCATCGCACCAGTTGAAGATGGTGCCTCGAAAGCAATCAACTGCCATACGCATCTGGGTTCCGGTGGCAATATGTAATGCGGCAGCCCCGCAAAGTCTAGTGACAGTGAATGCAATCACCATGAGCTCAGGACGGGATATGGTCTTTATGTCTATCCCTTTGTCTCTAGCCTGGCTGTTGCAGTACTCTAGCCGGAGGCTATCGACAGACTAGCCACCTGCCCTAGCCCCAAACAGAGTCAAGTCTTCGCCTCTCCCACCTGCCCTAGCCCCAAACAGAGTCAATTCTTTGCCTCTCTTAGGCAAACCAGTCAAGAAATATATGTCTGCCAGCTCGATTTCGAGCTGGTGGCCGCCAATGAAGAAGCACTGGTCCTGTACGCTCCATCTGTCAACCAACCACTGTAAGAAATCCACCTGAACCCTCATGCCAGGAATGGCCCAGAATTTGTACAAGCCGCATGCCCTCAAAGCATCAAGTGAAGGCTGATGATTCCATGCGGTGGCATCCACGTCCTCATGCTCTCGTTCACGCCAATCCAACATGATGTACTCTCTGCATCAAGTATAAGGATAAATTAAATTGCTAGAAATTATTTTGATTGGTCCATTTTTGAGAATGTTTGGGTTAAAAACCCTTGCGACGGGGACCGCACCCTCCGGGTTAGACACAGTACGTGGGACCACACTTTGTCTACATGGAAGGTGCGAACCCCGAGCTTTTTCCCAATGGAGAAAAAGTCGGGGTCCGCAGGCCAGCAGCGGTAAACCTGCGGGCCCCCGTGCGTGGGTTTTATGCCTAAAAACCCTCCCAAAAATGAAAATAAATGACTAAAACAAAAAATGAAACGGTTAAAAATGAAGAGTAGGATGATGTGGATTACCTAGAGAAGACAGCATTCGATTCCGACGGTTGGATTTTCTGCAATCTTCACGGGAAGTTTTCTGAGCAAAAGCACTATTTTCTCACCCAAAACTCAAACGGTAAAAATGAATTGACAAAGGCCCTTTTTATAAGTTTTTTGAGTAAATAAATTGCAAATTTGTTTATGTTTCACTTTGAAAAGGTATTTTTGCGACATTTTTATCCATTTCAAACAGGTATGAGTAATGTTTGTGCTTTTGTGCAGGATAACGGATTATTCAGGTGAAATCTATCATTTTCGACAAAAAAACATTTAGTGTCACCTTTAAGCTCTTTTCTGACTCCTGAAACATGAAAAGATTGCCGAGTATTTCTTTTAAACTCGTTAAAATGGAATTAAAAGACAGTCCACTTACAGCTCTTTTCCGACCGTAAAAATATGAAAAGATTGCCGGATTTTTGTCGTTTCAAATTCAATATTGGTTATAAAACGACGTGTCGTTGATCGATTTTTTACTTTTTCGGATCAAGGGCACTAATGACGAAAAGTACTCCTTGGTTGTAAAAGATCAAGCGGTTCTCGCAAGTATTATTTTATACTTTTTCGGGCTTGGGAGACACAAATTTACGAAAGAGGTCAACCCTGGAGTCTTCTTAAGTTTTTTCAGACTCTCTAAAATTGAAAAACGCCGAGTTTCTCCTATACTGGACTCGTTAAAATTTCACAGTAAAGGACCTGTTCAATTACAAACAGGAACGAACCA
Source organism: Pinus tabuliformis (assembly GCA_031772625.1). Taxonomy (NCBI): domain Eukaryota; kingdom Viridiplantae; phylum Streptophyta; class Pinopsida; order Pinales; family Pinaceae; genus Pinus; species Pinus tabuliformis. Next base: position 901,231,306 of record CM062807.1, read on the forward strand.
CTCCTTCTTAGGGTTCGAATTTAAACTAAGTTGGACTTATCCAAAGGATGAGCTTATAATCAAGCAAATGTTATCCTCCTCAAGCTTGTCAAAAATAAAGAGGTACTTGCCATAAATGGTGGGGGAAAAGAGAGAAAAATGAGCCTGTTTATCATACTTTGTAACCACTCTTGAACACGACATTTTCATTCACCTGGGTTGGGAAATCCTTTGCCTAACAGTTGATCAAACCACATTGAAAGTCTTCAGCCGGTTTCTGGGTATTAACTTTGGGTCAATTGTCACCAAACCATCTGTCGTGTCGTTATGTGTTCAAGAGGTCACTGCCAATAAGCCATTCATCTGCAAAATATCTGTCATCCATCTTGACCATCCCTGAGTTAGTCCTTTCAACTAAATTTCTTCAACTTGATCTATGATTTCGTGTTGTGGGCTTGCCTACGACGGATCGCTTTCTATCGACATCAGCTCATTATCTAGAAAGATGATCTAGAAATCGTCAGTACCTTGAGATCTGCATGCCTCAATGGCAGGTTTCTTGCCTTTGACGATAGTTTGCATCATTGACTTTCAATCAAAGCATTCTGTGACATGTTCGACATCAACACATTTATTCACATCTCATGGATTGTACTGGGTACTTTGAGAGCCATTGACATCAATGGTGGTTTCTCTCACACTTGTTAACAGTTTACATCATTGACTAGTAATCAAGTGGTTTCTACCATGTTTGACATCAACACATTCATTCGCATGGATAGAATCGTACTGTTTAGGGAAGTAGAAATGAAGACCCTGGATCTAGTTTCCATAATCCAGGCTACGAGGAATTTTGTATTCATTATATAATGGACTATTCATAAACAGATGGTTGCGTCCATACTGTGTCCACCTGAGTCTATACTTGTGATGTTTTACAAGATCATTCCTATATCAGAGCAGTAGTTAGTTTTTCTAGTCAGTTTTGATCTGAGTATGGGAATGCCTACCTCAGCAATGATATGATCTCATATATATATATATATATCTATATATATATATATATATATATATATATATATATATATATATATATATATATATATATATATATATATATATATATATATATATATATATATATATATCTTGCATTGAATGTTTTTACAGGTTCCGACCGGGCTCTCCACAAGATGATCCTCGAAATGATAAAGTACTTCACTCTTCCTAAATGATCAATGAAATCCTCATCTACTACAGACTTCGCACTTTAGGGGGCAATCTGTTACACAAAAATATCGTCACCATGATTATTTGCAGTCAGTATGGGTCTATCATCACTTGTACTGTCCTCCTAAGAAAGTCTCAGACCTCAGCTCTTCAATTCAAGCTTTGGAAATGAGAGAAAGACATTAAAAATCAATGTAACTCTGGTTCCGCACTTTCTCTCACTGTCACCTGCGGTCCCGCACCTTCTGTTTACAAAAACTGCGGACCTGCCCGCTCTGTCCCTAACGGTGTAGGTGCGGACCCCTGTGAAAGCCAAAAGGCGCAAGTTTTATCTTAAAAAACTCACTTTGGGTTAATTCTAGAGGATTCTAGAAGGAATTTTGACGTGGATTGTTCGCTCTGAGGTGGTTCATGCATCCCAAAAGAGAAGGAGCTAATCCCTTGATGAGAGGAGCTATCCCTTTGAAGGAGGACTTAGTAACCTCCCTCCATTGCACTATAAATACAGGCATTGGGCTAGTTGCTAAGGAGTTTAGAAGCTGAACATTTTTTAGGGTAAATGCTGGTGAAATCAAGACTTCCTAGTTGAGCTTAAGAGGAGAGATCACATACCTTTTTGGCTTCATTGGGGAGCGAGTGAAACTTGTCAAAGTAGAGGAGACTTCTTGCTGGACCCTGGAAGGAGCTTGTATAGCGTCACGGCAAAGGTTGTAAAGTTCTTCTTCTTTTGAATTAATACAATCAAACTCATTTTTCTCAACAAGTATCTTATGTTATTTGTTTCATGGACTCCTTGACTTTCATGTTAAATATGTTTTATAATATTGGCTTTTCAGGTGCTATTTAATTTGTTTGCCTTGTTTGTGTTTGCAGATTCGTGACAAAGGAGCTCATTTGGATCAAAGGAGCGAGGGCATCCACAAACTTGCGTTGGACCTAAGGTAGGCCCTAAAAACACTTGTTTGCCATTGTTTATAAAAGCATATTTAGAGAAAGATAGTGTCTGGTTGGTTTGCTTGTCATTAGGTCTTCTTTAGATTCTAGGAAGGTCTATCTTGTCTGCAAGATCGACTTATTCCGTGTGACACACACTATTATACAAAAGCAACCATGCAAGATTACCTAAGCATAGTAATTTTTGAGATAAAGCCCATTCTGGGGCTTGTCTAAGGGATTGGCCTCATAGGCCCCTTTCTGTAACATGTGTTTAACAATGTAGGGCCCATGCCACATGGGTTCGAACTTGCTTGCCCCCAACTTATCATTAGCCTGACCATACAGAAGAACCAAATTGCCCTCAGAAAAAGCTCGATGGGAGACAAACTGATCAAAATGGGGCTTGACCTACTTTTTCTGTGCTTCGATGACCAATGCAGCAAGACGGAAATTTCCATCAAGTCGTTCTAGGTACAAGAGACACTCTTCCTGAGGTGAGGTCTAGGGGAGAAGTTTGACAGCCAGCTTGAGGGATGGAATTTCACACTCAATCAGTAAATTTGCTTCCAGACCGTAGATTAGATGGAACGGTGTGAATCCAGTTGTGTCCTTGGTCGAGGTTTGGTAAGCCCATAGAGCTAAAAAGAGCTTGAGATGCCAATTTGACTTATGCATCCCAATGGTGTGTTGAAGCATTGTAACCAAAACTTTGTTCACAACTTCAATTTGGCCAATGGCCAGAGGGTAGTACAGGGTTGATCCATCATGGCGCAAGCCTAGCATAGAAGTCAACTCAGTCATCATGTAATCTCGGAAATGGGAGACACGGTCGGTGACAATGGCCTAAGGCACTCAAAACCTGGAAATAACATGATTGAATAGAAATTGAGTCGTCGTTTTACCATCCGCAGAGTATGTTGACATCACTTCGGCCCATTTGCTGAAATAGTCCACAGCAACGATAATATACCCATGCCCCCTCGGTCGAACGAGGGTTACAGGCCATATAGTCAATGCCCCATTTTGAAAAAGGACCGACGGTAATAACGAGGTGTAGGTGAATGGGAGGGGCACACATCTTACACTGATAAATTTTGGCACTCATGGCACTTGCGAACAGCAAGGATGCAATCATTGAAGATAGAGGGCCAAAAATAACCAGTGCGAAGGATTTTTTGAGCAGTAGCATATCTAGACAAGTGACCGCCACATGCACCAAAATGGTAGTCATTCAAGACTCTCTCACCCTCCTCAAGAGTGATACAGTGGTGAATAATTGAATCAACATCAATGTGGTATAACGTATCTCCAATGATACGGTAAGGTTGAGATTGATGCCGAATGCATCAACGATCATCCTTGGTCAATGTAGACCGAAAGGTGGATATCTGGAGATATACGATGATATCACCGTACCAAGGGTCAAGAGTGCTAATTAATAAAAGAGTCTCGTCTAGGAGCTGCTCATTGACACCAACAGGGAGAGAAACGAAGGGAAGGGAGCAAATCAAATCAGCGAAGACTAGTGACTTCTTGGATTTGGCAGTAGTGAACACCAAATCAAATTCTCAGAGGATAACAATCCACTTCAAATACTTTCCCCCCAGCAACTGACGAGTCAGGATGTAGGTCATGGGGTTGCATTCCGAAATCACAATGGTAGTGCGGAGTAGAATGTAATGCCGAAAGCGTTGAACAGCCTGTATGGCAGCCAAAGCCAACTTCTCAACATGAACATAATGCATTTCAGTGTCGAGGATATTGCAACTGAGGTAGTAAATAACATGTCCGTTGCCTTCATCATCATCTTGTACCAACACCATAGCGATGGTACTAGAGGCTGCAGCTAGATAAAGGAAGTAATCACAATGATAGTTCGGGGGATGCAACAAAGGAGAATTTATGAGGATAGCCTTTAGGTCATTGAAAGACTTTTGAGTAGCCTCATCCAAAACAAACAGGGTTCCTTGCTTGAGAAACCGAGTGAACCCTGAAGCTAGCTCAGCATAGTTCAGTATGAAACGACGGAGGAAATTTGCTTTTCCCTACAGACTCTACAGTTGATGCAATGAAGATGGAGGGGGTAAATTAACTATGGCCTCAACTTTAAGAGGATCAAGGCGAATGCCTTCTTTTGAAACGATAAAGCCAAGGATCATCTGGATTTGAAATAGAAGACCCATTTATGTGGATTCAGCCAGATGTTGTAGTGTCTATAACGAAGAAAAAATTGTTGGAGATGATCAGGGTGATCATGGCGTTTACGAGAATGAGCGGGGAGATCATCCAAGTAAGGTTGAACGATGTTTTGAATGTCGTGGAACGCATAAGACATTGCTCTCTGAAATGTGGCCCCATCATTCTTAAGGCCAAAAGGGAGCTTTTTATACATGAAGGTCCCCAACGGATAGATAAAGGTTGTCCTAGCTTGATCAACGGCACAATGTTTATCTAGTTGTAGCTAGAAAAACTGTCCATAAAGGAAAAAAATTCGCTCCCATCACATTGATCAATGACCTGGTCAATGAAGGGAGTGGGGTAATTATCCTTAGGATAGGCACGATTGAGATCATGGTAATTGACGCAAACACGTATAGTGCCTTGTTTCTTTGTCACCAGTACAATATTCGACACCCAACTAGTAAGAGGGATCGAATAAATTAATACAGCTTTCAGAAGTTTTTCAACTTCAACCTTAATGGCGGCTGCTTTTCTAGGGTTCACTGGAAGAAGTCGTTGGTGAACAGGCTTCGCATGAGGATAAGTTGGAATCTCATGCATGACTATACTTGGGTCAATGCTGGGCATTTCTTCATATGACCATGTAAAAACATCCTGGAACTCTTGGAACAGATGAGTATAGATCTTGATCTCTTCTGGAGAACAAGTTACCCCGATATGGACATTTTCAATGACACCAGGTTTGATAGAAATATCAATTGGCATCGTTTGGGTAATGTTACCCATGTTCCCTTCCAACCAAACTTCATGAGTCATGATCTGCGTCTAAGGTGGTAGGGATGGGAACTGAGAGGAGAATTCCTCGAGACAAGTATACATGACTGTCGGGCCAGGAAAAAAATAGGAACGATGATGAGTTTCGTTCAAAGGTACTTCCTCTAGAGACATTACTTACATGATACTTTCATCTGAAAGGAAGGTCTCTGCTAAGGGGTCGGGAGATTCTGAAGAACCAAGCCACGAGGATTGAGAATATGCATCGAGATATGTTCTCGAAATAGGATGATCAGAGGATACCGAAGGTGAAGCCGAAACAATTTCCACGTAATAAATTTTGATGGGACTCAACAGCATAACCTCGCCCCATGTATCAACAAGATCTGGTGAAGGAATGACCCAAGGATCAGACTTGACCGAAATCATGTTGACAGAGGCAACACAAGGAGGTAGAAATGCAAATATGCCCATCAAGGCAGGATCTTTAAAAAGTCCTGCCCCCACACTCTCATAAGAAGCACCGGTGTGCCTAACATATGGAACATTTTCATCCGAGGAGGAAGAGGCAAAGAAGGACAGTTGGTTGACTGTGACTATTTTCCCTTGATAGGGAAAACGAATCACATGGAAAAGGGAGGAGGCTACAGCATGCATAGCATGGGTCTAGCTTCGTCCGAGTAGAAGATTGTAGTTAAGATTAGCATCAACGATCTCTACTTCGATGTGTATTGTCTTGCCCTCCAAAGTAATGGCAAGGTTGAGAAGGACATTGAATGGTCGGGAATCACGCCCGTCAAAAGCTTCCAAAGTGTTAGGGTACTGGTTCAGAGTAGGAGAACCAATTGCCTTCCAAACCATTCATAGGACCGTCAATGATGAAGGTGCCTCTACCTGCATCATGGTTGTGGTGCAAGAAAATTCTCAATGCGAACACAAAAAATTCCTCTAGCCCAAGAGAGCGGGTCTAGCCACAAATAAACAATCTATGGAAAATATCCTTAAGATAGAATCAATTAAGAGGGCCTACCTCTTATAACATTATTCCGCTTGGTGATGATCTTGCTTCCTCACTCTAGCTATCTTCCGTTTCCTCCCTTCGAATACCTAAAACAAGCAAACAACAACAACAAAAAATCTGATAACATACAATATTGTATTCAGCCTACTTAATAGGTCAAGGAACATTAAGCCATAAAGATGTAAGATGACACTTCATGTAGGAAATCAATCAATAGTTGCATTTATATAAATCAGAAAGATATTACAATCGGTGCCTTGACGTTGTTGGTCTCCTCCGACGTATCCAGGTTCCCACACTTCTGCTAACACTTTATGGATAGCCTCAACAATGAAGGTTTTAAGGCCTCTTTTCCTCTAGTCTCAAACCAAACCAAAACCACACTATTCTCCCTCAAACATACACTAGAAAGCTATAATCTATAGATAATTTGTTGATTATTCAAACTTACTCCAAAACTCCAACTAGCTTTTGCTTGGGAAAAAGAGAAGTTTATATAGCTTGGATGGATGGGAGATGGTTCCTCTCATCATGGGAAGGTCTTATCTCTTGAGTTTGTTCCATCCTAATAGGGGAAAGGAGCCCAAACTAACTTTCTCGGCCCCATCTAGCCCAACCATCTACCATAATTCCATTACGAAGCTTCTAGAAATGGAAGCTTTGGCTCCTTATTTAAAAAACCTTCCAAAAGAGGATTAGCGCGACTGGAAAAGGGCTCAATCGCTCCATATGGCATGAGGGCTAGTTTTAATCTTTGTAAATCAGTGCGAGGAGGAAACTGTTCAGTAGCACTGGTCTTGTAAACTGGGATAAAGAGAAGATTCTTGGGAAGTGATGTAAATGGGAATCATTCTGCTCATGAAGAGGGACATATTGGGAGTTTCTTCATGATGGGAAAGCATGTCGGGTTCACTATAGATGTCCTCCAGGATCGTGGACAGAGGACAGTGACAGTGAAAAAATGTTGTGTAACAAGACTTGGTTTTGAAATGGGATAAAGTGCATGAGGAGAAAGGAAAACATAACAAATTTCACAAACTCTGACTTGGTCCCTTTCAGATTTTTGAGAAGATAGGTCCATCAAATTTTATCTTGCAAGACTTGCAAGGGAAGAAAGAAATTCATCCCGTCAATGGAATTATTCTCAAAAAATATTTTTTTTAGAAAGAACATATGGTCTCTTGTATCATATGTACAAAAAAAAAACATTATATTCAAGTTAGTTTTTAGATGTTAAGTAGTACACTTTTGAAGTATATATTGGAAGTTTCTCTTTATTATTCAAATTTTGTCTTATTCAAGAGACAATTTGGAAAGAAAACAGTAAATTGAAATCTAGTATTGCATCTATTTTAAAACTTTGAAATGCAATAACTATTTAATTGTGAAATATTTTGGCTGAAAACTCTTAGAAAAATCTAGTTGTTTTAAAATTGGTCTCGAAAAGTTATTTTTATAAAAGCAAAGATTATTATGCAGCTCTAACATATTTAACTCAAATGGTCATCCAAAACTCTTGAGGAGTAAATGAAACCTCCCCATCCATTAATTTTAAATTTTTTAGAGTGTAATTCAAAAATATAAAAAAACTTAAAAGTTAAGAGGTCTCATCATGAGCCTGCTTATCATGTTCATAGGAAACTAATAACATTGACATTATCACTATTGGAAACCACACCAAGATGATGGCTTATAGTCACAAGACTACAAGACAAGAGGTCTCATTACGAGTCGACTTGTTCAATTTTATTATAACTTGTGAATGACATTATCATCATCTCACCACCAAACTAGGATAATGGCTTTTAAGGAAAAAATAAAAATAAAAAAGAATACAAAGAGATTATTACCTCTAAAAAGGTTGTTATTATATGGATGGGATACCGGTTCGTTTTGTTAAATGGTAACCCTGTCGAGGCTATGAACTCTTGTTGGCAGCAGTGGCTCTACCAATGACAAATAAGTGTATTCTATATGCTAAGCTCCTAATAATCCTTACTTTATTTGTCCAACCTATTAGTAACTAATTTACGCAATCAAGATTTTTATCTATAATAAACCCTGAGAATCTTTACGATAAAATAAGTTACTTCACTTCAAAGCTATCTATATCAAACTAGATTTCGATCATTTTCAACTTTCTAAAGAAATTTCTTGATAAAGATTAAGATCTCATTATTATTACAGAGATAATTGTTTCGACCAGTGTGTCGCAAATTGTTGTGGTACTCAACAACCCCCATTATTTCTAGACATAGAATAGGAAATAATGGGGACCCTTTTAAATTTTTAACAAATAAATCCTTTATTGTTTCCATAAAACAATATTTTTCATTATTTTTCCCTTATAAATCAAACAAGAAAGTCTTTAAATTATAGATATATTGCTAAATTAAAACCTTTTAGGACTAGGAGTCTTTCCTTTGTTTTTAGAAAATAAATACAAATCTTAGAAAGCCTGTTTGATATAATTTCCATTAAAAAACCTTTTAAAACTATTCCCGAAATGTTTATAAAGTCCATATCAATGAATAAAGAAAATATCATTAAAAACCCGACCCACTAAGGCTACAAGTGAGTAGTTATCAGCATATTGGTGTCGGTGAGTTCCAAATTTACACCATCATAATCTCACCGATAATGAAATGTCTATCACAACTTTCCTGAATGCAAATTCTCTAATCTCATTTCTCTCGATCATAAAACACCATTGGAAAATGTCGATTGCGATATCGCACTTTGTCAAATAACGGTATTTCATTCTGTCAATTGACAGATGTCAATACCACATTCTGTTTACTCTCACCCTTCCAATATTTCATATCCCGCATTTATATTTGAGATCATACCAATGTAAGATCGGGAAATCGCAAAATCGCAAGTTATGCTTGTATTATCTAAACAGAAAAATGTTGATAGTACTAATATTCGATATAATGACAGGTGTCATCATTGTGAAAATTCTATCACTACAACAACTGATTTATTTTTCCTACTTATTTCCCAATAAATTATTTACGAAAAATCCTTCAGTAAACATTCAAATAAATTACGTTGCAGATATCACACCATAATATAGAAACAAACACATGCACAAGAATCAACACATCAACATAGATATTTTGGACAAATGTCCCTGGAAAAAACCCAATGCGGGAAAACCGGTGCAGCAGAGGAGGATTTTATTATTCAACAATTCTTCAGTACAACTAAGTGCCAAACTAGCTTACCCAACAGAGAACAAATTCTCTAGCACTTCTCCCAATCTCATCGCTACGCTTACTGGACTCTACGCAGCTCCCAGACCCTCTGCGTCAGCTCCTGCCTCTCTACGTTAGCACTGGGCCTCTCTGCATCACTCACACAGGCCTTCTAGTGACTGCGCAGTCTGTTGCCTCTGTGTCTCCCTCTCCAACCTTTGCATTGGTCTTTTAGTGTTGTTCCCGACTCTCTGTTTCATACCCACTGCCTCCTGTTGCTCTCCAAACCACTATTTCAAATTTCTTAGCTAACCCTGCCCAGAAATCGAACTGACTGGTCTCCCTCAGTAGATCTTCCAACTGACCCTCAAGCCTCTTCTTATACTTTTCCATTTGCTCCTTCAACGACCAAGATTAAATCTCTAATCAACGGCTAAGATTAGATTTGGCTTGATCCATGACTTTCGAAACCTTCTAACCCAGTTTTATATTAATACACATTAATATTTTATTTTTCCTGAGTTTAGACTTAGGAACTCCATTAAAAATATTGATTATTTTAATATCTCTCAAACTAGTTAGAATCTTCCGAAACCATTTTTGGGACTTGGGGATCTCATGTGCTTTAGCCTCTCCACCGGTTTTCATGGCTAGAGCACATCCGATGCTACCCCAAATCAACACTCCCTCTTAGCGAGGACTATGTTATAGTAATACTCCACACTGAGCATTACTCTGATCATACGGCATCGGTACCTGTGTTGATGCTAAGCCTCCCTGCCCAACATCCTTTGCACTGGTGCATCATATATTGACACCCATGGCTCTATCACTGCTACTGCTACATCTGTACTGCAGCTCCCTCTGCATCCGTGCCGCTACTGGTCCATCTTCCCAACACTGCATCTTCATTTCAACTCCCTTTGCATCTGTGTTGTTGTTGGTCCTTCTTCCCAACAGTGCATCTACACTACAAACTCCGCCTCATCATGCTGCATCGTGCTACTACTACCTACTACTACACTGCAACATCATACCCATTTCTACTACTAAAATGGATTCTTTATCATCCCCATATTCTCCCTGAAATAATCAAACTTGGTTCTTCCAAGGGCCTTGGTAAGGATGTCTGCCACATGTTCTCTTGTAGGAGTGTAACTCAACTGTACAGCTTCTCATTGGACACAGTCTCTGACAAAGTGATACCCAATATCAATATGCTTTGACCGATCGTGAAACACTGGATTCTCAGAGAGCTTGATGCAATTCTGATTAGCACACATGATCCTGGTCGCCTCCATCTTTCTTCTGAATAGGTTCACAAGCAGTTTTCTAAGCCAAATGGCCTCACACAAAGCTATTCTCGTAACCATATATTCTGCCTCTGCTAAGCTCAAAGCCACGAATTTTTGTTTCCTACTGCACCATGAGGTCATTCCTGATCTAATGTTGAAATAGTACCCAAAGGTACTTTTCCGATCCCCTAAACTTCCAGCCCAATCTGCATCAGTAAATCCACTCAATTTGATATCCTTACTCCTGGTGTACAAGAGTCCATAATCAACTGTTCCATGTATATATCTGAGAATATGTTTGATTGTTGCCCATTGTGCCCTCTTTGGTTCCATCATGAACTGATTAAGGGTGTTGAAAGTGTAACAAATGTCTGTCCTGGTATTTACCAAATACATCAGGGGCCCTATGAGTTTCCTATATAAGGTGGGATCAACATCCTTGTCTTCTGATGCATCAATTTTCTTCCAGTTGGTGATCATTATAGTAGCCATGGGTCTACAATCTTCCATCCTGAATCTATTCAGGATTTCAGTAGCATATCTCCCTTTCCCAAGGAAGATCTCCCCCTTTTGCTGCCAAACTTCCAACCCCGGGAAATAATGCATTCGTCCCAAATCCTTCATGTCGAATTTTGTGGCTAGATTTTCTTGCAGTCCCCAATGAGCCTAGATGATCCTGTTAGGAAGAGATCATCCACATATAATACTAGGATTAGAGGCTCATTCTCTACAACCAGATGGTAGAGATTTGGATCTGGGTCACTCTTGACAAATCCCATCTTTTGCAAGTAGCCATCAATTCAAACATACCATGCTCTAGGTGCCTGTTTCAGCCCATACAAGGCTTTCTCCAATCTGGATACATGAGAGTTCTTCTCATGTGTCTCAAAGCCCTCTAGTTGTTCAATGTGTACCTCTTCTTCTATCACCCCGTTCAGAAAGGTCATTTTGACATCCATCTGATGAATCTCCCACCCCATTTGTGTTGCAAGAGATATCACGTTTCTAATAGATGTATACCTGGCTACCAGGGTGAAGGTCTCTTCGTAGTCAACTCCTTCCTTCTAAGCATACCCCTTAGCCACAAACCTGGCTTTGTATTTTTCAACACTGCCGTCTGTAGCATATTTAGTCTTGTAGATCCATCTCGAACCTACCATCGATCTATCTTAAGGCCTTGTCACTACCTCCCATACATCGTTCACCATTATGGAGTGGTACTCCTCTACCATCGCATCCAACCAAACTTGATGTTGAGAAGCCTCCTGAAAACCGGCAGGCTCCCCATCCTGAGCTACTAATGTCTGATATCTATCTCGTTGTTTTTGCTCCCTCTTATTATTGCTTGGTGCACTGATGAAGTCCTATGCATCTCACAGAATCTGACAAAGTTCCCTTCTCGTTCTTCCTCTGCCAAAAGGTGCTTCTATTAGCTCCTCCTCATCCTATGATTCTTCCTGATCTGAGGAAGAATTCTTTACTTCTATTGGTTGAAGAGGTTTGACCAACGACTCCTCTTTTCATTGCTCCTCATAAGGCATTTCTCGAGATTTTCTTAAAGCCTTGTCCTCCATGAACTATACATCTCGTCGAACTACTACCTTCCTACTCCTTGGAATATAGATTTTGTATGCCTTAGTGTTCTCGCTATATCCCACAAGATATCCTTTCTTTGCAGTTTGATCTAGCTTATTCCTCTTTTCCTCGAGCATGCGCCAATATGCTAAGCTCCCAATTATCCTGGAATGACTGACTTCAGGCGTCTTCCCTGTGAAGACTTTCTATGGAGTGATCTTGCCCAATGCCCAATGAGTAGTTCTATTCTGAACATAGACTGTCGTGTACAAGAATTTTGGGATATCCTAATCATACATCATGGCCCTAGCTGCTTCTATGATCGTCTTGTTCTTCCTTTTTGTTACTCCATTCTGCTCCGGATTGTAAGGAGTTGTCCACTCTCTTATGATGCCATCCTTAGTGAAAAAATCAGTGAAGTCCTTATTGACATACTCTCCACCATTATCTAAGCGCAAAACTTTTATTTTCTTCCCAGTCAGATTCTCCACCAGAGCCTTGAACTCTTTGAATCGACAGAAAACCTTGTCCTTGGTTTTCAGAAAATAAATCCACATTTTCCATGAGTGGTCATCAATGAAGGTTACGAAGTACTTGGCACCACTAAGAGATTTTGTGGACATAGGTCCATAGATATCTAAGTGTATCAATCCTAGTACACTCTTGGCCCTTTTTTACTTCTAGGAAATGTTGCTTTAGCATACTTTCCAGAAGCACATCCTCTGCATACAACATCTCGTTCCGTACTAAGATCTGGAACTCTTGTTACATTATTCTTGAGAATTCTCAAAGCCCCGTGGTGCAAATGTCCCATTCTTCTGTGCCATAGTTCGTTCAAGTCCTTGTCTTCGTGACTGCCTGTTAGTGCCATTGGTGATTCTAGTTGTAATCTGTACAACCTGTTACTTTTGATCCCGATCTGCACTTTCCTTTTCTAGCTTGGGTTTTTGACGTATACTTTCTCCTTAATGAAGAAAACATCATAGAATTTGCCTTGAATTTGGGATACGAAAAGTAATTTCATCCCAAATCTTGATACATGATGCATCACATTGGCAGCACAGAACTGCTCTCTCGTTTCTGTTTGAAAAACTACGATACCCCTCCCTATTGGACTACACTTTTCCTTGTTCCCCATGGTGATCTAAAATTTCATCCTCTCCTCCTAATAATCTGAGAAACATTCTTTGATTCTTGACATATTCCAAGAGGCTCCATTGTCTATATACCATACTTCTGACGATGCAAATTAAGTCACACAAGCCACTTCTTCTTCCAGCCTTGAAGCCAACTTAGAGAAATTGAAATTACTATCTCTTGTGCAATTTTCTGAAAATCTATGTGAGTCTCCTGGCGTAGATGCCTCTGCATCATGGTCTCGACCCATAATTGATTTTCCCTTCCTGTCTCTGATTACTTTCTCTGCTACCATGTGAAAATTTTATCACTGCAACAACTGATTTATTTTTCCTACTTATTTCCCAATAAATTATTTATGAAAAATCCTTCAATAAACATTAAAATAAGTTATGTTGCACATATCACACCATAATTATTAAACAAACACATGCACAAGAATCAACACATCAACACAGATATTTTGGACAAATGTCCCCGGAAAAAATCCAATGCGAGAAAATCAGTGCAACAAAGGAGGATTTTGTTATTCAGCAATTCTTCTGTACAATTGGGTGCCAAACTGGCTTACCCAACAAAGAAAAAATTCTCCAGCACATCTCCTGATCTCATCATCAAGCTTACTGGCCTCTACACAGCTCCCAGACCCTCTGTGTCATCTCCTTCCTCTATGCATCAGCACTGGGCCTCTTTGCATCACTCATGCAGGCCTTCTAGTGACTATGCAGTCTGTTGCCTTTGTGTATGCCTCTTCAATCTCTACGTTGGTCTTCTGGTGTTGTTCCCGACTCTCTGTTCCATACCCTCTGCCTCCTGCTGCTCTCCAGACCACTAGTTCGAATTTCTCAGCTAACCCCGCTCCAGAAATCAAACTGACTAGTCTCCCTCATTGTATCTTCCAACTGACCCTCAAGCATCTTCTTATACTTTTCCAATTGGTCCTTCAACAGTCGAGATTAAATCTCTAATCAACGGCTAAGATTAGATTTGGCTTGATCCATGACTTTTGGAACCTTGTAACCCAGGTTTATATTAATACCCATTAATATTTTATTTTTCCAAAGTTTAGACTTAGGAACTCCATTAAAAATAATAATTATTTTAATATCTCCCAAACCAGTTAGAATCTGCCCAAACCATTTCTGGGTCTTGGAGATCTCATGTGCTTTAGCCTCTCCACCAATTTTCATGGATAGATCACATCCGATACTACCCCAAATCAACAAGAATCACGTGAACAAATTCTCAAAATTAATGGCCTTTGTGTGTTTATGCTTTCGAGGTTTTCAAACGATTTGTAATAATTTCATATTATGTAGAAGGATTTATTCATTAAAACTTGCATTTGATTGATAATAATCTTCACGTTTTACGAGTTCTTGCTACTCATCTTGGTTTGTTTTTATAGGTAAATCCGATAAACAACAGTTACAGGATATCTCAAGGATAATCAAAGTAAAGAGAAAATTTGTAATTCAGCCTCAAGCAGTTTTACCTTCTAAAGAAATTCCTGAGATGGAGCCATTTTTTATAGATACTACATGCACTCTAGATGCAGGGTCTTCCTCTTGGGAGGTCATATACAAACTATTCGAAGATGAAAGCCCAGTAGTAGTAGTCAAATAGAGTGCTATTGCCAACGATCAATCCCCAAATGTTAGCACTCCATGGAATGACGTGACTAATTTGTTTCTACACAGAATTGATGATCGTCCTAAGATTCTACCTTATACCAACATGGTAAGATGGGTCATTGACCATCTAGATATCATAGATAGAATCTTTCTGCCTTTAAAAAAAAGACCATTATTGGATCTTTCAAAGCTAAAGATTTAAGGAAAATGTATCATGTACCATTGCCACAGAAGAAGTATGATACTCAATTTGCTCAAAAGTTCATGCAGGAGAATCTAAATCCAATAGACCTTATTAAAGAATGGAGAAGAGACCCAAGAAAACACAAGCGGGAAGACAAGGGTATGTATTCGTTAGCCTCTATTGTTGGTCCTTTCTCTCACATTTTTTCTATGATGTGTTGTCTCTATGGTTACCCAAATACACATAAATTCTCAAAGGAATGGGTGCCATTAATAGAATCCACTGCTAACGGCTATATCATGGATTGGGCGAACATTTTGTCCAATAATTTGACCACCCAAATCTGCAATTATAGGCAGAAGCGCAATGTTCTTGAGAGAACTTCTCCTCCTTTCTTCATGAGTGCCTATATCATGGACACTATTTTCTTTTCTTATGATTTCCCATCTCTAGGATGGAAATGGACAGTCTAGTACCCTACTCTTATACATGTTTATCTCGATATCCTATGGGAAACCAAATACCATGCTCATCTCTATAAAATCTGTCATGAAATCATCCTCCCTATCCACCAAGAGGTCTTTGGCAGCAAAGCACCTAGACTCACCGCTGAAGCTAATAAGGACTTAAAACCAATAGGAAAGTGGTTTGGGGAAGAAAAATTTACCTACATTCAAGTTTTTGGTAGCATTTCTCATCCTCATGTTTTACCCCTTTTTGTCCCAGATAAGTTATTAGCCAAAGAAATTTCCTATCAGACAGTGGGTCATGGTTTAACTAAAACGCTTAAGGAAGCCAAGAAAACTATTTGGCCCCCTTTTCCTATTTCCTGTGGTACTTACAAGTTGGAAAATTTCAAGCATGCTCTGTAAGAAATTGACCTAATTAAAGCCTTTAGTTTCCCTACCATTCCAAACAGGAAATATGACCCCAATGGTGTTGCTAAAGATGTGACAGCACAGGAAAGAATCAGACAGTTTTTGAATGAGTCTGATGATTTTGATGATTTATTTGAGATGGTCCCAGTTTATTCTATAGTTGAAAGAATGGCAACAGAACATTTTTCTCCTGAAGAATTGATTAAGTTTAATCAATATCGTAATCAGAGGAGATCTCATCTGCCGGATATTTTGTTAAGACGATCTCGTAGACTCTTGAGGCTGCAAATACATCATCCTCCTCGTTAAAGAATACAAACATTTCCCAATTCTCAAAAATAGCTACAGCAGTTGTTGAACATACAATAAAGTTCAAAGAATACAATCAATTGGATAAAGAATGGGAGGAGTTTAATCGTGTTTTGTCTACTGAAGAGGCTCAATATGTGGATACTTCAGTCAACACAGGAGCAGAGAAAAACTCAAAAAACAAAGGGACAACCTCGTTTACTGCTGAGGTTTCTAATACAACTACTGTTGAAATTCCCACAACAAATATTGTTCCTGAGACTCCTAAGAAAACTATTGTTGATGATATTTCTGATAAAAATATCGTTGTTGAGGATATGGAAATTATCCTGGCATTTCCTACTTCTAAGATAGTGTTGAAGATCAAAGAAATCCCCCCTCTGGATGTATTTTATAGTCCCAAGCATAAAGCAGTAATGAGAAGATCAAGGAAGAAGAGAAATCTAGATCAAGAACAAGCATCAGTCTTAAGCGACACTCCTTTTCAAGTTCTCTAGAAGGGACTTAAATCAACTCTGGATGAAGAATTGAATAGACTTTCACAATTCGCAAGAGCTTATGCTAGTACCACTATCGACAAGGTAGTAGAAATACAATTGCTTTTAAAAGAAAAACAGAGGATTTTACAGTTAGAACAGGATTTCCAGAATGAAAGGAAAGTAATTGACCAGCAATGGCAGGAAAAACTTGCCGAGTTACAAAAAGGTTTTAATGATTTAAAACTACAATTTGAATTTGAAGTCAAAGACAAAGATGAACTGCAATAGTTGCAACAAAAGATTAATCAGTTGAAAGAGAGTCCAAAATTGAATGAAGTCTTAAAGGAAGCAGAAGAGCTATACACTCTCACCAAAAAACAAGTTATCTTTTGTCACAAGTTAGTTTTAATTCATGATTTTTGCAGAGCCATTGATTCTTTGGTCAATCAGATGTCCAACCTGCGAACATTTTATGAGAAAATTGAAGAAAAATTCTCTGAACATGTAGATTGGCAAGACAGTGCTGAAGGGAGATCAACTGGTTTCCCTCGAATTGAAGAATAGCAGAAAGATATTGTTTTTCAGTGATTGGGACATCAAAATGAGAGAGGCAGAAATGGTTATTATCAGAACCAGAAATCTCACTTCAAACTTCACCGAATATATCAACGATACTTTGTTGCATGTCAATCTGATACAAGAATGCCCAAAGGACACTTTTCCAGATGTCAAAATTATAAAACAATCATGGCAAGAAGCATCCAACAAAAGGATTGAAGATATTCAGAGTTTATCAAAAATAAACCTTGAAGGTTATTGGCATTTCTTAGTGAAGCTGCATAGTTAGTGGCTAGTGTTGAGGTGTTTATCTAATGCAATGGTCTAAGTCCTTCCAGCACTCAATGATGCAGTATTCACGTGGCAGATACGTATGTAGCCAATTCACCCGCCCCCATCTAAAGACAATGAAGGATATATGTGGACTCAGAGAACAGATGCAGAATCAGCGTGGAGCACAGTCATGAGTTTCTTGTTGCAACAGATGCTATCTTTAGCTTTGATTTATTTTTAGCTTAATTTGTTAAAGTTTTTGGAGGCTTTTTAGTTTACTATTTTTGAAATATTTATAGGCTATTTAAATACAGTCATACATTGTCATACAGTCCTACATTGTCACTATTGATGTCGAGGATTGTATCCTGTGTGGTTATATATGAGATAATGAGTTCTTATATGTGATTGAGTATTAATCAACTAAATTATTTAATTATTTAATTAATTTAGTTATCTTATTATCTTCTTTTCATTAAAGTAGTTAACGATCTATATTGTTGCATGATTTGTGAGATCTTTTTATGAATTGGACATACATAAACCCTATTCTCGGGACGTAATTAGGATAGGTTTAATTACGATAAGTTTAATTAGTGATATCATCCTTTGCTTTTAAACCATTCCATTAGTCTCAGTTTGTTCCATATTATTCTACTATATCTCTTTAAAATGGGAAACTGGTTCCTTTATCCCCAGTCAGACACACCATTTTCAATGGAAAAGGAGTTTCCTTAAGCTCTCAGCTAGATGGTAATCCCCGATGTTGAGGCATCGATATTCCAGCCTTCAACAGTACTATAGTGGCCAAACTCGACACCCCTAAAGAATTTGACCTTAGATAGGTCCTCATTTTTCTTCTTCTCCCCTAATGAACCTTGTCCTTGACTGGGACCCTTTGATGCAAGGGCCTGATTATCTTCCACCTTCTCACCTTTCGACCCCTTACTATTGCTTCCACTAATGAAGGTCTTTACTTGTGCTTGCCTCATCTCTTCCTGCTGCAATTCTAACCACATCTTCTCCCACCTAGGTAGAGTATCTCGTCCCAAGATTCCTTTGAAAAAGATCTCACAGTCCTCTGAGACAATGTTCAATGCCAAACGCACAAGCTCTGTGTCTTGAGGTGCCTCTCCATGGCTGCAAGTTGATCTCGGGTTTCCTAAATCCTGGTGAGAAAGGGATCAATGTCTTCACACTTATACATGATAAGGGAAATTCCATGATAAGGGAAAGTCCAACCAAAAGAACTATTTATTGACATCCAAATCACAAGAGTAGAATTTCCAATCAATCTATGTACCAATATCACTCAGAACATAAACAACAAATTTATGTTCCCAAGAATATTGAAGTTTGCAGAATCCAGTCCTACAATAACTATTCATCACAAATTTCCAGAGATCAGAAGGTTCCACATTAGATTAATCTAGGATGGTCTGATCTATTCTCGGTACAACAATTTTTTCTATCACTCGGAGCATCATATCAGCTTGTATCAACAAACATGAAAGTTCAAAGATGAGAAGATATTCTCAGTAAGCTTTGAGGAAAAAGCTTCTTGAAGAGAGAGGAATTTTTATGAATATAATTCATATAAAAATAATAAATATAAATATAAATATAATAATAATGAATAATAATGTTCGCTTGGGATAGATCATTTGGCAATGGTAGTGGAAATGAAGTCTCACCGAACCGGAAGTCTTCGATTCAAATCTTGTGCTATCCCCCCGATCGGGGTGAGAAATTGGACATGATGAAGATGTAGTCCTACCAAAATTACAAAAAAAAAAAAAAATTAACTAATGGTTAGTTATTTAGTAATGAAGATGCATGTCTTAGAGACATGACCATTAATGAAAGGGCACCTGCCTAGGGTATATAAGTAGGCTCTCATTCTCATTTGTAATCATCTCGTGTCTCATATCAATTCTTATACAATATTCAACATATGGTTACATGTCTTACAATGGACATTTATGTCTTTGAAATATTTTAAAGATTTCCATTGTGTATACGACTTTTGATCGTTACATTGGTATCAGAGCCACATTTGTTGATCACCAAGCCTTTGGCCATCAACCTGTCGTCAACCATGTGTTGTGCAATTGAAGTGTTTTTCTTAGATTTTGGAGATTCTCCATATTGCCATTTAGGCCTTTGGCCCCAAAAAATTAAATAAATAAAAAATAAGGTCTTTGGCCATTGACATTTCAATTATTCTAGTAAAAAAAAATAGTCTTATGTAAATTTTGAAGGAGAACATTCATATATATAAAAAGGTTCTACATTATTGATAAAAAAGTGCATGATAAAGTCAAAAGGGAATCTATCCAAACATCTTTAAAAATATATGTAAAAGAAGGAAGAGTAGACAATATTATCTTGATTCTTCATTAAGTAGTTTACAAGAAACCAACCCATGGCAATTTCCCATGGTATTTTCAAGGTAAAAGAAGAACAAAAGGAATACAAAATTGCTTTATGTGAATGGTAAGTTTTACTTTTATGTGGAGAAAATTAATCGAGGCAAAGGCACATAAGTGGACATATATTTTATATTATACCCCAAAGAGTTGAATAGCCATGTTTCACTAGGGTTGTAACTTTTCAAAAAAGAAAAAAAAAAGAATATAAATATATATATATATAGAAAATAAAAAATAAAAATAAAAAAGGAGTTTAAAAAAAAAACAATTTTTGAGAATAAAAATAAAATTAGTTAATTAAGAAAACAAAAAAAAACTATTTAAAAAAAATTATAAAACAATACTTTTATAAAAGTATTAAAAAGAGCAATATTCATTCAAGTTTAAATATTGTGGTACAAGAAGTGAAGAAGTGAAGTTTGACAAAGATAATAAAGAAGAAAATAATAAAAGGGTTACCACAAAACCCTAAGGTCGAGCAATGGAGTTTAATTTGAAAATGAATGAAGAAACTAAGGATTCCATATATAATTCTACATTTTGGACCAGATGTCTATTTTGTCGAACAAAAGATCAGTATTTATCGATTTTTAAAAATCGCACAATACCTTGTCCAAAATGTCAAAGATTGTTTACTTTGAAATAATATCAAGGTAATACCCAAACACAAATAAAAAATATTAAATGAAGAAATCACAAAACTTCAACAAAAGAATGAAGCATCAGAAAAGAAATATAAAGATCTCGAAGATCGATTTCATGAAAAATCAATAAAAAGCAACAAAAAAATTTGGCATCTAAGGGACCACAATGAGAAATTAATTTCACATATAAAAAAGTTTAAGGTTAAGAAACAAAGACTAAAACAAGAAAAGGAAAGTTGTGACAAGGAACTAAAGGAGAATCTATCAGAAAAAAGAAAAAGAAAACTTGTACCTAAAAACCCTTAATAAAAAATTAATAGAGAAAAACAAAAATTTAAAAGATAAAGAGAAAGATACTAAGGACAAAGTCAACGATTCAGAAATGGAAAACTTTCACGTCTAAGGAATCATAACCAAGTCGTACTTACACAAATAAAGAAGCTTTAAAGTGACAAGAAATCTCTAAATGACAAGTTAGAACAACTTCAAGAAGTAGTATCGAAGTCTCCAATCATTTCAGTACAAGTTGAAGATAAAGAAACAAATACCGACCCAATCAAAATCATAACTCAATCAAAGTATAAACCTACTGAAGTGAAGACACATGCAGAATTTGTTGTTCAAACGATGGACATTCCAAATCACGATTTAGTATCCAACTCAACAACAACAGCACCTGAAGGAAATCAGGAAACAACCACTAACATGATAAGGGAAAGTCCAACTAGAAGAACTATTTATCGACATTCGAATCACAAGAACAAAATTTCCAATCAATCTATGTACCACTATCACTCAGAACATAAAATACAAATTTATGTTCCCGAGAATACTGAAGTTTGCATAATCTAGTCCTACAATAACTATTCATCACAAATTTCCAAATATCATAAGGTTCCACAAAAGATTAATCTAGGATGGTCTGATCCATTCTCAGTGCGACAATTTTGTCTATCACTCAGAGCATCATATCATCTTGTATCAACAAAGATGAAATTTCAGAGACGAGAAGATATTCTCTATAAGATTTGAGGACAAAGCTTCTTGAAGAGAGAGGCAACCTTATGAATATAATTCATATAAAAATAATAAATAATAATATAAATAATAATAATTAATTAACTAATGGTTAGTTAGTTAATAGTGAAGACGCATGTCTTAGAGACATGATAATTCATGAAAGGGCACCTACCTAGGGTATATAAGAAGGCCCTCATTTTCATTTGTAATCATGTCATATCTCATATAAATTCTTATACAATTTTCAATATACACTTACATGTTTTGCAATGAACATTTATGTCTTTGAAGTATTTTAAAGATTTCTGTTGCATATACGACTTTTGGTCGTTACAATTCGCTCCAACTTGGCCATTTTTTTCTTGTACTCTTTCAACTGATATGCATCAGTTGGTACTTCCACAACGCTCTCTAAAACGTTTTTCAAGCCATGCCCATCTAACAAGAAGGACATCTTAGCCTTCCATATGACATAGTTGGAAGCTCCCTCCAACCTATCATGATCTCTAAGGCCAGTTGTTGCCATCTCTAAAACTAGAATGGAAATATTCCTCTTTTCTTATTCAATTGTTGATTCCGTTATTCGCACTCCCTTCTGGAGTGAGAAAATATGCTTGCAGATACTGTCAGTTGCAATTGGAAATTTGGATTTCTAAACTAGAAACTATCTAAGAGAAATTCATTTTGTGTGTGTACTTTTCCCTTCCACCCAACACTAATTCTGCTCTAACAAAACTGCTACAAAACCCTTCTTCACCCAAAAAAGGAATCTGCTCAGTGAAAATATGAGCTACTAGTGCTCCCTTTTCCTGTTAGAATCATTCAATCTAGCAAGCCAAATTTTTCTACAACCCTACACTGAGAAATTGAACTGCCCAACAATTTCTACTACCTGGCTAGGCACTAAGCATCCCCAAAAAAATCATTTTGTTGTTCCCTTTGAACAATGAATTTTTTTCTTCTGCTTCTGAGCTTCACTATCTAATCAAATTTGTTCTGATACCATGTGAAAATTTCACTACTGAAATTCTATTGCAACAACTGGAATTAACTCTTCAAAATGTAAATTAATTATGCAGTTTATTACTATGGAAAATAAAGAATTAATCACACTGCAATCCTCAAAAATAATATTTTTTAGAGGATAATTTGGAAACAGAGAAAATACTGGCACACACATAAAAATATAACATTGTTAGTTGAACAAATGTCCCTAGAAAAACCCAATGTGGGAAAACCAGTGCAGCAGTTGAGGGTTTTATTATTATGTAGTAGTGAAAACTTATGATTACAACTTGATGCCCAAAATGGAAATCCTCTACAGAAGAAGCTAGCCACCAAAATTAGTGAGACAAAGTCTGTCTCACCCAACACTGATCCAACTCCAAAAATGGCAAATATTGGGCTCCACAAAACCCATGCATCAGCCTTTGCGTCACTTCTGCATAATCACTGGTACGTTTTTCCTAGAAACTACAACTGATCAAGATGTTTTCCCAACTCAACCTCTAAGAATGACTCACTAGCCCTCTCTGAGAATTCTCCTGGTCTCCAGCAACTAATTCGACCCTCTAACTAGCCAAATCGAACTCTGCCTCTAAAGCTTCTGCACCAGTACTGTGCAACCTCACTGAGGAAACTTGGCCCTCCTATAGCTGACTCTATGGAACTGGAAGACTTCCTCCTAACTCACTGTCTCTACCCCTCTTTGTCTTTGTGTCCCCTCTCTAGCTCGAACTCTTCCAGTAGAATGTTTTTGCTCTCTGGAAAATCGAACTGCCTAAGGAAATCAATCTCAAGTGTGTTCCTCCATCTACCCATTGACTTCTTCTTATAACCTCCAGTTGGGACTCTAACAGTCAAGATTAAGACTCAATCAATGGCTGAGATTATTTCCTAGTCGATCTTTGTGAGTTTCTAGAGAAATATCACCTTCGTCAATTAATTGTTGTTAATTAATCATTTTCCCTAAGTTAGAGTTAGGAAAAATTTAATTACTAATTAATTAACTTAATTAAGGCATAACTATATGGATTTTTCTTAAACCTTTTCTGGGTTATGGAGTCCTAGTGTTTCTTACACTCTCTGACAACTGTCAAGAATATAACACCATCCGATGCTGCAAAAACTAACAAGAACCATCAATCAGAAATTCAATGTATCATCAAAGTTCACCAAAAATCATCCATGAAAGAGAACCATCCCCACCATAAACTCTCCAAAGAAACAAGTCGCTCAACTAGTGCTCCATAGAGAAATAGAGAGAAAAATCAAGTTAAGAGAAGTGATATATCTCAAATGTGAATGATTCAAAATGAAGTGAAGGATTCCATGTTTATACTAGGTAAACTAAGTGATTTACTTCAAATTAGGCTAAAATCCCCTAAAATCCTAAAATTTGTGATACAAGGTGGATAGATTTCAAGCCACCCCCCCAAATATGCCTCTAAGATGAAGATATAGTGCTCAAAAATTAAATCATCCATCATAAGTGCTCCATAAGTTCACAGGTGTGAGTGAAATGGGCTCAATAAGGGGATGTCATCTGTAAAATGCTCCAAAAGACATATTTCCTCCCAAAAGGTGTAATGGATCACCCGAAGGACATATCTCCTCATCAAAATTCATGACACATGATCAAAAGGTGTCTTTCCTCGTCACTAAATGCCCCATTAAGTCTGATGCCTCACCATATGCGCAATGTCCTAGCTCATCATGATGATTTCATCAAGGACTCTAGGACCTCTCCAAAGAGTTGCACTATCATCACCATCTTCATCCTCATCAAGGGAATGTTCCACATCATCAAAAGGGTACAAGATCAACAAGGGGCTCCATGCCCTCTCCAAGTGGCACATCAAGCCCATACATGCAACATCCTCGTTGAAAGATGCAACATCCAAGATCAAATGTGTGAGGGAGAGTGTCTAGCATAGTGCTAAGTCACTTCATGGTCCAATGTCAAGGGGGTTGTTGAAATAATTTGTCATTGATCTCAAAATTTGTCCAAAAAATGGAGAAACGATTTTTGGATTTTTCATGCCCTATTTGGATACCCTATATTTGAATGCATTTTTACTCCATTTACATAGATCAAATGGAAGAATAACATATATGTTTGGAAATATTATTCTGAGACATTTCCAACATTATATGGAATCCCTCTAACTCCTCACAGTTGAGGAGATATGATTTTTTAATATTCACTATACATTATGCTAGTTATACAAGCCAGTCTAGCCAGTGGACAAAGACCCCAAATGCATATAAATAGGCACGAGAAGGAGAATTTAAACTTATTTTCTCAAGAAAATTCAGATCTGTTAAAGGGTTTCTAAGGCTCATAGCTTATGAACCAGAAGTCAAGAAGAGTTTATTTTAAGTGATTTTCTTGGGGAAGATTTTTTGCACATGTTTAAGGGATTTTAGGTTCGTTTTACGATGCTTTGAAGGTTATATTGTGGAGCTTATTTCTTTGAGGAGAGGAGATGTGTTAGAGCAGCTTGGAATGGAGTCTTTCATCACTATATTACAGGTTGAGTTGTTTCTCTTGAAGGGCAATAATTTTAGGAGCAAGGCATGTGAAAAATCCTTGAATGTGATAAACTAGTTATTTATCTTCTAACTGTTAGTAGTTTATTTGTCTTTTGAATTATTATTCGGAAAATAATGATAAATTCACTATTGCATTCTTCACAAAAACATTACAGAAATATAAAAATTGGAACTAAGAAATATGTACACACACAAAAATATAACACTATTGTTTTTGGACAATTCTCCCTAGAAAAACCCTAAAGGGAAAACCAATGCAGCAGATGAGGCTTTTATTATTATCTTCAGAAAATTCAAGAGTATAATAATTTGCTTTCCAAACTAGAAAATCTCTTTCCAATATTGGAAAAATAATCTGCAAGACACCCTTGTCTCCCTCTGCAACAGATATGGCATCTCCTAGCCACTTTCACCTCCTCCTAGGATTCATACTTCCAATTGGAATGCGCAAATATGACTGTAGGAAATTTCTACATCCCCGGAATCACCTCCAGGCAAGTCATCTAGCCTCCCTCTACCTCTAAAACCCACTTGATTTGTCTCCAGGACACTTATCCGACAACTGGAAACTAAAACATGGCTCCTCCAACAACTTGCACTTGGAAATTTGGCTAACTCACACTGTTGTATTTGGCTTCCTCTGCAGATGAATGTGTCCTCCTCTTTACTGTCTCAGACACTGGAAACTACTGAGGAAAATTCCTCCAGACTCCTGCTCTCAAATCTTTGTTGAAAGCCTTGTTCTAATGCTTTCCCTAGCTTCAAATGCGCCCTTGCTGAATACATGCAACTAGTTAGTCGAACTTCTCAACTCATTAACTATGTCTTCTCCAATCCCTTCAACATGCTCTTATAATCTTTCTTTGGAATCTCAATGGCCACGATTACATCTCAACTGATGGCTAATATCAATTTGACTTCATCAATAGAATCCTCTAGAGAAAAATCAAACTTCCTTAATTAATTACCTTTAATTAACCAATTTTCCTAAGTTAGACTTAGGAACTTTTTAATTATTGGCTAATTAATTTAATTAAGGCATCTCCAAGTCTTTTCTTGCGAAACTCTTTTGGGGTTTTGGAGATATCATGTTTCTTAGTCTCTTAGACACAATCTGAGAGGGCCGATACCCTTGGTACAGGAGTCCTTACTTCTCTTTATTAAAGCAAGGGTGGTAAGGTGGTGCAAGGAAAGGGAGTTGTAGCTTCTTTCAAATTGAAACCTATAAATTAGGAGGTCGGTTCCTCCTTCCAATAGGCGTTGGTAAACTAGGGGGTTGTGGCCTCCTTCAAGTTAGTACTTATTAAATTTGAAACTATTTAAGATAAGTTCCGTACATCAGTATTATTTGCATGTTGTCTTTGAAGTTTTAAATAATTGTTAGAAGTGTCCAATACTATTCACCCCCCCATCAGAATTGGTTATATTTTCAACAATCGGTATCAGAGTAGTTAGCTTTAGAATAGTCTAATCACTTGAAGGAATATTGTCAACAAATATGGATAAAATGGAAAGCCTCTCTCCAAATAAAATCTAGGTATTTGATGGAAATGATTATGCATTATGGAAAAATAACATGGAAATTTACTTGAAGGATTTAGGAGTGGATGTTTGGCTCTCTATTGTTAATGCTACAAAGTTCCAAAAAATCCTCTAACTAATCCTGATGAGAAGAAATTATTTAGTTGTAATTCAAAGGCTCATCATGCTATCACATGTGGATTGTCAAAAACCATTAAGACCAAGGTGATGGGGTGCAACATAGTTAAAGAGGTTTGGGATAAACTCAAAAGTATTTATGAAGGAGATCAAAAGGTCAAACAAGTCAAGCTTCAATGACATAGAACACAGTTTGAAAATATGAAAATGAATGAATCAGAAGATATTGCAACCTATTTACTTAGAGTAGATGAAGTTGTCAATGCTATCAAAGGATTAGGAGAATTCCAAGAATCCTTGATCGTACAAAAAGTGTTGAGATCGCTTCCTTTGAGATATGATGCCAAGGTATCTGCCATAGAAGAAACCAGGGATTTGACCAAAATGACAATGGATGAACTACATGGCACCCTCATAGCATATGAAATGAGGATAAATGTAGAAGATGGACAACCAAACAGAGAAGCAACCTTTAAAGCCTCAAAGAAGACAAGGAACAAAGAACACAGGGTAAAAGGAAGACTAGGTGATGAATCAGATGAAGAAGAAACAAATTTCGTAAGGAATCTCAAAAGGGGAACCAAAAGATACAAAGGTAAGTTACCCTTTAAATGTTTCAATTGTGGTAAAATAGGACACTATACTAAGGGATGTCCTTAAAAAAAAAAAAAAAAAAAAAAAAATCTACAAGAAAAAGAGTCTTTACTCCAAAGAGGACAGTAGTTCGTCATATGAAGGTGATGGGGAAGAAGTCGTTGTAAGAGAAGTTCTCTTCATAACTCAAGAAACCCAAAATGGCAACCATAAAACTTCTGAAACAAATAATATCGATTTTGAAGAAGAGTTCATAAACAATACAATTAAGTCTGATGCAGAAGAAACAAGTATGGAACTAAATGCCTTTTGGGCAATCAAAGATGATACAGAAACTGAACAGTGAGAAACAAAGAATCTTGAAGAAAATTTGAAATATGTTGAAGAAGAAAATATCAAGCTTAGAAACAAAAATACAGAACTGAAAGGCCAACTGAAAAGTCTGAAGAAGAGAATCATCAGTTTGAAGAAGCGATCAGATAAAGCCAAAGATTATGAGGAATTGAAAGCAGAATTGGATCACACAAGAAAGGAGTTGATGTTGACAATAGAAAAGTTGAATGATTACTTGAAATTTGAAAGAAGTACTGAAAGATTAGATGAAATGATTAGCAAACAAAGACCACCTATTAATAAGATGGGACTTGGTTATGACAGCAGTTTAAAAACAGCAATCATAGATAAAGCATATACAAAACCACTAGTAAGGGAAGATGAAGGAAAGTCTAGAAGCTATGCCAATGCTTTGAGAGGTGAAAACAACAAACAAAAAGGAGTTGAAGAACAATAGGAACATGTCACCACTAGCTGGAACAAAAGAACAGAATTCAAGAAAATTGAGCCACCAAGAAGGTCCATTCCTACTAGGTATATTTTTTTTGTCATTGTTATTCTTGCAGAAATTTTGGACATAAAGCAATTCATTGTAAAATTAATGCAAGAAACAAAAATTATGGATATACAAAGGACAGTCATAGACCTTGAAATAATCATGGATTTGTTAACATAAATTACAATCCATTTGATCCACTGATGGATCAGAACATTGTATGCTACAAATGCAATGATCTTGGTCATAAGGCACAAGATTGCAAATGTAAGGTCCCCTCTTAGGGTCCTCTACCATATCTATATTCTCTAATTTTACATGAAATAAAAGGGCAATAATTTATTTCTGACAAGACATTTAAACGATGCTAATTTAACATTTTAAAATCTAATTCCTACAATTTAAATAGTGAACATTTCATTTCAATCACTTACATGAGAATCTATGCATAGAGGAATACCTGCACCGAAAGCCCAGTGGAGATGCCCTTGAGCTGTTGCTCCTACTGGAACGCTCCACTTGACTACTGACTGGATTTACCTCCCAACCAACTAGGAAGTAATTCCTAGCCTAGGAAACCTCCACAAGTTCCTTAGCCCGCTGAGCCCAAGTCCAACCAGATGTAGTGTGTCCAAGATAAAACAATACTCCCCTTCTCTCTCTCTAACAATTTCTCCAAAACCACAGCCAAACCAAAACCAAAGCAAGACCAAGCATCCCGCCCTCCTTCCCTCATCCTTCCCCTTTTATGCTCCCCCTTCTCCTCTCCACCTCAACCACCTCTCATTAATGTCATAACTACTCCCTCATCCTTACATTTGACTTATATTCTCCCAAGTAAACATGAGAGGACATTTGGGGATGTGATATGAATATAAAATTGGATAATCAATTGGAGAGGACCATGTATTCTCCCAAGTAAATATTTTGGGATGAGAGATGAATATTTAAATTGGTAATTAATTGGAGAGGACCATGTCTTCTCCCAAGTAAATATTTTGAGGATGAGAGATGAATATATAAATTGGTAATTAATTGGAGAGGACCATGTCTTCTCCCAATTAAATATGAGAGGACATTTTGGAGATGTGATATGAATATAAAATTGGGTAATTAATTGGAGAGGACCATGTCTTCTCCCAAGTAAATATTTTGGGGATGAGAGATGAATATATAAATTGGTAATTAATTGGAGAGGACCATGTCTTCGCCCAAGTAAATATTTTGGGGATGAGAGATGAATATATAAATTGGTAATTAATTGGAGAGGACTGTGTCTTCTCCCAAGTAAATATGAGAGGAAATTTTGCGGATATGGGTATTTAAATTGGAATAATGGAAGGAGACCATATCCTATCCAAGATTAAATTTGGGAAGACAAGTTGGGAATTGAATAATAACAATAATAAATTTTATATCAGTAAATAAAATTTACAGTTTCCCAAATGAAGGTATTCACCAATATTTCTTGATAATTATAAGTCAATATTTTCAGGTAATTTAAACATTAATAAAATTTGCATGATAAGATCAAGTGGGGCATTACATACACCCCTCCTTCAGAAAACTTCGTCCCAAAGTTAGAGTGAAAAGATACAAAGAGTTTGAAGGAATAAAAAAAATAGAGAGAGAGTTATAGTAGTAAAATTTAATAATTCAAGCGATGATACCACTTCCCATCAAGAGTCTCCAACTAATATATATCCTCCTATCCTTCCTAACCTACTTCCATTCCCACCCTATCCATCCTCTACTGTTATATACTATGGCATCGTCTATACCAATCTAACCACTGATAAAACCAATATGGCGGAAGCATCGACTATATCAACCTAACTTCCCCAGCAGGCAACTAGCAATCGTCATCACACGTCTAGGGGAGCGTGTCCACCACTGCCCTCCCACGATTCCAGGTTTGGAGGTTACATGGTGGGAAATACCTCCACCCCTCCTTACAACTAGGGTCAACACCAACTAGTAATCATCATCACATGTCTAGGGGAGCGTGTCCATCACTGCCCTCCCACGATTCCAGGTTTGGAGGTTACACAGTGGGAAATACCTCCACCCCTCCTTACAACTAGGGTCAAAACCCTAATATGGACCACACTACAGTGCTGGTTGGACTTGTCATCGAATAATCCAGTCAGGTAGTCTTGCCACATATCATTTACATTTTACCCATGTCATAAGGGTGTATATCAAGTAGATACCAATATAACAATGTACATCATACCTTTCCTCATTGGGTGTCTCGACGTTCCCCAATGGAATAGTAGATCTTGGTTATCATACGGTTATTTCCAATCTGCAGGTTAGTTCTCATCCATGCATATATAACAACAAAATAGATATAGATACATGATCTTAAACATCATGTTAGTAAGTCTAGTATCCACGTGTCAATTTTGTAGTTCATACTAGAAATAAATCTTACATTAGATACATCATAATTCCACTAGGTCATTTATTAGATAAATCATATCCACTTAAGCCATATACGATACAACAATAACTCTGATAAGTCATGCACTAGATAAATTGTAACCAATTAAGTCATACATTTGGTCATACATCAGACATTTCCATCATCAATACCTAATCCCCCTAATGATTTATATAAGTAGTTTCACCTGTCCCACTAAATGCATCAATATTACATAGCATTCATAAATAAATAACATGGAACTGCAAAATAAAACCTTAGCATAGGTAGTTATATAAGTCAAAATGGGCATCACAGATGCTCATGTGACAACCTTGTGAAACCCCTCGACAACAATTAGAGTTGAAACAAGATTCAATTGTATGAAATGGAAAATAGCATTTGAACCCGAATATGCTACAAGGTGGTACCGAAGTAATTAAAAACAAAAAAAGACCAAAATATTGGCAAGCAATGGATTAGTGCACTATCAATTCCACTAGAAAGTGCTAGTATAAATTTCATGCATATAATTTCTTTAACACTTCAATGAATATGATCAGCTCAATCTCAAGTCCATGGATGCTAGGCAATATCTTAACTCGGTCACCTACTATTTTATTCCCTTCTTAGTTTGATTGCTTCTAACTCTATAGAAATTGAATTTGCCACTAACTCTATATTTTTCTGGTGATTAAATACACTCAACTCTCGTGTTACTTTGGTCTTTGGACCCATTTTTTTTGGGTAATGGACATACACAATAGCAGAATATTTTCAAAAAGAGAAGAGATAGAAGAAATGGAGGTATTGCTTGTTATAACTTAATATGGAAATTGTCAAGACTAGATATATAAAGAGGAGTGAGACTACCCCGTACAACTACCCTGTTTCATTAAGACATGACTAACCCAGTTTAACTTAATATTATTTATAACATGTGACTTTATTAATTAAAGGCACTTATCCATAATCTCTCTCTAATATTTGTCTTTCTAATGTACCATCCAGAACTATTTCTGAATTGGATCCCACAGAAGTAAATTCACTCTGGAAGTCAAGGAATCGAATTCCAAATGGATCAAATGGAACCAATTCTCTTTTGTGTTGGGTTTGCAATAATTGATCCAGTTATTGATCTGTTTAGTTAACAACCATTTTCCATGTTTTCTGCATCTTTTTCGGTGACATGCTTTAAGTATTGACTTCTTCCAGGACTTCTATTCAAGGCAAGTCATCAATTGCCTTTCGTTCAAGCTTCAAAATCTATCGACTTTGGACAAATGTCCTTGAAACAAACATGAAGCCCTCATGTTCCATTCAACTTTAGCCCATTACAAATCCCTTGAGATTGAGTCAAATCTATTCTCGCATTGCCTTCGAGCATTCAATTCCAAACAAATTGATCAGATCCAGATCAAGGTCAAATGCTATCATTTAACAATCATCAATGGCTGAGATGTGTGGGAATAATATGCCAAAGATACCTGTTCCAAATTGCAGTCTACATATGGAAGCTGAGTTGTTATGTGCAGAGACTTCAACTGAAGTGAAGACTTGAAAATTCTTATGTACCAGAGACAATTAAAAATATAGTGCCATTTCACTCTTCTACATATATAAAATAGGAAAATTTTGTGGGTGGATTAAGTAAAATGGAAACTACTGCAGGATGCCCATCATTAATAAAATTATGTCATGATAAGAAAATGTATCTTATGGAGGCAAACAATATACCAGAAATGTCCAAGCCAAGTGATGTTATTCTGGGGGATGTTGGCACTGAACAGGAGCTTTACAAATCAGCCTTTGGTGAGATCAAAGATGATGTACATGAAACTAATGGATAGTTTCTCATGGTTGTTTCAAGTGTTAAATAAAGAATGAAGAGAGAGATCGATCTAGTATATCTACTACCATTAATCTAATTGCAAAGTCAAAAGAGAAATTCTTTTCAAAAACAGTAAAGAATGTAGCTAAGGGTTTGGAGGTGGATGTGCCTTTGGGATCCAGATGTCATGTTAACTCAAGTACTGTCATGGATAACTTTCCCTTTTTTTTATAAAGGATGATAAAAGGGACTATGTAGGTAATTCCAAGCAAGATTATGTGGTCCTAGGTTGTGTTGTTGCAAACAATTTTGAGGATGACTAGTGTTCCAATGATGCTGAAAATGAGAAAAAAGGGGTCAATGGATCAGTGAATCAACTTTTGACCTATGAATGACCTGCAAGTACTTGCCAGGTCCAATTTTGACATGCAAATACTCACAGGTAAAATGCACCTTGGCAAGTTTGACTCACTGCCACTTTGTAACAGCACAAGCAGGCCAGTGAATCAGGCCCACAAGTCCAAGTCAAACCCATTGGCTCCAGTAACCATGTCTACAAAGTACATAGGCATGGTCAAGTGATGTTAGCACTCACAAAGAGCAGGATGTCAACACAAGGACTTGCATCCTGATGCTTGCTTCTTGATTGTGAGAGCTAATAAATTTCACCAAAATGTACCAACTAAAACACACTTTCTCAATAAATTTTAAAAATAATATCAATTAATAGCTAATATTAACATCAATGTTGATTAGTGGTTACAGAAAGGAAGCCTAAGCCCAACCTAATGGATAACCTACTTGCACAGACCATGAAACTGACAAAGCACATTATGGGCTTCACAGAATTCATTCTAGCACCACTTAAAGAATGTAAACAGAATTTTGCCACTTAAACAAGACAGTTAAAATACAAACTGTAATGAAGAACTGATCTAATTTTTGGAAAACAGATTACTACAGCAAACTGCTGATACATCTGAATACGGCATGATTGGAGAGGCTTAACGTATTTTTCATATAATATATTATTGATTAAATCCTTCTTCACCATAACCCATCCTTATTTTTGCATGCCCTGCACTCATCAAAACATCTCCTTTGGAAGGTAGTGAAGTGCCAGCTCCATATCTCATGTTATGGCGCTAGCTGGCAGGGGCTTTGTCTTTTCTTTAAAGGATGGTACTTGCCAGTAATACTTTTATATTGAATTCCTTATGGTGTTTATAACGATTATATGTTCCAACTTTATGGCATACACAGAGTAATCCAGAAGTTGCTTGGATGGAAAACAAGGACCAAACTCTCAATAAAAGAATTTTTGTCTTCAGCAACAGAATACAATTAATTCTCCCACACATAGATATATCTGTTACATCTAGATTTCAAAATAAAATGTCTTTCACTATCATCCTCACTTATTATTGAATTATTAACATGAATGTGCTACAGTTAAGTTAGTACAATGATCTTGACTTAATTGCAAGTGGCAGAGCAACTTAACCAATCTGTGAATGTTAAATTTCATTCCTCGTATTTCCCATTAAAGAAAAGGACAGATCTCACAGTTAATTTCTGGTGGTCAGCATACACTAAGCACATGTCTAGGATGAGAATGTGACTCATGCCTAAATGTTGCCTAACAATTCATCAAATAATGTAGAGAATATCTTTGTAAAAATGGATGATTTCTAATTTATGAATAGCTCTAAATGTAAATATTTATGCTTTAATTGAAAATCCACCAACTTTATACTTTAGCAGGAAGTTGGCTCTAGGAATGGAAACAATCTATAACACAATTATCTTTGTTCAACTCCAAAACCACAAATAGAACTTCTGTAAGAGATCAATAACAATTCTGGACACTCTTCAGTCAACCATCAAAACAGTTGAAGACTAAATACCACAATTCTAGCAAGTTGAGAGATTAGCAATAGAACCATAAGATTCATGGATACAATCACGATAAGATAACCCCATTATTTTTTTTATTATTTTTTTTAAATGACATCAACAATCCCTACCAAAATGATCTTATAGACCTCAAACATTCTGCACAGTAATGCAAGTAGATTGTCTAAAATAATACTTCAACAAACAATAGATACAAATAGTCCTATTAAACCAATGGCTCTACATTCAAGATAACTAACCTCCATATGCCATGTAGATTATGGGTGACTCCTATATAAGTTATCCAAAGAGCCATTGTTCAAATTATTTCTTTTGAATATTGATTTCTGCACGTGAGAACCATGAGGACTTTTCTAAGTTAAGATGAGAAGTTAGAACTGTCCAAGTCTAGAATGTGTTCTCTTGTCTATCTAGGGTTCATTAATTTAGAACTCATCATTACCTTAAGGAAAATCACAGTACATCTTGGACCTCGATTAAACCCCCGATAAGAGTTTTTTTTTTTTTTTT
Organism: Pinus tabuliformis; assembly: GCA_031772625.1. Lineage (NCBI taxonomy): Eukaryota > Viridiplantae > Streptophyta > Pinopsida > Pinales > Pinaceae > Pinus > Pinus tabuliformis. The sequence goes on from CM062807.1 coordinate 901,266,365, forward strand.
TTTTGACACACGGTAGTTCCAAATCTATTCAAAGCCTTTCTATTTTAAAGGCAGACTACCTCCAAATGCCTTATAAAACTGGAATCCAGTAGTCAAAGTTACATGTTCCAATGGTTAAATTCCTTAAACTAAATTTCACATAATAGTACTGTAAAACAAGGCTTCTCTAAGTTAACATGTTCATTGTCTAAATGTAGAAACCCGTGACTATTTTTTTATCCATCTTATGTGTGAAGATTTACAAATTACAACTCAAACTTATTCAGTACAAAAATCATCTATGCTTTAACTAAATAATTTGGAAAGGCAAATAGAAATGATTGCTACCAATAGGGCATTGGTTCACTGGTCAGATCAATAGAGTATGTAGCCATTCCCCATGGCTCTGTTCTAATTGTAGTCTGCCTCCCCTGAATAGCATGTCTCAAAAGAGACAAGGCCAAGTGCAAATACAAAATGATTTTGGAAAAATAGCTACCCCTCAGATCTATCACCTAAGTCAAAGAAAAATTGTGCTATGTGGTGCAACCCTCAACCTCTAGGTGTATTTCTTCAAGCAACTTCCAAAATAAATAAATAAATAATAGAGATGGCTCTTATTTTCATAACATAGTTCTTTAGGAACAAAATAGTTAACTCAGAGTTGTTCATGGATTTACTTCATTACCATATGGTGAGGAGGGCAGTTCATAAATTCAATACCCAAAATATGATCGCATATACTTTTAAAAGAGTATACAAGATCCAAGATAGAGATTCCTACATGTAGGGATTATAGTTATCTTAAACATAAGATCACTGGGAACAAGTTTTCAAAAATAAAAGAAATGGTACTAACAATCATATAGTGCATTCAAACTGTATATAGGCAGCAACAACCACAACTGCTAGTTGTCAACAAGAAGAGCTGAAGAAATGCCAAGGCATGCGAACTAATTGAAAACCATATATGTTTCTAGGCAATTTCCAATGAAACATTTTCAGGTTTGTAAAATTAATATGCTCAATAACCATCATATTTGTTTTTTTCTTTTTCTTTTTTCTTTTTTCTTTTTTGAGCTATTAAAGCCTAGTGCTCAATCATAACTTCGTGCTTGTTATGCACCCATGTTCTCACTGTAATTTGAGAGGCCCACACCAACCATTTAGAAATTTCCAATCATAATGGTCCAGGTAACTTGGGGGACTCTTGAACACAATGCAAATCCTAATAACATAAACAATACCTATCCAACACGTCTGTCTCAGTAACTTTGTGGATCTCAATCTATTTCTATCCTCCCAATTGGCAGTCCAATGAAGGTTTCTAAGAGCATGTCTTGCGCTAGAGATATTTATTTTCCACACACTTATGATTTGGAAAGGACAAAGTCACATGGCGACTCTCTTCATAAATGGGAGTGTGTTTCAGATTATTTGATTTCAAGGCAGGTATTCAAAAATAGTAGAAATAAAGATTTGACTATGAATGGTGTTGGATCAACTTATATGGTGCATAAGTCAGCATCTGAGATAAAGGTAGACTAGTAGTATACATTCAGGAACAATTATTGAGGAGCTATGCTATTCCTCAAAAACAATGAGCTGCAATTGTCTCTACACGACTCAGATTCACTTGTGCAATTCTCACAAGATGACATTAACAATTTGGAATTCAAAGAAGCTAAGAAAACCAAACAACGGAGTTCTAAAGGTAGAAGGGTAGTTAAAGTGACCGTTGTTTCCCTTCAGGTGCATCTTCAGGAAATTCTGAATTGAGTCAAACTTGATAGACATTGAAGCATAGAAGTTCCAAGGTGCAAGAGTTGTCATCATGGAGTACAACTCTTAATTGAGGGGTATTAGTACATGTAGCAGATGTGAATAATCATTCAAACAGATTGCTTTTATCGCTGGGATATCAAGTGTAGGCAAGAATTATATACAATGGTGCCAAATATTCAGAGGAAAAGCTGCAAAAGATTAAGCTGATGATACAAAGCAACCTGTACCTATACCTTAGTATCATGTCTGGGACTTGTAAGTGTTTTGAGGAGGAGAGTTTGACAGGAAGAGATCACCCTGCTAGGATCGACCTACCTCATCAGGGCCAGGTGAGAACCCACCATTATTTAAAACAATCTTGCAAAATAGAGAAGCTAGCCAGCAGTCTCTGCAGTTGATGTAAATATTAATTCTTTGAAGTCACAAGAAACTTCAAATCTGGCCAAATTGCTGCTGTTATAATTATTGGATTGTTTATATGAAGCTCTCACTGATCAATAGACTTTTCAGACAAGGTAAAGTATAAAACTAAAGTGTTATTCTACTTTAAAGTGCGGATTTTTACTTTATAAGATGCATTGAGTACATGTCCTGATACTCATGCAGGTTAATGTTATGTGAAAATTTTGATTGGATCATTTTATGTCTGAGGATGGTTGGAAGGGCAGATTCAGCAACCATCAAACCTATCAATAAAGCAGATGTGCACAAAATATGTTATGGACAAGTTATTCTAGACCTTTCAAGCGCTGTTAAGGAACTTGTAGAAAATAGCTTGGATGCAGGAGCAAGCAGCATTGAGGTTAAACTAAAAGAGTATGGAGGAGAATCCTTTAAGGTTGGAGATAATGGTTGTGGTATTTCACCTGACAATTATCAGAGTGTGACTCTCAAGTATCATACTTCCAAGATTTCAGCTTTTTCTGACCTGCAATCGTTGACATCCTTTGGATTCTGAGGAGAGGCACTAAGTTCACTTGTGCTTTGGGAGATGTGACCATTGTAACTAGAACAAGGCATGAAATTGTTGGTACACAATTGACATTTGACCATTCAGGTCCGATTTCTTCCCAAAAATGTATGGCACATCAGATTGGTACTACTATTACAATGACAAAATTGTTTTCATCTTTGCCTGAAAGGTTTAAGGAGTTCAATCGAAATATTTGCCAAGAATATGGCCGACTTTTGTCCCTATTGCATGCTTATGCTCTTATTGCCAAAGGTGTCCGATTTGTCTGCATTAATGTGATAGGAAAAAATGCCAAGAATGTGGTTTTAAGAACACAGGGAAGTGATTCCATTAAGGATAATATAGTAATAGTTTTTGGTACTAAGACACTTGCATGTTTAGACCCTTTAGACATATGTGTCTCAAATGGATGCCATCTTGAAGGATTTCTGTCTAAGCCCGGATCTGGAAGTGGAAGGGCTTCAGGAGATCAACAGTTTGTCTATGTGAATGGTCACCCTGTGGACATGCCAAAAGTGACGAAACTTTTGAATGAGCTATAAAAATCTTATAACTCTCGGCAATATCCTATGGTCATCTTAAATTTCATCCTTCCCACTACAGCATATGATGTGAATGTAACTCCAGACAAAAGAAAGATATTTCTTCATGATGAAGGTCTTCTTATGTCTACTCTAAGAGAGTCCTTAGAAAAATATTATGCTCCTAATAAATATACTTATGCTATTAATAACTTTGACAATGACTAATCTTCCATCTATTTGATTCGAGCTCCAAGATATATATCTCTTCATAATAAAAGCTACATACCTATGACAATATCTCTGTATAATTTGAATATTCCTATGACTGAACAAAATGACATGCAAGGATCCAAGCATGCTATGGAGTTATTCTATTTCTATGAAAAAGACAAGCATCTGAATCTCACTATATTGCAATGACATCTAAGATCCTTTGTGGCTTTTGGTGAAAAATTGTTGTAGCTTCTGTCTCTGTGGATTGGACGAAATTCTAGGCATATAAATGATCTTCTATATCTGTGACACAAAAGCACGATTGAAGAGCTATTAATTACTTTTAGTTGTGGGCGAGGAAGGCAATGAAGGCATTAAGAGGTTTCGATGCCGCGACCTCCTGGGGTTAACTGCTATGGCCGCTTCTACACCAGTTCATTAACTGGTTGTTACCTACTCCAGTTTATCTCGTGTCTGCCCCAACTGCTTATGGTTACCCTCTCCCAACCTGGTTTTCCGGAACCCTCAGGTTTTTCTCCGACGGTTGACTGTCATTTTGCTGTCCTAGTCTGGCAGCTGTCATAACTTCCCCCGACAATGGACGACCTAGGCGATTTCCTGGACCCTTTGGAGGATGTGCCCTCATGGTCCCCCACTAAAACCACAGATGTCGGTTTATTCCCTTTCATGTCCAAGTTGACGGACGAGGTAGAAGCCCTTCCTTCGATCACCAGACCACTCATCTCGCCGGTTTCTGTTCCTGAGTCTGCGGCCTCACCTCCAGCTCTCATCTCTCAGACCAGCTTACTGTGTTCGCAGGCTCACAGTGCACCGTTGCTCAAACTTGATTATCAAACCCTAGCCCCTGTTTTTCAAACCCTAGCCCCTGTTTGTCAAACCCTAGCCCCTGAAAGCATTTTGATTCCTTCGGCGGGGACAGGTCTCATCTCTCCCGACCCCCCTCAGGGTTCGAAGACGGAGGCTGCGAAGCACTCAGCATCGAGGTCCTACTCGGCAACTGCACAGGGTCATTTTACTAGCATTGGTCCCATATCAGGTATTTTCGCCACCATCCCTCAGGAGGCAACAAAAAATCCTAGGGTTTCTCTGGACCACTCGCTCCCGGGTTCTTCTCAGGAGGCCACAGACACAGGGGTTCCAGGACAGCCGAGAAAGAAACGAGGCCCTAAAATTCGTGCCTGCGTTGCGCCACTCAACATAGCTGAAGACATCAATCTATTAGACGCCATGGAAATTGCTGCAAAGGTCTTGGTCGGTAGGGTACGTGGTCGACACTACAGTGTAGCAAAGCTTCAGCAATGGGCCTCAGACGTTTGGGGAGAAAACCTTAAGGAAATACCAAAGGTTCAGATCCTTGAAAAAGGGTGGTTCGCTCTACACTTTAGCAGCTTGGAGCACACAAATTGGGTTCTGTCCACGGTTTGGCACTTAGACCTGGCACCAGTTCTCCTCCGACGCTGGACTCCCCTTTTTGACCTGGCGAGGGAAAGGGTTGACGCAGGGCCAATCTGGGTTCGATTGCTCGGCCTTCCTCTACACTTCTGGACCGAGGATGTTTTCAGACTCATCGGAAATGCACTGGGTATATATCTCACTTTTGATAAATCATATCAGACAACAAGAAATTTAGTCTACGCGAGGATCTTGGTTCACTTGGACCTATCTGAGGGTTTACTGGAGTTCATTGATATTCGCTGGAGGAATTATACCAGAAGGCAACTGTTGGATTACGAGGGCATCCCCTTTCGGTGCCACCGCTGCCATAAGGTAGGGCATCTTTTTAAGGACTGCCCTCTGCTGAAGAAGAAGAAATTTCAGTCTACTGAACAAGAAGGGGCCTCTCAGCAACATACTTATCAGGAAGCACTTCCCAGGAGACAAGTTCCTTTGGCCACTCCGGACCCGGACGCAGCATAGTTTCCAAACACTCAGCAAAAGATTCCCGATGATGGGGTAGTGGCACCTCCTATGCCAAAGAAGCGAGGGTGGCCACAGAATCGATCGCAGCCTTCTCAGTCTCAGCCTCAGTCACCTTCTGGAGGCCTGCCTTCCTCAGGTATGAATCCTACCACTCCTCTCCCCACTTGTAGTTCTTCTCATTTGGACTGTTATTTATCTATCACTTTCTCTTCTCTGCATATGTCAAATATTGAACATCATTCATGTGCTTCACCACCTAAATCGACTCCTCTAGCCTCCATTCCCATCTTCTCCCCTGCACCTGCTCCAGATCCCTCTCATACCTCCCCGTCCACTACTCTCCCCACCCTGGCCCCCCCTCCTGGTCGTTACATGACCCACTCACAATCGAAAAGACAAGCACAGGACCATTTCGGACTTGAAATCCTCCACTCCCCCCCTCCCCCTAAAATCATGAGGGGTCGACCCTCTTTTCTTTCAAAGGCAAAAGGCACTGCAGAAGATGAAATTGCCTTGGGAGTTCAATCCACCATACCAGGGATGCTTAGAGCAAGAGGATCCCATCCTCCCCCTTCATGAAGATCTTCTCCTACAACTGTAGAGGGCTGGCTAGGCCGGACAAGAAACTAGCCCTTCGTAGACTGTTAAAAATTGAACCGCTGGATATTATCTTTCTGCAAGAAACTCTGGGTTCATCACTTGATATTGCACAGTCCCTTCAGAACATGCTCCCAGGATGGATATTTTTTGGTATTGATGCCCATGGGAGGTCAGGTGGTCTTGCATTGGGCTACAACACCCGCACAATCAAATTGCATAATTGCTGGGGTGGGATGGGTCATCTGGGAGCAGACATCAGTTCGGCAGAACTGGGGATTCATTTCCGGATCATAAATGTATATGGCCCGTGCCAAAACAGACCTGTTTTTTGGCAAAACCTCCTAAGCTCGGATTCTTTGAAGACCGACCACCTGATCCTGGGGGGCGACCTGAATTTCTCCATTGGTCATGCTGAATCCTGGGGACACAGGGCTCAGAGAGATTCTCTCTCGGATTACTTTTTGACTGAACTGGAAGCCCACCATCTTATTGATATTCCCTCAGCCAGACCACAAGCTACTTGGAGAAACAACAGGACGGGGGATGACAGTCTGGCCCGCAGACTTGATCGTTACCTCATCAAAGAAAAGTTTTTGGACTTAGGTCTACATATCAGACACTGGGTTGGCTCTGGGGGGATATCTGATCACCTCCCTATTTACCTGGAAATTGTAGGGGGGCGAACAAAACCTAAAGGTCCTTTTAAATTCTGCTCAGTCTAGCTCAAGGATGACTCTTATAAAAAAATGATCTCTAATTTCTGGAGAGCAAACCCCCCTGGGAGAAGAGAAGACAACACCAGAAGATTTATCCAAAACCTTACGACCCTTAAGAAGATGTCCAAACTTTGGGCCCTTAATAAAAGAACACAAGAGAATCAAACCCTCCATCATATTGAAGCTGACATTGCCTCTTTTGAGAACAATCTAGGAGGTATTTACTCCTCAGAGGAACATAAGGATATGATGATTTCTCATTATGCTGAGAGGGCGAGAATTTTAAAGGAGAAGGAGGAAATCTGGCGCCTGAGAAGCAGATCCATCTGGATGTTGGAAGGAGATGAAAACACCAAATTCTACCATAAATTTGCTAATGGAAGAAAGGCGATCAACACCATATGGCAGCTCCAAAATGAACAGGGGCAGGCTTTAAATACCTTTCCTCAACTTGCTGATCTGGCCTCCTCACACTTCAAGAAAGCCTACCAAGCCCCCCAGGACATTAATCTTGCTGAAATCATCAGGGTGGCACAGCTCTTCCCCAGATATGTGGATCCCGGGGAAGAGGATGATTTAACAAAGGCAGTTACTCTGGAGGAACTGGAACACACCCTAAAATGGTTCAAAAAGGACAAAAGCCCTGGGCCTGATGGATGGTCGGTGGAATTCTATTTGGCTTTTTTCGACATCATTGGGGATGATCTGCTCCAAATAATAGAGGATTCGAGAAGCAAAGGGTTTCTTGAAAATTCTATTACTTCAACTTTCCTTGCTCTCATTCCTAAGAAAGACAACCCGGAAACCTTCGAGGATTTTCACCCCATATCACTCTGCAACTGCATATATAAGATTATTGCCAAGATAATTGCCAACAGGATGAAACCCATCCTATCCAACCACATCTCGCCGGAACAATTTGCTTTCTTACAAGACAGGCAGATTCATGAAGCAGTTGGCACTGCCTAGGAGGTTATCCATACACTACACTCAAGACGGGGCAAAGGTATGATTTTGAAAGTTGACTTATCTAAAGCTTTCGACAGAGTGAATTGGCTTTATATTAGAATGTTGTTAACTCATCTGGGTTTCCCATATTTATTCATTAAATGGATCATGAGCTGCATTACTAATATTCCCTTTAGTGTTTTGGTGAACGGAAGTGCTTCTCCCTTCTTTACCTCCAGAAGGGGGCTAAGACAGGGATGTCCTCTTTCGCCATTGCTTTTTCTTCTCGTTATGGAAGGTCTCAGCAATCTTATTAAAGATGAGCACCAGAGGGGCAGACTAAAAGGTATTAAGATTACAGAAGGTTGCACCCTAACTCACCTTCTTTTTGTTGATGACATTCTGGTTTTCATCAATGGTAGTATTGGGGACATCAGCAGTATCAAGGCTACCTTCACTCTCTTTCAAGTGGTTACAGGAATGATCATTAACGAAAGCAAGTCTACACTGACTACAATTGAGTGTACACCGCATGAGATATTTTTTTCCCTTCAGCGCTTCCATTTCTCCCAGTTGCAATTAGCAGATGGCCTCAAATATCTGGGCTACAAATTAAAGCCTCTAGGTTATAAAATTGCTGATTGGACTTGGCTAATTGCCAAATTGGAAAAAAGGCTAAACACATGGTATCTTAAATACCTTTCGAGGGCTGGAAGACTCACTCTCATCAAAAGCGTCCTTGAGGCCACCCCGGTCTATTGGATGTCCTTGGCTTGGATCCCCAAGGGAATTCTCAACAGAATACAAGCCCTTTGTTGTAGGTTTCTTTGGCAAGGGAACAAACAGGGCAGGATTTTTGCTTGGGTTAGGTGGGAGGCTCTAAATCTCCCAAAAAAGTGGGGCGGGTGGGGCATCAAAAAACTGGAGGATTTCTCTTTAGCACTTGCTGCAAAACTAGGTTGGAAATTAGTTGTAGCAGACGGCCTATGGACGAGGGTTACATATGCTAAATACATAGCTCCCCTACACACCATGGACTGGATTAGGAGAGCATATCAAAGTACCTCAGGTGTCTCAATCATTTGGAAGGCGGTTCTTAAAGCTTTGAGTCCGATCAGAGAAGGTATCACCTGGAGGATCCGATCTGGCAACACAGTCTGAATTGGTCTTGATCCTTGGGTGGGCTGTGGGGACATGCACCAACTACCCAGGGACCTCATCCTACATCTCCAACAACAGAACTTATTTATATTTCTCAGATTGTGGGCCTGGAAAATTCCACTTTTCTTCATCAAGCTTGGAAATCCGCAGAGCACTTAAACATACCTCCTTTTTGGTCTCAACAATGGGAGGAGTTCACTCAAGCCCTTTCGGACACCCACATCTGAATATTGGATGGGGAGGATGAAATTATTTGGGCTCTATCTAAAACGGAAGATACTCCCCAAAGGAAGGATATTTGACATTGGCTACACCGAGGAATCCACCTCTGCTGGCTGACTGGTGGAGACATCTTTGGAAATTGAAGGCTCCCCCCAGATCTAGACTTTTAATGTGGACTATTCTTTGAAACAAGATACCAACAGGAGAAAATCTTCTCAAGCGATCACAGCATGGGCCCCACTGGTGTTGTCTTTGTAAACAGGCAATTGAAACAACCTCTCATCTTTTTTTAGAATGTACAGTGACTTGTCATATGTGGAAGCTAATCTTACAGCATATCAATCCCTTAGCTTTATGGACTGGGATCAATTTACTCGCTGCTTGGCAAGTCTGGTATCAGACTTCCTCATCCCCAAAGTTTCGGAACCTCCCTCTCCTTACCTGTTGGACAATATGGACAGCTAGGAATTGCAACATTTTTCAGGATTTGGTGCCTAATTGGGATGCCCTGGCAGCAAAAGTCATTGTTGATTACAATATTATCCCGGATGATCCTCCTCCCAGCCATCGACGCAACCCCTCTCACCATCAAATCAATTACAACAAACCGTGGGCTTTCTTTGACGGTGCTGCCCAAGAACAAGGCTATGGTGGGGGGCTATTCTTCACCTTTCCCAACAACACTCCTACAGCATGCTGATTGGTCTTCACAGATGCACAAACAACTCAGCTGAACTCTTAGCCGCAAAACACACCATACAATTTGCATTGGAGAAACATTGCATAGATTTGCAACTTCATGGGGATTCTAAAATTATTTGTGATTGGCTCAACAGAAAAACTAGATGCTCTTCATACACATTACTACATATCTTGGAAGAGACTTTGAGATTGATATCACATTTTGATTCTTTCACTTGCACACATATTTACAGGGAGCAGAACGGAGCTGCCGACAACCTATCCAAAGAGGCTGCGATCGGGGAGCTGGGCATCTGGTTGATCAGAGAACAGGAAGGAAATACTTTCTTCCAATATTACCACAGACCTTTTATGAATCTGAATATTTAACTTATCATGGTTACTTTATTCATGCATACATATATTTTTTATCAGGCTTTAAGCCTTTTTTTGTATATATAGACTGTCTCGGTACATATTACATATTGTTACTTTATTTTGTACATCAGTTATGGTTTTATGGTTGTCCCCTGCGTGGATCAATGGAAACTTTTCTGTTTTTCATGATCTTGATCATGCTCAGCATATGCAATAGCATCTACAACATGTAATTTCCTCTTTTCTAATGAAATTACGATTTTTCCTGATGGGAAAAAAAAACTTTGAAAGTGACTCGGAGTTAAGGCACATATGCAGCCCATTGTCATCATCACAGAATGCAGAAACAAAGGAAGCTTCTTTTATGGAGGATTGTGAGATGATTGAAAATGTAAATGATAAAGGTGAATCCGAATTTGGAAGAAAACAAGCCAAATGTTTACAATGAAGAGTTGCTTCAAGAGTCATCCGTAAAGAAGCAATGATGTGGGAAAGGTAGAACCGACAGCTCCAGCAACAAAATTCTTGACATCGTAAGATATTCTTCTCAGTTTTGATGGAATTGATATTTCTAATGATGGAATTGTTCCTTTCAGGCGTGGTGAGTGCATAGGTTTTAGCTACCTTGTTTCAAAGAAGTACACAGGAGAGCATGCCAGAGTCAAAATTCTACGTGATTCTGAGTATCATGAATTTGATATCAAGCTTTCTACTCACAAATGCCTAGTTCCTGCACATATAAAGGGGAAGGCTCCATCTTATTACATCATAGCTAGATTTGTATTTTCAGTTGTGTCTGTGCCATACCTTCGTTTTGAATATGGAAAGGATTATGACTACGACGCTCCAGTAAAACTATTGGACAAGCTACTACATTCTATGGCATGAACAGAAGATGAACGGTTGGGGGTGATTTCTCGGTCTTGGTCACAGATATAAATATTGGCTGAGGATATCGTAAATACACAAGTTCTGGCTTTCAATGGAGTGCATGTAAAAATCTCAGGCATCTTGCAGACATGGTGGAAAACAGTGAGGATTACTTTTGAGATATGACCTATAGTATCAACAGATTGTTGTTTTGGCAACAAAAAAAATAAATCGAAGGAAGCAACTCCTGATATTCTTGCAACACATTGCATACCTTCAGATATATCTGATGATTTGCAAACATGAATCAGTTTTCCAGAGGTGAAATTCCTTACATTCTGATCTGATTATTCGAATGAATATTGTTTACTACTTCGACGACATGATAGGAAAGATGCTAGGTTGGGGATATCAAGAGGGTACTACTCGCCTTGGTTTTGGCTATGAACTTCGATCAAGTAACCGGCTTCAAGGTCCAGATTTTGAACCTAAGCTCTGATACCACGTGTAAGGTCCCCTCCTAGGGTCCTCTACCAGATCTATATTCTCTAATTTTACATGAAATAAAAGGGCAATAATTTATTTCTGACAAGACATTTAAACGATGATAATTTACCATTTAAAATCTAATTCCTACAATTTAAATAGTGAACATTTCATTTCAATCACTTACATGATAACTTATGCATAGTGGAATACCTGTACCGAAAGCCCGGTGGAGATGCCCTTGAACTGTTGCTCCTGCTGAAACGCTCCTCTTGACTACTGACTAGATTTACCTCCCATCCAACTAGGAAGTAATTCCTAGCCCAGGAAACCTCCACAGGTTCCCTAGCCCTCCGAGCCCAAGTCCAACCAGATGTAGTGTGTCCAAGATAAAACAATACTCTCCTTCTCTCTCTAACAATTCCTCCAAAACCACAGCCAAACCAAAACCAAAAGCAAGACCAAGCATCCCCCCCTCCTTCCCTCATCCTTCCCCTTTTATGCTCCCCCTTCTCCTCTCCACCTCAACCACCTCTCATTAATGTCATAACTACTCCCTCATCCTTACATTTGACTTCTCTTCTCCCAAGTAAACATGAGAGGACATTTGGGGATGTGATATGAATATAAAATTAGGTAATTAATTGGAGACGACCATGTCTTCTCCCAAGTAAATATTTTGGGGATGAGAGAAGTGTTATGCTCCTATACCAATAGGTGTCATATTTCATGATTGACTGGTTAAAATACCTAATATGTTCATCCTTTCCCTACTGCAAAGGTTCCATATTTTGAAAAAATAAAAAAGCTTAAAAAATGTAAAGAGGGTATGCCCTAAAAGAAAGATCAAAGGGCAAAAAGAATGAAATGGTCAAGAAAGAAAAGAAATGAACCCCAAATAAAGAGGACCAGGAAAGTGTGCTAGTCCAAACTGCCACTACTATTCTATTTGTTCAAATGAATCTCATTGTGTGCAGTTAGTTGACTCTTGCCACAGTTGATGGATGGCCAAACAGCTTAATATTGGCCAGTTCATGTTTGAATTTCTTGTTTTAGAGATAGAGAATGAAATCTATCCAAACAGTTCAATCTTGGCAGATAAGTAGATAGGTAGAGAAGCAAAGGAACTCAACAGTTAAATCTAAGCCCTTGGAAGAAATAAGGGCAGACTTAGATAGGATTCCCATGAAAAGAAAAGAAAATTTGTAAGGGTTTGCTAGTCCAAGTGCACCCGTGGAAGAAGAAGAAAAATGTTAGGTATAATAGGTTGGGTAGAAAGTTTAGTGTTGCAGAAGCAGGCTTATGATTAATTTTGTCTCTCAAATATGTCCACCTTATTAATATCATAAGTACCATGGCAGCTGTTTGGTTACAAATCAAGTGAGGCATGTCTAACTTCCCTTCACACTTATCCCAAAATCACTTGCTAACATCCCCCCAAGGAGATTTAGATCTGCTCAATACTCCTAAATCACCCCATTTCATAAAAAGGCCTGAGTAAAATAACATTCTTGCTTTAGGCAAAGAATCCACATTTCTTGTGTAAAAATCCTTTTGTTCCCTCAACCTAAGTTATCAAGCTTTATAACTTAGCATTTTTTATATAAACCCATATTAACTGCTAACACTATTATATAAATCCCTTACAAATTCCCCTTCCCCCATATTAATATATCTTTACAATAAAACCCTCAATGTATAATAATCATGTCCCCGGTCGACTACGGCCATATTTCTGTTTAAACAGGGATTATAGGTTCATCTGGAACCATATAATAACCCTCCCTGCATGCAAATATTCAAATATTAATTAACATCTGGTTAATTAACTGTTTAAACACCCCGAAAACCAATCAAACTACCCCCGATATATTTAAATCATTGTTTATATTACATGGGCCCTGCGACGTAGCCCTATGCCAACTCCGTTGAGCACCAACCATTGGATCCAGGCCCACTGATCGGACGGCCCATATTTATATCGCAAGCCCCTCCGCCGCCGATGTTTACCGCCCGAGGAGCTGGCGGTATTACCGTCATACCTGGGACACGCGCCGCCCTCCCGCCATGCTCGTGGCCCCTCCACCCGAAACCGCCTTAGCTCATAAGCGGTGCGGGCTAATACCGCTTACTGCCCTCCTGCTGACCCCGCCCACTGACGTCATCACCACATCACCTCCACCTCAGCATCCCGTACCCTCGCGTCGTGACAAGACTTCACATCCCAATGATGTCATCCAACAGAGAAGCGCCAAAAAGCCCCGCGAAGCCAATTTTTGTTAAAAAACTTGTAAAAAGTGTCATTTTCATCCATTTTCATTCATTTCTTCTACAAGACTGTTACATGCAAACTATGTCCAAGCAACTGTAGAAGCTCCAGTCCACCACCCGACCAGGCAAAGACCAGCATCCTGCTGCTCAACTCGTCAATCAAACTACAAATTACACTGGTTTGCCTCCAAAACACAGGTATTTACCCTGTCCCACCTCCCAAACCTGTATTTTCGGTTTTCCTCTGCAAATTATACCTATAGGAGCCAAATTCAAGCTGAAGCAGTCCATAATTGCCATACCAAGACATCCAGAACTGCTCTTTTGTCCTTTTTTCCATAGAAACTCAACCTCCGGTTTAAAAACACAGAGAACTGAACAATGGAAACCCCTGCGGCTCTCAATATAACACCCCTTAATGCACCTCATACAGACCAGAATCATCTACCCTTGGCCGATAGAGATTTCCAAATAAAAGACCCGTCTGGTTGCCAAAACTATCTTCATACTTTCTGCCTAATCAGAAATAGTCATCTGAACAATTCTGATATCTATGGAATATGGGAATCCAATCTCCCCAGGTATTACCTTCCCTCAATCAATGTATTCCCAGATATTATTCACCACTACTGTGCCAATTATGACCCTGTCAGTAAAGTAGTTATGACCCCATCACAAACTGTTCTCTTTTACATAACTGCTGAATCTATCAATGAGATGCTACACTTCCATCCAGTTCAGCCTCTTGCTCCTCTTTCCATGGGATTTTTGCTTGAGCAAGGCTCTCAACTGTCCAGTGCAGAAATAACCCGGATTGCTAAGATATTCATGAGACCAGATTGCCAGCCCCAAGGCCCACCTCCTTATTTATATGTCTCGTTCAATGAGACTGGAAGAATTATTCTTGACATGATATCAATGATCTTGGGATTCAGGTCCAGTGAATATGTGGATGAGATTGTCCTGGCTCTGTTATCCAGCTTTACTCCAGGACAGCCCCCTACTATTAAGTATGACTATGCCTCTTTCATTGCTGACAAAATCCATGCTCAATTTATGAATTTGGAAAGAGAATGAGTGTTTAAATACACAACTTTCATATACCATCTGTTGTTATATTATTACCCAGATAGTTTTATATTTCCCATCAGGAAATTGGATTCCAAAGGAGAAAGGAGATCTGTGATCTTTTGGACCTCGGTCTTCCACAAGGTTGGTGAATACCCTTATACCTACTATGAATTCATTAACTTGTTTATACATCCAGCCTCCACTCTATTGATAGGAGCTCTTCCTCCTAGGCTCTCTAGTGACATAAAGAAGATTTTACAGCTCTCCAAAAACTACAGGATAGGTGACTGGTACTTCTACCAGGATCACAATGAAATCAGGATACATGGCTGTGAACTGTGCCCTTATAAGCTGCCCAAATATGTGCCCATGAGACCATTTGCACTGGAGTATTTCATGGAACTTATCAATGCAGATTTAACTCACTTTTGCAATGTAAAGAAAAAGGCTCAGCTGAGAATAAGAAACCAGTTAGGCCCTTTTATCATTAACAAGAGAGAAGCATGTGAAGATTCTGATAAGATATTAGGGGAAGACCTTAAATTGAAGAAAAGCTTCTGGTGGGTACCATATGACCCAAATAGCTTTATAAGTGAGAGAAAAATAAGAAACCGGCTGTAAACTTACACACATCATAGGATCCCTGAAGTAAAACAATATGCTAATCAGGATGAGTGGGTAGAGGGTACATTAGTAGAAGAACTTACTCGGCAAGAAAAGATGGAACAAGCTATGCAAGATTTAGAAAAGACCCTTGACCTAGACTCTTCTGGACAGGTATCTTTCAAGCTGCCTTAGCGAACCGGAGTGGGTACATCTTCTGCTGGAACTTCACAGCAACCTGTACAAGAAACCAGCACGCCAGTTTCAAGCTCTTCTAAGGGCAAGGAAGTAGTAGGCACAGAGCAGCAAGAAATCACTGATCAGCAGGGGCAGTTTCCTTCGGTCCAGAGCAAAGCAGCAGAGATTCATGCACTACAGACTCCTCTAATGAGTAAAAGGGCAAGAAAAGATACAAAGAAGAGGCCACACCCATCAGTGGACCTGCAGAACAGCCAGGTGCAAAAAGGCAAAGACAGAATCCTCTATCTGAAGAGGAAATCATTGAAGAAACAATAGAAATCCTAAGAGGTGAGAGGGCAACCAGCCCACAGACCTCCCCAATGATAGATACATCAACCAGCTCACGCAGGCAAGAGCTAGAAAGGCAACATAGTGTGGAAGTGTCATCCGCTAGGCCACCAAGTAAGCAGAACTCTGATATCAAAAGAACATTTACAGAGATAAAGGCTAGAAATGATCCATTGAGGTTACAAATTTATAACCAATATCTTAAGATGGCCCCCAGAAAACAGCAAATACTAATGTCAGCATATGACATAAAGGAGGGCAAAATGATCATGAGTTACTTCAAGCCCAAGGTGCAGCAACCACAATCGGCAGCTGATTATATCAGGACAAGTCTGGAAGTCTTGGCTAAGGACATTCATCGAATAGACTAGAATGAGCTGCACAAATAAATTGGAAAGATGGTGTATTCCACACTAGCTGATAAAGCAATGTTGGCTCATCGATTGCAAAACTAATTGGAGAACACCTCTACTCACCTAGATTTAGAGAAAGCCTCTTCCCTAGCAAAAGATAACAGGATTAAATCCTTGGAGGATATTATCATTGAACTGGGACATGATCCCAAAGATGCCAAAGGCATAAAAGCACTAATAAGGAAGAAGAAAGAGGACATTACTGCCCTTAGAAAATAGCTCAAAATGCCTCCTTCTATGCATCCACAAATAGCAGATGTTGTACAGCAAAAATCTGAAGAGGACATGATAGACCTGCTCATGAGGTTGAATGAGAGATTGAGTGAGATAGAGTAGGCATTGGAGAAAGCACTACAAGAAAAGCAGGGAGAGTCAACCTCCCAGCCACCTGAAGTAGCTCCAACAGTCACAACTGCCCCTTCCACAGTTATAACAGCAGTGCCTCCCACTGTCCCAGCATCAATAGCAGAAATCACCACAGGTACCTCAGCAACAGCAACAGCACTAGGTAGTAGTATAGCTATGACCACAGAGCAACTAATAAAAGCCATGGAGGAGTTGAAACTCCAAGTATCAGAGCAAAAGCAAGTCAAAGAAAAATTGGCAAAGGTTGAGCAGAGCTATGATAAATCCAAGATGAATGTGGCAGAGAAAGCAAGGGAGGTCAAAGCATTGGAGAACAAGGTAAGAGCCTTAGAAAAGGATCTCTCTCTGCATAAGCCTCTCGTAGAAATCAGAGGAATTTTGTGGACCAACATCACTCAATCACTTAGTGATGTATGGAGATCTATTCAGACCATTTATGAACAGATTGATTTGATAAGAGTAGCCCAAGTAGAAATTTAGAAAACAAGAGCCTTATTGGGACAGATGCCTGAGCAAGCTAACAGGCTAATACATTTTTTGAATACCAAGACCAGTGAAGAACTGGAAGCACTGGATATTAGAGACAGAACAGGTACCATTCTGGACATCAAAAGAGTTCTAACCATGAGAACTCTAATGCAAAACTTGGACAGAAGATGCCAGGACATGCAGGTAGAAATTGATTCTTTCACAGACAAATTTACAATCCTGCATCAAAAAGGTTTGCCAAGTCCTTTGGGAGATAATGATTGTCTGATGAAGCATAAGGACTATGTACATAAATTAAATACATATGCTGTCAATCAAGCTAATGCATCTTCAAGTACTTCAGGAGAAAAAGCACTTCCATCTGGCCAGTCCCTTTATGACAGCCTGGAAAATCTATTCTACATAGAGCATGAGGTGAAGCATCTGTTCACCATCCCACCTAATTTCTTCAGGTACACAGAGACTGACGAGACTTTAAGGAAGCTGCAGAGACATAAAATACTAGGACCAGAGTGGTGGCAAAGCATGTTAGAAATCTTGTAAATTTATCTTTGGTCAAATGCAAAATTGTGCACCATCTGTTATAATGCGCAGAACAGAAATGAATCACGGTCCTGTGGGTCAAAGCGCATCACATCAGAGTTAAGAAAGTTTGGCCAAAGCAGGAAAATCAGCACAGAGAATCAGTAGAAGACAGCTGGGAACCGACTTGCAGCACCTACCTCCAGTATGCCTCATAAAAATGATCAACCAGCGCAGCATGAATTTATTACATCTATTTATTATCTCCCTGTTTTCGAGATTGTTTGTCTCTATCTATGTAAAAGAAACATTAATTGTCAGCAGATATTTATTTCTATCATATTTTTTGTATGATATCTTAACATTTTTGTATAAATACCCCCCAGACGAAGCATTTGGGGTTGGTTGGTGGTGGACGTTCATAGTTTTGACTGTAATATTGAACAATTTTGGAAATAAGAAAGTTGTTGGAACCATTTTTGTTAAGCTCACTGGATGAAGAATTGATGTTGAGGACCATGTTGCAGAATTCTTGAATCATTTTATGGATCAATAAGTCCCTTCTAACTTGTGTTTTACAGTTTCTATGTTTACTATATCGTCTATGCTTCATGATCTAAATAATAAAGAAAAAGAATAACTCAAAATTTGCTTGTTTGCACTCTGTGTTCAGTCTTTGTTATTATTGATGTTTTCTTCAGAATTAGCATAAACAGTGAATTCTTAATTGCTCCTATTTCCCCTGGTTCTTTCATCTTGAATATTAGCTAAGGAATTCTTAATTGTTCCTTGGAGGTAATCATCCATTTTCCCTCTATCAACATGATGAAGGATTCTTAATTGCCCTTCACCCATTGACTCCATTCCATAAGATTTCAGCCTATAAATTGTTCCATATTTGAGTACCTTGCTCTGTGATAAATTCTCTGATAAGAAACCTAATCCAGGAAGCCATCCTTCTTTGACTCCATCATGCCCAATGGACTGAAATGTTTCAGTTTTACCTCACTGTTCTATTGAGTCCCCATCCTTCCAACCAAACTCTAAACAAAACCCTTGCACTTCATAACTAGCCTAATATACCTCAAACATAGCTAAATCATAAAGAGAGAGCCCTCTTTGGATGCAGATTGGCTAGAATCTATATCTAAAAGATTGGTCTGTGGTTACCTCGGCCATATTCCCTTTCTTACAACTTTTGGGAACAACTTGAGTGATAACATCATTGGCGACTCCGCTGAGGACTCTGAATAATTGTTTGTTACTGCTGTTTATTTTTTATATGCTACAGATGGAGCCTGAAGTTCGCCAGGTAGCCTTTGAAACTACTTTTTCTATGCAATTACAGAAGTAAATAAAAGCTGCTTCAGTCTATCTCTAGTCTAGTTTATACTTTGAATAGTTGTCTCAAATACTTGATCAGTTCTTTGTTTCAATAAATCTTTAGGAAAATTCAAAACTCCCATATTTTAAAACTTCCTAGAACGATACTGTTAAAAGTTGTATCCTTCAAATATTTCAAGAAAAACCAAAAATATATTCAGAAGTTGGCTCCAAAGAAGAAGATCTATTACACTAGATCAAATCCAGATCCAAATCCTCCACTTATGTTTCAAAATCCTAATTTGATTCCTAAGAACCTTAGAAACTGGCATAACCTTATCCAATCTGAGTTTACTCCTGGAAAAGCACCAGTCCTTTCTGTCATAACTATTGCTACTCCTAGTTCACTATCAGCACTTCAAACCATCTTTTCCACTCCCCCATCCACAGCACATATTTCAACTGGTATCCCTGTTCTTCCAGCTATTACATTTATCTCTGCAAATATGGAAAACCAATATGCTCCCCTGCAATTACCTGCAAATCCAGGGGCTATGCCTCAAGATTATCAAAGCAAAATCACTTATTTTGATGGTACTGGCACTTACATAGCTCAACAACACACCAAGAAAATGATGGACTATTTTGAAAACTATGAGATTGATGATGATGATGTAAGAATAAAAGTTTTTGTCCAAAACTTAACTGGAGATGTTAGAACCTGGTTTAGAGCACTCCCTGCAAACACTATCAATGATCCTGAAGCTCTTTATCAGACCTTCTTAAATAGATGGGAAAATAAAAAATATCCTCTCCACATTTTATTAGAGTATGAAAACTTGAAACGAGGTCCACAAGAAACTGTTTAAGATTACTGCACCAGATTTAACAATGTATATAGTGCTATTCCTCAGAATCTCAGACCTCCACCAAACTTGGCCTTTTGATCAAATTTCCTGATGCATTTGACTCTGACATGGCATACCAGCTTAGGAAAAGAGCTCCTTGAAGCCTAGAAGACATGCAGAGTATAGCTATCAGTGTTGAGGCCAACCTGATTTCCAAACAAGCTCGAGCTAGAGCTGAAAGGAGGATACCCATCAAAGAAGAACCTTTTGCATTTGAGCAGAAATTAGATGCTATCATTAAAGGAATGGATAGACTTGGCGACAGAGTAGAAACAATTGAGAGGAAGTCCCCTTGGGATGGTCAACTGAACAACACTGGAAGAAACCCAAATTTCAGAAAAAATCAAAATCCCAATACTGCAAAGGCTGGCCCTGACCAAAACATTAGACCTTCATTCCAAGAAAACTATGCTGAAGCTTCAACTTTTAGTAAACCAACAAAAGACACTCAAATTACCTTAATGGGGCTCAATAGTGAACAACAAATTTTCTTAACCTAAGAAGACCAAGAGGTTCATACTCTTAATCAATTCCAAATCCAGTCAGGTGAATCATTTGATTTTAGGGAATGATATGACACTGTCATCTATGAAGTCCACAAGCAGTATAATCTGAGAAGAAGGAGGATAGATGTCCCTGAAAACAATAAGCAGAAAGAAACCAAGCAACCTACCAAAGCTAAAATCAAGAACCCTCCTATACAAACTCCTCCTAAAGCAATTCCTAACCCAAACAGTCCAACAGTTGAAGATGTTTCAGACAAATCAGCAACCTAATAAACAGTCTTCAGCTTCCATTCCTTCCAAAGAAATTGCAGGAAAACCTCCAGAAATTGACATAGAAGCAACTTCAGCCCATAATGCTACTCCTAATAAAGGAAAAAGCATTGAAAAAACAGCAGAAAAAGAAAATCTCACTGCTCGAAATGAAAAAACTCAAACAGAAAAACCTTTTAACCTTGAGACCAAAACAGGCAAATTGAAGATAGCAATTCCATTGTCAGAATTGGCTAAGCATGGTGTCTATAGAGAACAAATCAGCAGATCACTTCAAATTTCAGAAAACAGAGATGCAATAAATGTCCTTGATGACCAACCAAAATTAATTTTTGGCCCTGAAGTAAATGGAAAATCAATAAACGGAGGGGTCCCTCCTTTCTATGTAAGTCTGAAAATTCATGACAAAATACTGCACAATGAAATGTTTGATTCTGGACCTTCCCATAATTTAATGCCCAAATCTATAATGGAAAAGTTGGACCTAGATATCACCAAGCCATACAAAGACTTGTTCTCTTTTGATTCAAGCCAGGTCAGATGTCTAGGATTGATCAAATATTTATGTGTATCATTAGTTCAATACCCTGCCAAGACAATTTTAATGGATGTAGTGGTAGCTGATATCCCACCAAAATATGGCATGTTGTTGTCCAGATCTTGGGGTGCAAAGCTCCAGGGATCTTTACAGTTGGACATGTCCTATGCTACCATTTCAGTATTTGGCCAGCCAAAGAGATTGTACCGAGAAACTTTGATGAAATACGTGGTGAGAAGCCAGAGAAACCCCAGAATTTTCCCATCTATTCCATGCATTCTGATATGGACTCCTCATCCTATACAATGCTGAAATCTATCCCCCAACTGATGTGAAGACTTTAGCTTTAGAGCAGAAAAAATTCCTAAATAAGAAATCTAGTGTTCAAATTCAAGAAATTTCTGTGACCAATGATATATCAGACATACAAGGGAAACCACATGAAACTAAAAATCCAAATCTCCCTAGTAAGCACATTTCTAAGACTCCTGATACTCGTTATAATCAAGAAATCCTATGGAATTTAGAATTTGATGGATTAGTCAATAAGACAGGAGCAGGGGCAGGGATTTGGATACATAATATGGAAAATGATCATGTTGAAGGGCATGCATACAGGTTGAATTTTAGATGTACTAATAACATGGCTGAATATGAAGCCCTCTTGCTAGGACTTAAATTGATCAAAAGTCTAGGGGCAGTTAGGGTATCAATTTTGGGAGACTCTGATTTAGTTATTCAGTGAATGAAAGGAAACTTCCTCACAAATTATCTCAGATTAAGATCTTATAGAGAGGCAGCAATTGAAATACTCAATACCTTTCTTGAAATTCAGCTTGCCAAAATTCCAAGGAAACACAATTTGCATGCTCACATTTTGGCAACATTTGTCAGCACTTGTAAACTGCCATTTGAGCCTAATCATCATTTTACAGCTGAGATTAAACATCGGCCAACTGTACCTGACAATGTAAAAAACTGGCAAGTGTTTGACAATGACACTCAGATTAATAATTTCCTGACCTTAAAAGAAGAATTTTTCAGCACTAATATAGACACAGGCACTGTGGGAGAAGTTGATCAAATAGACAAAGTTGAAACACACATTTCAACTAAAATAGCAACTCAAATACTACATCCAACAAAATTTACCAACAAAGAGTTGCAAGAGCTTAAGGAAATAGACATTGATGAAACTATTGGAGGAGAATATGAAGTTATTGATTTAAAGGACAACTTTTTACCCACAAAATTAACTCCTCTGGAAGACATTTTTTATTTTAATGATATCCCAAGGAAACCCAAAATGCATCCTTTAAACGCAGACATTGAAGACTGTAACATAGGAACTGAACAAAATCCTAAAATGATAAAATTGTCCAAAACTTTGCCTCCTGACCAAAAGCTTAAATATGTTGAACTGTTTAAGGAATTCTACGATGTTTTTGCATAGAGCTATGAAGATCTCAAATCCTATGACACTTCTGTGATTCAACATACAATACCCCTCAAAGAAAATCAGAAACCCTTCAAGCAAAAACTCAGAAGGGTCAACCCTATACTCCTCCCTCTAATTGAAAAAGAAGTCAAAAGAATGTATGAAGCTGGGATAAGTGCACCCATTAGATTTTCAGAATGGGTCTCCAATTTAGCGCCCACTAGGAAGAAAACAGGAGAAATCAGACTGTGTGTTGATTTGAGGAATCTAAATAAAGTCTCTTTAAAAGACCACTACCCTTTACCTAAGATGGACCACATTTTACAAAGGGTAGTAGGTGCCTCTAGAATTTCATTGCTAGATGGGTTTTCAGGCTTCAACCAGATTTTAGTTCACCCTGATGATCAAGAAAAAACTACTTTTACAACTCCATGGGAAGTTTCAAATATGTAAAAATGCCATTTGGACTCAAGAATGCAGGGGCAACCTTCTAGCGTGCAATGGACATAGCTTTTGCTAAAGAAATTTATGATTTCCTAGTTATATACCTAGATGATCTCACTTTGTTTTCCAAATCAGATCACCAGCACTTAGATCATCTGAGACAAGTGTTTTTAACCTGTAGAAAGTATGGTATATCACTAAATCCAAAGAAGTCATTATTTGGCCTAGAAGAGGGCAAACTGTTGGGTCACATAATCTCAAGAGATGGCATCAAAATTGACCCTGACCGAATAGGAGCCATTTTACAAATACCACATCCTAGAAATGTCAAAGAACTCCAAGCTTTCCTAGGGAAAATTAATTTTTTAAGAAGATTCATACCTAACTTGCCAGAATTAATTAGATTGTTGAATAATATGCTGAAAAGGGATTCTAAGGTCAAATGGACATTAGAAGCCAAACAGGCATTTGAAGAAATCAAGATAGATTTAACCAAAACACCAGTCCTTACAAGCCCAAAATTTGACAGAGACTTCATGATATTTTCATTTGCATCAGAACACACTATTGATGTTGTTTTGCTACAGAAAGATGATCAAGGATGTGAAAAACCCATAGCCTTCTTTAGCAAATCACTGAGGGATGCACCTCTAAAATACCCAATCATGGAAAAACAAGTTTATGCACTTGTGAAAGCCATCAAAGATTTCAGAGCCTATATACTATACTCTCATATAATAGCTTATGTACCAAGCACTGTCGTCAAAGATATCCTAACCCAAGAGGGGATTGAAGGCAAGAGAGGTAAATGGATTGCTACTATATTAGAGTATTGTATTGAAATAAAACCTACAAAGATTATAAAAGGACAGGGATTGGCTAAACTCTTGACTGAAACCAACTGCCAAGCCCTAGATATTAATGAACTGGATACTGAACAGGAGATGGCGACTCCACAAATCAGTCAGGCCTTCATAGAATCACCTTGGTATGCTGATATATGTTATGTATTATTAAACCTGCAAACTCCTCCAGGGTTATCCAAAATAAAGAAAAGGTTTATAAAAATGGAAGCTTTAAAGTTTTGTATTTTAGATGGTGCTCTTTTTTGGAAAAACCATGAAGGTGCTCTATTAAATTGTCTAATAAAAGATGAAATTGACAAAGTGCTCAAATAATTTCATGCCGAGGACTGTGGTGGACATTTATACTGGAAATCAACTGGTGATAAAATCCTAAGGGCTGGATTTTACTAGCCCACCTTACTTGCTGATGTCAAAAAATTTGTTACTGCTTGCCATAAATGTCAAATCTTTGAAGGCAAGAGGAAACTTCTGCCTCTACCCCTTAAACCAGTTTCCACTAAAAGACCATTTCAACAATGGGAATTAGATTTCATTGGAGAAATTCACCCTCCCTCTTCTACCCAGCATAAATGGATTTTGACTGCCACAGATTATTTCAACAAATGGATAGAGGCCATCCCTTGTAGACAAGCCAATGATTCAGTGATCATGCAATTTTTAGAAACCAACATCCTATCTAAATTTGGTTGTCCTAAAAAGATTATAACTGACAACGCTACTGCTTTTAAATCCAAGAGAATGAACAATTTCTGTCACAAATACCACATTACCTTAGGCCACTCCACAGCCTATTACCCCCAAGGTAATGGTCTAGTTGAGTCATCCAATAAAAGCCTGATGAATATCATTAAGAAAGTATTGGAAGAAAACAAGAAAAATTGGCATAAAAAACTTATAAATGCATTATGGGCAGACAGACTGACTACCAAGAGATCCATTGGAACTATTTCCTATGAGCTTGTATATGGTATGGAGGTTGTATTTCCCTCCTCCTTGGGAATACCTGTAATGAAATTGTTGCAAGAAGTTCAAATACAGCCCAATGACATCCAGAGAAGAATAAATCAGACTATACATTTGCAGCAGACTAGAGAAGAGGTATATCAAAGATCTCAGGTGCTACAAGAAAAACTCAAGAAGATATTTGATAAGAGGACTAAGGCAAATGATTTTTTCATAGAAGACAAAGTTCTAAAATGGGATTCCAGAAGAGAAGATAAAGGAAAACATGGGAAGTTTGACTTCCTGTGAAAGGGACCTTTATTATTCAGGCCTCACAGGGAAACAATACCTACTTTTTGAAAAGTCTGGATGGTACATAAGTAGAAGAAGGACCAGTTAATGGTCAGATGCTGAAACATTATTTTGATCCAGTTTGTTGATATGTCAGGACTCTAACTTGTACATAACGGTGCTTAGTTTCTGCAGTTTATTACAGCAATAAGAATGGGAAGAAATGTGTAAGAAATTTTGAGAAATAGTCAAGAAACTTTACCACCTTTTCGTGTTACCTTTTTTAGTTTAAACACAAGTTGAAGAAGAAGAATTGGGAGCTTAAAGTATGAGAACAAACATTCAGAAAAACTATCCAAAACAGAGGTACAATGGCTTGAATCAGCTCATGAGAGATAGGTATATTTCAAATGGTCCTCTGCACAGTTTGTTTACTTACAGCAAAGGAAAATTTCAGGATGCAGCAAGAATTGTACAATAGGCCATCTGACCTGTTGTTCTTGACTTTTCACCAGAAAAAGCCATCCCCAAGTGGAGCCAGTGTTATGCTCATATACCAATAGGTGTCATATTTCACGATTGACTGGTTAAAATACCTAATATGTTCATCCTTTCTCTGCTACAAAGGTTCCATATTTTGAAAAAATCAAAAAGCTTAAAAAATGTAAAGAGGGTATGCCCTAAAAGAAAGATCAAAGGGCAAAAAGAATGAAATTGTCAAGAAAGAAAAGAAATGAACCCCAAATAAAGAGGACCAGGAAAGTGTGGTAGTCCAAAGTGCCACTACTATTCTATTTTTGCAAAAGAATCTCATTGTGTGCAGTTGGTTGACCCTTGCCACAGTTGATGGATGGCCAAACAGCTTAATATTAGCCAATTCATGTTTGAATTTCTTGTTTTAGAGATAGAGAATGGAATCTGTCCAAACAGTTCAATCTTGGCAGATAAGTAGATAAGTAGAGAAGCAAAGGAGCTCAACAGTTAAATCTGAGCCCTTGGAAGAAATAAGGGTAGACTTAGATAGGATTCCCATGAAAAGAAAAGAAAATTTGTAAGGGTTTGCTAGTCCAAGTGCACCCATGGAAGAAGAAGAAAAATGTTAGGTATAATAGGCTGGGTAGGCAGTTTGGTGTTGCAGAAGCAGCCTTATGATTAATTTTGTCTCTCAAAGATGTCCACTTTATTAATACCATAAGTACCATGGCAGCTGTTTGGTTACAAATCAAGTGAGGCATGTCTAACTTCCCTTCACACTTATCCCAAAATCACTTGCTAACACCCCCCCAAGGAGATTAAGATCTGTTCAATACTCCTAAATCACCCCATTTCATAAAAAAGCCTAAGTAAAATAACATTCTTGTTTTAGGCAAAGAATCCACATTTCTTGTGTAAAAATCCTTTTGTTCCCTCAACCTAAGTTATCAAGCTTTATAACTTAGCATTTTTTTATATAAACCCATATTAACTGCTAACACTATTATATAAATCCCTTACAAATTCCCCTTTCCCCGTATTAATATATCTTTACAATAAAACCCTCAATATGTAATAATCCCACCCCCGGTCGACTACAGCCATATTTCTATTTAAACAGGGATTATAGGTTCATCTGTAACCATATAATAACCTTCCTCGCATGCAAATATTCAAAGATTAATTAATGTCTGGTTAATTAACTGTTTAAACAACCTGACAGCCAATCAAACTGCCCCCGATATATTTAAATCATTATTTATATTACATGGGCCCTGCGCCATAGCCCTCCGCCAGCTCTGTTGAGTGCCAACCGTTAGATCCGGGCCCACTGATCGGACAGCCCACGATTATATCGCAAGGCCTTCCGCCGCTGATGTTTACCGCCCGGGGAGCCGGCGGTATTACCGCCATATCTAGGACACGTGGTGCCCTCCCGCCATGCTCGCGGCCCCTCCACCCGAAACCACCTTGGCTAATTTGCGGTGTGGGCCAATACCGCTTACCGCCCTCCCGTACCCCTGCGTCGCAACAAGACGTCACATCCCGATGATGTCATCCGACCGAAAAGCACCAAAAAGCCCCGCGAAGCCAATTTTTGTTAAAAATCTCGTAAAAAGTGTCATTTTCATCCATTTTCATTCGTTTCTTCTACAAGACTGTTGCATGCAAACTACGTCCAAGCAACTGCAGAAGCTCCAATCCGCCACCCGACCAGGTAAAGACCAGCATCCCGCTGCTCAACTGATCAGTCAAACTGCAAATTACACTGGTTCGCCTCCAAAACACAGGTATTTACTCCGTCCCACCTCCCGAACCTGTATTTTCGGTTTTCCTCTGCAAATTATACCTACAGGAGCCAAATTCATTCTGAAGCAGTCCATAATTGCCATACCAAGACATCCAGAACTGCTATTTTGTCCTTTTTTACACAAAAACTCAACCTCCGGTTTAAATACACAGAGAGCTTAATAATGGAAACACCTGTGGCCCTCAATATAACACCCCTCAATGCACCTCATACAAACCAGAATCATCTACCCTTGGCCGACAGAGATTTCCAAAAAAAAGACCCGTCTAGTTGCCAAAACCATCTTCATACTTTCTACCTAATCAGAAATAGTCATCTGAACAATTCTGATATCTATGGAATATGAGAATCCAATCTCCCCAAGTATTACCTTCCCTCAGTCAATGTATTCCCAGATATTATTCGCCACTGCTGTGCCAATTATGACCCTGTCAGTAAAGCAGTTATGACCCCATCACAAACTGTTCTCTTTTACATAACTGTTGAATCTATCAATGAGGTGCTACACTTCCATCCAGTTCAGCCTCTTGCTCCTCTTTCCATAGGATTTTTGCTTGAGCAAGGCTCTCAACTGTCCAGTGTAGAAATAACCCGGATTGCTAAGATATTCATGAGACCAGATTGCCAGCCCCAAGTCCCACCTCCTTATTTATATGTCTCATTCAATGAGACTGGAAGAATTATTCTTAACATGATATCAGTGATCTTTGGATTTAGGTCCAGTGAATATGTGGATGAGATTGTCCTGGTTCTGTTATCCACCTTTACTCTAGGACAGCCCCCTGCTATTAAGTATGACTATGCCTCTTTCATTGCTGACAAAATCCATGCTCAATTTATGAATTTGGAAAGAGAATGAGTGTTTAAATACACAACTTTCATATACCATCTGTTTTTATATTATTACACAGAAAGTTTTATATTTCCCATCAGAAAATTGGATTCGAAAAGAGAAAGGAGATCTGTGATCTTTTGGACCTCGGTCTTCCACAAGGTTGGTGAATCCCCTTATACCTATTGTGAATTCATTGACTTGTTTATACATCCAACCTTCACTCTATTGATAGGAGCTCCTCCTCCTAGGCTCTCTGGTGACATAAAGAAGATTTTACAGCTCTCCAAAAACTACAGGATAGGTGACTGGTACTTCTACCAGGATCACACTGAAATCAGGATATATGGTTGTGAACTGTGCCCTTATAAGCTGCCCAAATATGTGCCCATGAGACTATTTGCACTAGAGTATTTCAGGCAACTTATCAATGCAGATTTAACTCACTTTTGCAATGTAAAGAAAAAGGTTCAACTGAGAATAAGAAACCAGTTAGGCCCTTTTATCATTAACAAGAAAGAAGCATGGGAAGATGCTGATAAGATATTAGGGGAAGACCTTAAATTGAAGAAAAGCTTCTGGTGGGTACCATATGACCCAAATAGCTTTATAGGTGAGAGAAAAGTAAGAAACCGGCTGTCAACTTACACACATCATAGGATCCCTGAAGTAGAACAATATGCTAATCAGGATGAGTGGGTAGAGGTTACATTAGTAGAAGAACTTACTCGACAAGAAAAGACGGAACAAGCTATGAAAGATTTAGAAAATGCCCTTGACCTGTACTCTTTTGGATAGGTATCTTTCAAGCTGCCTCAGCAAACCAGAGTGGGTACATCTTCTACTAGAACTTCACAGCAACTTGTACAAGAAACTAACACATTGGTTTCAGGCTCTTCTAAGGGCAAGGGTGTAGCAGGCACAGAGCAACAAGAAATGACTGATCAGCAGGGGCAATTTCCTTCGGTCCAGACCAAAGCAGCAAAGATTCCTACACTACATACTCCTCTAAATGAGGAAAAGGGAAAGAAAAGATATAGAGAAGAGGCCACACCCATCAGTGGACCTGCAGAACAGCCAGGTGCAAAAAGGCAAAGACTGAATCCTCTATCTGAAGAGGAAATCATTGAAGAAACAATAGAAATCCTAAGAGGTGAGAGGGCAACCAGCCCACAGACCTCCCGAGTAATAGACACATCAAGCAACTCACACAGGCAAGAGCTAAAAAGGCAGCATAGTGTGGAAGTGTCATCCACTAGGCCACCAAGTAAGCAGACCTCTGATATCAAAAGAACATTTACAAAGATAAAGACTAGAAATGATCCATTAAGGTTACAAATTTATGACCAATATCTTAAGATGGCCCCCACAAAACAGCAAAGATTAATGTCATCATATGACAAAAAGGAGGGCAAAATGATCATGAGTTACTTCAAGCCAAAGGTGCAGCAACCACAATTGGCAGCTGTTTATATCAGGACAAGTCTGGAAGTCTTGGCCAAGGACATTCATCCAATAGACCAGATTGAGCTGCACAAACAGACTGGAGAGATGGTGTATTCCACACTAGTTAATAAAGCAATGTTGGCTCATAGATTGCAAAACTCATTGGAGAACACCTCTGCTCACCTAGATTTAGAGAAAGCCTGTTCCCTAACAAAAGACAACAGGATTAAATCCTTGGAGGATATTATCATTGAACTGGGACATGATCCCAAAGATTCCAAAGGCATAAAAGCACTAATAAGGAAGAATGAAGAGGACATTTCTGCCCTCAGAAAACAGCTCAAAATGCCTCCTTCTATGCATCTACAAACAGCAGATGTTGTACAGCAAAAATCCGAAGAGGACATGATGGACCTGCTTGTGATGTTGAATGAGAGATTGAGTGAGACAGAGAAGGCATTGGAGAAAGCACTACAAGAAAAGCAGAGAGAGTCGACCTCCCAGCCACCTGAAGTAGCTCCAACAGTCACAACTGTCACTTCCACAGTTATAACAGCAGTGCCTTCCACTGTCCCGGCATCAACAGCAGAAATCACCACAGGTACCTCAGCAATAGCAACAGCACCAGGCAGCAGTACAGCAATGACCACAGAGCAACTAATAAAATCCATGGAGGAGTTGAAACTCCAAGTATCAGAGCTGAAGCAAGTCAAAGAAAATTTGGCAAAGGTTGAGCAGAGCTATGATAAATCCAAGATGAATGTGGCAAAGAAAACAAGGGAGGTCAAAGCATTGGAGAACAAGGTAAGAGCCTTAGAAAATGATCTCTCTCTGCATAAGCCTCTCGCAGAAATCAGAGGAATTTTGTGGACCAACATCACTCAATCGCTTAGTGATGTATGGAGATCTATTTAGACAATTTATGAACAGATTAATTTGATAAGAGTAGCCCAAGTAGAAATTCAGAAAACAAGAGCCTTATTGGGACAGATGCCTGAGCAGGCTAACAGGCTAATACATTTTTTGAATACCAAGACCAGTGAAGAACTGGAAGCACTGGATATTAGAGGCAGAAAAGGTACCATTCTGGACATCAAAAGAGTTCTAACCATGAGAACTCTAATGCAAAACTTGGACAGAAGATGCCAGGACATGCAGGTAGAAATTGATTCTTTCATAGATAAATTTACAATCCTGCATCAAAAATATTTGCCAAGTCCTTTGGGAGATAAGGATCGTCTAATGAAGCATAAGGACTATGTACATAAATTAAATACATATGTTTTCAATCAATCGAATGCATCTTCAAGTACTTCAGGAGAAAAAGCACTTCCATCTGGCCAGTACCTTTATGACAGCCTGGAAAATCTATTCTACATAGAGCATGAGGTGAAGCATCTGTTCACCATCCCACCTAATTTCTTCAGGTTCATAGAGACTGACGAGACTTTAAGGAAGCTGCAGAGACATAAAATACTAGAACCAGAGTGGTGGAAAAGCATGTTAGAAATCTTATAAATTTATCTTTGGTCAAATGCAAAATTTTGCACCATTTGTTATAATGCGTAGAACAGAAATGAATCACGGTCCTGTGGGTCAAAGCGCATCACATCAAAGTTAAGAAAGTTCGGCCAAAGCACGAAAATCAGCACGGAGGATCAGTAGAAGATAGCTGGGAACCGATTTGCAACACCTACCTCCAGTACACCTCATAAAAATGGATCAACCAGCGCAGCATGAATTTATTGCATCTATTTATTATCTCACTGTTTTCGAGACTGTCTATCTCTATCTATGTAAAAGAAACATTAATTGTCAGCAGATATTTATTTCTATCAGATATTTTGTATGATATCTTGACATTTTTGTAGAAATACCCCCCCCAGACGAAGCATTTGGGGTTGGTTGGTGGTGGATGTTCATAGTTTTGATTGTAATATTGAACAATTTTTGGAAATAAGAAAGTTGTTGGAACCATTTTTGTTAAGCTCACTGGATGAAGAATTAATGCTGAGGACCATGTTACAGAATTCTTGAATCGTTTTATGGATCAATAAGTCCCTTCTAACTTGTGTTTTACAGTTTCTATGTTTACTATATCGTCTATGCTTCATGATCTAAATAATAAAGAAAAAGAATAACTCAAAATTTGCTTGTTTGCACTCTGTGTTCAGTATTTGTTATTATTGATGTTTTCTTCAGAATTAGCATAAACAGTGAATTCTTAATTGCTCCTATTTCCCCTGGTTCTTTCATCTTGAATATTAGCTAAGGAATTCTTAATTGTTCCTTGGAGGTAATCATCCATTTTCCCTCTATCAACATGATGAAGGATTCTTAATTGCCCTTCACCCATTGACTCCATTCCATAAGATTTCAGCCTATAAATTGTTCCATATTTGAATACCTTGCTCTGTGATAAATTCTCTGAGAAGAAACCTAATCCAGGAAGCCATCCTTCTTTGACTCCATCATGCCCGATGGACTGAAATGTTTCAGTTTTACCTCACTGTTCTATTGAGTCCCCATCCTTCCAACCAAACTCTAAACAAAACCCTTGCACTTCATAACTAGCCTAATATACCTCAAACATAGCTAAATCATAAAGAGAGAGCCCTCTTTGGATGCAAATTGGCTAGAATCTATATCTAAAAGATTGGTCTGTGGTTACCTCGGCCATATTCCCTTTCTTACAACTTTTGGGAACAACTTGAGTGATAACATCATTGGCGACTCCGCTGAGGACTCTGAATAATTGTTTGTTACTGCTGTTTATTTTTTATATGCTATAGATGGAGCCTGAAGTTGACCAGGTAGCCTTTGAAACTGCTTTTGCTATGCAATTACAAGAGTAAATAAAAGCTGCTTTACTGTATCTCCAGTCTATTTTATACTTTGAATAGTTGTCTCAAATACTTGATCAGTTCTTTGTTTCAATAGATCTTTAGGAAAATTCAAAACTCCCATATTTTAAAACTTCCTAGAAAGATACTGTTAAAAGTTGTATCCTTCAAATATTTCAAGAAAAACCAAAAATATATTCAGAAGCTAGCTCCAAAGAAGAAGATCCATTACACTAGATCAAATCCAGATCCAAATCCCCCACCTATGTTTCAAAATCCTAATTTGATTCCTAAGAACCTTAGAAGCTAGCTGAACCTTATCCAATCTGAGCTTACTCCTGGAAAAGCACCAGTCCTTTCTGGGATTACTGTTGCTGCTCCTAGTTTACCATCAGCACTTTAAACCATCTTTTCCACTCCCCCATCCACAGCACATATTTCAACTGGTATCCCTGTTCTTTCAGTTGTTACATTTATCTCTGCAAATATGGCAAACCAATATGCTCCCCTGCAATTACCTGCAAATCTAGGGGCTATGCCTCAAGATTATCAAAGAAAAATCACCTATTTTGATAGTACTGGCACTTACACAGCTCAACAACACACCAAGAAAATGATGGACTATTTTGAAAACTATGAGATTGATGATGATGATGCAAAAATAAAAGTTTTTGTCCAAAGCTTAACTGGAGATGTTAGAACCTGGTTTAGAGCACTTCCTGCAAACACTATCAATGATCCTGAAGCTCTTTATCAGACCTTCTTAAACAAATGGGAAAAGAAAAAAGATCCTCTCCACATTTTATCAGAGTATGAAAACTTGAAACGAGGTCCACAAGAAACTGTTTAAGATTACTACACTAGATTTAACAATGTATACAGTGCTATTCCTCAGAATCTCAGACCTCTACTAGACTTGTCCTTGATCAAATTTCCTGATGCATTTGACTCTGACATGGCATACCAGCTTAGGAAAAGAGCTCCTCGAAGCCTAGAAGACATGCAGAGTATAGCTGTCAGTGTTGAGGCCAACCTAATTTCCAAACGAGCTAGAGCTATAGCTGAAAGGAGGATACCCATTAAATAAGAACCTTCTACATTTGAGCAGAAATTAGATGCTATCATTAAAGGAATGGATAGACTTGGCAATAGAGTAGAAACAATTGAGAGGAATTCCCCTTTGTTATAGACATTTTTGTGCCTTACAGCATTGGGCATGAAATGTCAATAATCCAAGGGATCCAAAGTCCCTAAATAAGTTGTTCCTACCCCTAAAGGAACAAGGTCAACCAATGACAGCTTCTCCCATAAGTTCTCCACCAAAAACCACTCAGAAATGGTCAAATCAGGATCAATTCAGGAGCTCCACTAGCTGTCTGCACTGAAATGCAAAGTCTGCACTGGCTACCTGCACTGCAACGCAGGTAGAAGCACTACCAGGGTGCGCTGAGCGGGAATTGACAAATGGCAAGTTCATTCAACGAGGTGGAAAGACCCTGGAAGCCTCCAGAATCTTCCTCAATGACACTTGCCTCAATGAATTCGACTAGTGATGAGTAAGAGGTTCTCAACCTCCAAGTGGAAGCAAGAACTGACAGTGAGAAGCCACAAGTCAAAACATGAGCTGACTCATCCTCTCTGCTCACATCTATATATGGATCTCTCACCCAGAGGTTCAGGAGGCTGGAATTTTGTATTTGCAAAGAATTGTTGTTGGTTTGAGATTGAGATTAGTACATTGGGTGATTTATGCTTTGTTGGAGGAGAGGAAGGGATTCTTTTGCTGGGAGGTAGATGCTGGATCGGGACTCACTTGGTTGTATCTCCTCTTGAACCTTGTTTATCATATCAATAAAGCTACTTGAGTTTCTCCTATATGCTTGCATTTCAATGATGTTTTGTTGTATTTGCATATTTAGTTTATATCTGATCCTAAACTAGTTATGAATGTGAATCTATATCTTTCGTGTAGTCTTCTGCTCTTGTGATCTTGCAGGAACCGTGCGAAGCTGGACCAGTGAAAGAGCAGGCAGCGGGAAGCGAACGAAAGAGAGAGAGAGATTGGATCGACAAACTAGCGGAAGACACCGGTTAGCTACATCCTTCTTTCTCTATTTGCATCTCATAAAGAAGAATACTCGGATAGCTTTCCTTGTTTGTTGCTAAGGCACTATCACCTCTTAGAGTGGGATAGGGTCATTCCGAATTGGATACTTTTCCCAACAACAAATTGGCGACTCCACTGGGGAGAGTATCTTGTTAGTTTACTTGTGTTTCTATTGCTATTCATTTCATAAGCTCAAGAGTGCCGAATCGAACTGCATTTGCCATTTACAAATGCAAAGTAGAGATCATCTACTCTAGCCCACTCACTGGGCCTGTTTATGATCTAAACAGCTGATCCACAAGTGCTCTAACAGCCCTTTGTGATAGATCTTAGTCCTCCTATAAATCATCCTCCTAATTGTACCTAATTGATAGCTTTGATCCGGCCAAAAACTGTAGATTTAACTGCAAACCGTAACCCAGAACCCAGAAACAACTCTCATTTCTGCTTCAGCGCAGACTCTGTGAAGAGGTTCTGCATTTCAACGCAGGTCCCATGAAGGCTACCTGCACTGAATGTCAAAACCTCTGTGTTAGGAGTGCGCTGATCAGTCATTGCCCTGTGCAGCTGTGGTTCCCTGCTTCCTTTTGCTTAGTTTTATCTTTGTTTTTGCAGCCTGTTATCAGTCAGTGTGTCTATCTGAAATCCCTTTTCTTTGCCTCAATTCCGCCTCAGTTGTATAAAGAAACTGTGTTTGTTCTTTGTGTATTTGTTACATCATTTGCAGTTTCCCATTACAAAAGTAAACTAGTCATACTGTCGCCCTTAGATCTAGACCTGTCGTAAGTGTCGTTTTGATCTTAGGAGTGAGTTTGTTTGCTGTTCACAGTTGATTTAGCTTTTACTTTTGTCTTTTGGTTTGAATTTATGCATTTATAGTGTCGAAACAAGTAAATCATAAAGTGTCGTAATCGTCTTTTTGATTTTGAAAAAGGAACTTGTTTATGTTTTCACTTGAAATCGAATTCAAATTTGTACAACAGCTTTCTTTTTAGGCATCAATATTAAGAAAGCGAAAAGAAATACATGCATTTGTGCATTTGCATTTTGATAGTTTGCATGTTGATTTAGGAAAAGTGCATTACAGTGTGCTATATGCTCTTTGAGAAAAGATGGTGTCTTTCTTTTCCCCTTGTAGCTAGGATTTTCATTGTTGAAAAGATATAAAAGCTTGCTTATCATCTTTAGACTGCATTTAGGAATTGTATCATACATCTCGTGGTGATCCAAAAAGGCAAACTTCTAAGAAAGATCAACCTAAAATAAATTGAATGAACTTAACAACGCTTTGTAACTTAACGCACAACATAGAGGTCTAGGCTAGAGACGTGTTCCGGCGTCGTAAAACCTGGTGACTGTCGATCTCGCTGATGGTTGGGTGATTCCTCCTGAAGGACGATAGCGCCAGTACGGATTGTGCTCCCACGTACCGTCGAGTATATATTGGGAGACCCCTATAGGCATAAAACCTTTATCCTTAGGAAGCCGTGTCGGCCGCCCTACTGATCGCAATGCACTGAACACAGCATTCAGGAAGATTGACTGCCCGTACCTTAAAAAGTATTCTGCGGTTTTGCGAAAAGTTTGGCACACCCTCTACCTAGAACTCCAGAGCAGTTCCTTTTGGCCTTTTTCAGACTCTATAACGGAAAAAGTCCATCCGAGCATTTGTCACTTCGGGCTCATTAAAACATTGAAGGAGACTAGAGTCATCTTTAGCTTTTTCTCAACTCTTTAAAACTGAAGAAGCAACTTGTGTCTAAAGCGTCGTTAAAATTTATTTTAAACGGAACAATCACCCCTTTTTCCTGCGTTGATCTTTAGGTTGAGAAAAACCCACCAAGCAAGGAATTCCCCTTGGTGGAAATCCTAGTCCCTTCTCCTCTTGGGGAGATGTTGGTGCGCCCCATATGGCCACATTGTCGCTTCCAGGACTGACAATTGGCTTGCCGGTCTGGCTCTTCTCAACCAATGTCGTTCAGAACACCACTATTCCTGAACAGTCGAATCAACAGTTAGACCAGTCCAGAGTTGCCCACCAACCTTCTACTTCCTCTAATTCTTCCTCTCCTCCTTCCTCTTCGCTTGACGGAACTGGTAAAACAAAAAACCGAGTTCCTAAGGAGAAGAAGGAAAAGAAGAAGAAAGAGAAGAAGAAGAAGGAGCCAAAAGCGACTGGGGGCAAACAAGTGTCGTCTGACAAAAATCCACACATAGCACTGACTAGGCCTAGATCGCCATGTGTCATATGCAAGGGAGACCACTTCCACAGAGATTGTCCCTGCATCCCTCGGATACTAAGGGACTGGTCTCCCCGTTTGCACAATCCGGTAGCATCAGCCTCTGATAGCCATGTTGAATGCATACCGTCAACTAGCGAAAGTGAAGTCCTTGGACAAAAAGGGAGAGCTAGATCCCCCTGTAGACTGTGCGAAGGCGACCATGCCATCCACCGTTGTCCCTTCTTAGACGAAGCGAAAATAGTTTTGAATGATTGTCCGGTTTCACCGTTACGACTTCCTCCTGGATATAAAAAACTCTTGCCAAGTCCTTCGTTAGTTGAAAATCCAGCTGGCCCGCTCAAGTGGTCAGCTGAAGCATCGGTCATTGAAGATGAACCAGCTGAATCCATACCCGACGAAAGTCAAAAGGTCGAGACGGCAGTTGACCCGGTCTTGCCTTCAGAGGATTTATCTTCGAATGATACAGTCACTGAAGAGGATAAAGATGACACCATCCAAATTCTCTTCATCAGCACAGACTCCGACGAGCACGGGGGCACTCCCCCCATTCCTTTATCGTAGGAAGGAAGTTCGTCAGAGCGATACCCGGCCGTTTACTCGGTCCCACCACTAAGCAACCTAGTTGTCTCCTTCGACTGGAACCAACTAGGCAGACCCCGTTTGCCAACAAGCATACCATTCGGAATTATCGTCCAAATATACAGAATGGTCATGGTTGGCCCCATCATTGATGAGGAGGCATCTGTGAGTATCCTTTCCTCTGTTGCTTGGAAAGCGCTTGGTTCGCCAGCGCTTTTGCCTGAAATGAGAAATCTGACAGGCTTTGATAAAGGAACCAGTCGACCTTTAGGGATCCTCCCCAATGTGCCCATAACATTGAGAGGGAAGACCGTTCAAATGAACGTGATGGTCGTTCAAGGACCCTTGGATTATAACCTACTCCTTGGACGAGACTATATATATTGCATGGGAGCCATCGTCTCCTCACTCTTTAGAGTAATGTGTTTTCCGCACGAAGGAAGAGTGGCCAAGCTCGTGGACCAGCTTTCATTTCCCGGATCACGCATCGCAAATAGTCATATACCATCCCTAAATGGTCTCTTCACGCAAGAAATGTCTCAACCCACGATCCGTCCTCCCGATGAGCACGAGTGATTCGGAAGGATACGACTGGAACCCAGGGGGCATGCGTTCTGGTCTGCTTCGGCAGGAAAACTTTGGGCATAAGGTAGGTTTCCGCGGGAGAATATGACTAGTCTGTACCCCGTCCGTCAGTGGAAGAGGGGTTATTCTAGAAAAAGATTCTCTTGTCAAAGTTATGTGAGTTGACAGAACTGAGTCAATCACCTTTGTCTATCTCGGTAGACATTGCCGAAGAAGTGTTTTATTTGAAAGATTAATAGAACAATCTTTGGGTGACCTGTAAGAGGTAGGCCTCTCTCGCTGAAACAAACGTTTTATCGGACTAAAGTAGGGGTAACCTTGAAACTCTGTTTTATACCTGGGGGCATGCAAACCTTTTGGAGTGCAAGCAAGGGGCGGCTATTTATTTTTTTAAATTTTTAGGACCTCTAACCCTTTAAACTCGTACGATTAGTCATTTCCGAACTTGCGTAACGAAAGGATGCGGGGCATAGCTTTATGAGGTGCAAGCCCCATAAAAATGGCATCTTAAATGAGACATTCTTATCATATGACTGGAATCGAGCAGTTTTAGCACATAGTTCATGCTCGTTAAAAAATAAACATAAGATCGAGCAGTTTTAGCACATAGTTCATGCTCGTTAAAAAATAAACATAAGATCGAGCAAGTGTTTCAATTTGCGTTTAAGCTCGTTAAAAAATGAACTACCCGGTAAATAACCACTGCGAAAGTAAATTATCAGTCGTTAAAGCCTTGGTCGTGTTTGCACCATCACCTCCGCTTTTCCATTGGCCGATCATTCACCTCCATTTGATTGTTTACCCATTTTGAGGAATAGCTGCAAAGAGTGATCTCACTTAGCCATCCTTGTGACACTGCCGTGATTGGAAATTCCAACCGTTACCTGGAATCAACTGCTACCCGTTTTATCACTCGTTCCTCAAAAGACGAGTCTTCTTTAAGCTCTTTTCATCTGACTCGTAAAATATGAAAAGATTGCCGAGTTTTGGCCTTCTAGCTCGTTAAAGCGACTGGAAGTGCTATCCCTCCTCTAGATTTTAATCTTTTTGGACCTGAGGGATTATTGCACAAAAAGATCGAGCGCTTGTTTTATTCGGCTCGTTAAAACTATCGAAAACTCATCCCTTCTGTATTATTTTATACTTTTTCGGACTTAAGGGATTAGATGATGACAAAGGAACTTTGGAGTTATCTTTACGTACCTTTTTAGACTCTCTAAAAATGAAAAGGGACCGAGTTATCTTTGTCGTTAAACTCGTTTAAAAAACATTAATAGCGACAAACTTGTCTTTAGACGAGAACGAGCTTCACTATCGCTAGGCTCGTTAAAACATAGCGATGGGTTTGCCCGAAGGGCAAATTATAGAACAAGCATATGTTATCCTCCTCAAGCTTGACAAAAATAAAGAGGTACTGGTCAGAAATGACTGGGGAAAAATTGGGAGAAACTCAAAGAACTTTTATTGGTAGCAAGTCGCTCTTGAACATGACACTTCCACTCCGTGCCTGAGTCGGGTTGGGTTGTTTCATTCATCGGTCACATCGCCATGGTCTCGCCATACCATCCATCTTTGGGGTAAATGCTACCAATCCATCACACAAGTGTCGCCGATATGTTCAAGAGAAGTCATCCAGAGAAGTCAACCGTGTCCCATCCACTACCATACATTATCCTTCATCCTTTCATGACCGCCACCCTGAACCATATATCATCGGATCGTTTTCACCTCCATCAAAATCATTTGCTCCATTCCATCTCACTGATGTGGGATACATTAAGACCCCCCTTTGATGGATCGCTTCTTGTCGACATCAGCTCATTATCCAAGAAGTTGATCTAGGAACACCCCCTTCAGTACTTTGAAGCTTGCATGCCTCAATGGCAAGTTTCTCACTTCCGGCGACAGGTATACATCGATGACCTTCGACCGAAAG
Organism: Pinus tabuliformis; assembly: GCA_031772625.1. Lineage (NCBI taxonomy): Eukaryota > Viridiplantae > Streptophyta > Pinopsida > Pinales > Pinaceae > Pinus > Pinus tabuliformis. Next base: position 901,306,486 of record CM062807.1, read on the forward strand.
ATTTTGCGTGGGGTTCGACGCCAAGTCCTTTATTCACACCACGTGAATTGTACTGCAGTACCTTGAGGGTCATTATCATTATCGGTGATTCCTCTCGCGCTTGTTAACAGTTCACATCATTGACTGGTAATCAAGCGATGTCTGTCCATGTTCGACTTCAGAACATTTCTCACATGGATCGACTTGTACTTAGAGTGAAGATCGAACGAGATTGAAGACCCCGGATCTAGTTTCATCCATCCGGGCTGCGATATATGTTCAGGAAAGATAAAGACATTGACATGTACATCATTGCAGCAGATAATCATCCTACCAAAAAGGATGATGATTTCATCAAAATCATCAGTCTACCATCAGACGATTGTCTGTTCTATGTACAGAAAAATGAATTTATAAAGCTGAGCATGGGAATGCCCGCCTCAGCTAGATTATGAAAGCAGTATGAAAAATAATGTATTGTATTGTATCTTGTTACAGGTCTCCTCCCAGCATTAGAAGAACTTCGGATCCTCCTAATAAAGCATTTCACCCAATAAACGGCCTCATACTTTAGGGGGCAACTGTTATAGACATTTTTGTGCCTTACAGCATTGGGCATGAAATGTCAATAATCCAAGGGATTCAAAGTCCCTAAATAAGTTGTTCCTACCCCTAAAGGAACGAGGTCAACCAATGACAGCTTCTCCCAGAAGTTCTCCACCAAAAACCACTCAGAAATGGTCAAATCAGGGTCAATTCAGGAGCTCCATTAGTTGTCTGCGCTGAAATGCAAAGTCTGCACTGGCTACCTGCACTGCAACGTAGGTAGAAGCACTACCAGGGTGCGCTGAGCGGGAATTGACAAATGGCAAGTTCATTCAACGAGGTGGAAAGACCTTGGAAGCCTCCAGAATCTTCCTCAATGACACTTGCCTCAATGAATTCGACTAGTGATGAGTAAGAGGTTCTCAACCTCCAAGTGGAAGCAAGAACTGAAAGTGAGAAGCCACAAGTCAAAACATGAGCTGACTCATCCTCTCTGCTCACATCTATATATGGATCTCTCACCCAGAGGTTCAGGAGGCTGGAATTTTGTATTTGCAGAGAATTGTTGTTGGTTTGAGATTGAGATTAGTACATTGGGTGATTTATGCTTTGTTGGAGGAGAGGAAGGGATTCTTTTGCTGGGAGGTAGATGCTGGATCGGGACTCACTTGGTTGTATCTCCTCTTGAACCTTGTTTATCATATCAATAAAGCTACTTGAGTTTCTCCTATATGCTTGCATTTCAATGATGTTTTGTTGTATTTGCATATTTAGTTTATATCTGATCCTAAACTAGTTATGAATGTGAATCTATATCTTTCGTGTAGTCTTCTGCTCTTGTGATCTTGCAGGAATCGTGCGAAGCTGGACCAGTGAAAGAGCAGGCAGTGGGAAGCGAACTAAAGAGAGAGAGAGATTGGATTGACAAACTAGCGGAAGACACCAGTTAGTTACATCCTTCTTTCTCTATTTGCATCTCATAAAGAAGAATACTCGGATAGCTTTCCTTGTTTGTTGCTAAGGCACTATCACCTCTTAGAGTGGGATAGGGTCATTCCGAATTGGATGCTTTTCCCAACAACACCCTTGGGATGGTCAACCGAACAACACTGGAAGAAACCCAAATTTCAGAAAAAATCAGAATCTCAATACTGCAAAGGCTGTCCCTGACCAAAACATTAGACCTCCATTCCAAGAAAACTATGTTGAAGCTTCAACTTCTAGTGAACCAACAAAAGACACTCAAATTAACTTAAAGGGGCTCAATAGTGAACAACAGATTTTCTTAACCCAAGAAGACCAAGAGGCTCATACTCTTAATCAATTCCAAATCCAGTCAGGTGAATCATTTGATTTTAGGGAAGGATATGACACCGCCATCTATGAAGTCCACAAGCAATATAATCTGAGAAGAAGGAGGATAGATGTCCCTGAAAACAATAAGCAGAAAGAAACCAAGCAACCTACCAAAGCTAAAATCAAGAACCCTCCTATACAAAATCCTCCTAAAGCAATTCCTAACCTAAACAGTCCAACAGTTGAAGATGTTTCAGATAATAAACAACCTAATAAACAGTCTTCAGCTTCCATTCCTTCCAAAGAAATTGCAGGAGAACCTCCAAAAATTGACATAGAAGCAACTTCAGCCCATAATACTACTCCTGATAAAGGAAAAAGCATTGAAAAAAATAAAAAATAAAAAATAAAAAAAATCTCACTGCCTGAAATGAAAAAACTCAAATAGAAAAACCTTTTAACCTAGAGACTGAAATAGGCAAATTGAAGATAGCAATTCCATTGTCAGAATTGGCTAAGCATGATGTCTATAGAGAACAAATCAGCAGATCACTTCAAATTTCAGAAAACAGAGATGCAATAAATATCCTTGATGACCAACCAGAATTAATTTTTGGCCCTGAAGTAAACAGACAATCAGTAGACGGAGGGGTCCCTCCTTAAAATGTAAGTCTGAATATTCATGACAAAATACTGCACAATGCAATGTTTGATTCTGAATCTTCCCATAATTTAATGCTCAAATCTGTAATGGAAAAGTTGGACCTAGATATCACCAGGCCATACAAAGACTTGTTCTCTTTTGATTCAAGCCAGGTCAGATGTCTAGGATTGATCAAATATTTATGTGTATCATTAGTTCAATACCCTGCCAAGACAATTTTAATGATTGTAGTGGTAGCTGATATCCCACCAAAATATGGCACGTTGTTGTCCAGATCTTGGGGTGCAAAGCTCCAGGGATCTTTACAGTTGGACATGTCCTATGCTACCATTTCAGTGTTTGGCCAGCCAAAGAGATTGTACCGAGAAACTTTGATGAAATACGTGGTGAGTAGCCAGGAGAAACCCCAAAATTTTCCCATCTATTCCATGCATTCTGATATGGACTCCTTCATCCTATACAATGCTAAAATATATCCTCCAACTGATGTGAAGACTTTAGCTTTAGAGCAGAAAAAATTCCTAAATGAGAAATCTAGTGTTCAAATTCAAGAAATTTCTGTGACCAATGATATATCAGACATACAAGGGAAACCACATGAAACTAAAAATCCAAATCTCCCTAGTAAGCACATTTCTAAGACTCCTGATACTGGCTATAATCAAGAAATCCTATGGAATTTAGAATTTGATGGATCAGTCAATAAGCCAGGAGCAAGGGCAGGGATTTGGATACATAATATGGAAAATGATCATGCTGAAGGGCATGCATACAGGTTGAATTTTAGATGTACTAATAACATGGCTGAATATGAAGCCCTCTTGCTAGGACTTAAATTGATCAAAAGTCTAGGGGCAGTTAGGTTATCAATTTTGGGAGACTCTGATTTAGTTATTCAGCAAATGAAAGGAAACTTCCTCACAAATTATCTTAGATTAAGATCTTATAGAGGGGCAGCAATTGAAATACTCAATACCTTTCTTGAAACTCAGCTTGCCAAAATTCCAAGGAAATATAATTTGCATGCTCACAGTTTGGCAACATTTGCCAGCACTTGTAAACTACCATTTGAGCCTAATAATCATTTTACAGCTGAGATTAAACACCAACCAACTATACCTGACAATGTAAAAAACTGGCAAGTGTTTGACAATGACACTCAGATTAATAATTTCTTGACCTTAAAAGAAGAATTTTTCAGCACTAATATAGACACAGGCACTGTGGGAGAAGTTGATCAAATAGACAAAGTTGAAACACACATTTCAGCTGAATCAGCAACTCAAATACTACATCCAACAAAATTTACCAACAAAGAGTTGCAAGAGCTTAAGGAAATAGACATTGATAAAACTATTGGAGGAGAATATGAAGTTATTGATTTAAAGGACAACTTTTTACCCACAAGATTAACTCCTCTGGAAGACATTTTTTATTCTAATGATATCCCAAGGAAACCCAAAATGCAGCCTTTAAACGCAGACATTGAAGACTGTAACATAGGAACTGAACAAAATCCTAAAATGATAAAATTGTCCAAAACTTTGCCTCCTGACCAAAAACTTAAATATGTTGAACTGTTCAAGGAATTCCAGGATGTTTTTACATGGAGCTATGAAGATCTCAAATCCTATGACACTTTTGTGATTCAACATACAATACCCCTCAAAGAAAATCAGAGACCTTTCAAGCAAAAACTCAGAAGGGTCAACCCTGTACTCCTCCCTCTAATTGAAAAAGAAGCGAAAAGATTGTATGAAGCTGGGATAATTGCACCCATTAGATTTTCAGAATGGGTCTCCAATTTAGTGCCCACTAGTAAGAAAACAAAGAAATCAGACTGTGTGTTGATTTGAGGAATCTAAATAAAGTCTCTTTAAAAGACCACTACCCCTTACCTAAGATGGACCACATTTTATAAAGGGTAGTAGGTGCCTCTAGAGTTTCACTACTAGATGGGTTTTCAGGCTTCAACCAGATTTTAGTTCACCCTGATGATCAAGAAAAAACTTCTTTTACAACTCCATGGAAACTTTCAAATATGTGAAAATGCCATTTGGACTCAAGAATGTAGAGGCAACCCTCTAGCATGCAATGGACATAGCTTTTGCTAAGGAAATTCATGATTTCCTGGTTATATACCTAGATGATCTCACTTTGTTTTCCAAATCAGATCAGCGGCACTTAGATCAACTGAGACAAGTGTTTTTAACCTGTAGAAAATATGGTATATCACTAAATCCAAAGAAGTCATTATTTGGCCTAGAAGAGGGCAAACTGTTGGGTCACATAATCTCAAGAGATGGCATCAAAATTGACCCTGACCGAATAGGAGCCATTTTACAAATACCACATCCCAGAAATGTCAAAGAACTCCAAGCTTTCCTAGGGAAAATTAATTTTTTAAGAAGATTCATACCCAACTTGGCTGAATTAATTAGATTGTTGAATAATATGCTGAAAAAGGATTCCAAGGTCAAATGGACATTAGAAGCCAAACAAGCATTTGAAGAAATCAAGATAGCTTTAACCAAAACACCAGTCCTTACAAGCCCAAAATTTGACAGAGACTTCATGATATTTTCATTTGCATCAGAACACACTATTGTTGTTGTTTTGCTACAGAAAGATGATCAAGGATGTGAAAAACCCATAGCCTTCTTTAGCAAAGCACTAAGGGATGCACCTCTAAAATACCCAATCATGGAAAAGCAAGCTTATGCACTTGTGAAAGCCATCAAAGATTTCAGAGTCTATATACTATACTCTCATATAATAGTTTATGTGCCAAGCACTGTTGTCAAAGATATCCTAACACAAAAGGGGATTGAAGGCAAGAGAGGTAAATGGATTGCTACTATATTAGAGTATGATATTGAAATAAAACCTACAAAGCTTATAAAATGACAGGGATTGGCTAAACTCTTGACTAAAACCAATTGCCAAGCCCTAGATATTAATGAACTGGATACTGAATAGGAGATGGTGACTCCACAAATCAGTGAGGCCTTCCTAGAATCACCTTGGTATGCTGATATATGTTATGTATTATTAAACCTGCAGGCTCCTACAGGGTTATCCAAAACAAAGAAAAGGTTTATAAAAATGAAAGCTTTAAAGTTTTGTATTTTAGATGGTGCTCTCTTTTGGAAAAATCATGAAGGTGCTCTATTAAATTGTCTAATAAAAGATGAAATTGACAAAGTGCTCAAATAATTTCATGCAGGGGACTGTGGTGGACATTTATACTGGAAATCAACTGCTGATAAAATCCTAAGGTTGGATTTTACTAGCCCACCTTGTTTGCTGATGTAAAAAAAATTGATACTGCTTGCCATAAATGTCAAATCTTTGAAGGCAAGAGGAAACTTTTGTCTCTACCCCTTAAACCAATTTCCACTGAAAGACCATTTCAACAATGGGGATTAAACTTCATTGGGGAAATTCGCCCTCCCTCTTCTGGCCAGCATAAATGGATTTTGACTGCCACAGATTATTTCACCAAGTGGATAGAGGCCATCCCTTGTAGACAAGCCAATGATTCAGTGATCATGCAATTTTTAGAAACTAACATCCTGTCTAAATTTGGATGTCCTGAAAAGATTATAACTGACAATGCTGCTACTTTTAAATCCAAGAGAATGATTAATTTATGTCACAAATACCACATTACCTTAGGCCACTCCACAGCCTATTACCCCCAAGGTAATGATCTAGCTAAGTCATCCAATAAAAGCCTGATGAATATCATTAAGAAAGTATTGGAAGAAAACAAGAAAAATTGGCATAAAAAGATTTTAAATGCATTATGAGCAGACAGACTGACTACCAAGAGATCCATTGGTACTAGTTCCTATGAGCTTGTATATGGTATGGAGGCTGTATTTCCCTCCTCCTTGGGAATATTCACCTGTAATGAAATTATTGCAAGAAGTTCAAATACAGCCCAATGACATCCAGAGAAGAATAAATCAGACTATACATTTGCAGCAGACAAAAGAAGAGGTATATCAAAGATCTCAGGTGCTACAAGAAAAACTCAAGAAAATATTTGATAAGAGGAATAAGGCAGAGGATTTTTTCATAGAAGACAGTTCTGAAATGGGATTCCAGAAGAGAAGATAAAGGAAAACATGGGAAGTTTGACTTCCTGTGGAAGGGACCTTTTATTATTCAGGCCTCACAGGGAAACAATACCTACTTTTTGAAAATTCTGGACGGTACAGAAGCAGAATATGTACCAATTAATGGTCGGATGTTGAAACATTATTTTGATCCAGTTTTTTGATATGTCAGGACTCTAACTTGTACATAACAGTGTTTATTTTCTGCAGTTTATTACAGCAATAAGAATGGGAAGGAATGTGTAGGAAATTTTGAGAAATAGTCAAGAAACTTTACCACCTTTTTGTGTTACCTTTTTTAGTTTAGACACAAGTTGAAGAAGAAGACTTGGGAGCTGAAAGTATGAGAACAAACATTCAAACAACCTATCCAAAACAGAGTTACAATGGTTTGAATCAGCTCATGAGAGATAGGTATATTTCAAATGATCATCTGCACAGTTTGTTTACTTACAGCAAAGGAAAATTTCAGGATGCAACAAGAATTATACAATAGGCCATCTGACCTGCTGTTCTTGACTTTTCACCAGGAAAAGCCATCCCCAAGTGGAGCCAGTGTTATGCTCCTATACCAATAGGTGTCATATTTCGTGATTGACTGGTTAAAATCCCTAATTTGGTCATCCTTTCTCTGCTGCAAAAGTTCCATATTTTGAAAAAATCAAAAAGCTTAAAAAATTTAAAGAGGGTATGCCCTAAAAGAAAGATCAAAGGGAAAAAAGAATGAAATGGTCAAGAAAGAAAAGAAATGAACCCCAAATAAAGAGGACCGGGAAAGTGTGCTAGTCCAAAGTGCCACTACTATTCTATTTTTGCAAAAGAATCTCATTGTGTGCAGTTAGTTGACTCTTGCTACAGATGATGGATGGCCAAACAGCTTAATCTTGGCCAGTTCATGTTTGAATTTCTTGTTTTAGAGATAGAGAATGAAATATGTCCAAACAGTTCAATCTTGGCAGATAAGTAGATAGGTAGAGAAGTAAAGGAGCTCAACAGTTAAATCTGAGCCCTTGGAAGAAATAAGGGTAGACTTAGATAGGATTCCCATGAAAAGAAAAGAAAATTTGTAAGGGTTTGCTAGTCCAAGTGCACCCGTGGAAGAAGAAGAAAAATGTTAGGTATAACAGACTGGGTAGGCAATTTGGTGTTGCAGAAGCAAGCTTATGATTAATTTTGTCTCTCAAATATGTCCACTTTATTAATATCATAAATACCATGGCAGCTGTTTGGTTACAAATCAAGTGAGGCATGTCTAACTTCCCTTCACACTTATCCCAAAATCACTTGCTAACATCCCCCCAAGGAGATTGAGATCTTCTCAATACTCCTAAATCACCCCATTTCATAAAAAAGCTTGAGTAAAATAACATTCTTGTTTTAGGCAAAGAATCCACATTTCTTGTGTAAAAATCCTTTCATTCCCTCAACCTAAGTTATCAAGCTTTATAGCTTAGCGTTTTTTTATATAAACCCATATTAACTGCAAACACTATTATATAAATCCCTTACAAATTCCCCTTCCCCCGTATTAATATATCTTTACAATAAAACCCTCAATGTGTAATAATCCCGCCCCTAGTCAACTACGGCCGTATTTCTGTTTAAACAGGGATTATAGGTTCATCTGGAACCATATAATAACCCTCCTCGCACGCAAATATTCAAATATTAATTAACATCTAGTTAATTAACTGTTTAAACACCTTGACAGCCAATCAAACTGCCCCCGATATATTTAAATCATTGTTTATATTGCATGGGCCCCGCGCCGTAGCCCTCCGCCAACTCCGTTAAGCGCCAACTGTTAAATCTGGGCCCACTGATCGGACGGCCCATGATTGTATCGCAAGGCCCTCCACCACAGATGTTTACTGCCAGGGGAGCCAGCGGTATTACCTCCGTACCTGGGAAACGCGATGCCCTCCCACTATACTCGCAGCTCCTCCACCCGAAACCGCCTTGGCTCATAAGCAGTGCGGGCCAACACCGCTTACCACCCTCCCGCTGACCCCTCCCGCTGACGTCATCGCCACGTCACCTCCACCTCAGCATCCCATACCCCCGCGTCGCGACAAGACGTCACATCCTGATGATGTCATCCGACCGAAAAGCGCCAAAAAGCCCCATGAAGCTAATTTTTGTTAAAAATCTCGTAAAAAGTGTCATTTTCATCCATTTTCATTCATTTCTTCTACAAGACTGTTGCATGCAAACTATGTCCAAGCAACTGCAGAAGCTCCAGTCCGCCACCCGACCAAGTAACAACGAGCATCCTGTTGCTCAACTCGTCAGTCAAACTGCAAATTACACTGGTTCGCCTCCAAAACACAGGTATTTACCCCGTCCCACCTCCCGAACCTGTATTTTTGGTTTTCCTCTACAAATTATACCTATAGGAGCCAAATTCAAGCTGAAGCAGGCCATAATTGCCATACCAAGACATCCAGGACTGCTCTTTTGTCCTTTTTCCACAGAAACTCAACCTCCAATTTAAAAACACAGCGAACTGAACAATGGAAACCCCTATGACCCCCAATATAACACCCCTCAATGCACCTCATACAGACCAGAATCATCTACCCTTGGCCGATAGAGATTTCCAAATAAAAGACCCGTCTAGTTGCCAAAACTATCTTCATACTTTCTGCCTAATCAGAAATAGTCATCTGAACAATTCTGATATCTATGGAATATGGGAATCCAATCTCCCCAGGTATTACCTTCCCTCAGTTAATGTATTCCCAAATATTATTCGCCACTGTTGTGCCAATTATGACCCTGTCAGCAAAGCAGTTATGACCCCATCACAAACTGTTCTCTTTTACATAATTGCTGAATCTATCAATGAGATGCTACACTTCCATCCAGTTCAGCCTCTTGCTCCTCTTTCCATGGGATTTTTGCTTGAGCAAGGCTCTCAATTGTCCAGTGCAGAAATAACCGAGATTGCTAAGATATTCATGAGACCAGATTGCCAGCCCCAAGTCCCACCTCCTTATTTATATGTCTCGTTCAATGAGACTGGAAGAATTATTGTTGACATGATATCAGTGATCTTCGGATCCAGGTCCGGTGAATATGTGTATGAGATTGTCCTGGTTCTGTTATCCACCTTTACTCCAGGAAAGCCCCCTGCTATTAAGTATGACTATGCCTCTTTCATTGCTGACAAAATCCATGCTCAATTTATGAATTTGGAAAGAGAATGAGTGTTTAAATACACAACTTTCATATACCATCTATTGTTATATTATTACCCAGATAGTTTTATATTTCCCATCAGGAAATTGGATTCCAAAGGAGAAAGGAGATATGTGATCTTTTGGACCTCGGTCTTCCACAAGGTTGGTGAATCCCCTTATACATACTGTGAATTCATTGACTTGTTTATACATCCAGCCTCCACTCTATTGATAGGAGCTCCTCCTCCTAGGCTCTCTGGTGACATAAAGAAGATTTTACAGCTCTCCAAAAACTACAGGATAGGTGACTGGTACTTCTACCAGGATCACACTGAAATCAGGATATATGGCTGTGAACAGTTCCCTTATAAGTTGCCGAAATATGTGCCCATGAGACTATTTGCACTGGAGTATTTCAGGCAACTTATCAATGCAGATTTAACTCACTTTTGCAATGTAAAGAAAAAGGCTCAGCTGAGAATAAGAAACCAGTTAGGCCCTTTTATCATTAACAAGAGAGAAGCATGGGAAGATGCTCATAAGATATTAGGGGAAGACCTTAAATTGAAGAAAATCTTCTGGTGGGTACCATATGACCCAAATAGCTTTATAAGTGAGAGAAAAGTAAGAAACCGGCTGTCAACTTACACACATCATAGAATCCCTGAAGTAGAACAATATGCTAATCAGGATGAGTGGGTAGAGGTTACATTAGTAGAAGAACTTACTCGGCAAGAAAAGATGGAACAAGCTATGAACGATTTAGAAAAGACCCTTGACCTAGACTCTTTTGGACAGGTATCTTTCAAGCTACCTCAGCGAACCGGAGTGGGTACATCTTCTTCTGGAACTTCACAGCAACCTGTACAAGAAACCAGCACGCCAGTTTCAGGCTCTTCTAAGGGCAAGGAAGTAGCAGACACAGAGCAACAAGAAATGACTGATCAGCAAGGGCAATTTCCTTCAGTCCAGACCAAAGCAGCAGAGATTCCTGCACTACAGACTCCTCTAAATAATAAAAAGGGCAAGAAAAGAGACAGAGAAGAGGCCACACCCATCAATGGACCTGCAGAACAGCCAGTGTGAACTCCGATGCAATCATGAGGGATGATTACGAGAAAAGGGCCATGATGACAAGGCAGGTGGGGACCAACGGTCCGAATATGGCCAACATACAATTTTCCAGCTCACCCTCCATCACCGGAAATATCCATAAAAAGTAATAAATACTCCTCCCCGAGCATTCTCACCACCTTTTCCTTCATTCTCTCCTCATAACTCAGCTACAACAATCTCCTTGTGCCCCCACATCCTCGTAACCACCGTCCTCCATCGATCTCTCCCATATTCTTGCTTTCGGCGTTTTCTACAAGAGCACCTACAGGAAATTTACAAGAGGGACAGCGGGCTTCTATAGGAGGGGCAGTGAGTCATTTTGAAGGGAGAAAACACGATTTTTTGCACGATTTTCGGTCTAAAGAGGTAGGGTTCATGCATGCCCCCTATTGAATATCAATATATGAAAGAAGTGGGTTCAATTTGAGGAGGAAATAAAGTCTTTAGGAGAGGAGAAAATACATAAAAAAATTCTGCTTATTTAAAAAAAAAAAACACAATCTCCTCTGTTTCTCTGTTTTTCTCAAAATTATCTGTCTCCATCTCCATATTTGTTTTTTTCAAAAGAGTATAGAGAATATGACAGGAGGATTTATGAGAAAGGATCCCACTAGCTCCACTAGACTCCATGCACATCCATAAGTGGTGGACATCTTCACAAGGGAAAACTAGATGAATTTCTTTAACAAATTCTAAGGGTTTGATGAGGAAATTGCCCAAGAGTTTGCTCTCTCTCTGGTACCCCACATAAGAACTCATGCCACTGTCATTGAGGATGTTGTCCATATGGAAAACAAACTCAGGGAAATGGGCAGAGAGTTGAGTGCTCTCAAAGACAGGGAAGCCATTACAAGAAGCCACCTTGAAATTGAAAATGAATCGCTAAGGAGGCAGCTGCAAGAGAAAGAGACTCAGCTGGCAAGCATGGCTAGCTTATCCATGGATGCATTGCAATGTAGAACACCAGCAAAATCCTATGGCCTATATCTCAAGGACCAATGGTTACAATTCCAGATAAAGACTCTAGCACAAAGAGGCACAATGCCCTTCCAAGATTACAGGCAGTTTATGGATCTGTGTGACCAAAGCACATCAAAGGATAAGGCAAAAATGGCATAATTCTACCTACATAACATGGCCTCACAAACATGAATGTGTGGGACCCCAATGCCAGGCTAAGGGACATGCAACTAATGGCCATGGCCTCATGGATGAACCATGAAGAGTTGAGGGCAGCAGAAATAAGAAGATTGATGATAAAAGAGCAGAATGAGCCATTAATGATAAGAGTTTAGCCATCAGATCCCATGGCACTCATCAGCACACACAACCTGCTTGCCAATAATCCTCAAATTGCCCCTAGATATATAAGTGATCAAGCACAAGACATTGCACACTTTGAGGATATGAAAAGGCTACTTGGGGATAACTTTGTGCAATGCATGCATGGGCAGATGGAACACCTTACCACACAGTCTGCAGATCAAGGAATATCATTCCCCAATAAGGATGAAGGAGGCATTAAGGAGAGTGCCAATGTATAAGCGCTCCATGCAGAGGCTGAAGGTCAATTGGATTGGCCTCAAATTGAGTCCCCCACTATTGCTAGGCATGCTGGAAGGCAGAAGAGAAGAAGAAGAGCAGGAGCAGTGGGAAGAGATAGACAGGAAGGCAGGATTCTATGACAAGGAAGAGGAGACCACATCAAAAGCATGGGATGCTAGGGAGGCCACTAGGGCCATAAAAGATGAGGAGATGGACTAAGTTGCTCAAAGGATGAGCAACACTTTTAGTAGGGGGTGATGATGAGCCTCATAAATGGGTAATTATATGGGCTCATTTTACCTCCTAAGTTAGTCAAATCAACCATTCTCTTAGCTTATTGTATGATTTTCTGATTATATTTGTGCTTATAGAGTGAGTTGAGTTAGTTATGATGCCATGTGGTCTAATATGTGTTTAATGCAGATTATTCATGATTTTTGAGGTCAAATTCAAGGATTCAGTGGAAAAATGGCAGCAATAACTCGAAGTGGACAAAGGAGAGGACTTATAGGAGGGAATCCCCCTCATTTATTACTCCTCACTTCGAATTCCCCTTCATTCAGCTCGGAGTACAAGCAGCCAAGTCATGCACTAGAAGGCAGCCGAGCAAGTGGAGGATGACTGATGATTATCTCGAGTTTTGGGAGCCAAGCCTCCCTGATTTTAAGGAAGTTGTTGGTAGCTTCATTTGTATAAGTAGAGAGGCCTAGGGCCTCACTAGGGTTGGATTTTTGTTGGATTTTTGTTGTACTTTTGCTTATGTAAACTCTGCTCAACTTTGAGCTTATTATTTTGACAATTTCATGTAATCTTGTTATTGTTTTGGAAATAAAGATGGAATCATTTTTGAGCTAGCACTAAGTTACCTCAGAGGGCTGAAGCTCTTGGGTTAGGGTGCAATCCAAGCAGCCAAGCTCCTTTTTACTTGTATTTGTATGCTTTATTTCAGTTTGTAGATTAGGTTGATGTTAGATGTATTTCTTTTATGGTTAAGAATAGGTTGCTTTTGATCATTTAGTAGTTTGCTTCCATTTCTACTTTCTATAGCAGGTTAAGCAGTGGTAAAGAAAAAATTCAAAAATCTAGCAACAGTTCCTTGGCCTCTCTTCCTCCCTTTGGGACCATGATTTGAGGCAAAGACCCTCTTGCTGCCCCAAAAACACAGATTTTCCTCATTCATAGGACTTCTAGTGTTTACGGCTTTCTAGTGGTTAATAGTCTAGTTTTGCTTTGCTTCAAAACTTCTCCATCATGCTCATTTCTTTATTTACAACAGTCTTCTTTCATGCTTTCCTTTCTTGCAGCATTTCTCAGCATTTCCTTTCATAGATCATAGTTTAGACTAGTTTGATGCAAAACTCTGTTTTTCTAGATGCACTCATTTCATTGCTTGCTTGATCTCATTGGTTGACTGTCAGTTGTTTATGCAACAAATATCTTCTAGCAGCAAGTCAGCCTATCAGCCATCCCATCCTCCATCTGATCCATGCCCTACAGGTCGCCCAAGTCTCCCCTCAATTCTGCCTTAGTTTCCTGCATTTTCCATAGAATTTCTTCCTCTCTCCTTGAGAAAATCCAATCATCTTTCTCTCTCCTAATGATTCTTGGTAGACCCTAGGTGCCCTAACACTTCATTCCAACCTTCATCCACCTTTTCCACCCACTCTCACACCTTCAAAACAGTGAAAACTACTCTTAGCCTCCTCCTGTAGGCCTCCTGTAGAACGTTGTTTTTCCTCCTGTAGATTTTCCTGTAGGGTTTCTTTTGAAGGCCGAGTTTAGGAAAAGCCTTCAGAAGGCCACCTGAGACCTCTTAGGACCCATCCACACCATCTTACATCCTCTCAAGTCCCAAAACCGCCCTTTAACGCCACCTATTCGCTGCCACATTCACAAACAAATAAATTACATGCATGACAAAAATACATAAAAATCCAAAAAGATGTTTTTTGCTCATTTACTTCCAGAAATAGTTTAGTTAGATGTTGTTTACTTCCTTGAGTAGGTAATGGCATTCTTTTCATGGGTTTCATAGTGCTTTCTGCAAAAGTAGAATTAATTGGTTAATTAGGGGCCACTAGTTTTGCTTTACATTTCAGTTTTTCTCCTTTTTGCAATTAGAATAGCATCTATTTTTCTTTCCTTCCATCACATATAGAGCTTCTTCTGGAATCCATAGAAGTTGGTTTGAGCTCCTAGTGATCTTGCGTCGGCTGACCAAGTGACAACCTACAGTAAGAACTAGTACTTGTGCATAAGCATCGTCGCTTCCAAGTTTGTTACAAACTACCGGGTTAATAAGAGTAAAGTAGGCAGCCCAGGAGTTGCGGCATTATTGTTGCAATACTAGTGCTCACTAGATACTAAGGGGAAGCAAGCTAAGGCTTGATTAACCATCCCTCCCATTGGGTTCTAATCACCCAATGCCTTCGACACTATAGAGGTTGTGGCTCTGACGACTACAAGGTCACCGTGTTAACCACTAAAGAGGTTCTAGACTCTTCAAGCTAGATGAGAAACATGGGTCTATCTCTCTATCGACCAAGTTTATGCTTAGAAGTTAATTAATTAATGCATGAGGCTAGTCCTAAGATGAAAATGTTAGATGTAAGTAAATTTTCTTAAGGTGAGATTATTTAATTTCTTAAGTAGTTAGAGACAAGATACAATGATTTGCAATTTAGAACAATGAAGTACTTAAACAATAAATAAATGACAACCTTCACCATAAGAGAAAGTGCCCAAATTAAACGGTGCCAGAAATGTTGCTAATATCACCAATAAATAATTGCTTGTAGAGATAGACAAGATCAAAGCTCAAACAATTAGATAAAATTCTTCAAGATCTTAACAAAGGAAAATCAATATACAAGAGAGATATTTCGATCTCTTATCACAATTTTGATTAAGATGCTTTAAGAGTGACTTAGGTTATAAATCCACAAAAGCTAATGTATCTACTTATCCAATGACAATGATAACGAAGATAAACAAGAGCATTAATCACAATGTTACTTAGAGAAATTAGTCAATCTCATTACACAATTATCAAATCAATTAGAGAACATATGTGTGTTGATGCACGAGTGCAAATAGATGCCAATGATGCAGAAATGCAATATGGATCAGCAAAGAGACATGATTGCAATAATAAGAAAATCAGCCAATTGTTCAATTAAACATTTATCCAAGATCCACAAGATACAAGGAACACGAGCTAGGTGAAATTTAGATGATCTTCAACATCTTTTCCACCACTATAATATTTATATCATACCTTTATGCAGTAAATTCCAAACCTCAAATTTTTATTACGGTCTTTAGAAATGATCAAATATGTCAAAAAATATAAGCCCAGTGAGTGCAAGTGATAATATAATGATGAAATATGATTACCAATGAATTATAATGTCGTTGTTATGAAATTTAATCATTGTTGTAAGTGTTTTTATGTGGTTGTAGTAAACATATCAGATCTGAAATAAACCAAACAGTCCACAAGAAATTCACTTATATGCACTTAAATTGACTTATGCTGACTTCTCAATGCATTAGGTAAATTATTAATGAATTTAGGCTTATTAGAAATGTGTTAGGCCCTTAAATATATTGTTGTCACAAAATACTTCAGAAATTAAAATTTGGACAAAAATAAAACAAGAGGGTTAGAGAGAAAACCAAGAGGCCTTAAGGCCTTGTAGATGGCAAATGAGGCTTCCAATGGACTTGAGAACCTACAACCACCACGTTAGCTCTAAAAAATGCTGCAAAACCAAATGTTAAAGATAACAAATCAAATCAATCACTGAATAATAATTGAATGAGAACTAGGATGAGAGGCTAGGGCTATGAAACCCCAACACTAGGGCTAGAAAGGAAAAATGAAGGGCTAGAAGGGCCAAACAACGGTAGAGATGAAGGGAAAATAGTCAAACAAGGCCACGACTAGGGAAAATAAGCCCTCTAGGGCTTACGTCAAGCCCAATAGGGCTGACACAGCGCAAGAGAGTGCCCCTTAGGGGTTGACGGCTAAGGAATGAGCCCTTTTAGGACTGCGGCTAAGGGTTTCAAGGGGGGTCGAGGGGCTTAAGAGGCTCCCCAAACCCATGGCAAGGGGAAAGGAAGGAGGTCAAGGCCTTCTTAGGCATGCGGCTTTTGACACCCGTCATCAAACCTATGACAGTGCAAGAATAGGAACCATTATGGGAAATTTGTCCACTGGATGCCAATATGGAACCATATTTCCTGACTATTCCATTAGCCTGAATGATGCACATTTAAAAGACTGCTGGAAACTATTGACTGGAGTTCAAGGTCTTGATATGGCTGAAGATAGTGAATACCTTTCTGCAATTGTCCAAGCCTCATTTCAGTTGACTAACACTGCACATCCTAAACTGAAACAACCTATTTTAAAAGACTGTGTTACAGTCGGATTATCAAATGCACAGGTCGAAGGTGTGTTATATGATCCTTCTGAATTTCCAAATAATTGGTACTTTCAATATAAATCAATTGCTGATGAAAGAAAGCCGGAATCTAAACTTAAAAGGGTATCAATAGACAATGGTCAAGTAAAGCTAATTACTGCCAAGCCAAAGATACCTAAACCAGTAACCAGACCTCGTCAATATGTATTTCCAATTGCTCCAAATTAAGTTCCTTCCAGTAGTTCTAAACTATCCACAGTTGAAGAAGACAGTCCTTCTGAGCCTCAGTTGTCCCCTACTGAGTTGTATATACTTGAGTCAAAACCTCTTTTGCCTGTAAATAAAATGCATAGAATAGGTTATTTTCCTCCTGGACTCGGCAACTTACTTGAACCTTTGAAGTGGACGCTAAGGCAAAAGCTTCCTCACATCAACCTGAGATATACGCGGACTAATGCGACACCTTTCACTTCTTCAACGCACTTTACAATCTCAACTCCTTTAGATGATCTTGGAACAAAACTGTCCTCAGACAGGCGGCCCAGCAGGCTTCAAAACTAATTCAAGCAAAATGTTACATACCAAGTTAAGCCTCAAGATTAGAGCTTGCTAGTCTCTGGTCTTTGAGAGCTCAGATTACAACACACACTAACACTCAAACACTCGATACCTCAAACTATCTACAACACACTTACTTATAAGACATATGAGAATAATTGAGGGTCCTTGTCTGACATTACTTAGTCATGACGGTGTCTACTCAATATTCTCGAGTACAAATAAAGCAAAACCCACTCAAAAAAAGCAAACGCACTACCAAGGTCCTGTCGGACTTCGATCACTATCATAATCTGAAGCAAACTCGGAATCTGGTGGAGTCCTTTGTCTTTCCCAAGATGATGTAAGTCACGATAAATAATCTTTTTCCCAAGTGGGGTCATTTTATTCTTGAGCATCTTGGTACATGTCTACGAACACGGTTTCTTTTTCCTCAAATACTTTCTCTTTACCTTTTGAGCTGGTCATGACAATTGAAGATTCCTCTTTGAGTGGTGCTTGTGATGATTGACCTGTGTCAAACTTTACCGTATCTGTCGTGACTCTTAGATTCTTTTGAGGAAAGAGATAATCATCTTTTTTCCATCTGTTAACATATGCAAATGGATCAATTTCGATATTAAGAAAAGAATCTTTTTTACTTTTCTGAAAGTCGGGCAAGGACTGAACTGACAACTCCACTCCATCCAATAGTTCCCATGTGAAAATATGAAACATGCTGACTGATTGCTCAATGGCTGCTTGTACCCATAGTTTACAATGATGACTGATATTCCCTCGTTCTTGCCAATTTGCTTCAAACATCGTAGATGAGCAGACTCTATTAGACAATAACATATTGATAAGGCATACCACATCATCAGACCAATTTCCCGAAGAAATACTAATTGTGATTAATGCCTTTTGATTGATTATTAATCTCATTACTCCATGTCTGCCTTGCAATGGCTCTAAGGTTTTGATTAATGAAACTTTTTCTACTAGTTTCAAAGTATGAAACTCTTTAAGCCAACTAGAGATCTTCTTAATTTCTTCTGCATTTGTAGCAAGAGTAGCTTCACCCATACTATCAGATCCAAAGACTTGAGAAAAAGGATTAGGAATTATAGGATTTCTAAATTCCATACTTTGATAATCCCAAGGAGAGGAAAAATTTCTCAAATATTGAAGCGTTCTCTCAATACATTGAGAGGCTCGTACTTGGGCTTTCTTCTGGCATCTACCATCCTTTATTTCCCAATCAGCAAAGGGTGCAAACAATTCATATTGTGGGAATGAATCAGTGCCTGCAAAGTTTTCATCATTTCTTTGTAAAAAAGCAGCTTCCAATTCTTCAAATAAATCAGGGATTCTTAAAGACTTTAAGAATCGCTCAACTTGTTCATGCATATTTATTTCTTCCAGATCTAGCATTTTTGCAGTAACATAAACAGCAACAGAAAAATCAACTCCACCAATAATTTGATAATAATTCAAAATTTTCAAAACTCTGATCATTTCATCTGTGTAATGCCTGGTCCAAGAATCATCTAAAGTTTTAAAATACAGTTTTACCTTCATTTTTGGTAAAGGATAAATCTTTACCAGCTCTTCATCCATATTCAAAAAGACACCAACATTCTTATGTTGTCATGCCTGGCACCTTTGGATCCATTGGTTTCTTCTCAATCTTAAACCAGCCACCTTTTTAATTTCTTGAACCACATCACCTAAAATAAAATCAAGAAGGCAAAATCTTTGAACAAATGTTTCAAAACTGTCATCGGCAGGGGTCTTACCAGGAAGACGGAAAATATCATTTCTGTGAACATGAACCTTGTTCATTTCTCTAGTAAGAGAATCAGCTAAAACATTAGAAATACCAGGAACCCATTCAACTTCAAAATCATACATCTGAAACCACATTTTCCATGCTAAAAGTCTTCCACGCGCAAGCTGTTTTGAGATTTTTGCTGTCAAAAAATACTTGAAATTCATAGAATCAGTTCTGATTAGAAACTTGGCTGGAGCTAAATAGATTTCAAACTTTTGAATACCATTAAAAATGGAGAGGGTTTCTTTTTCTGCAGGAAAATAGTTTTTTTGGTGTTTCAAGAATTCACCAGAAGCATAGGCACATAAGACTTCTTCAATCTTTTCTCCTTCTCCCTTTCTTTCAAAAAGTACTGCTGCCCAAAAATTATCAGAGGCATCAGTCTGTAAAATGAGGAAACCATTTCCTGGGGGTTTAAGTTCTGAGAGGTGCTGACATTCTGCATTTAGGAGCTGAACTGCTTTGGTAGCTTCAGATGACCAACTAGAATGAAGATGTTGACGAATAGGAGCAGTTTTTTCAGAAAGCCTAGGAATATATCTATGTACATAATTCAAAATTCCTAGAAAGCGTTGAATCATCTTCACATCTTTCAATTGATCAGGAAATTCAGAAAGTTTAGTTAACACATGTGGCTGCATATGAATTTTTCCACAACTAATATGAATTCCAAGAAAATCTATGCTATCTTGAAAAAGACACATCTTCTTTTCTGACAAAACAAGACCATGAGTTCTTGCTTCTTCAAGAAACACTTGTAGATGTTTTAGATGTGTTTCAAGATCCGGGCTATGTACAAGAATATCATCAATATATACAACAATAAAATCATATTTACCGAAGATATGATCCATCCTTCTCTGAAAGAATGCAGGAGCATTCTTTAATCCAAATGGAACAACTCTCCATTGAAAGAAACCGGCAGGACAAGTGAAAGCAGTTTTATGGCGATCTTCTTCCTTGATCTGAATCTGATAATAACCAGATTTCATATCAAACTTACTAAAGATCTTACTGTTCTGAATCTTCTGCATTATTGTTTCTTGACGAGGCAGAGGATAATTAAAACTTTTAGTGATCGCATTCAATGGTTTATAATTAATAACCATCCTATCTTTTCCTTTGACTATTTCAGAATGATTTCGAACTAAGAATGCAAAACAAGAGTAGTGAGATCCACTGCATTCAATGAGTTGAAGATCTAGCAATTCTTCAATCTGCTTTCTGATTTCTTTTTCTTCAGCTGGAGTACAGGGTATTAGCTTTCCAGTTACCCCATTTTCATGTAGAGTAATAATCTCTTGTTGCGGACTTTCGATACTCCAGAATGAATTAGGATTTTCAGAACAACATTTTAGTAATTCTTCATACAAACTCAATTGTTCTGGGGACCAATCAGGATTTCTATTTGCTTTCTGTGTAGGCTAGTTTTTCTCATATATCTGCAAAACTTCTTTCCAATCATGAGATTCATTCTTTGATTTTCTGATACCTAATTTCTTTTGACTCTGTTCTTTTCGTGCTTCAGAGTTTGCCATAACTAGCCTAGGGACTGCTATTGCCTTTTTCTTAATGTTACAGATAATTTTATCTTCGCTGATAGTCACAGGAAATACTGAGTTGATAAATGGCATTCCTAAGAACAGACTTGCAGAGGCATCATAATGTTGTATTATAGACATTTTGACAATACTCCCCCCAATTTTTAAGGAAACATTATCAACATAATGGGTGAGATTGACTAAAACACCAATAGTTTCAGACACCAAAATATTCTGTAAAGGTTTCCATAAACCTTTAAACAAAGATGGACGAGCAAGATTGTTAGATCCGCCCGTGTCTATGAAAGCATCTACAGATATCCATTCTCCTCTTACTTGGACTTCGACTAGGATATACAGGAGATTTTTAGACTTAACAATCTTTTTAAGAAAAGCAATTTCTTCAGCAAGAACAGTAGTATTTACAGGCAGTGATGAGGAAGATGACGTGACTGTTTTTGGATATGGGCAAAAAGAATTCATCATAGGCTGTGGAGGCAAGGAATTTAAAATGGAAATTGAATTCTTAGAGTCTGTTGTGGTCACAGTGTCAACTGATGAGTCATCTGAGTATTCTTCTGTATAATCTTCTGAATCATATTCATCACTATAATGAAGCTCTTGATCACTAGGTTCACTTTCCCATGCAGTATAGCAAACATTCATTTTTTGACTGACATTAGGAATAGATTCATTATCAGACAAGGAAGCATCTGTCAAAATATATACATCAGACACTTCATCCTGAGAATCAACGACTGGCCAATTATCTACAAATTCTTCAATTTCTATACAAGCTTTTAACTTATTGGAGGAACTCTTTGGACATTTACGAGCAAAATGACCTTCTTGCTTACAAATAAAGCAAGCATTGTCTCTTTTGGGTTGCCTTCCCTTTTTCATATATTTAAATTTTCTGAATGGTCGCCTTGGATTTGCAACATGCTTTGGTCTGTATTTTCCATACCTTTTAGATTTTCTCTTCTTAAAAGGAGTCCATGGAAGTACAGAACGACATACATTCAGATTTGGAGAAACATCATGGATTTGTTTTTGCCAACATAAATATTTGACCTTTTCCTGACATCTGAATAAAAGATCTATCCAATAGGTTTGTTCTATCTTTTTACCCTGGATTTCAAGATCTTTCATTATCATATCACCTAAATTTCCTGGCAACTTAGACAAGAAGGAAATCTTTTGAGTAGAATCATTGGTAAGATTTGCTTTATAAACCTTTGACATATAGTCATTACCAAAATGATCTAGATCCTTTAAATCTTTTAATTCCATTCTTGTTAAATCCGTGACAAGTTGCTTTTTCTCATCTACAGGTTCAGGAACAAACTGTGTCAGCAATAAAACTTCTAATGTGGCTAAACCCGAGGCTGCAACATTTCTCTGTTCTTCTTCTGTTTCACCCATCCACCAATCATACACAATACCGACCATTCTTTTTTCAGCTAAAAGGAGGATAGAATAATTATCCAATTTGGAAACCACTTGCATCTGGTAAAGAGCACCAATCCAAACTCTAATGGATTCTACTGGGTTTTTGGATTTATCCAGATCTAGGACATATCCAGATGAATTAGTAGGGAATAAATATTCTTCCACCCTTGGGTATTTGGCTTCTTTAAACACATTTTCTTTTTGGAGAGATGGCATGATAAAAGATGGAAACAGGGTAGCAGCATTTTCAGGAGTATCTAACTCACTTTTATTCTTGCGGACTTGAACTGGTTTAGGCATTTCTATTTTATGTCTGACTTGACTGCTTGATTCAGCAATACTGTCATCTTGAGATTCACTAGTATCCCAACTTAGAGGAATGTCCATGTTGTTAGAAAATTTTGGAGGCTGGGGTTCTCTTTTCTTCTTTTCTCTCCGTCTTCTTTCTTTTGCTTCTCTTTTTTGTTTGTCTGCTTGTTGTTCATCTTGCAAAAGTTTGAGATTAGCAAGGATTAAGTCACTTTGGCAACCTAAATCATCAAGCACTTCTTCAGCATGTGCACACCATGTAGTCAGATAATTACCGATTTGGTAGGTCTGATCCAAATCATTAGGAATCTGTGCATTATGCTCTATGAGAGGAGCACAGTCAACTCGTGTTGCTGGTTGCTTGGATGATGAAGACGTTGTACAAAACTTGGTCCGAGGAGGCCACTTGACACCTTTGACAAAACGGCGATTGGCATATTTCCATTCTTCTACAGGAGGAAAATAACCTATTCTATGCATTTTATTTACAGGCAAAAAAGGTTTTGACTCAGGTATATACAACTCAGTAGGGGACAACTGAGGCTCAGAAGGACTATCTTCTTCAACTGTGGACAGTTTAGAACTACTGGAAGGAACTTCATTTGGAGCAATTGGAAATACATATCGACGAGGTCTGGTTACTGGATTAGGTATCTTTGGCTTGGCAGGAATTAGCTTTACTTGACCATTCTCTATTGATACCCTTTTAAGTTTAGATTCCGGCTTTCTTTCATCAGCAATTGATTTATATTGAAAGTACCAATTATTTGGCAATTCAGAAGGATCATATAACACACCTTCGACCTATGCATTTGATCATCCGACTGTAACACAGTCTTTTAAAACAGGTTGTTTCAGTTTAGGATGTGCAGTGTTAGTCAACTGAAACGAGGCTTGGACAATTGTAGAAAGGCATTCACTATCTTCAGCCATATCAAGACCTTGAACTCCAGTCAATAGTTTCCAGCAATCTTTTAAATGTGCATCATTTAGGCTAATGGAACAGTCAGGAAATATGGTTCCATATTGGCATCCAGTGGACAAATTTCCCATAATGGTTCCTATTCTTGCATTGTCATAGGTTTGATGACGGGTGTCAAACAACTCAGCAATACAAGGGGTGTTTATACCATGATGAAACAGAGGTGCGAGACCTATTCTTATCCCCCCAAAATGAAGATAAGAGTATTTCTTTTCTTTGACATACTGACGGAATTTCTTTATCTCGTCATCAGAGAATAAATTCAAAGCAAGAATTTGAACAGCAGGGCCTAAAATATTTATAGTAACCTCGACTTCTTTTACGAAAGATTTTCTTTTCAAAACAAAAGACATTGGAAGTTTATATACATCAGTTGCATGCAGTGCAGGAAGATTCCAATTTGCAGGAGTTTCAACTACTTCATGATTTTCAGTATTATCTATTTCAGATTCATGACAGCGAGAAGAGACTTCTGTTATGACTTTACGATCAATAGTAAAGAATGAGCGTAAGAGATTGGCCAAATTTTACAAACTAGACCAGAGATTGACTAAAGAAGCGTTTATCTACTCAACAGTTGTAGAACAAAAGCTTTTCGAAGGCTACCCGGCTTTCTTTAGACTCTGTCTGTAGTTTATAAACTCAGGACTAGAACATGGCTCCAATACCGAATATTAGATGATGGACTCAGCGACTTACTTGAACCTTTGAAGTGGACGCTAAGGCGAAAGCTTCCTCACATCAACCTGAGATATATGCGGACTAACGCGACACCTTTCGCTTCTTCAACGCGCTTTACAATCTCAACTCCTTGAGATGATCTTGGAATAATATTAGATGATGGACTCAGCAACTTACTTGAACCTTCGAAGTGGACGCTAAGGCGAAAGCTTCCTCACATCAACCTGAGATATACGCGGACTAACGCGACACCTTTCGCTTCTTCAACGCGGTTTACAATCTCAACTCCTTGAGATGATCTTGGAACAAAACTGTCCTCAGACAGGCGGCCCAGCAGGCTTCAAAATTAATTCAAGAAAAATGTTACATACCAAGTTAAGCCTCAAGATTAGAGCTTGCTAGTCTCTGGTCTTTGAGAGCTCAGATTACAACACACACCCACACTCAAACACTCGATACCTCAAACTATCTACAACACACTTACTTATAAGACATATGAGAATAATTAAGGGTCCTTGTCTGACATTACTTAGTCATGACAGTGTCTACTCAATATTCTCGAGTACAAATAAAGCAAAACCCACTCAAAAAAAAGCAAACGCACTACCAAGGTCCTGTCGGACTTCGGTCACTATCATAATCTGAAGCAAACTCGGAATCTGGCGGAGTCCTTTGTCTTTCCCAAGATGATGTAAGTCACGATAAATAATCTTTTTCCCAAGTGGGGTCATTTTATTCTTGAGCATCTTGGTATATGTCTACGAACACGGTTTCTTTTTCCTCAAATACTTTCTCTTTACCTTTCGAGCTGGTCATGACGATTGAAGATTCCTCTTTGAGTGGTGCTTGTGATGATTGACCTGTGTCAAACTTTATCGTATCTGTCGTGACTCTTAGTTTCTTATGAGGAAAGAGATAATCATCTTTTTTCCATCTGTTAACATATGCAAATGGATCAATTTCGATATTAAGAAAAGAATCTTTTTTACTTTTCTGAAAGTCGGCCAAGGACTGAACTGACAACTCCACTCCATCCAATAGTTCCCATGTGAAAATCTGAAACATGCTGACTGATTGCTCAATGGCTGCTTGTACCCATAGTTTACAATGATGACTGATATTCCCTCGTTCTTGCCAATTTGCTTCAAACATCATAGATGAGCAAACTCTATTAGACAATAACATATTGATAAGGCATACCACATCATCAGACCAATTTCCCGAAGAAATACTAATTGTGATTAATGCCTTTTGATTGATTATTAATCTCATTACTCCATGTCTGCCTTGCAATGGCTCTAAGGTTTTGATTAATGAAACTTTTTCTGCTAGTTTCAAAGTATGAAACTCTTTAAGCCAACTAGAAATCTTCTTAATTTCTTCTGCATTTGTAGCAAGAGTAGCTTCACCCATACTATCAGATCCAAAGACTTGAGAAAAAGGATTAGGAATTATAGGATTTCTAAATTCCATACTTTGATAATCCCAAGGAGAGGAAAAATTTCTCAAATATTGAAGCGTTCTCTCAACACATTGAGAGGCTCGTACTTGGGCTTTCTTCTGGCATCTACCATCCTTTATTTCCCAATCAGCAAAGGGTGCAAACAATTCATATTGTGGGAATAAATCAGTGCCTGCAAAGTTTTCATCATTTCTTTGTAAAAAAGCAGCTTCCAATTCTTCAAATAAATCAGGTATTCTTAAAGACTTTAAGAATCGCTCAACTTGTTCATGCATATTTATTTCTTCCAGATCTAGCATTTTTGCAGTAACATAAACAGCAACAGAAAAATCAACTCCACCAATAATTTGATAATAGTTCAAAATTTTCAAAACTCTGATCATTTCATCTGTGTAATGCCTGGTCCAAGAATCATCTAAAGTTTTAAAATACAGTTTTACCTTCATTTTTGGTAAAGGATAAATCTTTACCAGCTCTTCATCCATATTCAAAAAGACACCAACATGCTTATGTTGCCATGCCTGGCACCTTTGGATCCATTGGTTTCTTCTCAATCTTAAACCAACCACCTTTTTAATTTCTTGAACCACATCGCCTAAAATAAAATCAGGAAGGCAAAATCTTTGAACAAATGTTTCAAAACTGTGATCGGCAGGGGTCTTACCAGGAAGACGGAAGATATCATTTCTGTGAACATGAACCTTGTTCATTTCTCTAGTAAGAGAATCAGCTAAAACATTAGAAATACCAGGAACCCATTCAACTTCAAATCAATACATCTGAAACCACATTTGCCATGCTAAAAGACTTCCACGCGCAAGATGTTTTGAGATCTTTGTTGTCAAAAAATACTTGAAATTCATGGAATTAGTTCTGATTAGAAACTTGGCTAGAGCTAAATAGATTTCAAACTTTTGAATACCATTAAAAATGGCGAGGGTTTCTTTTTCTGCAGGAAAATAGTTTTTCTGGTGTTTCAAGCATTCACCAGAAGCATAGGCACATAAGACTTCTTCAATCTTTTCTCCTTCTCCCTTTCTTTCAAAAAGTATTGCTGCCCAAAAATTATCAGAGGCATCAGTCTGTAAAATGAGAAAACCATTTCCTGGGGGTTTGAGTTCCGGGAGGTGCTGACATTCTGCCTTAAGGAGCTGAACTGCTTTGGTAGCTTCAGATGACCAACCAGAATGAAGATGTTGACGAATAGGAGCAGTTTTTTCAGAAAGCCTAGGAATATATTTATGTACATAATTCAAAATTCCTAGAAAGCATTGAATCATCTTCACATCTTTCAATTGATCAGGAAATTCAGAAAGTTTAGTTAACACATGTGGCTGCATCTGAATTTTTCCACAACTAATATGAATTCCAAGAAAATCTATGCTATCTTGAAAAAGACACATCTTCTTTTCTAACAAAACAAGACCATGAGTTCTTGCTTCTTCAAGAAACACTTGTAGATGTTTTAGATGTGTTTCAAGAACCGAGCTATATACAAGAATATCATCAATATATACAACAATAAAATCATATTTACCGAAGATATGATCCATCATTCTCTGAAAGAATGCAGGAGCATTCTTTAATCCAAATGGAACAACTCTCCATTGAAAGAAACTGGCAGGACAAGTGAAAGCAGTTTTATGGCGATCTTCTTCCTTAATCTGAACCTGATAATAACCAGATTTCATATCAAATTTACTAAAGATCTTACTGTTCTGAATCTTCTGCATTATTGTTTCTTGACGATGCAGAGGATAATTAAAACTTTTAGTGATTGCATTCAATGGTTTATAATTAATAACCATCCTGTCTTTTCCTCTGACTATTTCGGAATGATTTCGAAATAACAATGCAGAACAAGAGTAGTGAGATCCACTGTGTTCAATGAGTTGAAGATCTAGCAATTCATCAATCTGCTTTCTGATTTCTTTTTCTTCAGCTGGAGTACAGGGTATTAGCTTTCCATTTACCCCATTGTCATGTAGAGTAATAATCTCTTGTTGCGGACTTTCGATACTCCAGAATTCTTTAGGATTTTCAGAACAACATTTTAGTAATTCTTCATACAAACTCAATTGTTCTGGGGACCAATCAGGATTTCTATTTGCTTTCTATGTAGGCTGGTTTTTCTCATATATCTGCAAAAATTCTTTCCAATCATGAGATTCATTCTTTGATTTTCTGATACCTAATTTCTTTTGACTCTGTTCTTTTCTTGCTTCAGAGTTTGCCATAACTAGCCTAGGGACTGCTATTGCCTGTTTCTTAATGTTACAGATAATTTTATCTTCGCTGACAGTCACAGGCAATACTGAGTTGATAAATGGCATTCCTGAGAACAGACTTGCAGAGGCATCATAATGTTGTATTGCAGACATTTTGGCAATACTCCCCCCAATTTTTAAAGAAACATTATCAACATAATGGGTGAGATTGACTGAACCACCAATAGTTTCAGACACCAAAATATTCTGTAAAGGTTTCCATAAACCTTTAAACAAAGATGGACGAGCAAGATTGTTAGATCTGCCCGTGTCTATGAAAGCATCTACAGATATCCATTCTCCTCTTACTTGGACTTTGACTGGGATATACAGGAGATTGTTAGACTTAACAATCTTTTTAAAAAAAGCATTTTCTTCAGCAAGAGCAGTAGTATTTACAGGCAGTGATGAGAAAGATGACGTGACTGTTTTTGGATATGGACAAAAAGAATTCGTCATAGGCTGTGGAGGCAAGGAATTTAAAATGAAAATTGAATTCTTAGAGTCTGTTGTGGTCACAGTGTCGACTGATGAGTCATTTGAGTATTCTTCTGTATAATCTTCTGAATCATATTCATCACTATAATGAAGCTCTTGATCACTAGGTTCACTTTCCCATGCAATATAGCAAAGACTCATTTTTTGACTGACATCAGGAATAGATTCATTATCAGACAAGGAAGCATCTGTCAAAATATATACATCATACACTTCATCCTGAGAATCAACGACTGGCCAATTATCTACAAATTCTTCAATTTCTATACAAGCTTTTAACTTATTGGAGGAACTCTTTGGACATTTACGAGCAAAATGACCTTCTTGCTTACAGATAAAGCAAGTGTTGTCTCTTTTGGGCTGCCTTCTCTTTTTCAGATATTTAAATTTTCTGAATGGTCGCCTTGGATTTGCAACACGCTTTGGTCTGTATTTTCCATACCTTTTAGATTTTCTCTTCTTAAAAGGAGTCCATGGAAGTACAGAACGACATACATTCAGATTCGGAGAAACATCATGGATTTGTTTTTTCCAACATAAATATTTGACCTTTTCCTAACATTTGAATAAAAGATCTATCCAATAGGTTTGTTCTATCTTTTTACCCTGGATTTCAAGATCTTTCATTATCATATCACCTAAATTTCCTCGCAACCTAGACAAGAAGGAAATCTGTTGTGTAGAATCATTGGTAAGATTTGCTTTATAAACCTTTGACATATAGTCATTACCAAAATCATCCAGATCCTTTAAATCTTTTAATTCCATTCTTGTTAAATCTGTGATAAGTTGCTTTTTCTCATCTACAGGTTCAGGAACAAACTGTGTCAGCAATAAAACTTCTAATGTGGCTAAACCCAAGGCTGCAACATTTCTCCGTTCGTCTTCTGTTCCACCCATCCACCAATCATACACAATACCGACTATTCTTTTTTCAGCTAAAAGGAAGATAGAATAATTATCCAATTTGGAAACCACTTGCATCTGGTAAAGAGCACCAATCCAAACTCTAATGGATTCTGCTGGGTTTTTGGATTTATCCAGATCTAGAACATATCCAAATGAATTAGTAGGGAATAAATATTCTTCCACCCTTGGGTATTTGGCTTCTTTAAACACATTTTATTTTTGGAGAGATGGCATGATAAAAGATGGAAACAGGGTAGCAGCATTTTCAAGAGTATCTAACTCACTTTTATTCTTGTGGACTTGAACTGGTTTAGGCATTTCTAGTTTATGTCTGACTTGACCACCTGATTCAGCAATACTGTCATCTTGAGATTCACTAGTATCCCAACTTAGAGGAATGTCCATGTTTTTAGAAAATTTTGGAGGCTGGGATTCTCTTTTCTTCTTTTCTCTCCGTCTTCTTTCTTTTGCTTCTCTTTTTTGTTTGTCTGCTTGTTGTTCATCTTGCAAAAGTTAGAGATTAGCAAGGATTAAGTCACTTTGGCAACCTAAATCATCAAGCACTTCTTCAGCTTGTGCACACCATGTAGTTAGATAATTACCAATTTGGTAAGTCTGATCCAAATCATTAGGATTCTATGCATTATGCTCTATGAGAGGAGCACAGTCAGCTCGTGTTGCTGGTTGCTTGGATGATGAAGACGTTGTACAAAACTTGGTCCGAAAAGGCCACTTGCCACCTTTGACAAAACGTCGATTGGCATATTTCCATTCTTCTACAGGAGGAAAATAACCTATTCTATGCATTTTATTTACAGGCAAAAAAGGTTTTGACTCAGGTATATACAACTCAGTAGGGGACAACTGAGGCTCAGAAGGACTATCTTCTTCAACTGTGGATAGTTTAGAACTACTGGAAGGAACTTCATTTGGAGCAATTGGAAATACATATTGACGAGGTCTGGTTACTGGTTTAGGTATCTTTGGCTTGGCAGGAATTAGCTTTACTTGACCATTGTCTATTGATACCCTTTTAAGTTTAGATTCCGGCTTTCTTTCATCAACAATTGATTTATATTGAAAGTACCAATTATTTCGCAATTCAGAAGGATCATATAACACACCTTCGGCCTGTTCATTTGATAATTCGACTATAACACAGTCTTTTAAAACAGGTTGTTTCAGTTTAGGATGTGCAGTGTTAGTCAACTGAAACGAGGCTTGGACAATTGCATAAAGGTATTCACTATCTTCAGACATATCAAGACCTTGAACTCCAGTCAATAGTTTCCAACAGTCTTTTAAATGTGCATCATTCAGGCTAATGGAATAGTCAGGAAGTATGGTTCCATATTGGCATCCAGGGGACAAATTTCCCATAATGGTTCCTATTCTTGCACTGTCATAGGTTTGATGATGCGTGTCAAACAACTCAGCAATACAAGGGGTGTTTATACCATGACGAAACAGAGGTGCAAGACCTATTCTTATCCCCCCAAAATGAAGATAAGAGTATTTCTTTTCTTTGACATACTGACGGAATTTCTTTATCTCGTCATCAGAGAATAAATTCAAAGCAAGAAGTTGAACAACAGGGCCTGAAATCTTTATAGTAACCTCGACTTGTTTTAGGAAAGATTTTCTTTTCAAAACAAAAGACATTGGAAGTTTATATACATCAGTTGCATGCAGTGCAGGAGGATTCCAATTTGCAGGAGTTTCAACTACTTCATGATTTTCAGTATTATCTATTTCAGATTCATGAGAGCGAGAAGAGACTTCTGTTATGACTTTACGATCAATAGTAGAGAATGAGCAAAAGATATTGGCCATATTTTACAAACTAGACCAGAGATTGACTAAAGAAGCATTTATCTACTCAGCAGTGGTAGAACAAAAGCTTTTCGAAGGCTACCTGGCTTTCTTCAGACTCTGTCTGTAGTTTATAAACTCAGGACTAGAACAGCGCTCTGATACCAAATATTAGATGATGGACTCAGCAACTTACTTGAACCTTTGAAGTAGACGCTAAGGCGAAAGCTTCCTCACATCAACCTGAGATATACGCGGACTAACGCGTCACCTTTCGCTTCTTCAACGCGCTTTACAATCTCAACTCCTTGAGATGATCTTGGAATAATATTAGATGATGGACTCAGCAACTTTCTTGAACCTTTGAAGTGGATGCTAAGGCGAAAGCTTCCTCACATCAACCTGAGATATACGCGGACTAACGCGACACCTTTCGCTTCTTCAATGCGCTTTACAATCTCAACTCCTTGGGATGATCTTGGAACAAAACTGTCCTCAGACAGGCGGCCCAGCAGGCTTCAAAATTAATTCAAGAAAAATGTTACATACCAAGTTAAGCCTCAAGATTAGAGCTTGCTAGTCTCTGGTCTTTGAGAGCTCAGATGACAACACACACTCACATTCAAACACTCGATACCTCAAACTATCTACAACACACTTACTTATAAGACATATGAGAATAATTGAGGGTCCTTGTCTAACATTACTTAGTCATGACGGTGTCTACTCAATATTCTCGAGTACAAATAAAGCAAAACCCACTCAAAAAAAGCAAACGCACTGCCAAGGTCCTGTCAGACTTCGGTCACTATCATAATCCGAAGCAAACTCGGAATCTGGCGGAGTCCTTTGTCTTTCCCAAGATGATGTAAGCCACGATAAATAATCTTTTTCCCAAGTGGGCTAATTTTGTTCTTGAGCATCTTGGTACATGTCTACGAACACGGTTTCTTTCTCCTCGGATACTTTCTCTTTACCTTTTGAGCTGGTCATGACGATCGAAGATTCCTCTTTGAGTGGTGCTCATGATGATTGTCCTGTGTCAAACTTTACCGTATCTATCGTGACTCTTAGTTTCTTTTGAGGAAAGAGATAATCATCTTTATTCCATCTGTTAACATATGCAAATGGATCAATTTCAATATTAAGAAAAGAATCTTTTTTACTTTTCCGAAAGTCGGGCAAGGACTGAACTGACAACTCCACTCCATCCAATAGTTCCCATTTGAAGATCTGGAACATGCTGACTGATTGCTCAATGGCTGCTTGTACCCATAGTTTACAATGATGACTGATATTCCCTCGTTCTTGCCAATTTGCTTCAAACATCATAGATGAGCAGACTCTATTAGACAATAACAGATTGATAAGGCATACCACATCATCAGACCAATTTCCCGAAGAAATACTAATTGTGATTAATGCCTTTTGATTGATTATTAATCTCATTACTCCATGTCTGCCTTGCAATGGCTCTAAGGTTTTGATTAATGAAACTTTTTCTGCTAGTTTCAAAGTATGAAACTCTTTAAGCCAGCTAGAGATCTTCTTAATTTCTTCTGCATTTGTAGCAAGAGTAGCTTCACCCATAATATCAGATCCAAATACTTGAGAAAAAGGATAAGGAATTATAGGATTTCTAAATTCCATACTTTGATAATCCCAAGGAGAGGAAAAAGTTCTCAAATATTGAAGCATTCTCTCAATACATTGAGAGGCTCGTACTTGGGCTTTCTTCTGGCATCTACCATCCTTTATTTCCCAATCAGCAAAGGGTGCAAA
This sequence comes from Pinus tabuliformis, assembly GCA_031772625.1. NCBI lineage: Eukaryota > Viridiplantae > Streptophyta > Pinopsida > Pinales > Pinaceae > Pinus > Pinus tabuliformis. Next base: position 901,339,434 of record CM062807.1, read on the forward strand.
CAATTCATATTGTGGGAATGAATCAGTGCCTGCAAAGTTTTCATCATTTCTTTGTAAAAAAGCAGCTTCCAATTCTTCAAATAAATCAGGGATTTTTAAAGACTTTAAGAATCGCTCAACTTGTTCATGCATATTTATTTCTTCCAGATCTAGAATTATTGCAGTAACATAAACAGCAACAGAAAAATCAACTCCACCAATAATTTGATAATAGTTCAAAATTTTCAAAACTCTGATCATTTCATCTGTGTAATGCCTGGTCCAAGGATCATCTAAAGTTTTAAAATACAGTTTTACCTTCATGTTTGGTAAAGGATAGATCTTTACCAAATCTTCATCCATATTCAAAAAGACACCAACATTCTTATGTTGCCATGCCTGGCACCTTTGGATCCCTTGGTTTCTTCTCAATCTTAAACCAACCACCTCTTTAATTTCTTGAACCACATCGCCTAAAATAAAATCAAGAAGGCGAAATATTTGAACAAATGTTTCAAAACTGTCATCGGTAGGGGTCTTACCAGGAAGACGGAAGATATCATTTCTGTGAACATGAAACTTGTTCATTTCTCTAGTAAGAGAATCAGCTAAAACATAAGAAATACCAGGAACCCATTCAACTTCAAATTCATACATCTGAAACCACATTTTCCATGCTAAAAGTCTTCCACACGCAAGCTGTTTTGAGATCTTTGCTGTCAAAAAATACTTGAAATTCATGGAATCAGTTCTGATTAGAAACTTGGCTGGAGCTAAATAGATTTCAAACTTTTGAATACCATTAAAAATGGCGAGGGTTTCTTTTTCTGTGGGAAAATAGTTTTTCTGGTGTTTCAAGAATTCACCAGAAGCATAGGCACATAAGACTTCTTCAATCTTTTCTCCTTCTCCCTTTCTTTCAAAAAGTACTGCTGCCCAAAAAATATCAGAGGCATCAGTCTGTAAAATGAGGAAACCATTTCCTAGGGGTTTAAGTTCCGGGAGGTGCTGACATTCTGCCTTTAGGAGCTGAACTGCTTTGGTAACTTCAGATGACCAACCAAAATGAAGATGTTGACGAATAGGAGCAGTTTTTTCAGAAAGCCTAGTAATATATTTATGTACATAATTCAAAATTCCTAGAAAGCGTTGAATCATCTTCACATCTTTCAATTGATCAGGAAATTCAGAAAGTTTAGTTAACACATGTGGCTGCATCTGAATTTTTCCACAACTAATATGAATTCCAAGAAAATCTATGCTATCTTGAAAAAGACACATCTTCATTTCTGACAAAACAAGACCATGAGTTCTTACTTCTTCAAGAAACACGTGTATATGTTTTAGATGTGTTTCAAGATCCGGGCTATATACAAGAATATCATCAATATATACAACAATAAAATCATATTTACCGAAGATATGATCCATCCTTCTCTGAAAGAATGCAGGAGCATTCTTTAATCCAAATGGAACAACTCTCCATTGAAAGAAACCGGCAGGACAAGTGAAAGCAGTTTTATGGCGATCTTCTTCCTTGATCTGAACCTGATAATAACCAGATTTCATATCAAATTTACTAAAGATCTTACTGTTTTGAATCTTCTGCATTATTGTTTCTTGACGAGGCAGAGGATAATTAAAACTTTTAGTGATTGCATTCAATGGTTTATAATTAATAACCATCCTGTCTTTTCCTCTGACTATTTCGGAATGATTTCGAACTAAGAATGCAGAACAAGAGTAGTGAGATCCACTGTGTTCAATGAGTTGAAGATCTAGTAATTCATCAATCTGCTTTCTGATTTCTTTTTCTTCAGCTAGAGTACAGGGTATTAGCTTTCCAGTTACCCCATTGTCATGTAGAGTAATAATCTCTTGTTGCGGACTTTCGATACTCCAGAATGCTTTAGGATTTTCAGAACAACATTTTAGTAATTCTTCATACAAACTCAATTGTTCTGGGGACCAATCAGGATTTCTATTTGCTTTCTATGTAGGCTTGTTTTTCTCATATATCTGCAAAAGTTCTTTCCAATCATGAGATTCATTCTTTGATTTTCTGATACCTAATTTCTTTTGACTCTGTTCTTTTCTTGCTTCAGAGTTTGCCATAACTAGCCTTGGGACTGCTATTGCCTTTTTCTTAATGTTACAGATAATTTTATCTTCGCTGATAGTCACAGGCAATACTAAGTTGGTAAATGACATTCCTAAGAACAGACTTGCAGAGGCATCATAATGTTGTATTGCCGACATTTTGACAATACTCCCCCCAATTTTTAAAGAAACATTATCAACATAATGGGTGAGATTGACTGAACCACCAATAGTTTCAGACACCAAAATATTTTGTAAAGGTTTCCATAAACCTTTAAACAAAGATGGACGAGCAAGATTGTTAGATCCACCCGTGTCTATGAAAGCATCAACAGATATCCATTCTCCTCTTACTTGGACTTCGACTGGGATATACAGGAGATTGTTAGACTTAACAATCTTTTTAAGAAAAGCATTTTCTTCAGCAAGAGCAGTAGTATTTACAGGCAGTGATGAGGAAGATGACGCGACTGTTTTTGGATATGGACAAAAAGAATTCATCATAGGCTGTGGAGGCAAGGAATTTAAAACGGAAATTGAATTCTTAGAGTCTGTTGTGGTCACAGTGTCGACTGAGGAGTCATCTGAGTATTCTTCTGTATAATCTTCTGAATCATATTCATCACTATAATGAAGCTCTTGATCACTAGGTTCACTTTCCCATGCAGTATAGCAAAGATTCATTTTTTGACTGACATCAGGAATAGATTCATTATCAGACAAGGAAGCATCTGTCAAAATATATACATCAGACACTTCATCTTGAGAATCAACGACTGACCAATTATCTACAAATTCTTCAATTTCTATACAAGCTTTTAACTTATTGGAAGAACTCTTTGGACATTTACGAGCAAAATGACCTTCTTGCTTACAGATAAAGCAAGCGTTGTCTCTTTTGGGCTGCCTTCTCTTTTTCAGATATTTAAATTTTCTGAATGGTCGCCTTGGATTTGCAACACGCTTTGGTCTGTATTTTCCATACCTTTTAGATTTTCTCTTCTTAAAAGGAGTCCATGGAAGTACAGAAATACATACATTCAGATTTGGAGAAACATCATGGATTTGTTTTTGCCAACATAAATATTTGACCTTTTCTTGACATCTGAATAAAAGATCTATCCAATAGGTTTGTTCTATCTTTTTACCTTGGATTTCAAGATCTTTCATTATCATATCACCTAAATTTCCTGGCAACTTAGACAAGAAGGAAATCTTTTGTGTAGAATCATTGGTAAGATTTGCTTTATAAACCTTTGACATATATTCATTACCAAAATGATCCAGATCCTTTAAATCTTTTAATTCCATTCTTGTTAAATCTGTGATAAGTTGCTTTTTCTCATCTACAAGTTCAGGAACAAATTGTGTCAGCAATAAAACTTCTAATGTGGCTAAACCCGAGGCTACAACATTTCTCCGTTCTTCTTCTATTCCACCCATCCACCAATCATACACAATACCGGCCATTCTTTTTTTAGCTAAAAGGAAGATAGAATAATTATCCAATTTGGAAACCACTTGAATTTGGTAAAGAGCACCAATCCAAACTCTAATGGATTCTGCTGGGTTTTTGGATTTATCCAGATCTAGAACATATCTAGATGAATTAGTATGGAATAAATCTTCTTCTACCCTTGGGTATTTGGCTTCTTTAAACACATTTGCTTTTTGGAGAGATGGCATGATAAAAGATGGAAACAGGGTAGCAGCATTTTCAAGAGTAGCTAACTCACTTTTATTTTTGTGGACTTGAACTGGTTTAGGCATTTCTAGTTTATGTCCGACTTGACTGCTTGATTCAGCAATATTGTCATCTTGAGATTCACTAGTATCCCAACTTTGAGGAATGTCCATGTTTTTAGAAAATTTTGGAGGCTGGGATTCTCTTTTCTTCTTTTCTCTCCGTCTTCTTTCTTTAGCTTCTCTTTTTTGTTTGTCTGCTTGTTGTTCATCTTGCAATAATTTGAGATTGGCAAGGATTAACTCACTTTGGCAACCTAAATCATCAAGCACATCTTCAGCATGTGCACACCATGTGGTCAGATAATTACCGATCTGGTAAGTCTGATCCAAATCATTAGGATTCTGTGCATTATGCTCTATGAGAGGAGCACAGTCAGCTCGTGTTGCTGGTTGCTTGGATGATGAAGACGTTGTACAGAACTTGGTCCGAGGAGGCCACTTGCCACCTTTGACAAAACACCGATTGGCATATTTCCATTCTTCTACAGGAGGAAAGTAACCTATTCTATGCATTTTATTTACAGGCAAAAAAGGTTTTGACTCAGGTATCTACAACTCAATAGGGGACAACTGAGGCTCAGAAGGATTGTCTTCTTCAACTGTGGACAGTTTAGAACTACTGGAAGGAACTTCATTTGGAGCACTTGGAAATACATATCGACGAGGTCTGGTTACTGGTTTAGGTATCTTTGGCTTGGCAGGAATTAGCTTTACTTGACCATTGTCTATTGATACCCTTTTAAGTTTAGATTCTGGATTTCTTTCATCAGAAATTGATTTATATTGAAAGTACCAATTATTTGGCAATTCAGAAGGATCATATAACACACCTTCGACCTATGCATTTGATAATTCGACTGTAACACAGTCTTTTAAAACAGGTTGTTTCAGTTTAGGTTACGCAGTGTTAGTCAACTGAAACGAGGCTTGGACAATTACAAAAAGGTATTCACTATCTTTAGCCATATCAAGACCTTGAACTCCAGTCAATAGTTTCCAGCAGTCTTTTAAATGTGCATCATTCAGACTAATGGAATAGTCAGGAAATATGGTTCCATATTGGCATCCAGTGGACAAATTTCACATAATGGTTCATATTCTTGCACTCTCATAGGTTTGATGACGGGTGTCAAACAACTCAGCAATAAAAGGGGTGTTTATACCATGACGAAACAGAGGTGCAAGACCTATTCTTATCCCCCAAAAATGAAGATAAGAGTATTTCTTTTCTTTGACATACTGACGGAATTTCTTTATCTCGTCATCAGAGAATAAATTCAAAGCAAGAATTTGAACAGCAGGGCCTAAAATCTTTATAGTAACCTCGACTTCTTTTACGAAATATTTTCTCTTCAAAACAAAAGACATTGGAAGTTTATATACATCAGTTGCATGCAGTGCAGGAGGATTCCAATTTGCAGGAGTTTCAACTACTTCATGATTTTCAATATTATCTATTTCAGATCATGACAGTGAGAAGAGACTTCTGTTATGACTTTACAATCAATAGTAGAGAATGAGCGTAAGAGATTGGCCATATTTTACAAACTAGACCAGAGATTGACTAAAGAAGCGTTTATCTACTCAGCAGTTGTAGAACAAAAGCTTTTCGAAGGCTACCTGGCTTTCTTTAGACTCTGTCTGTAGTTTATTAACTCAGGACTAGAACAGGGCTCCGATACCAAATATTAGATGATGGACTCAGCAACTTACTTGAACCTTTGAAGTGGACGGTAAGGCGAAAGCTTCCTCACATCAACATGAGATATACGCGGACTAACACGACACCTTTTGCTTCTTCAACGCGCTTTACAATCTCAACTCCTTGAGATGATCTTGGAACAAAACTGTCCTCAGACAGGTTGCTGAGTCTATCATCAGTGGGGTGTTTATTGCTAACACAGTTTGTTCCTGAACCTGTAGATGAGAAAAAGCAACTTATCACAGATTTAACAAGAATGGAATTAAAAGATTTAAAGGATCTGGATCATTTTGGTAATGACTATATGTCAAAGGTGTATAAAGCAAATCTTACCAATGATTCTACACAAAAGATTTCCTTCTTGTCTAAGTTGCCAGGAAATTTAGGTGATATGATAATGAAAGATCTTGAAATCCAGGGTAAAAAGATAGAACAAACCTATTGGATAGATCTTTTATTCAGATGTCAGGAAAAGGTCAAACATTTATGTTGGCAAAAATAAATCCATGATGTTTCTCCAAATCTGAGTGTATGTCGTTCTGTACTTCCATGGACTCCTTTTAAGAAGAGAAAATCTAAAATGTATGGAAAATACAGACCAAAGCGTGTTGCAAATCCAATGCGACCATTCAGAAAATTTAAATATCTGATAAAGAGAAGGCAGCCCAAAAGAGACAATGCTTGCTTTATCTGTAAGAAAGAAGGTCATTTTGCTCGTAAATGTCCAAAGAGTTCCTCCAATAAGTTAAAAGCTTTTATAGAAATTGAAGAATTTGTAGATAATTGGTCAGTTGTTGATTCTCAAGATGAAGTGTCAGATGTATATATTTTGACAGATGCTTCCTTGTCTGATAATGAATCTATTCCTGATGTCAGTCAAAAAATGAATCTTTGCTATACTGCATGGGAAAGTGAACCTAGTGATCAAGAGCTTCGTTATAGTGATGAATATGATTCAGAAGATTATACAGAAGAATACTCAGATGACTCATCAGTTGACACTGTGACCACAACAGACTCTAAGAATTCAATTTCCGTTTTAAATTCCTTGTCTCCACAGCCTATGATGAATTCTTTTTGTCCATATCCAAAAATAGTCGCGTCACCTTCCTCATTACTGCCTATAAATACTATTGCTCTTGCTGAAGAAAATGTTTTTCTTAAAAAGATTGTTAAGTCTAACAATCTCCTGTATATCCCAGTCGAAGTCCAAGTAAGAGGAGAATGGATATCCGTAGATGCTTTCATAGACATGGGCAGATATAACAATCTTTCTCGTCCATCTTTGTTTAAAGGTTTATGGAAACCTTTACAGAATATTTTGGTGTCTGAAACTATTGGTGGTTCAGTCAATCTCACCCATTATGTTGATAATGTTTCTTTAAAAATTGGGGGGAGTATTGTCAAAATGTCTGCAATACAACATTATGATGCCTCTGCAAGTTTGTTCTTAGGAATTACATTTATCAACTCAGTATTGCCTGTGACTATCATCGAAGATAAAATTATCTGTAACATTAAGAAAAAGGCAATAGCAGTCCCAAGGCTAGTTATGGCAAACTCTGAAGCAAGAAAAGAACAGAGTCAAAAGAAATTAGGTATCAGAAAATCAAAGAATGAATCTCATGATTGGAAAGAAGTTTTGCAGATATATGAGAAAAACCAGCCTACACAGAAAGCAAATAGAAATCCTGATTGGTCCCCAGAACAATTGAGTTTGTATGAAGAATTACAAAAATGTTCATACCAAACTGTGTCAGCAAACTGTGTTCAGGGTGAAGCTACTCTTGCTACAAATGCAGAAGAAATTAAGAAGATCTCTAGCTGGCTTAAAGAGTTTCATACTTTGAAACTAGCAGAAAAAGTTTCATTAATTAAAACCTTAGAGCCATTGCAAGGCAGACATGGAGTAATGAGATTAATAATCAATCAAAAGGCATTAATCACAATTAGTATTTCTTCGGGAAATTGGTCTGATGATGTGGTATGCGTTATCAATCTGTTATTGTCTAATAGAGTCTGCTCATCTATGATGTTTGAAGCAAATTGGCAAGAACGAGGGAATATCAGTCATCATTGTAAACTATGGGTACAAGCATCCATTGAGCAATCAGTTAGCATGTTCCAGATTTTCAAATGGGAACTATTGGATGGAGTGGAGTTGTCAGTTCAGTCCTTGCCCGACTTTCGGAAAAGTAAAAAAGATTATTTTCTTAATATAAAAATTGATCCATTTGCATATGTTAACAGATGGAATAAAGATGATTATCTCTTTCCTCAAAAGAATCTAAGAGTCACGACAGATATGGTAAAGTTTGACACTGGACAATCATCACGAGCACCACTCAAAGAGGAATCTTCAATCATCATGACCAGCTCAAAAGGTAAAGAGAAAGTATCCGAGAAAAAAGAAACCGTGTTCGTAGACATGTACCAAGATGCTCAAGAACAAAATGACCCCACTTGGGAAAAATATTATTTATCTTGGCTTACATCATCTTGGGAAAGACAAAGGACTCCGCTAGATTTCGAGTTTGCTTCAGATTATGATAGTGACCGAAGTCCGACGGGACCTTGGTAGTGCGTTTGCTTTTTTTGAGTGGGTTTTGCTTTATTTGTACTCGAGAATATTGAGTAGACACCGTCATGACTAAGTAATGTCAGACAAGGACCCTCAATTATTCTCATATTTCTTATAAGTAAGTGTGTTGTAGATAGTTTGAGGTATCGAGTGTTTGAGTGTGAGTGTGTGTTGTAATCTGAGCTCTCAAAGACCAGAGACTAGCAAGCTCTAATCTTGAGGCTTAACTTGGTATGTAACATTTTGCTTGAATTAATTTTGAAGCCTGCTGGGCTGCCTGTCTGAGGACAGTTTTGTTCAAGATCATCTCAAGGAGTTGAGATTGTAAAGTGCGTTGAAGAAGCGAAAGGTGTCGCGTTAGTCCGCGTATATCTCAGGTTGATGTGAGGAAGCTTTCGCCTTAGCGTCCACTTCAAAGGTTCACATAAGTTGCTGAGTCCATCATCAGTCGACACTCTGACCACAACAGACTCTAAGAATTCAATTTCCATTTTAAATTCCTTGCCTCCACAGCCTATGATGAATTCTTTTTGTCCATATCCAAAAACAATCACGTCATCTTCCTCATCACTGCCTGTAAATACTACTACTCTTGCTGAAGAAAATGTTTTTCTTAGAAAGATTGTTAAGTCTAACAATCTCCTGTATATCCCAGTCGAAGTCCAAGTAAGAGGAGAATGGATATCTATAGATGCTTTCATAGACACGGGCGGATCTAACAATCTTGCTCATCCATCTTTGTTTAAAGGTTTATGGAAACCTTTACAGAATACTTTGGTGTCTGAAACTATTGGTGGTTCAGTCAATCTCACCCATTATGTTGATAATGTTTCTTTAAAAATTGGGGGGAGTATTGTCAAAATGTCTGCAATAAAACATTATGATGCCTCTGCAAGTCTGTTCTTAGGAATGCAATTTATCAAGACCTTGAACTCCAGTCAATAGTTTCCAGCAGTCTTTTAAATGTGCATCATTCAGGCTAATGGAATAGTCAGAAAATATGGTTCCATATTGGCATCCAGTGGACAAATTTCCCATAATGGTTCCTATTCTTGCACTGTCATAGGTTTGATGACGGGTGTCAAACAACTCAGCAATACAAGGGGTGTTTATACCATGACAAAACAGAGGTGCAAAACCTATTCTTATCCCCCCAAAATGAAGATAAGAGTATTTCTTTTCTTAGCCAAAACAAGGGGGTCGAGGCCATGGAAGAGCCTCTAAGGGCTGCAGCCAAGGGAAAAAGGGGGGTCGAAGGCTCTAGGAGGACACTAGGCCTCACAACTAGGCCTTAGGGCCTAGAAAAACGTCCAAACCCCTGCAAACACAAAAATTCACCACCAATCACTGCAAAATGTTGGATGGCTTCCTTTCTCACACTGAACATTGAGCTTCGAGGAAGTTGGGAGGCTAGATCTTAACCTCAAGGGCCTAGATCAGCCTTCCTTGCTTAGTTGAATAGCCCAGAAAAATTTGTTCCTTCAAACCCTTGAGCTATCACCTGCAAAATGAATAAAAGAATGTCAAACCCCAAATATATATATAAAACCCCAAATGTTGTAAAATAAAATGTGTTAGACATAATTTACAAATATACAATATTTACAAAATAATAGTTTTGGAGAAATATTTTTAATAAATAACAATGGATAAATTAATTTAGAAAAATAGATATTGGCCAAAACCCTCATGCAAAATTAATTACCAAAATGAAATCTCAAAGCCCAAACACAATCGGCTTTTCCCCACAGTCTGTGAACTTTGAGGCCAAGGGCTAGTGTACCTATAAATCTCTATCATTTTTTCTCAAAGTAAAATTGTTAGATCATGTACTGAATCAGATCACCTAAGACAGCATGTATCAATAGAAATTTCTTACAACTGACAAAAGAAGTAACAATTTATTTAAAATATTCAACACAATATAGGATCACACATAGTTAACACATACCACAGATCAACATAAAAAGAACACCATGAACTGAACCCTAGAGTTTCTATTATGATAAAACAATGTTCTCAGCAGAACGGATACTCAATATCAACGTTCAAGAATTAGATCATCCAATGATATGGAATAGAAATTCAATAGCTTATTTATACAGAGAAACCCCTCCAAGTGGAAACTAACGGCTAGTTGGCTTGATCCTTGTCAAAATAATCTCGACCGTTGAAAATAGCTTGATTTTATTTTAATCTTCACCATCAAACTTTTAATTTTGAGGAAAAATTCGAATTTTTATTAAAACTCGATTTTAATTAATCCAAAAATTAATATTTTGGATTAATTTCCTCAAAAAATTCACTTTAACTTAACCACCAAAGTCCAAGGGCTCAATTTTTCTTAACATATCCATTTTTCCCTTGGTCGGGTACCTCCAAAAATTGACTTTCCTTTGACCCACGAATTTTTTGATTATCTTCCATTTGGAAAGAAATTAATTTCTCTATAATTATTTTTTGACTCAAAATTAATTAATTTTTTGGCTCAAAAATTTTATTTAATTTTGCCAGAAATATTAATTAATTGCACTAGAGGGGATTAATAAATTTTCCACCCTCAAATATTTTAAACATAGTGTCTAAATATGAAGAACCATGCACTAAAATATTTTTTACATAAAATTATTACAATGACAACCCTTGAAAGGGGAAAACACATTTAGACTCATACCCTCAATAATTTATTCAATTCTGCGATACAATATGATCTAGTATAGACCAAGTATGTTTGTAATAAAATAATTTAGCCAAATGTGCTAAAATTATTCCTAAACGCACTTTTACAAAAGACGGATATAACACTAGGACTCACCTAAGACCTTGTCAATGAATTATGTTGAAGAATTTAGCTAGCTTCGGTCTTCATAATTGTACTTGTCAAAAGAAAATTTTATTATTAAAGAAAATGACTTATTAAAGCATGGGTTTCATACTTGGGTCAATGTTTTCTAGGTCAAAGTCCCCATTGTTCGAAATACTAAGGGGGGGTGAATCAGTATTCCTTTTCAATTGTTATTTTTACCAGTTAAATCATCTATATTTAGAACACAAAATGAACAATAGGAATAAATGCTTTTATTAATATAATCTTTACAATAAATCAGGTACAATATATATAGGGCTCCAACCTGTTTCCAAGCACCAACTTGGACTTTTTGTGAGACTCAAACTTCTAGGGCACCAACACTGTCTTGTCAAAGCACCAACCTTGGATTTAAGAGCACCAACTCCAAGGACACCAATCCTTCCAATTCTGAGGCACCAACCCCAAGGGCTTCGACCCTATCTTGTCAAGGCACCAACCTTGAATTTAGGAGCACCAACTCCAAGGACACCAATCCTTCCAATTCTGAGGCACCAACCCCAAGGGCTCCAACCCTATCTTGTCAATAAATGTTTTGATTGTATTACACTACTCTCAAAATCTTCTTCACTGTGTTCTATCAATCTATAGCTTCACTACTACCTCAATAACGACCTGTCTTCATATGAAGGAGTCTTCACAATTTTTCATATTGCCCAAACAAAGTCTGCAAAGTTACCTCATGATGATTTCAAATAGCCATCATGATCTACAATAGTCTTCACACAATTTCAATGTGTCTACAATGAACTGCACTAAGCTCTGCACAAAAACAACTCTCTATTTCAAGCCTCTATTCTCACTGTCATGGTAAATGCTTTAGGAGTGACTGCTTCAGGAGTAACTGCTTCAGAAGTGACTTCTTTAGAGGAGTGACTGTCGCGGTTTCATATTGTGCATTCAATTAAAAACAACCCTGTTCATACTTAGATAATCTTCTTAGATCCGCAAAGCGTCTTTTTGAACTGATATCTGAATCACTGTCAAACACAGGTCCGAGTTTTTCAATAAATAACCCAGTCAACAGAATGTTCGACCTTTGGCTTCCATCTTCTTCCGCTGGACCTTTTGGCTTCCACTTTCGTTCGCTCGACCTTTGGCTTCCTTTCTTCTTTCGCTGGACCTTTCGGCTTCCTTCTTCGCTCGCTTGACCTTCGGCTTCCACTTTCGTTCACTCGACCTTTGGCTTCCTTTTTTGCTTGCTCGACCTTCGGCTTTCTTTCTACTGTTCCTTCAGCTTCCTCTGTCTCTTCAAGTTCACAAGTTGTGAACTTCCTTATGCTCTATTTTTATACCCAAGAAAGATACTCAGAACTGAAGCGTTTTAACTTGTTTTTTATACGAGTTTCACCAATGACCAAAAGACACATCTATTGGAGGGAGGCCAACTTGTATATTAAAAATATATATCGGAGAGTCTTTTATGCATAAACTTGATTATTCACGAAAACCGTATAAGAGCTGTTATACCCACATGGAGGTCCCACATGCCACGTCATCACCTTTAGTCGCAATCGCAACTTTAGGAGGTCATTTACAAGTCGTGCCCATAACATAGCCGATGGTCAATTGCCCCTACTAGATGTGATATTATATTAAACTATTTTGATAAACCCGTTGGGTCCACCACTTTATCACAATCGTAATTTCATAAGACTCCTACAATCGCAATTTCATGAGAATCGGAGTCATTCCTTTAATCCTGCAATTGCAACTTCATAAAAATCGGAGGTTTTACAAGTGTGCACATGCTCTGTCTTCCGATGGAGCGGATGCGATATTCAATGAACTGTTTTTAATGAATCCATCGAGTCCACAATATTATCGCAATCAGAGGTTTTACACGTCATCCCTTTGAAACTTGTGATTCAACGGATGCGATATTACATTAAGTTATGTTATAGTGTTGTAGTCAGGTCCGTAATAATATCGCAATCGTAGTTTTTAATGTGGCATCCCTTTATAACTTGCGATATGAAAGTTTTGATAAGCGGATGCGATGTTATACTAGGGTTGTTACAATAACCTGTTCGGGTCCACATGTATTATCACAATCTATGGTTTGCAGGACTTCGATTGGCACACGGATTAAAATGGCCTTAACCCCCGTAGTTGACTGTGATCTAAGAGTTGAATATGAGATCAACGGCTAGGATTGAGTGCAGGACTTCAGCCACGATCAAGGAAATCTGTACTTTCCTACCCCCGCAGTTGCTAATCACTGTCGATCTAACAGATCTATCAATCTGACGATCCAGATCTATTCCTCCGCTATTCTTCTTCCGCAAGCACTTGGGTTTGATCTCTGTCGTTCATTTCTTGACGCCATTATATTGCAATTGGGGGAATTCGAGTGGTAACAGATAATAAAGTCGTCGATATAATTCCTCAGATAACACTGCTAACTCCTTTGTTATGTTAGCTCCTCTGATATTTCATGCGATATCTCTGATATGGCTCTTACTCTTGAGCATATGCGATATTTCAATAAAAACAGTTTGTAACAGACTCTTACTCTTGGCTTGGCTTTCCTGTGGCTTCTCTGTGATTTCCGATGGCTACTCTTTGATGCCTCTTGTTCTTGTCTTCCAATGGCTTCCTTGATGGCTTCTCCTCTTTACTCTCTCTTTTTCTTCTGATGACTTCCGATATCTTTCCTCCTCGGTTCCACTATTTCTATTATGTCTGTATTCAATCCTTGGATCCTCCATGATCAGTATTATGATCAATGGGCATCAATGGGAAACCACACGTCACAAGAATTTTCCATCACAAACACTGCCATATTGACATCAATGACAACCTATATTAACACCCATTGAGCACTTCTAGGTTTTTTCTTGAGTCATTAGAGTCTTTGTCACTATTATTAGACCCTTCTTAGGCTTTTGTATCATGTAAAAAGAATTATTTTTAAGTCAAAAAAGTAATTTGTCACCTCCACACCAAGTTGGCACTACCCTCAACAAGTCGGCCTAGATTAGGGAAATTCAACCTCACAAGAAGCCTATATATTGAGCAATTCAACTTCATTTGGAGAGAATCATCAACAAGTTTGATCTCTAAGAAGCAGTAGCTAGAAAAGAGTGCAAAGTTGCAAGAGAAGAAGGAGAGAAGTTGGGAAGATGAGAATCGAGTTTTTGGGCTACCTTTCTCTCACAAGTGCGAAGATATTGAGCTGAAGTTGGGGCTGAAATTTTGTCTCTGTCGCATGGTCGAAGTTCTGAAGCGGGGGGCGAAAATATGTTTTTGGGGCTGAAATTCTGATTTGAAGTTGCACCTTGAAGCATTAACACTTGGAAGGCTGAGAAAAGGACATCTACAAGGAGGAAGGGTTGACTTGGTGGTTGGAGGAATTCTTTGTCTAGGTCTAAGAAGTTTGAAAGTGTCTCATGTTGAATTGATTTACTGAAGGAAGAGTTCTTGACTGGGTTTCCCCTTATATGCGTTTTTCCCTGACTATGCGCCTGTTATCACTCCAGGAAGCTCTCCTAGGTTGTAGCTCGGAGATCCCTGGTAACATATAAATCTTCAATATTGTTCTCTGAACTATTGGAATGGATGATGGTTTGGATCAAGTTAGATGACTGTTTCAACTCTGTTTTCACTCAAGACATGCATGAACACCCTCAGCTTTATAAGGCTTTAGACCACTAATGCTCAATAGTTTATAGATTCAATGGATAGATGGAGAAAACTGACTGTACCAGCAGATGCATACATAAACACATATGAATGGCTAGCTACAGGAAGTAAATGAATCTTGCAAATCTAATTTATCAACGCAGAGATAAGATGACAGTTATCTGGCATTAGACACAGAAGAAAACATGAATAACCTAATCAAGTGTAAGCTTAGAACAAAAAAGAAAATGGGAATTGAACATGTAACAGCAAAAGAAGCTTATATTGCTAGAATGAAGATGAGAAGCTATAGTAAAAGAGTATCCACAGTCTCCAAAAGTTGAACCCCTCATCCTTCTAACTTTCAGCCATTTATAGGCTTTTTACAATGCTCCCGGGCTCTCAAAGGCTCAAGGTGTCTTAATCTATCCTCTCAGTATTTTTAATGACTTGATGCCATGAATAGACGTGCATGAACTCGGAGGTTTATTTTTCTAACAACGGTAACCAAATTCTGGTAATCTTGCCTTGCTGTCAAGTGGCTCGCTCATGCCAGCGGTGCTCCATGATAATTTCTGTTGGTTTGGCTGTGTTGCGCTCTTGTTTTCCCCTTACAGCCATATATTCTATTATTTCAATTCACCTATTGACTGTTAAAAATATGAACAGAGGCAAAAAGAGTTATCGGGTCTGTTCCCAATCGTTGTCGCCTGTCGCAAATGCCCTGTCCCTTTGTTTTTTAGAAATACATCAAAACATTGGAAATACATTAAAAATGGCACATGGCAAACTTCAAATTTTAGATATTTACCTTCATGAACCATTTCGAATCCGGGTCTTATCGCATATCGCAAGTCGCTTCGGTCCTGCTCCAAGGTTCCCCTTTGTATTTTAGAAATACGTTAAAACTGCGAAAATGCATTAAAAATGACTTTTCTGCGGATCTCAAAATCTATGCAATAATGCTTATATAGCCATCAGGTCCGGCTAATCGCATCGCATGTATACATTTATAAAGGCCCAGCTCTATAATGTTTCCTCGATTGCAATCTGCCGATGCGATTGATCACAATAACCCTGGGCCGTTTGGTGAGCGCTCTGTTGTGTTGGTCGATTGTGATTCTGCGATGCAATGTGGGACGTCGATCTGCACGCTTGATCGACAGTCCACGTTGACTCCTCCGATCGCCATCGCAAGTTCCACATAGTCTGCGCCGATATCCGCCGATTGTCACCGCCGATTGCGATCCGCCAATTAGATCTGGACCGTTGATCGGCTAGATCTGACGATTGTTGTGCATTTCACTATTCAGACCTCCTATACTCAGTTTTTTCACTGTTTCTTTGGGTTTTTGCCTCCCGATAGTGTTTTTCCGCCATTCTAAGGGTTCTTCTCTTGCGATGGTTTTGATCTTTGGCATGATTTTACTAGCTTTTGAAGACTTAGAGAGCATATTTGGATCCATTTGGATCAGGACCCGATGCAATTATAGATGCGAGAGTAATATTTTGAAGTATGGCTTATGGCCAAAGCGGATCAACGGAGATGTGGCCGTCGAAGCTGAAACTGGGGACATTTCCGCTAAAAATAGCAGCACTGCACCTCAGGGGCTAACACTGGCTCCTTCTGGGAATGAAAGCCTCCCTGTGAGGTTTCAAGAACCACAGACCGATGCATTTCCTGTAAAACAAAAATCAAATCTATCTCCTAGTGTTCCATTGGACATGGAGTTTTTAAAAATAAAAACTGAAAAACATATTTACAATATCAAAGCTTTAAAGCCTTAAATGAAATAAAGTTTCAAGAACCGCCCATTGACTGGGCCACCAAAAACATCTTCCCCTTCCAGACTATGCAGAATAAAGGTATTATTCTGCTGAATTTGAGCAATGACAAATGGCCCTGTCCATAAGGAGTCAAACTTACCATAATTACCTTTATTTTCCTTCAATGCATCCCATTTGAGAACCCAGTCACCAACTTGGAAATTTTCCACTTTTGCCTTCCTGACAAAGGTTTTTTTGCTTTTCTTCTGATGAACTTTTGACTTCTCAACCAGCTGCTCTCTGATCTGTTGCAATTCAACCAGGTTATTCATTCTCCTTACCATTTCATTTGTTTCATCATGTTCTTCTTGAAATAATTTGGCCACAGGGAGAATCAGCTGGATAGGAAAAACAACATCAGCGCCATAAACCAGTTTAAATGGAGAATTTCCTGTGGACTTCTTGTTGGTAACTATGTTAGCCCATAGTGCAAACTTCAACTAGGAATCCCAGCTCTTTTTGTTGTCCTCCAACAGTTTTTTGATTATCCTTACAAGACTCTTGTTAGATGATTCTGCGAGGCCATTGCCTTGAGGATAATATGAGGTAGAATGCACCATTTGAATGCCCATGGATTCAGTCATGTCCACCAATTCCTTTGCCTTGAACGTTGTTGCATTATCAGTGACTAGTTTGGTTGGGCACCCAAATCTAGTGAAAATGTTCTCATTCAAGAACTTTATGACAACTTGATGATTAGCATTCTTAGTGGGTATAGCCTCAATCCACTTGGTGAAACAATCAATGGCTACCAAGATCCATTTGTGCTGGCCACTGGAATGTGGGTTGATCTCACCTATAAAGTCCAAGCCCCACTGCTAGAAGGGACCATTGACGTGTACTGGCTTCAAGGGCAGAGATTTTAGCTGCTGTCTTCCTGCAAACCTCTGACATTTGTCACAATATTTCACAAAAGAAAACACATCAGAGAACAGAGTAGGCCAATAATACCCAGCTCTCAGGATTTTGTGGGCTGTGGTTTTCCAATAATGATGCCCTCCACAAATGCTAGAATGGAACCGGTGCATGACTTCCACAGATTGTCCTTTATCTAGGCATCTCAAGAGGATTCCTGATGGGTCTTTCCAATAAAGCAGGTTTTTATTAATGTAGAATTTCAATGATCTAAGCTTAATGGCCCATGCTTGACTTGAGCTAAGCCCTAGAGGGACTTCTAGCTTCTGCAAAAATTGAACTATATTGGAATACCATTCACAGGTGGCTAGATTTTAAGCCAAAGACTGATTCTGCTTTTGCTCTTCTGTTGCTTCCTCTGTCTGCTCATCACCTGAATTTGAACCCTGGCCTTTGACAAGCTTAGTGGGCTTCACCTCTATGTTAAACTCTATGAATTTTGCAATCCATTTAGCTCTCTTTCCATCAATACCTGGCTGAGTTAGGACATCTTTTACTGAGGCTGACGGTACATATGCAGTCACTTTGGAATGCAAAATACAAATTTTGAATGCCTTTAAAGATTTTATGAGAGCATAAGCTTGATTTTCAATAAGGTCGTACCTTAGTTCAGCGTCCCTCAGAGTTTTGCTGAAGAAGGCCACGAGGTGCTCTACGCCTTCATCATTTTTCTGCAACAGAACTGCTGCAAGTGTATCATAAGAGGCAAAAGAGAAGATATAAAACTCCTTGGTGTAATCTGGGCTGATTAGAGTGGGAGCTTCCATGATAGCTTGTTTGATGGCTTCAAAAGAGCTTCTTGCAACATCTGTCCATTTTATTTCTGATCCTTTCTTCAGTGTGGAAGTGATATGCTTCACTAGCTCTGCAAAGTTTGGAATGAACCTCCTTACAAAGTTAATCTTACCCAGGAAGGATTGAATGTCCCTTTTTGACCTTGGGATGGACAATGTCTGAATTGCTTGAACTCTTGCTGGATCGATCTTCACACCTTCAGCAGAAACAATATGTCCCAGCAGTTTGCCTTCTTCTAGAGAAAATTGTGACTTCTTTGGGTTTATAGAAATTCCAAACTATCTGCACTTTAGAAACACCTTCTTCAAATGCTGCAAATGGTCCTTGTGAGTGCTAGAAAAGACTGTTATGTCATCAAGGTAAATAAGGACAAACTTGTCTTTCTCTCCCACAAAGGCTATGTCCATGGCCCTCTGAAAAGTATCCCTAGCATTCATCAGTCGAAAAGGCATCTTGGAGTACATGAAATTGCCCCAAGGAGTAGTGAAGGCGGTCTTTTCCTGATCTTCTGAATGTACATCAATTTGATAGTAACCTGAAAATCCATCTAGGAAAGACATGACTCTAGCCCCTGAAACCTTTTGCAGCAAGTGTTCCATCTTAGGCAGGGGGTAGTTGTCTTTTTTAGAGCATTTGTTCAGATTCCTGAAATCAACACAAAGCCTGATTTCTCCATTCTTCTTTCTTACTACCACAAGGTTAGCTATCCACTTTGAATATCTTACGGGAACTATGATCTTGGCATCCAACAACTTCTTGATTTCTTTCTCAATCAAAGGCAATAAGAGAGGGCTGATAGGTCTTAATTTCTGCTTAAAAGGGATGGTGTTCTTTTCCAGTGGAATCTTATGCTAAATGATGTTTGTGTCATAGGTTTTAAGATCATTGTATTCCCACACAAAAATATCAGCAAATTGTTTCATTAGGGTGTAATACTTGAAACTCTGGGCAGAAGACAAGTGAGTGGACAGATTTATGTACTTTGGATGGGCTGGACTCCCTACATTATGTTTATGAACAACAGACTCATTTTCTTTTTTGGCAGGCTTATAAGGTACATCATTATGATCAAACAGCTACTCTAGGGGCACCAATCCTTTGGGTATATGGTTACTAGGAAGCTGAACAATGCTGTCCTGACCAATCTCGTCCTTTAGCTTGTACTGGTTGCATTCTCCAATGGTTTCGTTTTCTTGGTCGATGTGCATTTCAGAAAATTCATCAACGACTTGTAAAAACATATTAATTTCATCATCATCTTCAAAAACTTTCCAATACTTGACATTGTTAGGCAAAGATGGTTTATATTTCCCCTGAACTTCATAAGTCAACTTAGGAGGCAAAGGAGGAATAAACGTGCTAGCAGACACAGCGAGGGAATCAGCAAGCTAGTTCTTCATTCTCGGGATGTAAGAAATGCTAAAAATATTAAAAGAGTCCTTGAGCTTCCATACCTCATCTCTGTATGCTTTCAGCCTTGGATGCTTTGCTTGGAAAGTTTTGTTGACCTGTTGAATGATCAGGTCTGCGTCTCCAAACACTTTCAGACCTTTGATGCCCATTTCTTTAGCAGCGTATCAAGGCTTCATACTCTGTTATGTTACTTGTGACCCGAAAAGTTAATTTGAAAGATAAATGAATGCATTCCTGTGTGGGGGACACAAGGACTACACCTACCTCTGCAGCTTCCTTAGAGCAAGCTCCATCAAGGAACATGTCCCAAATTTATGGGCCTTCTTCCTCTGTGATCTGGAAAACTGGTTTCTTAAGCTGTTTGGAGGCCAACTGGGATTCTTAAATCTGAAGAATACAAGCTCCAAAATCAGTGTCGACAGCATAGATGGGATGATTAGTGGGCTTCCTTTCATCACTGATAATATAAGCCAACTCAGCTTCTCTGTATAATCTCCTGCACTCACCTCCAAAAACTACGACAGTAGTGTAGGACAGATAATTTTGTAATGTTCCACCTAATCTCTTGATCCAACCTCTGGAAAGAAACATGCCAAACTTGGGGGGTACATCTGCTACCACAATATCCATCATCATTCTCTTCATGGGGAGCTGAAACAAAGTGATGGCTAGGTCCTTGATTAATCCCAGACATTTCACTTTTCTAGATTCAAAAGAAAACAGGTCATGATAAGGCTTGGTAATGTCAAGACCCAACTCATCCATGATAGCCTTGGGCATTAGATTATGGTTGGCTCCAGTGTCCAGAAGGTAGTTGTGAAGGATTTTGTCATGAATAGTTAGAGAGACAGAATGTTGGGGAGTTGTCATCATAATTTTCAATCATTGGGCTAAGAACAACAACTGGTTTGTCATCTTGTAGATTTACATAGTCGGTGGAGGCTTGGATGTCATTAGGCTCAAGGGCCTCGAGGATAGATCTCTTGAAGGACTCATTCTTCACTAGTTCAATCAGAGGTATAGCTATTCTTAGCTTCTGAATTTCTGATTGAAAAGTGAAAGGAGAAGGAGACTTGTCAAGGCCTCTTGTCTCGTGAGATGGAGCTTTGAGGATGATGAAATCAACTGCCGATGACTTATGCTTATTAGCTTGTTGTATTGCAGGGACAGCAGCTCTCTGAACAGGAGTTTCCTTGGCATTATTCATCTTCGACCTCAGATTATATCTGTGCTAATCAGCAGTTTGTAGAAAAGCTTCACCATCCCATTCTTGGTTGATCTGGTCATTGAATAATGACTTTTCATAGGCAGCTAAGGTCAAAAAGGAGGCACTGCCTTTGTCTTCCAGACAATGGATCTCATCATCTTCTTCAAACTGCTCTTCTTCCATGACTACATTTTGGAAAGGGGTCTTCACCCTTTGGTCTTCATTGGCATCTTTGCTTCTTTGCAAAATCTGCAACTGCTCATTAGCTCTTCTATATGGATTTGGATTTCTAGGAGCAAAGGTATTAGGAACTCTTCCTTTCCCAGAGTGCTGCTCAACCTTTAATTTGGAGATTTCAGAGGCTAATGACTCTATCATCTTGGCCATTTTATCTATCTTGGGATCTAAAGATGATGAAGCCTCGCCCCTCTGTCTCCTTCTATCAACATTTCCCTTGAGCTTCTCTGTAGCCATGATGTTTGATTCTACTTCCAAGGCTGCATCCTGCATATCAGCCAAAGTAGCACATCGCCTCTCCCTCAACAGTAGACAGAAGTCAGAATCAAAGGCACTGGCATAGGTGAGTTTAGCAGAGGTAGTGGTGGGTTTTACTTCAACTGGTATCTTGTTGTACATGCGGTTAAACCTCTTATTAAAATCAGACAACAACTCACCATTTTCCCTCTTTAAGTTCCCAAACTCGGTGTGGTAGTAGAGTAGATCCTTCTTATCCCCCCAATGCTTTAGGAATGCATCATCTAAAGCCTCAATATCTGCTATAGACCTTGGGGCTAGTTCTCTAAACCATTTCCTAGCCTCTCCATCTAGACTTTGGACAAAGACTCTCATCCATACATCGTCTTCACTAATGTCCAGATTATCAGCATAGCTATAGAATGATTCAAGATGTTCCTCAGCTATAACACTTTCAGTCCCAGTGAATTTAGGCCTATACTTTTGATATTCTCCATTAGGCATGGCATTCAAAGGAGTGGGCAGTACTAGAGGTCCATACCTAGCAGCTATGATTCTTTCCATTTTGGTAGGTGCTTGTGGACCTGCCATAGCTGTGGTGGCTATAAGGGTACTGGAAGTCTGAATGACAGAGGGCTGAGGAGTGACTGATAGGACTAAAGGAGTATGATGGATAGGAGGTGAGATTTCCTTTGGGCTTACAACAAAAGGAAAACCTAAAAAATAAGGAGCTTTATGAATTTCTGAGATTTTTTCTTCACTACTAGTATTAGATGCTATACTCTCAACATGTATTTGTTCTATTACAGGATTTTCTTGAAGAGATATAGAATATTGTTTAGAGCTACCTGAACCTGATGCTCCTTTCTACAATGCCTTTCTTTCTTTGATGATTTTTCAGGGTCAGATACTGGGTCAACTTGTGGCTTCTGAGGATTTCTCCGAGTATGCCTCACAAACTGAGCCAGAACTATCAAGTGGAGTTGCCAAGAGGTTCGTCCTTCAGTAGAGTCGCTAGATAGATGATTACAACCGAAAAAATGCCCAGACTTTGTCTATCATCAAAGCTGGATTTGTGTCGTCTCCCAGGGACGCTAAGCTTTAGTCTCCTCTCCCCGGCAATGGCGCCAATTATGTTATCACTCCAGGAAGCTCTCCTAGGTTGTAGCTCGGAGATGCCTGGTAACATATAAATCTTCAATATTGTTCTCTGAACTATTGGAATGGATGATGGTTTGGATCAAGTCAGATGATTGTTTCAACTTTGTTTTCACTCAAGACATGCATGAACACCCTCAGCTTTACAAGGCTTTAGACCACTAATGCTCAATAGTTTATAGATTCAATGGATAGATGGAGAACACTGACTATACCAACAGATGCATACATAAACACATATGAATGGCTAGCTACAGGATGTAAATGAAGCTTGCAAATCTAATTTATCAACGCAAACATGACAGTTATATGGCATTAGACACAGAAGAAAACATGAATAACCTATTCAAGTGCAAGCTTAGAACAGAAGAGAAAATGGGAATTGAACATGTAACAGCAAAAGAAGCTTATATTGCTAGAATGAAGATGAGAAGCTAGAGTAACAGAGTATCCACAGTCTCCAAAAGTTGAACCCCTCATCCTTCTAACTTTCAACAATTTATAGGCTTTTTACAATGCTCCCGAGCTCTCAAAGGCTCGAGGTGTCTTAATCTATCCTCTTTGTCTTTTTAACGACTTGATGCCATGAATAGACACGCATGAACTCGGAGGTTTCTTTTTCTAACAGCAGTAACCAAATTCTGGTAATCTTGCCTTGTTGTCAGGTGGCTCGCTCATGCCAGCGATGCTCCATGATAATTTCTGTCAATTGGTTGTGTTGCGCTGTTTTTTTTCCCCTTACGGCCATATATTCTATTATTTCAGTTCACCTGTTGACTGTTAAAAATATGAACAGAGCCAAACAGAGCTATCGGGTCCGTTCCCAATCACTGTCGCCTATCGCAAATGGCCTATCCCTTTGTTTTTTAGAAATACATCAAAACATTGGAAATACATTAAAAATGGCTCATGACGGACTTCAAATTTTATATATTTCCCTTCACGAACCCTTTCGGGTCCGGGTCTTATCGCATATCGCAAGTCACTTCGGTCCTGCTCCAAGGTTCCCCTTTGTATTTTAGAAATACATTAAAACTGCGAAAATGCATTAAAAATGACTTTTCTGTGGATCTCAAAATCTATGCAATAATGCTTATATAGCCATCGGGTCCGGCTAATCGCATCACACATATACATGTATAAAGGCCCCGCTCCATAATGTTTCCTTATGATCTGCCGATGCGATTGATTGCAATCGCATATCACAGTAACCCTGGGTCATTTGGTGAGCGCTCTGTTGTGTTGGCCGATTGTGATTCTGCGATGCAACGTGGGCCGTCGATCTGCGTGCTTGATCGACAGTCCACGTTGACTCCGCCAATCACCATCGCAAGTTCCACATAGTCTGCGCCGATATCCGCCGATTGTCACTGCCGATTGCGATCCGCCGATCAAATCTGGACCGTTGATTGGCCAGATCTGACTGTTGTTGTGCATTTCACTGTTCAGACCACCTATACTCCAGTTTTTACACTGTTTCCTTGGGTTTTTGCCTCCCGATAGTGTTTTTCCGCCATTCTAAGGGTTCTTCTCTTGCGATGGTTTTGATCTTTGGCACGATTTTACTAGCTTTTGAAGTCTTAGAGAGCATATTCGGATCCATTTGGATTAGGTACCGATGCAATTATAGATGCGAGAGTAATATTTTGAAGTCTGGCTTATGGCCAAAGTGGAGCAGAGGAGATGTGGCCGTCAGAGCTGAAACAAGGGACATTTCCGCTAAAAATAGCAGCACTGCACCTCAGGGGCTAACAGTGACTACAACTTGTGTCTCTTGTTCTTGTGATATTCACACATACATAATTTGGTAATGACTTGATGAAAGATAATCTAATAAAGAAGTAAAAGAGGCCAACATAATTCATAAGTAATTATCAAGAAAGAGGAATCAAACCCTAATATCTACTAGCATTGATTTCTCAACATGGTATCAGAGCTAAGGTCAAAGAAGGTTGGAGATCACTTTGTTGGTTTGATAGGAAAGGTTACTCTCTCTATGAAAAATTACTTGAAGATGGGATTCAATATCATAAGAATTGCAGGAAGTTGGACTTGAAGGATCATCTACAACTTATCAAAAGCAAAGGGTTCTTGGATAGTGGAGAATCAAGACATTTGACGGGAGAAAATGGACAACTTCATACTCTATCGAAGGAACCATCATCTCATGTAGTGGAGCTAGGAGACAACAACAATTATGTGGTCAAGGGCATGGGATCTACATCATTAAAGCTGGAAAATGGAGCAAAGCTACATCTCAACAATATACTCTATGTTCCATGTTTGAAAAAAAATTTACTTTCAATTTCTTGTTTAGAAGATAAAGGAGATAGGTTTTCCTTTGTAGATGGAAAAGTTCTGGTTTGGGAAAAGGACTCAAGAATTAATAAGGCACAAGTTATTAGAGTATGTGAAGGAAGGTTATATAGAGTCATAACTCCATCTCCTCAAGCCCTAGTTCACATGGAGATCAATCCTATCGAACTATGGCATAGAAGATATGGGCATATACATTACAAGATCATTCCCTCTCTTAATCAAATGGTAAATGGCATCCCCAACATCAAGGAAGATCGTGAAGGAGTATGTAAGGGATGTGCTTTGGGGAACAATACAAGGAATCATTTTACAAGTAGTGATACAAGGTCTAAGGAAATATTAGACCTCGTTCATTTTGATGTGTGTGGGCTTATGTCTAACAAATCTCTTGGAGACCATCTTTATTATGTGACCTTCATTGATCATCACTCTAGAAAGGCATGGCTCTACCTTCTCAAGACAAAGGACGAAGTATTTGAAAAGTTCAAGGAGTTTAGATCTGAAGTAGAAACCTTAACCGAAAGAAAGATAAAAACTCTGAGATCCGAAAATGGCATGGAATACACTTCAAAATAAATAGTTGCATATTGTAAAGAAATGGGTATTAAGAGGGAGCTCATTGTTCCCTACAATCCTGAGCAGAATGGAGTTGCAGAAAGGAAAAATAGAACAATTGAAGAATGTATAATCACTATGGTATTTGATCAAGATCTACCAAAGTTTCTATGGGGTGAAGCAGCAATGACAACAGTATATATACAAAATAGAAGTCCTCGTAGAACCCTAGAGAATATTGCACATCAAGAAGCCTTCACAGGAAAGAAGCCATGTGTGGACCATCTCTGCATCTTTAGGTGTCCCGCATATATCCATGTTCCAAAAGACAAGCTGTAGTGCCCGCTCTAGTTGACTGACAGTGATATGACACAAACATTTATTTAGCCATAAGGCCCACACTTTATTCTTTGAGGACCTCAGGTTGAGGATCCGGGCACTTGACACTATTATTAGTGATTGATATATTCATGGTTGTGATGTTTATGAATGCTTTCCATTGATATTATGATAGCATGAATGGTTATGTATCTTATCTATTGGTGTTCTAATGATTGCAACATTAAATAGTTAAGTTTGGTCTCTAGTTGAATTTATGATGATGAGGGTAGTAAAGAATATGTATGCTCTCTACTAAAAGCATGATGATGATAAATTTGATGGATAGGTATATTTCTATTGCTGTTACGATGTGATAGATTAATAAATATGTATTTTTCCATTGATGTTTAATGATGATAGCCAGGATGGATGTGTACCCTATGTTACCTACTTTCTTTAGGTCAGGCTTACAATGGACAATGATGTGAATGACTAGGAATTGTCAATGATGCTATTATGACAATGACTAACATTGAGAAACCTTGTTACTGATGATTATTGAGTATGGCAGGAAACCATCAGAGGGACTCGCATATGACGAGTTGATGACACCTGATTTGATGAAAATTCATATTATTTTTATCTTTGAAAGTCTAAGTCGATCTTGAAATCTGCCATATATGTTTAACTATATTCTGATGATATGTTAATGGTTGCAGGCACAGATTAGTTGCTTGACCAAATGACTCACATATGGGTGATGGGGTTGTACAAGTGGATGGAACTACATGGGAGGGGTGGGACAGAGTCCCTGATCTCACCCACTAGCACTCCCGTCGTGACTTGGGCTGGAAGGGTTGAAACACCTTCGCCTTGAAGATCACGATGCCATGAGGGCAGGTCCCAAAGTTGGGTCGCTCATGAGGACTTTACCGGGGGGCGCGCATCAAGGCGGATTTCTTGATCCCCGACACCATTAGTCTCACTATAGCAGGCAACATAAGAGATGATAGTGGTCTATGACGTTGCACTATACTTTCCCCTCGTAGTCACTGGATGCTTGAAGGGCAAGTGGTGTGGCACCCTTGGAACTTCAGGGGAATTTCTTGAAGGGCACGACCAACTTGGCACCCTTGGCATCACAAATAAACTATTAGGTGTGGCACCCTTGGAACTTCTAGGGAAGTTCTTGAAGGGCACAACCAAAACTTGGCACCCTTGGAATCATTAAAAATAAATAATAATAAATAAATATAAGCAAGGAATGAAAACTAGGTAAATTTACATCAAGGGTAAATGATGATTAGAAACCAATGTAATTAAATCAAAAATAAAACTTGGAATAAGGAGGATCATAGGAAGAATTAAAATAGAGTACCTTAAAAACTCTACCCTTCCCATGTTGGAAAATACTTTGAAGATTATGTGGTTTAATTAGGAAAAAGGGGAAAGACAAACATAATTGTAAGGATAAAGATTAATCCTAAACTAATTTAAACCTAATTAAGAAAAGAGGAAGGTGAATTAAAATGAGAATAATAAATTAAATTTAGAGAAATGTAGAGAAGCTCCATGTGTCAACAACCAACATAAGAATATCCATCTAAAAGATAACCTGAGTTAAATTAGGGAGTAGATTGGGGATAAAAATCTTGACTCATTAATTGACTTCAAGTAATGAACACAAATTAAGGAATAAAAGGGGGGAATAAAGAGACAACTAGGAGAAGAAATAGGAATCTTGTTGAGGTGAGGAAAATATTAGTTTTAAATAAAAAGTTAAGTAAATTATTTGGGTGACCCTTGATGAGAGAGTGACACATAGGTAGGTGAATAATCAAACTATTGAATTATAAAAAATAAAAAATAAAAAATATAATTATGCATGACATGCCAAGTGTCATCTAGGAGGACTCTTATAAAAGAAGGAGCAAGCCATGGGAGAAGGGACTTTTGGGAACCCTATTGTTGGATGGATGAGATGATGTCAGAGCTGTGATTACGAAGCTATAGTGAGTTTGGTGAGGTAGAGGATTTTAGAGAGGGGACTCTGGAGCCAAGGTGTGCTCTCCTCTACCAGCTAGTGCTTTCCTCCATTGTACAACCCCATTGCAGCTCGGGGGTCCGCAGGGAAGAAGAGTACCCAAGGAGTAGGCTGGGAGGTTAACCGGTGGGTCTTCACATTCGGATCAAGTGCGTCATATTTCACTCGCGGAGGTGACCAGCTACAAGGGAATACCAGTAACAGCAGAGCAAGCGGAGTCTCGCCTTCTGGTGAACGGTACATATGTATTTCATTACTATTGATCTTAGTTAACAGTATGTAAATGTTATGATATGTTTTCCTTAAATGAGTGGCAGGAATGTGTGTGCTAAATAAATTTGAATTTCAATGCGTTCTTTTTTTGGTTGTATTTGCTGTTAAAAAAAAAAAATGCATATAGTCTGAATTTGGTCCTTACACTTCTGAATTTGGTCCTTACACTTGGTATCAGAGCTAAAGTTGAAACCTCGAGACCTATGGGCCCATGCATGCGTGACTAGTTTTGTTAGATAGTTACTACATTCTAAAATTTTGTATGAGGATTACCATCAAACTCTTAGGTTTCAGAATATCTCTACAACTTGATCTTCAGGAGTTTAAATTTATAAGATCTTATAAAATCATTTTCTACAGTGGTTTGGGGTTATGACAATTTTGTTCGGTGTTAATTTTTTTTTATCTGAATCGCAAGCCCTTTTCAACAAATTTTTAGGACGAAACTCTGAAAAGCCCTCCTCTTTTCTAAAGGAAATTTACGAAATTTCCAGGGTTCAGTTGCTTTCTTACAAACCTTTGTAAACTTTTTTACAATATATTTTTACAGATCTGGAGTACTGTAAGGAAGCCGTAAGCATTTTGGGTATAATTTCATTGAGCCGAAAGCATAAATATTACCATTTTTTTTTTCCTGGTTATTTTTATTTTGAGGGATTTAGCAAAATCAAAATTTTGTAAAAGCTGCCTCGGAGTCTTTGAGTTGCATTCTTCTTAGACGCAGGCATATTCCCTCTACTGGTGCGAAAACCTTGGACATTACCTGCAGTAAAAATGAAATCCCTAAAAAAAAAAAAAAAAAAAAAAAAAAAACCCTCAGTTCGAACCACTCCATCCGTGTTGCATGTTGAGTCTCATTCTCTTGATTAGACAATGAAATCCACTCAAATATAAATGAAGAAGTCCATGGCCAAACCAATATCAATGGCTGACAACCTCTTAAGGTAAGCACTTGGCAGACATGGGTGTTACTGGCATTAGGATTGACCAGAACTCTGATTATAAAAGCATTGGCAAGAAACCGTCTTCTTTTACCAGAATGTTTTCTTGCCCTTTTGGGAAACCATCTACCATAACCTTTACTTCTTTAAACATTGACGCTATTAAGGAGACACTATTGTATCCTTATCGGATCTCTAGTCTCTTCTTTGAGCTAAAAGATTTTCCAGGGCACTCGAAGCCATGACTCTGACATCTATGGCTTTGTTATCTTAAGATTTGAAACAGAAGATCAATAGCTTTGTGCAGTCACCCTACCCTGCATTCGAAAACACAACGCATCCCACGCTGCAATCACAGATTTATGCGATGACTGACATCACTGTTGTAAAATGTAAAGCAGGACATTAAAATTGGAGATAGACTTCATGAATTGCGTGATGGAAGAATTGGGTGTGTCATTTGACAGCATTACAACAGAAGCAGTCTGTAGATATCCTCTACCTGCTGTCAGTCCAAACCTATTTATGTTGTCCAAATTCGAATCTGTTATGGTGGCCAGAGCATCGCTGGCACCCATCTCCAGATCCGGCTTTTTTCTCAACAAACTGGTCAAGAAAAGCGCTGTAATGCAGGGAAACTAAAGAAACATGCTACTGTTTCACTTAACAGCGGCTCTGCTAGAGCAAAACTTGACAGCCATGCCCTCCAGAAAATCCATGTTATAATGAACAAATGCATAATGAATCGGCTTCCCTGCACTACCCTAGCAATATTTGAACACGCCCACTCATAACAGACTTGTAGTAAAAACCGCTAGCTTGCCTATGAAGGGGACTTCTATACAACCAGATACATTAACGGAATCTGTGACAATTAACGCAGGCCACATCTATTCCATTAATTACACAGATCAACCAGATCGAATTGCCAGATCTGTCCCTCGATTGTACACAAACCTCAGTTGTAGATTTCTTTATATATAAAATGAAACAGAGTTTTGGCCCTCTGAGATTTTCGGACAAGCAGACAAAAAAAAAACGATGGCCTGGTTGACGCGAGCTCTCCTCCGAAGCTCTTACTCTTCCCAGCCGTAAATCAGAGTCGAGGAGGGATTCACTAACAGATATGTGCCATGGCACATTGTAAATAGGATTATAAATTTGCATGCTCCAGAATGGTCTGGAGAGGTTCGCAGCATCACCTACTCGAATGATGGCAAGTCCGTATCAGTTGTCTATCGTGTAACCATCTATGGTGTCGATGATGAGATTCATCGTGAAGCAACTGTGTCCACTTCCACAGATGACACAGGTTTTGGAGACCCTGTTCAAAAGGCAGAAGCAATGGCATTTCGCCGTGCATGTGCTCGTTTTGGCCTTGGGCTCCATCTTTATCATAAAGATATAATATAGGGAGCAGTTGTTTGGCAAATTTTGTGTATTTCTCTAAAAAAAAAGAAAAAAAGAAACAGAGTTTTATATTTAAACTGAAAATAGGTGGATGAAAGCAACGCCATGGCTGAAAACGTTATCTGGGAGGGAACAACAAATCTCCCTCGTTGCACTTCGTTAACGAAAGTCAAAACGAAGCCTTCACGCCCAAGCAAGATCTGTAAAGTACCCAGATAAATAGTCATATTGTGTAAGCGCCTACGAACTAATATATCATCCATTTAGACGTAGTCTATTCCTCGAATTTATCAAAAGAAATTTCTGACAGGGAGCTTTCAGTCCCATCGTCACCTCTCTCCCGAGTGATTATTAAATTGTGTAAACGCAGACGAACTCATGTATTCGGCGGAATTAGCAAAAATCCCCCTAGACTGATATCTGTTTGAATTTTTTTTACATAACTACTCCGCTAATCTGAGCTTTTCGCTCCACAAAAACCTCGCCTAACTCTTCTCCCCTATCACATTAATTTTCTAATAATAGCTTAACTAAAATCTTCTATTTATTAATAAAGATCTTAACATAATCTCCTATCTCTAATTCTGGCTTACTCCTGATCGAACAGATTTTATCACTAAATCTAAAAAACACTGTCTTCTTATTAAGAAATGTTAAACTCTACGGTTGAGATATGAAAATTCATTTTCAACACTTAGTTATTCTCTTTATTATTTACGATTGTGAAGTTTGAAAGAAAATCAAATAGAGTTAATTAAAAATCAAATTTATGTGATGCCCCTTACCAGAGACTTTTCATTAAGACTCAATGTATTTTAGTGGAGTCTAAAGCCATGATTCAAAATTTAGATTATAAACCCATTTTTCGAGCTGAATAAAGATAGAGTCTTTATTATTGCTTACAATATAAGTGGAGTCTTTATGGTTGCTTACAGTGGACACCGCAAACCTTGAAAACAATTCAGCAAGTGATTTGTTACAATAATAACAAGCTATTTGAAAATCAACCCCACAGTAACTCAAGTTTGGCAACTTATCAGACATGCTCATTATTTTCCTTGTTACTAGAAGATGGATCTATTTCATAGTCAGGTTGCCTTCTTTCTCTTGGTCATTTACCTTCTACTATCACTTACAAATTGTGGTCAACATATAAACAAATGGAAATGAAAATTGAATAAACAGTAGATTTAATATGACTGTCAATTGATTGTTATAATTCCCTTGTCCTTCACTTAGATTATGTTTTTACATTCCATGATTTCATAATTGTCATTTAAATTCATTGAACTGAAGTGATGAAGTGACGTTTGTGTTAATTTAAATTAATTTATTAACTTACTCTATTTTTAATTTTAAAACTAGAACAAATTTTGATGGAAAGGTTCTTCCTCACCTGGATGTAAAAATTCCTGGGCGAAGAGTGAAGCGATTAACTCTGGAAAGGTGCTTCTTTTAAATTTTTATTTTGGGTTCTCATTTAATTATATGATAGAATTTTCTCAAATGTCAGTTTTGGGAAATTGATTGGTAAAAGTTTCATTAGTAAATTATTTTCACTATAAATTTTTCATTTACATTTTGAAGAAAGTATATTCCACTTTTAGGAAAGATGTGTCGTGTTAAAATATTTGTAAAAATCATTTTAAAAGTTTTTCCCATTATTAATTTGAGGAAAGGGCATTTAAATTTTTCATCTTGTAACCCCTTAAAGGTTTCATACCCTCATCATCCTTTTGGGGGTAATTATTTTGGAGTGGATTTTAGTTTTTGGGAAAATCATTTCTCTTTTAATCATTATAAAGACGCTTTTTTATTGATGTATTTGAAAAAAAAAAAAAAAGGGGAATTCATTGGTAAAGGAAATTTAAGTAAAAAATGCTACTATATTATTTTAATTTCTTCCTTTCCATATTAACGTAGGGTAGGTGATAAATTCTAACTTTTAATTTTAAGACTTAGTTTCCATGTTAAACTGGTAGCTTAATTTTAAAAATTTAAAAAGAAAGAAAGGAAACTGAATATTATGCGTACATTTAAGTCAAATAAGTTTAGAAATGCATTCTTAAGTATGTTTTAATAACAATAAATTATGAACCACTCACGTTGGTTAAAATTTTTATTTGATTGGTTTTTATCTTATAAGGAAAATCGTATTAAACTGTGGCAGGTGAACCATGGTTAGAAGAGGTACAAGAAGGAGTGGGGCAGCTAAAGGGCACAGCATGGCGCCACCACAACAGCCTACTCCTACAACCCCACCTAATGAGGGGGAAAACATCTCAACACAAGAACAAATACCAGCGGGAGAAGTGTTGAACTTAATGAGATCATTCCAACACATGTCTGAGGCATTAATAAACCGTTTGGAACGGGAGCATGGAGGACCGGTCATACAAAATGAAACACCCCAAAACACCACAAGAAATGATGTACGTCGAGACTTGGAAAAGGTAAAATTTCCAGAGTTTTGGGGTTCCACTGATGGTCAATCTGCGGAGGCATGGTTGGAAAACATGGCTATATGTTTTACCCTTAGAGATTACACCTCAAACATGAAGGCCAAGATGGGTATATTCTAGCTAAAGGGAAACACACTACTTTGGTGGAAGACATTATTAACCCAATTGGGGATGGATATATCAGAAGTAACTTGGGAGCTATTTGAAGAAAAATTTAGAGAGCGTTACCTGTCAGAAGAGTTCCTTGAGAGACAACTAAATGAATTCAATTCATTAAAGCAAGGGAGTCCCTCCCTACCAGGGTATGAGGCACGTTTCATGGAATTATTTCGTTATGCCCCTCACCTAAACACAGAGAAGCTCAAGGTGAACAAATTTGTGTATGGATTAAATGTTAACATTCGGAACAAGGTTAGAATCTTAATGCCTCGCACCTTGCACGAGGCAGTTCAGCGGGCAATCATTGCAGAGGAGGAGATCATGAGCAGTGCACATAGTAAGTCAACAAGGCCCACAGAATCAGGAGTACCAGGGAGAAACAATATGGAACGTGGAAATTTGCAAGGGGGTCCTATGCTAAATCATCAAAGGTGGTCAGGAAGAAATCAAAGAACACCATATAGGCATCCAGCTCAGCATTCGCGCAGGGTACCGCAACAAACTCGTCAACCACAACCGCACCAGCCTATGCGACAGCACCAAGTCACACCACCTCAGCACCGATCTTCTTTCCAGCAAAGTTCTAG
Organism: Pinus tabuliformis; assembly: GCA_031772625.1. Classification (NCBI taxonomy): domain Eukaryota; kingdom Viridiplantae; phylum Streptophyta; class Pinopsida; order Pinales; family Pinaceae; genus Pinus; species Pinus tabuliformis. The sequence goes on from CM062807.1 coordinate 901,372,892, forward strand.
ACCAACTCACAGTTCAGTTGGTAGTAGGAGCCAAGTCCCTAGGAAGGGGTGTTGGAATTGTGGGGGTCCTCACTACGAGAGGGATTGCCCTCAAAAGACAGGTAATATCAACTCAACTAAGAATGCAACTACAGTGGGGGATCTGGGGAAGGCTCATCGCATCCATGCAGCGGTGAACAATCGCCAGGTCGAACACCAGTCCACTGTGTTAGAAACCTCAGGTAATATTGATGGTATGAGTTTTGTCATTTTAATAGATCCAGGGGCTACTGATTCATTTATTTCTATAAATGTATTATAAATGATTAAACATAAAGCAACTCCACAGTATGAATTTAAACATGTAGAAATGGCATGTGGTATGAAAAGAACTGTAGGAAAAATGGTAAAGGATTGTGAGGTGGACCTGGGTGTATGTAAGACCAAGATATCCCTGTACTCGACAATTCTAGGAGTTTATGACGTAGTTATAGGAATGGATTGGTTGGAGCGGCATGAGGCACTCCTAGACTATAAGAACAAGATTCTACATTTCACGGACAATGACGGCCAACGAAAATCATTAAGGGGAAAGAATCGAGGGGTGTCCTTGAGGTTCATCTCCTCCTTGCAACTAATGAAATTTAGGCGAAAGGGGTGTCAATTGTTCTCAGTGGTAACTCTAAACGAAAAGAGTGACTCTGAAGGTCTTGATAAACACCCAATTGTTGTTGAATTTAAGGATGTATTTCCCGAAGAACTCCCCGGGCTACCCCCAAGGAGGGAAATTGATTTCACCATCGACCTTAAACCAGGCACGAAGCCTATTGCAAAGGCACCCTATTGAATGTCGGCACCAGAGCTAAAGGAATTGCAGTTCCAATTAAAGGAACTACTAGACTTGGGGTTCATACGACCTAGCACATCTCCATGGGGAGCCCCAATGATTTTTGTTAAAAAAAAGGATGGGTCTTGGCGACTGTGCATTGATTACCGCCAGTTGAATAAAGTGACTATAAAGAATCAATACCCTTTGCCTAGGATAGATGACTTATTTGATCAAATGAAAGGGGCAACGGTGTTTTCGAAATTAGATCTGAGGTCGGGTTATCATTAGTTGAGAATCAAAGAAGAAGATATTTCGAAGACAGCCTTTAAAACAAGATTTGGGCATTATGAATTTGTAGTCTTACCCTTTGGACTGACAAATGCCCCGGGTGTTTTCATGAGTTTGATGAACGGAATATTTTGGGATTACTTAGACAAGTTTGTACAAGTCTTTATCGATGACATTTTGATCTACTCAAAGACCCCAGAAGAGCATGATGAACACTTGAGGATAGTTCTTCAATGTCTTAGAGAAAACCAATTGTACGGGAAGTTGTCAAAGTGTTCCTTTTACCAAACCAAGATTCATTATCTTGGACACATTATCTCTGGGGAGGGTATTGCAGTAGACCCAGTAAAGATCGAGGCCATCATGGAATGGCCAACACCAACCAATGTTCATGAAATACGAAGTTTCATGGGCATGGCAGGATACTATCGTAGATTTGTCGAAGGGTTTTCAAAAATAGCAAACCCCATTACTGAGCTCCAAAGAAAGAACAAGAAATTCATCTGGACTAAAAAATGTGATGAGGCATTCCAAAGGTTGAAGGTGTTATTAACGACAGCACCAATTTTGAAGGTGTCGGATATGGAACAAAAATTTTTGGCTTGCATTGATGCCTCCAAAGAAGGATTGGGTTGTGTGTTGATGCAAGAAGGAAGAGTAATAGCCTATGCATCAAGGAAACTCAGAACCCACGAAGAAAACTATGCAACCCATGATCTAGAAATGGCAGCAATTGTTTATGCACTAAAGATTTGGAGACACTACCTTCTAGGAAGGAAGTTTGATCTTAGGACTGACCATTGTGGGTTACAACACATATTCACTCAAGATCACTTAAATGCAAGGCAAAGACGATGGTCTGAGCTAATTAGTGAATATGATTTCGATATCACTTACATCAAAGGAACGGTAAATAGGGTGGTTGATGCTTTAAGTAGGAGGTCGCGGATATTTTCAGTGATTCCCTTGAAGACAAATTTGAGGGAGAAACTGCTTGAATTACAAATTAAAGACGCCTGGTGTCAGGAGGTTAGAAAAAGTTTGAGGGAGGATGAAATGAGGGTCCCAAAATATGAGGAATACTCCCTTGATAATGATGGGCTACTACGATTTCGAGGAAGGATATATGTACCCCCAAATGAAGATATTCGCCAATTAATCTTAAATGAAGCACATCGTGTTGTATACATGGCACACCCTGGTGTTAAGAAAATGAGTGCAGATCTGAAACCACTCTTCTTTTGGAAAGGGATGAAGAAGGACATCGTGAACTTGGTAGCTAGATGCTTAGAGTGTCAGCGAGTAAAAGCTGAGCACAGGCATACGGCAAGCTTATTGCAGCCCCATGAGATACCAAAATCTAAATGGGAAGTTATATCAATGGACTTCATTGTGGGACTACCAACGACCTCAAGAAGACATGATTCCATATTTGTGGTAGTGGACACGTTGACCAAAAGCGCCCATTTCATACCAGTTAAGACTACATATAAGGCACCAGAAATTGCGAGGGTTTTTATTAATGAGATTATGAGATTACATGGAGTGCCTAGAAAGATCATATCCGATAGGGGAGCAGTGTTTACTGGAAGATTTTGGACCAGTTTCCAAGAAGCTTTGGGAACCCAGTTGAACTTCAGCACTGCTTATCACCCGGAAACAGATGGGCAGTCAGAGAGGACAAACCAAATCCTTGAAGACATGCTTCGAATGTATGTGATGGACCAACAAAAGAGATGGGAGGAGTTTTTACCACTCGTAGAATTTGCTTACAATAATAGTTATCAGAGTTCCATAAAGATGGCGCCATTTGAGTTCTTATATGGAAGACCTTGCAGAACACCTCTCAGTTGGGACCGACTAGAGGACCGAGTATTAATAGGACCTGAAGTGGTGCAAGAGATGGAAGAACAAATGACCATGATTAGGAGGAGGCTAAAGGAAGCGCAAGATCGACAAAAGAGCTATGTTGATGCTCATCGAGTAGACCGAAGTTATGAAGTTAGTGAGAGTAAGGCCCCAAAAAAGCTCTATAAGATTTGGAAAAGGAGAAAAATTGTCTCCACGGTTTGTGGGACCTTTTGAAATCTTAGAAAGGAAAAGTCCAGTGGCATATAGGCTTGCCTTACCCCCATCTTTAGCACGTATGCATGATGTGTTTCATGTGTCTGTTTTACGTCATTATATTTCAGATCCTTCGCATATTATTGATTTTGGTCATTTGCAGGTTTTGGACGAGGGAGCAGTGATGACTGAACTAGTTTGCATACTGGACCAGAGAAATTTGCAGCTTAGACGACGGTTAGTGGACCAGGTCAAGGTCCAGTGGGACAATTATAGTCCTAGTTCAGCTACTTGGGAGGATGCCGAGGAGATGTGTTACCGTTTTCCTTACCTATTCCAGTTACTTCAAGACGAAGTCTATTATTAAGAGGGGGTGTATGTAGTGCCCACTCTAGTTGACTGACAGTGATATGACACAAACATTTATTTAGCCATAAGGCCCACACTTTATTCTTTGAGGACCTCAGGTTGAGGATCCGGGCACTTGACACTATTATTACTGATTGAGATATTCATGGTTGTGATGTTTATGAATGCTTTCCATTGATATTATGATAGCATGAATGGTTATGTATCTTATCTATTGGTGTTCTGATGATTGCAACATTAAATAGTTAAGTTTGGTCTCTAGTTGAATTTATGATGATGAGGGTAGTAAAGAATATGTATGCTCTCTACTAAAAGCATGATGATGATAAATTTGATGGATAGGTATATTTCTATTGCTGTTACGATGTGATAGATTAATAAATATGTATTTTTCCATTGATGTTTAATGATGATAGCCAGGATGGATGTGTACCCTATGTTACCTACTTTCTTTAGTTCAGGCTTACAATGGACAATGATGTGAATGACTAGGAATTGTCAATGATGCTATTATGACAATGACTAACATTGAGAAACCTTGTTACTGATGATTATTGAGTATGGCAGGAAACCATCAGAGGGACTCGCATATGACGAGTTGATGACACCTGGTTTGATGAAAATTCATATTATTTTTATCTTTGAAAGTCTAAGTCGATCTTGAAATCTACAATATATGTTTAACTATATTCTGATGATATGTTAATGGTTGCAGGCACAGATTAGTTGCTTGACCAAATGACTCACATATGGGTGATGGGGTTGTACAAGTGGATGGAACTACATGGGAGGGGTGGGACAGAGTCCCTGATCTCACCCACTAGCACTCCCGCCGTGACTTGGGCTGGAAGGGTTGAAACACCTTCGCCTTGAAGATCACGATGCCATGAGGGCAGGTCCCAAAGTTGGGTCGCTCATGAGGACTTTACCGGGGGGCGTGCATCAAGGCGGATTCCTTGATCCCCGACACCATTAGTCTCACTATAGCAGGCAACATAAGAGATGATAGTGGTCTATGACGTTGCACTATACTTTCCCCTCGTAGTCACTGGATGCTTGAAGGGCAAGTGGTGTGGCACCCTTGGAACTTCAGGGGAATTTCTTGAAGGGCACGACCAACTTGGCACCCTTGGCATCACAAATAAACTATTAGGTGTGGCACCCTTGGAACTTCTAGGGAAGTTCTTGAAGGGCACAACCAAACTTGGCACCCTTGGAATCATTAAAAATAAATAATAATAAATAAATATAAGCAAGGAATGAAAACTAGGTAAATTTACATCAAGGGTAAATGATGATTAGAAACCAATGTAATTAAATCAAAAATAAAACTTGGAATAAGGAGGATCATAGGAAGAATTAAAATAGAGTACCTTAAAAACTCAACCCTTCCCATGTTGGAAAATACTTTGAAGATTATGTGGTTTAATTAGGAAAAAGGGGAAAGACAAACATAATTGTAAGGATAAAGATTAATCCTAAACTAATTTAAACCTAATTAAGAAAAGAGGAAGGTGAATTATAATGAGAATAATAAATTAAATTTAGAGAAATGTAGAGAAGCTCCATGTGTCAACAACCAACATAAGAATATCCATCTAAGAGATAACCTGAGTTAAATTAGGGAGTAGATTGGGGATAAAATCTTGACTCATTAATTGACTTCAAGTAATGAACACAAATTAAGGAATAAAAGGGGGGAATAAAGAGACAACTAGGAGAAGAAATAGGAATCTTGTTGAGGTGAGGAAAATATTAGTTTTAAATAAAAAGTTAAGTAAATTATTTGGGTGACCCTTGATGAGAGAGTGACACATAGGTAGGTGAATAATCAAACTATTGAATTATAAAAAATAAAAAATAAAAAATAAAAAGAATAATTATGCATGACATGCCAAGTGTCATCTAGGAGGACTCTTATAAAAGAAGGGGCAAGCCATGGGAGAAGGGACTTTTGGGAACCCTATTGTTGGATGGATGAGATGATGTCAGAGCAGTGATTACGAAGCTATAGTGAGTTTGGTGAGGTAGAGGATTTTAGAGAGGGGACTCTGGAGCCAAGGTGTGCTCTCCTCTACCAGCTAGTGCTTTCCTCCATTGTACAACCCCATTGCAGCTCGGGGGTCCGCGGGGAAGAAGAGTACCCAAGGAGTAGGCTGGGAGGTTAACCGGTGGGTCTTCGCATTCGGATCAAGTGCGTCATCATTCACTCGCGGAGGTGACCAGCTACAAGGGAATACCAGTAACAGCAGAGCAAGCGGAGTCTCGCCTTCTGGTGAACGGTACATATGTATTTCATTACTATTGATCTTAGTTAACAGTATGTAAATGTTATGATATGTTTTCCTTAAATGAGTGGCAGGAATGTGTGTGCTAAATAAATTTGAATTTCAATGCGTTCTTTTTTTGGTTGTATTTGCTGTTAAAAAAAAAAATGCATATAGTCTGAATTTGGTCCTTACACTTCTGAATTTGATCCTTACACAAGCTAAAGAAATTAGATTCTACAAACATTAAAGGAATCTATGTTGGTTACAGTCTCTCTTCAAAAGCATATAGAATCTACATCAAAGAAGGAAGACAAATTGAAGTAAGCAAGGATGTTATATTCGATGAGAATCGTGCCTACAAAACATCCAAGGATATTCCAATAGATTTTGATGACGAAGATACACCATTATTTGAAGAAGAAGAGCATCATGATAAGACAACTACAAACCAAGAAGAAGTAGAAGGACCAAGTGAGCTTATTCAACCTGTGATCATACCCGAAACAAGGAAGAGGCCAAATTGGTTAAAATCTACTCTTGAAGATGTCGAAGGACATGGAGCTACTAAAGGAACTTTTAGAGAGAGAAAAATACCAAAGAGATATTTAGGATATGCAACATATATGACAAAAATTAATAAAAGTTGAACCAACTACATTTGAAAAAGTTGCTCATCAAGAAGAATGGAAGAAGGTGATGCAAAAAGAATATCAATCCATCATGAAGAATGGGGTTTAGGAAATCGTTCCTAGACCTAGTGACAAATCAATTGTCACTTCAAAATGGATTTACAAAATCAAACATGTTATTGATGGAAGTATTGACAAATACAAAGCTAGATTCATTGCAAGGGGTTTTTCTCAAAAGGAAGGTATAAACTATGAATAAAACTTTGCACCTAGTGCAAGATATACTACTATAAGATCTTTGGTTTCATTGGCTGCTACAATGGGATGGGATATTCATCAAATGGACGTAAAAACAGAATTTTTGAATGGAACCATCGATGAAGAAGTATACATTGAACAACCGGAAGGCTTTGAGATAAATAGTAAAGATGCACATATTTGCAGACTCAAGAAAAACCCTATATGGCTTGAAACAAACTCCTAGGGCATGGTATGCAAGAATGGATGCATATCTCTTAAGAATTGGGTTCGGCAAAAGTTCTACAAATCCAAACCTCTGCATCAAGGTGGTGAACAATGAACCAGTCATTATTCTACAAGAATACAAGAAGATGTTGGTAATTGAATTTGAAATGAAAGATCTAGGACTCATGCATTATTACTTGGGTTTGGAAGTTTGGAAAAAACCTGGAGAAATATATCTAGGTCAAGGGAAATACATAATCGAGATATTGCAGAGATTCGGTATGATGGATTCCAAACCTATGACTACTCCCATGATCACTAATCTCAAGAAGTTGAGAAGCTTCGACTCTAGTCTCGTCGATCCTACTAGCTATCGTAAGTTGGTGGGTTCTCTGATGTACCTGGTAAATACAAGACCTGATATATGTTTTGTCGTGAATGTTCTTAGTCAATTTCAGTTGGAGCCTCGTCATGACCATTGGATAGTTGCCAAGCATATTTTGAGATATCTATGTGGCACTATACATCACTGCCTAAAGTATGATGGAAAGGAAGTCAAGTTAACATGTTTTATTGATTCTGATTGGGGTGGCAGTGAGACTGATGGAAGAAGCACTACAGGTGGATGTTTTAGCTTGGGATCTGCTATGATTTCGTGGATGAGTAGAAAACAAGATCTTGTTGCATTAAGTAGTGTTGAAGCAGAATACGTTGTTGCATGTGAAGTAGGAAAGGAAGTTGCATGGTTAAGAAAACTTTTGTCATATTTGTTTAGGAAGCCTCTAGATCCTACTATGATAAATTGTGATAATCAAAGCAGCATCAAGATGTCTGAAGACCCTGTATTCCATGCAAGGATAAAGCATATCAACAACAAGTACCACTACATTAGGAGCCTGGTACAAGACGGGGTCATAAAGCTACAATATATTTCAACAGATGAACAGGTAATTGATGTACTGACGAAATCTCTTCTGAATAAGAAGCTTGAATATTTTAGAAGCATGTTTGGGTTGGTCGATATTACAGATTTAGTTGATAGGGAGAGATGAAACATCTAATGGTGGATGTTTGGGAGGACATTTGGTTGGCCTGTGTGTTGATGTCTAGATCCTGAAGAGGGAGGGTGGCATTAGTCTAGGAGCTCTAACCTTGGATACGCACCTAGATCCTTGGGTTGATAGTTAGTTAGTAAGCTTGATGGTACCTAGACTAGTTGAAAGCTTTAGTCCATCTTAGTCCCACCCAGATAGATTACCCTGGTCAAGAATCTAGTCTGTAGCATTGAGTGTGCTAGAACTCTTCATAGTTCATGTCATTTTGAAACCTTCCATGTACTTGTATCTATGTGTAAAATGTAATTATGAATACCTCCCTAGTTAAGAGGGAGTGTTGAAGAATGTAACTAGCTTTGGTCTTCATAATTGTACTTGTCAAAAGAAAAATTTATTATTAAATAAAATGACTTATTAAAGGATGGGTTTCATGCTTGGGTCTATGTTTTATAGGTCAAATTCCCCATTGAGAACTTCTAGGTTTTGTCTTGAGTCATTAGAGTCTTTGGCATTATTATTAGACCCTTCTTGGGCTTCTGTATCATGTAAAAAGAATTATTTTTAAGTCAAAAAGGTAATTTGTCACCTCCACACCAAGTCGGCCCTGCCCTCAACAAGTCGGCCTGGATTAGGGAAATTCAACCTCACAAGAAGCCTATATATTGAGCAGTTCGACTTCATTTGGAGAGCATCATCAACAAGTTCGATCTTTGAGAAGAAGTAGTTGGAAAAGAGTGTGAAGTTGCAAGAGAAGGCGAGAAGTTGGGAAGAGGAAAATCAAGTTTTTGGGCTACCTTTCCTTAACACGTGTGAAGATATTGAGTTGAAGCTAGGGCCAAAATTTTATCTCTCTTGTAGGGTCGAAGTTCTGAAGCTAGGGGCCAAAAATATGTTGTTGGGGTTGAAATTTTGATCTGAAGTTGCACCTTGAAGCATTGACACTTGGAAGGCTGAGAAAAGGACATCTACAAGGAGGAAGGGTTGACTTGGTGGTTGGAGGAGGTATTTGTCTAGGTCTAAGAAGTCTGGAAGTGTCTCATCTTGAATTGAATAACTGAAGGAAGAGTTCTTAAATGGGTTTCCCCATATAGGGGTTTTTCCCTGGTTGTGCTCCTAGATCTTGTATCTCTTGTTCTTGTGAGATTCACACATACATAATTTGGTAATTGCTTGATGAAAGATAATCTAATAAAGAAGTAAAAGTGACCAACATAATTCATAAGTAATTATCAAGAAAGAGGAATAAAACCGTAATATCTACTAGCATTGATTTCTTAACAAATTCCACACTAGCTTTGGGGTTTAAGCTGGAATAAAAGGTTTGTTGATTATCCATGTATAGAAACACACATAATTCGATGCAATTAAAAAACTTCCTAAGATGAAATCCTTTGCCAAAATCAGAGGCTTACCTAGGTGTTGTTACATAATTAAATGGTTATACTAGCATCATTTACAATACAACTTGCAGAAATTGGGTTTACAATGATAAAATTGTGTTGGTTAATGACTTTGGACTTCGAAAAAATGTCTTCATATCTTTGGATTATGCTTCCTTGGAATGTTGACAAAGTGTGGTCAACAAGGCCGACCAACAGGATGATGAGAAGCAGAGCCCAAGGCGAGTGGAGGCATGTTAATTTTAGGCAACAATGGTATGTTCTATGCTTTAGAGCAATTGTACTTCAGTTTCTTTATTAGCCCAGTATCAATATTCAGATTAGCAATCACATCAACATGATAGTAAAATGCAGATAGAACATAAACATAAACAGTAGAAGACAAGCCAAGACAAGAGGACACAAGATGTGGCACCAGCCAGCGACAAACCCCAATGTGGGGAAACCCTTGATCAAATCTTCTTTTAGTCTTCAATAGTTCAGTAGAGAGAGATAGTACAATTTACAAATCTGATAATTTATAACAACAGCTAAAGGGCCCTAACTGGAAAAGTCAGCGTTGGTCAACAATGAATGCTTAGCCTCGATTTTTGTGCCAGAAATGTGGCATGCCAAACAGAGATAGCCCTCACAAAAATGCAGTCAAAAGAGGTCAACGCTTGGTCGAACTGTCCAGACATTCAGTGTCCTGAAATTTGGGCATCCTAAATTTTTGCTCTCCTGAAATTTCGACCTCCTGAAATTTCATTCTCCTGAAATTTCGAACGTGTGGAGAGAGAGAGGCCCAAAAATCCGTACCCAATCAATGAGGGGAGAGAGAGAGAAATGTGAGGATGAGTGTGTCCAAATGAGGCTAAGTCACCTTCTATTTATACGCAACGTTGAAGATGAATAGAGGTGACTGTTGGGCTTCTGAGCCTACATAAGTTTGTTGGCCGACTTTGAGAATTTGACCATAATCAAAATAAATTCAAACTTCATTCATACATGTCAAAATCGGATAATCTTTACATCAATCCTACACCTCTCGGAGAGAGGAATCCAAGAAAAATATCAGTTGTGATAAATAAGATGACCCATGTGTAGTTTGGCCCTAGTTGCCAATTTAACTCCCTCTCAACTAGGGAGAACTCCATCTGATGATCTATCTACCAATCTGTACTATCTCTGCCATCAATGCACTGCTCTGCTTTGCTGAACTATGAAGAAGAAGAAGTGATCGAGAATGTATCATACCATTCTCTACTGACCTAAAGTTAGTCCCAATCAAAGGAGAGTATGTCATACCACTCTTACTGGCCCGAAGTCAGTTCCAATTGATCCCAAATCAATATCAGTTATCCTAGCATAGGGAGTACGGTAGTACACGATGCGTTCATCGGTAGTACTATGGTCCTTATCCTCATTTCCCTACTCATTGGCCAAATTAGAGGTACTTCCCAGGAGTCCCAGAGTGCATGGGTAGGATGTCTCAGCAGGAGAAGGATGAACCACCCATCCCGCCTACATGTCGCCAAGGGGTATCACAGGGGAAGGGTGAACCACTCACCCTATACACAAAAAACCACTAGGGGAAGGCTAGACCACTTACCCTATGGTTTCTCATCGCTGCAAGAAGTACCCCAAGCCCCCCGGAGCTCCCAGAGCTCAATGTCCACTTCATACAAGACCCTCATAAGAAGGTCTCTCCACGACTCAAAGTCATTCTCAGAAGGCCAAGAATTTGACCTTCCCTAGGGGCTTTGTCAGAATATTGGCAACCTTCTCCTCAGTCCCAATGTGATGGAGCCTTATTGCTCCTTGTTGTACCATATCCCGGATAAAGTGGTCCCTGATATCTATATGCTTGGAGCGATCATGAAACACAGGATTCTCTAATAATCAAATCCCACTCAGGTTGTCGCAGAGGATCACGGTGGTATCCAGCACATGTCAAAACATCTCACTGAAGAGCTTCCTCAACCAGACAGCTTCACAGGAGGCCATACTAGCAACTATGTATTCAGCCTCGACAGTGCTCAAGGCAACCGATTTCTGCTTCCTGTTCATCCAGGATATCGAAGCAGAACCCAAAGAAAAACAACATCCATAAGTTCTCTTGTGATCCACCACACTACCAACCCAATCAACATCAAAATAACCATGCAGCCTCACATCTCCGACAGTGTATCTCAATCCATGAGTGATTGTGCCCCAAAGATATCCCTGAAGATTCTTGGCACCAATCCAATGTATATGATGAGGCTCAACCATATATTTGCTCAATGTGTTAACTGCAAAACATATGTCCGAACAGGATTTTCAACAAGAACCTCAATGCTCCTATGAGTTGACGACACTCAGAAACATTTCCCAATTCAGGTCCAACAACACTACCACATAACTTCTTAAAGTTAAGTTCCATCGGAGTAGTCACAGGCTTGCAGTCCACCATCCCAAATCTTTCCAATATCTTCACAACATATTTTCCTTGAGAAAGGGAAATTTCCCCTGCCTTTTGCCAGACCTCCAACCCTAAGAAATAGTGCATCAATCCTAGGTCCTTCATCTCAAATTCAGAAGCCAGCGACCTCTTACATTTGTGAATTGGAGGGTCTGCACCTATCAGAAAGAGGTCGTCCACATAAAGTACCAGAATGAGAGTTTTATCATTCTCAACCTTAAAGTAAAGGTTTGGATCGGCTTCACTTCTAGTGAATCCCAGCTTCATCAGATAGCTATCGATCCTCTCATACCAAGCCCGAGGTGCTTGCTTCAATCCATAGAGAGCTTTCTTCAACCTGCATACATGAGATTCTTGATCATGAACCTCAAACCCCTCAAGTTGTTCCACATAGACTTCCTCTTTGATTGAACCATGCAAGAAAGCGGTCTTGACATCCATCTGATGTAGGTTCCATCCTTGCGAGGTAACAAGGGCTATGATCGAGCGAATGGTGATGTATTGGGCAATACGTGCAAATATCTCATCGTAATCTACACCTTCCTTTTTAGAGAAGCTTCGAGCAACAAAACGAGCCTTGAACTTTTCTGCACTTCCATCAGCTCCATGCTTGATTTCGTAGAGCCACTTAGAGGTGACAACCAATTTGTCCTGGGGTCTAGGGACCACATCCCTGACATCATTCTTCAAAATTGACTCGTATTCTTCATTCATAGCATTCTTGCATACTTGAGGCTTCACGACTTCTTTGAATGATGAAGGCTCATTTTGAACGATAGTGCTCATGGCGGTCAAATATCCTTGATACATGTTCGGCTTCTTGCTCTCACGAAAAGTCCCCCTTGGTTCAATGTGTCTCTCGACATATTCGAGAGTCTCCCTAAGCCATGAGGGTCTCCTTTTGGAGGAGGAGGCTCAATAAGATCCATAGGTTCATCAACATCAGGCATCGTTTCGTCTTCTTTTTCCAGTGTCAACATCTTTGTCCTTCCTTGGGATAGGAAGTTTGTTGATCTTCCTAAGGGCCATATCTTCGTTGAAGGTAACATCATGACTTATCTCAACTTCCTTTTCACTAGCCACATAAATTCTATATCCCTTAGAATTTTCATTATAGCCCACAAAGATTCCTTTCTTCCCAGATGCACCCAATATGTTTCTTTTCTATTTTGGCACATGAAAATATACGGGACTTCCAAAAATCCTAAAATGAGAGACATCGGGTTTCTTACCAGTGAACATTTCTTCGGGAGTCTTGGAGTCCAATGCTTGATGAGGGCATTAGTTTTGAACATACACTATGGTATTTGCAGCTTCATCCCATAGGAACTTTGGAAGGCCTTGATCATGAAACATGGCACGAACAACTTCTACAATAGAGCGATTCTTCCTTTTAGCCATACCATTCTGCTCGGGAGTGTATGGCGTTGTAGTCTCCCTCTTAATGCCATCTTCTCTGCAATAATCTTGGAATTCATTAGATTCATACTCGGTCCCATTATCAGTCCTTAATATCTTGATTTTCTTTTCGGATTGGTTTTCGATCAAGGCTTTGAAGTGTCGGAACCAGGTGAACACTTCATCCTTCTTCTTCAAGAAGTAGACCCAGGTCATGCAAGAATAATCATCCGTAAAGGTGAGATAATATAAGTATCCTCCCAAAGAGTTTATGGGCATCATACCAGATATGTCAGAGTGGATCAATTGCAATATATATGTGGTCTTTCTATTACTTGAGGGGAATGGTCCCCTTGTAAGTTTTCCTTCGGCACATCCCAAACATACACCTTCATGCTCTACTTTGAACTCGGGCATACCTGTCACCATCTGTCTCACATCGGGAAGGGCCTTATAATGAAGATGGGCAAACCTCTGGTGCCATAGTTCAGATTATAGAGATGTGTCGCAAGACATGGCTCCCAATGGACTTCCTCCAACTTGATACAAAGTGTCAACCCTGAACCCAAGAGTAAAAGCATCTTTAAAATTTATTTTCCAAACATGTACCTTTCCATCAATGAATGCCACCTTGAATCCTTTGTCCTCCATGGCTGAAATGGACACCAGGTTCTTCTTGAGATCAGGTACATATAGTACTTCTTGCAAATGAATAATGTTACCTTGATTCAATTGAAGGGTAACATTCCCTACTCCCTTCATGGGATAGGTGGCATCGTCTCCAAGGATGATCTCCAAGTTTGTCTCCTTTTCTATCAAATTAAAGAGGGCTTCCTTGTATCCGGTGAAGTGCCTTGAGGCACCACTATCAATCAGCCAATTTCCCAAAGTGTCCAGAGGAGAGGTAGTGGAGAGGGTCGATATAAGATAGTACTCTTTTTGCTTATTGTTAACAACATTTGATTCTTCATACCTGGAGTTCCTTGATTTCTTGGAGGGTTGACCATTTCCTTGATGTCTCGCATTCCTTTTTCCTTTGCCATTGGACCTGTCATTCCTTTGATCATTGTTGTTGAAGTTTCCCCTGGAATGATTGTGATCATCATCATGTGATGTGTCCCTTCTATTTGGACACTCCCTTGCATAGTGGCCAAAATTATTGCAAACAAAGAACATGTCCGTCCTTCCTCCCTTAGATGCAGGGTTTCCATGGAAATGACCTTTAGACCCTGCATTATTTCTCCTTTTGGCATGAGCGGAGAATGCAGTGGGGTTGCTTCTATTAGAAGGCATTTCTTGCTCCACCATTCTTGTTTCTTCTTGAACGCATCTTGACATCAATTCTTCAAACCCTAGAATTCGACCATTGTTGAGGACAGTGGTTCTAAATACATACCACTCAGGTGGAAGTCCTCCAAGGGGGGTGAGATTAAGTTCCCTTTTCAGGAATGACTTCTCCAATCGAAAGTAGATCATTCTTGATCTCAGTAATCCTCAAGAAATAGGATTGAATATCCTTGTCCTTACCCTTCTTAACATCCTTCAACTTATTCTTGAGAAACAGAATTTGATTAGCATTACTAACCTTGAACATACAGACCAACTTGTCGTAGATCTCCTTGGAGGTCTTCAATTCGGAGATGTAGGCCACCAGATGCTTGTCAATGGAATCCTTGATGATATACTTTGCTTTGACTTCAGCCATATTGTACTTGGTCTTCGCAGCAGTCGATGCATTTGAAGGAGGTTCAGGGATTTTACCCTACACATTGTCCATCACTTCTTTTTCTTCCAAGGTCAAATCAAGAGACATCTTCCATCCATGATAGCCAGATTTATCATGGAGCTTGTCTTCAGCCGGGAAGTAGGATGAGGAACCCATTGAACCTTTTGTCCTTGTCCAATTGTCTTTGGTGATTGCTCTTTCACTCTTGCTTGGGCTTTGTCTTCACCTCAGCTCTGAAACCATGTTAATTTTAGGCAATAATGGTATGTTCTATGTTTTAGAGCAATTTTACATCAATTTCTTTATTAGCCTAGTATCAAGATTAGCAATCACATCAACATGATAGTAAAATGCAGATAGAACATAAACATAAACAGTAGAAGACAAGCCAAAACAAGAGGACACAAGATGTGTCACCAGCCAAGGACAAACCCCATTGTGGGAAAACCCTTGATCAAATTTTATTTTAGTCTTCAATAGTTCAGTAGAGAGAGATAGTACAATTTACAAATTTAATCATTTATAATAGCAGCTAAAGATCCCTAACGAGAAAAGTCAACGTTGGTCAACAGTCAATGTTTAGCCTCGATTTCTGTGCCCATAAATTTGGCCTGCCCAAATAGAGATATCCCTCACAAAAATGCATTCAAAGGAGGTCAACGCATGCTAGTCAATGCTTGGTCAAACTGTCCAGAATTTCAGTCTCTTGAAATTTCGGCATCTTGAAATTTTGCTCTCCTGAAATTTCGGCCTCCTGAAATTTCGCTCTCCTGAAATTTTGGACGTGTAGAGAGAGAGAGGCCCAAAAATCCGTACCCAATCAATGAGGAGAGAGAGAGAGAAGTGTGAAAATGAGTGTGTCCAAATGAGGCTAAGTCACCTTCTATTTATATGCAACGTTGAGGATGAATAGACGTGACTGTTGGGCTTTTGAGCCTACATAAGTTTGTTGGCCCACTTTGACAATTTGACCATAATCAAAATAAATTCATAACTTCATTTGTACATGTCAGAATCGGATGATCTTTAGATCAATCCTACACCTCTCGGAGAGAGGAATCCAAGAAAAATATCAGTGGTCATAAATAAGATGCCCCATGTGGAGTTTGGCCCTAGTTGCCAATTTTAACAACGTTGCCACTCAGTCGGTGACTCCTAGTATACGAAAAGTTCGAGCCAAGTGCGCAGAGGATTTGCTTAAGGGAGATTAGAAGAGAGTTGGATCTTCCAGTATCACTTTCAATTAGAGGAAGCAATCACAGAGGTACACAGGATACATGGCACTTATGGCTGAAGTGATGGACTCGCGGAGCATGGTGGGAAAGAACAAGTCTTTAGACCAGGTTCCGCAGAAGGAAGCAGGGAAGTCTTCTAGTTCAAAGGGAGCAGTTGCAGCAGCATAGAACATGGTAGTATTGGAGACGGAGACGAGTGGACGAGGTTCTTCCAGAGGCACCTTCCTCGCTAAGAGAGAGTGTTGAAAATAGTAGCAAGAAAGGTCCTTCTTTGACTTGTGCCTTAGTCAAAGAGACCACAACCACTTTTCCTTAGCATGCACAAGTTCCTAAAAGTTAGGGTGAGTTCCTATAAATTAGGACAGTTCATGAAGCAATTTGAATAATGCGTTGGGGTGGGAGGCTCAATTTGTTGTCTCCTAATGCAAGTTAGTTTTGGAAATTGACATGCGAAGAGTCTCAGTTCTAAATTGAGACTAGATGAGTTACAAGAGTCAGTTTGACTCAGTTAACTCATCAATCACTAGTTCGACTTCCAAAAAAAAAAACTTACCAGATTTAGCCAATTCTATTTGCTTACAAGGAGGACGAGGGCACTCATTGTATCATTGTTTTGTGAGTGTGAGCTGGTGAGACAAGGCAATAGAGAGCACGAGTTTGTGTGCAGAAGCTTGTGTGTGGGAAGGGTGTACTATGGAGAAACCTATGCGCAATTGTTAGAGGAGAATTTCTTTTGGGTTTGTGCAAGAAAATAGGGAAGCAAACTCAGCGTTACTACAAGGTGTTTCGGCTTAGGACAAGCAGGGAGAACAAGATTGTTTTCCTATTGAAACAAGGTTGTATTGTAAGAGATCTATTGCTCAAAATTCTATCAATAAAATTCTCAAACAAGCAGAGGGTTTTCCCAGTTAGGTTCCCTAGAAAATATTGTGTTTTTGTCATTGTGTGACTATTTATTTTTGTTCCTATTCCACTGGAAACAAGTAGAGAAATTTTGTGTCTTAATGAGAAGAAACTAGTTTTCATATTGTTCATTAGAGTAGTTGCAGAATTTCATGAATTTTCTACAATCCATCAACAAGGGTGTGTCGTCATCCATGAAGTATGGGTGTCCTCCAAAGGACCATGCACTGTTATGCCACATCATCAAACACTACTCAAAGGATCGTGTGAGATCAATCCATCATGTATACAAGAGTTAATGAAACATAAGAAGTGAAACATATTTAATGCATAAACCACATAATAGATCACATCAGGTATCTTCAAACTTCACATTAGCTTATAACCTTATACAAGTTGCCATATTTAGGTATGAGAGGGTCATCAACTACCCCTGTTAGGTGCCTACAAAGATCTAGAGGAAAGAACAAATTCCTAGGCCAACCATTCAAACAATAGGTGAATGTGATAAGTGATATGTTTGTGGAGTGAAATTCATCGTGGCATCATGGTCTTACACATGGGTTATACAAGACCATCCATAAGTTCTTTTTGTGGAGGGATCCCTTGCATTACTTGAATTACGCCTTCCTCTGCACTGCCTTTTCCAACCTTTACGTAGCCTTTTACTTCGATTTAATTAGCTTGTTTTGAAAGCTTCATTAATTTTATTTAAGACACCATTAGGATGAACATTTCGTTGCTCATAGGGGTTGGGATGTTTCCTTTGAGTTCATTTACTTTGATAGGCCTTATATGCATGGGTGTCGGGTGATGGCCTCACATGATAGGGTAGAGCTCAAATTAACTTGCCTTTTAATCATAATTCATCCCTCGCCACTTTCTTGCATTTTGACATCTGGCACATGCTCTTTTCCACTTTCTTTTTGTTGTTGCATCAACCTCTTGGTATTTCCAAGCCCCTCTTCTCATAGGATGAAACAAGCAAGAAACTAGTAGGAGCAATTGACAACAACCAACTCAAAGATAGGAGAATGAAGAAAGAGGATATGTTGAAGGTGTTAATTCTAGAAGGTCATGGTCATACTATCACACTATTTCAATCTAGGCCTCCTATTATTTTCCCTCTTAGACAGTGGAAGAAAACCCCCGTAGTGATCACACTTGACTAGAAAGAGAAGATAACCACCAAGGTGAAATAAGGCCACAAGTATAACTTCCAAGCATTACGATTCATTTTCCAACTTCAACAAGTGATCCTTACTTAGATAACTAATACATCAAATCGAAACAGTTCATGGATCAATGACTAATGCACTTTATGTGTGTTGAACCACCATCATCGAATGAGTTTATTGATCAAGCAAAATTATTTGAGCATATCAGGAGCAAGAGGCATCAAAGGGGTTGTGGTATGTGGAGAATGTTGTCATCATCTCTACAATCTAAATCATGGAAGGATGATTGTTGTTGAATGGCTAGAAATCTACACCATAGGAGGAAAAAAAATTCCTATGGTTACCCATGTGTACCGATGGGTAACAATATCAACAAAGGACAAGACAACTAGATGAAAATGCTAGATGATGTTTATGTCGTGCCATAAAAATGGAAAATTCAGATAGAAATTCCAGACAAGTGACAGAATTTCAAATTATAGAATGTATGGACACTTGTTTAGCCTTTGAATTTGGGACGAAAGAGAAATGAGCAAAGTTCAAACAGTGTACATCACACCCCTCAGAAATGGGACGCAAAATAGAAATTTCAATGATTGTCACGTATCAGGTACTACCCAAGCACCTAAAGCAGAAGTTCAAGTGTTTTTCCAAGGTATGAAGATGGATGTGGCCCTGTGTAAGAAGGTATTACTCAACAACAAATTGCACAAATAGACTGCCTGCTGCATACATCATATACATAATAGGTTGCACCTTTAACTAGCAAGCAAGTGGACGAATGGCTACTGGTGTTAATTGTTGGAAAAGGTAACTATGTTTGATCTTCATTAATGTACTTAAGTCATCATGTAATGTACTTATCAAAAGAATAAAGAAAATATTTTTTATTATTATTAGTGTGACTTATTAAAGCATGGGTTTCATACTTGGGTCACCTTGTTTTAGGTCAAAGTCCCCATTGAGGACTTCTAGGATTTATTATGACAATAGAACCATTGTACTTTTAAAGAGACCCTTCTTGGGCTTTTGAATCATGTAAAAAGGTTAAGTATTGGTTCAAATATGATTTATGTATCCTCCACACCATGTCGGCCTAGAAAAAGATCAAGTTGGCCTAAGGACCCTATTCAACCTCACACGGAGCCTATAAATACAATCTCATCGAATTCATTTGGAGCATCATTCTTTCACACAAGTTTGATATCTCTTGTAGCTGGGAAAAAGTGTGAAGTTCTCTTGTAACTGGAAAAAGGTGCGAAGTCTGTTGTCGGGAAGCTGAAGTGAATACGAGTTTGGGGAAGTCTAAGGAGAAAGGAAAAATCGAAATTTTGGTGCCTCTCCCTCTCTGTTTCGTGGTCTGGGTTGTGAGATTGAAGTCTCCTAAGTTTCATTGTTGCCAAAAGTCGTCTATTACCAGAAGTTGTTGCCTAGTCCAAGTCATTGGAAGGGGTCGCAGATCTAGAAGGCTAACTTGGTGTGGAGGGAATGTTTGGTCTTGGTCTAGGGTGAAGAGTCTCAAAGAATATTGTTGAAAGGAAGAATTATCTTTACAGGGTTTTCCCCTCGAGGGGGGTTTTGCCCTGGCATAGTGCATATATCTTGTGTCTCTTGTTTTGTGATCTTCATACACACATAATATGGTAATTGCTTGATGAAAGATAAGATAATAAAGAAGTAAAAGAAGCCAACACATTCACAAGTAATTATCAAGAAAGGAGAATCAAACCCTAATACAACTACTTTGGTTTTACAACATGGTATCAGAGGTAAGGTCAGGAAAAGTTGAAGATCACTTTGTTGGCATGGATTCGCTCTCTATGATGAACTACATAAGAATGGATTTCAACACTGCTAGAAGCTGGATCAAGAAGGTCATCTACTACTTGTTCAACAAGGACAAGAGTCAAGGATTCTTGGTTGTTGGATAATGGATCGAAGTTGCATTCCATATGTTCTAGGTTTGAAAAAGAATTTGCTTTCTATTTCTTGTTTAGAAGATAAAGGGGAAAGAATTGCTTTTGTTGATGAAAAATATTAGTTTGGGAAAAGACTCTAGTGTTGATAAAGCTAAGAGTTCGTGAAGGAAGTCTTTATAGAGTCATCACACCACCTCCTCAAGCTCTGGTTCATATGGAAACAAGTCCCATTAAGTTATGACATAGGAGGTATGACCATCTACATTATAAGGTCATCCCTACTCTAGGTAACATTCATTGGTGATCATTCTAGAAAGGCATGGCTCTACCTTCTCAAGACAAAAGATGAAATATTTGAGAAGTTCAAGGAGTTTAGGGCTGAAGTGGAAACCCTAACCGAAAGATAAAAACTCTGAGGCCTGACAATGGTGGGGAATACACTTCTAAGGAATTGATTGCATATTGTAAGGAAGTAGGTATTAAGAGGGAGCTCATTGTTCCCTAGTATCCCGAACAAAATGGATTGGTCAAAAGGAAGAATAGGTCAATTGAAGAAGGCATTCGAACTATGCTCCTTGATCAAGATCTACCAAAGTTCTTATGGGGAGAAGCAGCGATGACAGTTGTATACATTCAAAATAGAAGTCCTCATAAGAGTCTTGATAATACTACACTCGAAGAAATATTCACAAGAAAGAAGTCGAGTATGGATCACTTCCGAATCTTTGGAAGACTAGCATATATTCATGTTCTGAAAAACATTTGTTATATTCTCAAGGAGTATGACGAAGGACCTCTCAAGACAACGTTTGTCAAGGAACAAAGGTATGCGTTAAATACATTAATTTATGTATATTGAAAGGATTATTCATTTGATAGTCTATTACTAACATTTTTATGTCTAGCTATATTGAATCATAATGATTCTTGTTTTGGGTGATTCATCTCTTGATAAATCTACCCACCCCACTCAACTGATTTTGTAGAACCCTAGACAGGTTCTGGAAAACCCTAACCGAAGGGTATGCTAATGTGAATGTCTGAAACCCTAAGCTGCTTAGGGATATTGTGAAATTCTATTTGAAGTTTTATTGGTGATGGCATGTTTGGGATCTTGGTATGATCAAGAAAATCTAACTTGTTAGGGTTGAATGATGAGGGTCTAAAATCCTCAACCTATGAGTTTTGGTAATGTTGGGTTTGTTATGTTTCTACATTGAAACCCTAACTCATTAGGGTTTGGTGGAATGTGTGAGCAAGGCCCTTTCAATGTCTTAAGAATGATTTCCTTGGTATGGGTGTGTTTGTCTGATCAAACCCTAGTCTAATCAAGTTTGTATGTCTAACTCTTATTTGATATTTTTGTGAAATTGGGTTTGACTAACACATGATATGGAATCTAGGCATATATAGATATGTCCTTTTTGGTTGAAACCCTAGCTTGGTCTAGGTCATATGTATTAATGTTGTTGGACATATGATATGCTTATGAATGAATATGAATTCCTAGATATGTGCGTTGACCTAGTCATTGATGGTCATAAGTCTTAGGATTTAATGGAAGTCCTTGTCTGAGATTCTAGGATGATGATATTTGGAAATCTAGGGTTTGCAGCTAAGCCCTAGTAGTAGTTAAATTCTCTAGTATATAGCAATCGGAGATCTATTTATTTTATGATTGTTAAGATTGTGAAAATGGAATTCTAAGGTTTTGGAGTTAAACCTTAGTAGAAGTAAAATCTATGATGTATGATGACAATATGATAATTTGAGATTAGTGTAAGATTGTTGAAAAATGAGCTTTGGTTGGTATTGATGGTTGATCGAAACTCTAGGGTTTGCAACCAACCCTAGTGGAAGTTGGTCATGTTAATGACTACGCTGTAATTGGTTTTGATTGACTCCTTTATGAAATCTAGGATTTGTATGAAACCCTAGTAAGAAGTCTAACATATGAAATTTGAAAGATTGTTGGATGTCTTGTATTTGTCTGAATTGTTTCTAAGGTTTGCTATATGTTGTAGTAAGGTAGGTCATACCTTTGGAAGAAACATTGAAACCCTAGATGGAATGAAAGTTGTTAAGAAGTAATCTAGGGTTTATGACAAAGTCCCTAGAAAGATGTTGAAGAGTATATGTCTCTTGTTTGTAATTATGTATGGGTATCTGATATAGTTAAAATGCTTCCGTGATTAGGATATGACTAACTTCATGCTTCTATAGATTTAGTTGTACTTGCTATATAAGTTGTGCAGGGACACAATCTTCAACTTGGTGAAGGTGCTCGATGTGACAAGCAAGATGAGGATGATAATAACTCTGATGAAATGATTGGAAGTCGTGAAAGATTCTCCAATGACGAAAACAAGAAGCTCATGTCCCGGAAGAAGCCTGCATAGAAGAGATCTCCCTAAGATCAAGAGGGAGTCTGGATGAAGAGATGCTCCCTGGCTGGGAGGGAAGGCATAGCTTGGTCTTGATTGAAGAATGAATTTTGGAGGATATCTTGCTACATGAAAAGTAGGAAAGCATATAATTGAGGAATCTTTTGTCAAAGATTCGGTTGATAGTCCTACTGAGTTGAGGAGCAACATCTAAAACGACCCCAGAGGTTTGTATTTGATTATGTACATGTGAAAGTATATTATTGATTGGGGTTGTGTTCGTACAAGTAAATCTCTCAAAGGTTTTTGATAGCATGTTGGTTACCGATCAGTTTGATCGGGAGAGATTTGTGGTCCTTGATCTGCTAGATCAAGGGGTGTTGAGGCTTTGTGAATGAAGCATTCCCTGAGAAGACATCCGGTCGGCACTTTGTGTTGATGTCTGGGTCCCGAAGTTGGAAAGGTGGTGTTGGTTATTCAGCTTTGTTTTGGATACACACCTAGATGTTTGGGTTGGTAGTTAGCAAGTAAGCCGGATGGTACCTAGAGGGACTGAAAGCTTGAATCCATCTTATTCCCACTTAGATAGATTGCCCTGGTCAAGAATCTAGTCCATGGCATTACGGTGCCTAAATTGTTGAGAGATCAATGGATAGATTTCCCTCGTCAGGAATCTAGTCCATGGCATTGCGATGCCTTAAGTTCTTCAAATTAACTATGTTTGGTATTCATTAATGTACTTGAGTCATCATGTAATGTACTTGTCAAAAGAATAAAGAAAATAATTTTTATTATTATTATTGTGACTTTCATGCTTGGGTCACTTTGTTTTAAGTCAAAGTCCCCAAATGAGGACTTCTAGGATTTATTATGAGTCAATAGAGTCATTGTACTTTTAAAGAGACCCTTCTTGGGCTTTTGAATCATGTAAAAGGTTAAGTATTGAGTCAAATATGATTTATGTATCCTCCACACCATGTCGGCCTAGAAGAAGATTAAGTCGGCCCTAAGGACCCTATTCGACCTCACATGGAGCCTATAAATACAAGCTCATCGAATTCACTTGGAGCATCATTCTTTCACACAAGTTCGATATCTCTTGTAGCTAGGAAAAAGTGTGAAGTTCTCTTGTAGCTGGAAAAAGATGTGAAGTCTATCGTCGGGAAGCCGAAGCAAATGCAAGTTTGTGGAAGTCTAAGAAGAAAGGAAAATTTGAAATTTTGGTGCCTCACTCTCTCTGTTTTGTGGTCTGGATTGGGAGATTGAAGTCTCCTAAGTTTCGTTGTTGCCGGAAGTCGTTTGTTGCTGGAAGTTGTTGCCTAGTGAAAGTCGCCGGAAGGGGTCGAAGATCTAGAACGCTGACTTGGTGTGGAGGGAAGTTCTGGTCTTGGTCTAGGGTGAAGAGTCTCAAAGAATACTGTTGAAAGGAAGAAGGGGGGTTTGCCCTGGCATACTGCCTATATCTTGTGTCTCTTGTTTTGTGATCTTCATAGACACATAATATGGTAATTGCTTGATGAAATATAAGATATAAAAACGTAAAAGAAGCCAACACATTCACAAGTAATTATCAAAAAAAGAGCATCAAACCCTAATATAACTACTTTGATTCCAACATTAATTACTATTTGAATATTTCTCTCTAACAAATAACATTCTTGAACATGTGCTGCAGTCCTGTTATACTAGGAAAAAATTATGCCATTTGCAAAGGAAAAGGATTATTTATTTTTTTATTTCGAATTTGAAGAATTATAAAATTTCTTCTTCGGCTATAGCCACATTGAGAACGCATATTTCTCTTACAGACTTAGATGATAGTTATATGCCTCGAATGAATCACCACCATTCAAAATTCAAAAATATTCTTTAGTTCTTAAATAAGCTCACCTATATGTTCCGCATCTTGTTACAATAGCTAGAAACCTCACTTTGAAAAAATTGTTCCGCAAACTATTTTTTAATTTTTTTCTGATTCATTTTTGCATCTTAAGTATTGGCATTCAACTAAAAATGTTTTCTCGTTATTGTGAAGTCATCCCTGTGGTTTATCTGTTTCTGTATCAGCTTCCTCTGAATCTGAATCTGAGTCCGAAGACAACTTTACCATATTTTCAAGTGAATCCACATCAGAAACCTCAGATAATGTCTCAATCCTAAGAGCATCTGCATCCTCACTGAAAAACCAACACACATGGAAATTCTAAACTTAGGTTCAAATTCGCGAAGAAGGAAAAACCACAGCACAAATGACTGAAGAACAAAAACAAAGTGACACTTCCAGATCTAAAAAAGTATAGCACATACTCAGTTACGCCAAAGATTTCTTTAATGCCGAGAGAGCTCCGAGTTGTTGAACAAAATTCATCAAGCTGCCGGTCCAAAAGAAATAAAGTGGTTAATTCAATAGGTATGAACCTAAATTGAAGCAAAAAGGCTAATTCTAGGCAGTTAAGGAAAACAAGAATATCCCACGAACAGTTTCTCTATGCATCAAACTTTCTATTTGTGCACAGCATTCTATAATTGGTTCGTCTGGGTTTAACAAAT
This sequence comes from Pinus tabuliformis, assembly GCA_031772625.1. NCBI lineage: Eukaryota > Viridiplantae > Streptophyta > Pinopsida > Pinales > Pinaceae > Pinus > Pinus tabuliformis. The sequence goes on from CM062807.1 coordinate 901,397,976, forward strand.
AGAAAATAACATATCACTTCTAGCAGAAGAGAAAACCCAGAAGGCTACATATGCTTCCTGCCAGAAGCAAATGAAAATATTTAATATGGTTAACACAGTTTCTGTGAAGCTCGATATTCTATAGAATGTCAAACAAAGTACAGACAAATATAATTATTAATTTCGGAAGGATAAATCCCAAAACTAGTATTTATAATTATTCAACATTATGAACTTCCGTAGGAACTTCAACCTCTGTTAATTCTCAACCACAAATTTGTGTCATTTGCTCGTTTAGAAGGCTCGCCATTTCACCTGCTAAGGCATGCTAGAAAACAAAAGTTTGTCTACAGTAATTACAAAACAAGTTCCTTCTGGGAATATAGTAGTTGAACAGTTCTTTTGTGGTGCAGAGGTTTCATCTGTTATGTTACACAAAGTTTATCCAACCAGGTTTTGCAGCTGTTGCAGAAACTGCCCCAAACCAGAAATATTTCGGAGAATTCTCCATTTACAAAATATCTCTGGAAACATACGGCAGTGTTTCCAAACCATTTCCTGTCCTGTTATGGTATTCCCTGCCTTTCTTGGTCCTTCTTGTGAAGCTGAACAAAAATTATAAAACAAAATAAAAATTTGATATAATAAAAAAATGGCTAGAGCCTCATTGTAAAATATTTCATCGAACAGAAGATGTTTTCTAACAGAAAAGTAGCCCTAATCTCTTCTCTTCTTCACTGTTGCATGTGAGTTCCTATTCTTTGAATAGATTTTTCAAGCAGTGAGGATGGAAGACCGTGTGCACAGATTTAAACACACACATATATATCCCAGGGGTTGTCTCAACCTGTTGTCACCAATGTTACTGAACATTTAGCTACATGGTTCCAATCTCTTGGGTTAAGTGCACTAGTCTATCGCTGAGGGATTTATTACGGATGCCATCCACAAATGCAGGGAAGCATCCTTTAAGTTTCCCCAAAAGGTTTTCCTTGGAAAATAGGAGAAAAAAAATGTCACAAATTTGAAATACTCATTAGTCATTGCACAATCATATTTTGCCTTTATTTATTAAAATTTAGCCAATAAAGAGGATCATATATATAAATGAATACATAAAATATCTTTATTTGTTTATTTTAACTCTATAAATCTATGAGAACGGTGACTTCCCTGAGTCAAAATCTCCTTGTGATTTTTTCATCTGCCATTGCATATAACTTGTGTCTATTATCTTTTTCAATTTCAATTCTTGTTGAAGATGTTAATAAATTTCAGGCACTGCTGACAGCTTTTCTGTCATCTGTGGACAGCAAATAATTTGTTTTGTAAATGCAATGATATTAAAAAATGCTACACAGTTTATTCTGATTTATCGTGTCTGACTTCATGCATGCAAACCTTCAAAGTTCAATTCCACTGCCAAATTGAACTCAGCCACAAAAATTAAGGAAATTATTACTTCCAAGTTTCCAACTTCTTCACTATACTGAAGTTTGGAATAAAGACTTTAATGCCTGTGTAGAAACTCAGAAATAACTATAATGTGGTTAAATGGACGTGTATCATAATTGGATTTGAATTCTGAACAATGTTTCAAAGTTGTGGTTATTCTATGGTAGAAGCAGACTATAATTTCCTCCTGTCGTACATACTTTTGTCTGAGGGTGATTTAATTTTTCTAAATTGTGCTTTTCAATCAGAATATTTAAAACTGATATAAATGTATATCCCATTTCCCATTTTCTTAAGTTTTAACAGAGGCGTTTCTTGAAACCATACCTATTTCCCCATCCCAAGTGAAATGGATCAAAATTGTGTAAGGAAATCACCAAATAGAATTTGCAATTGTGTTTTTCCATGGACGTCTGAAAGATAATGGAAAATAAGAAACTAACTTCACCATGAGTTTCATCTGGCATAATATTCTTCGTGGACAAAGACCACAGGAAAGGACCTTTTTTGTCACCACATGAAAAATTTTGCTTGGCCAAACATTTTTGTCGTTGATTTACAAGTTATATGCATGGAGGCAAGCTGCAGGGTGGATATAACCAACTTCAAATTTGTTTGGAAAATGGAATGCAGAAAATAAGCAACAGATGACGAAGAGACTGAAAACTCTTTTGAAACAGTCAGCAGTAGAACAAAAATTCAAGAGATAAAATACGGGATTCCAAACTTCTGCACTGCTGTAAGTAGGATAAATTACGATTCATATTTATGTGAAGGACTTGGTAAACCCCTTCTACAGAGTCCTTGGAAATAATTTAGAATACTTGCTAACACATTTTTCCTAGAATCTGTAAATACCATGAACCTAATTATAGAATATAAATATGCTTCACTGCCTCCCAGGTGCTATAGTTTGGTGATAGAAAATTCTAACTGGCTAATGTAAATTACAAAAGATATCAATTAAAATAAACATATTTATGCTTCACTCATAAATTAATACACCCTGCAATAACCATATCCATATGTATATTAAAATACCCCGTACCCCCTTATTACTACAGGATAGTGCTCAACATTTGACTGATTTTAAAACCCCAATATGAATGGATATAGTAGGTTAGTATGTGTTTGAGTTATATCCATTGGGTTAAAGTTCTAAACCTAGATCTACGATGATCTCTTTGTTAAATCTCCTAATACCAGCTCAGAGTTATTTTTCTGGCAACAATTTTTATTCCCAGCAATTTATTTTATTAACCAAATAAATGCTGATTTGTTGAAAAATAAAATCATTGGTATTTTAAGTTTTAACTTCCAGAAATTAATATTCAATGGAAATAAAATCAGAGAGAGAGATCAATCACACATTGCAAGTTGCAACAAATAACATCAATGTTCCACCAAGACTACAGGACGAGGGGATGTGGGTGTGGGGAGATGCACAGCTAAGTTACCGGAAACACCTGAAGAAATTGCTGGAAACGCGGATCCCCGTTTCCGAAACGGAAACGGATACGATCCTTGTCCAAAACGCCGTAAAAATGTTCTTGTGCCGTTTCAAAAAATCTGAAACTTCAGATTCAGAATTGGATACGTTTCCAAGGGTTTTTAATTTTTTTTGATCTGTTTCCGGATTTAAATCGTGATCGGAATCCACCCTTAAAATGTTAAAACACATGAAAATTTGTTCAAAAATTTATACAAACAAAAAAGGATAGGTGTTCAAAAATACAAACAAAAGGGTTTAATTAATGTCTTCATAAAGAGATTTATTTGAGCGATAATTTTCAGTTTGGTTTAGGTTTTGTTAATTGTCATTGATTTTGCTCTTGATTTCGTAAATCCCTCCAATATAACAAATCTTCTCTAGCCAATCTTTTGCCTGCATATAGTCAAGAGACCAAGTTGACATTGAGAAGATTAAAATGTTCAAATAGGTCTTGACAGAATATCCCAATGATCCCATGGACCTTTTAATTGTCATGCAAGGAAGATAGATACCATCTGCCATGCATGACACGTTCTTTGAAGGAGTTGGACCCGAAAGCACAAAGGTTGTAGCATTTCTAATTTCATTACTAATGATGATGATAATATGTTGAATGTTATAATAAATGCTAATGATGATGACAATGTTTATGCTAAATTGATTGTGACGATTTGTTTATGTTGAATTCATGATGATGATTATGTATTTTTAGATATAGAATCTAGATTCTAAAAGATGAATGGTAATATGAACTATATATATATATAGATATAGATATATGTCATTTCCTTGTCGTATCGTATCCAGATTTTTTGAAAATTTGTCGTATCCATTTCAAACCCCGTATCCGTATCCATTTGAGTGCAACTTAGACGCACAGGGGAGATGTGTGGGAGTACCCTCAAATTTTAGGGAAATTTAGGGGGGATGGGGAGATGTCGGGGAATATATATATCATACTGGTACATACATCATTCATACTCATTATTCATCCATACACCACAAGATTCAATAATGAAATACATTGATCCATATTCATCATTCATCATTCTAGAATCTACATTGATTTAAAATTTAAATTCATCATTCATCATTCTAGAATCTAATTAGTCCTACGGAAAATAGACTCTAATAGATACCAATGTTATCGGAACCGAACCAATGATCGACTCGGAAAACCCTCTGAACCAAGAATCGGTTGGCATTGATAAAAAAATGGACCAGAACACTGGTTGACCAAAAACACATAAAATATTCATATTTTAAAGAAAAACATATATATTCACGTGCATCCCTGTGAATCCAAACCATTTATACACAAATAAGCAAACATTCTCATTTATATAGCATGTAAGGGTGCACATAACCCAAATATCACCGAGTGCAATCCATTTCTAAACCGAAAATACATCAACAAACAAGCACTAGATGGCCTCTGGGATCCAAAAAAAATCATGCTGCAACAAATACCTACATATCATTAAAATCATTACCTATATTGGAATCTTCGTCATCAATATCACCCTCTAAGCATTAGAGTAAGATAGAAAAAATGTAGCATGTCAAGTCAAGATTTTGTTTGAGTGATGGGTACATTTTTAGTAGGGTCATGATAGAGGAGTTCAACAACCAGTGCCACTAACATCAAGGTACATAGAAGCCTCGGTGCTCTTGATTAAATACTAGTTCCATACCCTCGTACATGACAAAATCCAATAGAAATGTTGCAATACCCCTGATCTTGAAATATTGAAAAATTGTTAACTGCTAGATTTTGAGTGAGATCTAAAATTCTATTTTCTCCATATGAAATCCAATGAGGTTAGAACCACTCTCAAACATCCGAAGTCATTTCATGGTGATGTTAAAAATTTAAGTAAAAGGATTACCATTACCACTTTTACTTTAAGAACTTAACATTACCATGAATTGCATAGCAATAATAGGGTCATAGATTGAATATTAGGGTTCCCCACACAAAAGTTCTTGAAACTCAAAAGAGGTGCTTCTGGGCATCCCTCTTTTGAGGGGATGCGCATCCCGCTTCTAAGAAGTGCACCTGAAAGCACCCCTTTTGGGGAGACGTGTCCCCCACACTAGGGAAATGTTTCCCCTACGTCTCCCCACATCTCCCCAAGCGAGGGATGTGGCGAAACGTCCCCCCATCCCAAGTGCGTGGGAAGCGTGGGGCGTGTGCACCCCACCCTAGGGGACGTGTCCCTATGGAACACTGGATAACACCCACAATAATTTTCCTTCATTAATTAATCTCAGGAAAATCAAGGGTTTTGACCCACTTAGAAATTACAAAGAAATATGCATTGATTGGAAGTTGCAACTTGGCTCCACTGAAAGAATTCAGCCCAAGGAATTTCAGACCATTAAAAATTAGCCACTAAAGAAATTTGGCTTGGAGATTTCCGACCCACCTCTCACCAACAACTTAGCCCTGCATCTTCCCCTCAAACAGCCTCTGCGCCTCGATAAATTCAGCCCTAGCAAATTGGCCTCTCCAGCGAATCGACCTCCTTCTCACTTCAACAATTCAACCCTGCAATTTCCAACAATTAAACCTCCTGGAAATCTCTCGAATCAACCTACACTCTTCCTCCTCTACTATTACAATCTAGCTAAGCCTCTCACTGAAGAGAAAATCGCTTTCTCCACTTCTTGTTGTGTCTTCACCTCTCCCTTACACTTACTTTATAATCTTCATCAAGCGCAAATCGCTCACCCTAATCTCCCTTCTAGAAGGTCTAGGAGATCAATGGTTGAGATCATTTCTAAGTCACTTAAATAATTTAAATATTTATCCTTAGAAATTACTAATAGTCCACAATAATAAACAGACTTTAATTATTGTACTTTTTCTAAGTTAAACTTACAAAAGAAGACATAAATCACTTACTCCATCAAGTAAGCACCTAATGAGGCAATAAATCATCTTCTACATGCTAAGACACAAAGCCTATGCAGAAGACCTTCTGAAGCTACCATAAGCTTCAACACTCCCTCCTAGTAAGGAAGGGATTCTCTACTACCCCCAGCTTGTCTTTGTACTTCACAAACTTCCCTTTCACTACAGGCTTATTGAGAATGTTTGTCACCTGCTCCTCTGTGGAATCTACTACAATTGCACAACACTTCTCTGGACTTTGTCTTTGATGAAGTCATATCAGATCTCAAAATGCTCGGACCTATCATGAAACACAGGATTGTCAAAGAGCTTAATGCAACTCTAATTGTCACAATGAATCATTGTTGGCCCCATCTCAAGACCAAATAATCATGCAAGCATCTTGTGAATCCATACTGCCTCACAACTTGCCATACTCGTTGCCACGTACTCTACCTCTATTGTACTAAGTGCCATTGATTGTTGCTTCCTACTGTACCACGAAATCATCGTTGATCCCAAGCTGAAACAACATCTAAACTTGGATTTTTTGTCCACAACACAATCAAAATCAGTGTACCCCTACAACTCTAGTCCACCAACTCCAACATATCTGAGCCCAACAAATATCCAACCTAATGTTGACCAGATACATCAAGGAACCTATCAACTACCCTATAGAGTGCGAGATCCACCAACTCACATTTAGAAGCACTCAACTTCTTCAAGTTAGTGATCATCGATGCACACATAGGCCTGCAATTCTCCATGTTGAATCTCCGCAAGGTCTCAACTACATACTTTCCCTGCCCAAGGAAAATATCTCTTGGCTATTGCCACACCTTCCATCCCAAAATGTAGTGCATCAAGCCTGTGTCTTTCACCTCGAACTACAAAGCAAGGTCGTCCTTGCACATCCCTATGAGCCTCTCCGATCCCGTAAAGAAAAGATCAACATAAAATACCAAGATGAACGACTCACCCTCAACAAGTACATAGTACAAGTTGGAGTCTGTCTCACTTTTGGTGAATTATACCAAGAAGACATCCAGCAATCACAGTGTATGATGCGCACGAAACCTGATTCAACCAATAAAGGACCTTCTTCATCCTACATACATGAGACTCTCTCCCATGCACTTCAAAGCCCTGAGGCTGCTCAATATATACCTCTTCCTCAATCACCTCATTGAGGAAAGAAGGCTTCACATCCATCTCTCCACCTCATCTCTGAAGCAATAGATATGATCGCTCTAATAGATGCATATCTGGCGACAAGTGCAAATGTCTCCTCGTAATCCACTCCCTCCTACTGGGAGAAACCTCTTGCCACAAATCTTGCTTTGCACTTCTCGACACTGCCATTAGTTGCATTATTGATCTTGAAGATCCATTAAGAAGTGACTAGAGACATTTCCTCTGACCTTGACACTATGTCCCACACATCATTCCTAATGATGGAACCATACTCCTCCACCATGGCATCCCTCCAGACCTGCACATCTGCAACCTCCTCAAAAGTAGAAAACCTGGGGATTTTTGGCTCACCTCTCACCAACAACTCAACCTTACGCCTTCCCCTCAAACAGCCTCTACACCTCAAGAAATTTGGCCCTCACAAATCGGCCTCTCCAACAAATCGACCTCCTTCTCCCTTCAGCAATTCAGCCATACAATCTCAAATAATATTTGCCCCCTAGAAATCTCTCAAATCAACTTGCACTCTTCCTCCTTTGTTGTTACAGTCTAGCTGAGCCTCTCGCTCTAGAGAAAATCACTTTCTCCACTTGTTGTTGAATCTTCACCTCTCCCTTAGGCTTATTTTATAATCTTCATCAAGCCCAAATCCTTAATCTCCCTTCTAGAAGATCTAGGAGATCAACAATTTAGATCATTTCTAAGCCACTTGAATAATTTAATTATCTATCCTCAAAAATTGACTGAATAGTTCACAATAATAAATTGAATTTAATTATTGTGCTTCTCCTAGGTTCGACTCAAGAAAAAAGACATAAATCACTTACTCCATCAAGCACCTAAAGAGGCGATAAATCATCTTCTACATGCTAAGACACCAAGACTATGTAGAATACCTTCTGAAGCTACCATAAGTTTCAACACTCTTTAACAAGCCTAATCCAACAACAAGAAATTGCAGAATCTAAAAACATTTAATATAGATCACAAGAAGATGTTCACATACCATGTCTTCATCAAAGATATTTTAACCATAACCCATAGATAGCTACTGAAAGTAGATTGATATAGTATAGGTGCCTTTATGGGTGATGAAATTTAGCATCTTGCATAGCAATCCCCTCCGTTGAGAAGCCCTCCTCGCCCTTTGGAGACCTACTAGCCCTTGGAAGAATTTAATTTGCACAAGGAAAAATATTATTTTTAATGTGAAACCCACATCTACACAAAAATACAAGTTGGCCTAGGCAAGGAAATTTGACCTCATCATCAACCACATATAAGTACACCTCATGTCACATCACTTGGAGGCATCATATCACATTCATTTCTTCTCTTATTTGGTTCGACTACCTCTGAAAATTGCAGGTCTGAGCTCACACATGTGAAGGAGAGAGAGAGAGGGTGTTTACGTTGACCAGCATTGACTTTCTGTTTGGCACTGTTTTAACCAACTTTGTCTTGGATTTGACTTGGACATTTTGCCTTGGTTGGACCGAATTCTTTGACTGTCTTGGAGGCTGAGTTTGAGGAGGTTGTTGACCGAAATTTTGAGCATAAGTTGACTATCTTTGACTAATGTTCTGAAGCTAGGGTTTCCATATGTTAACTCTTTGACTTTGATCGAATTTGAGGGGTGCTTTAATGATTGCTTTGACCGAGTCTGACTGAGCTAAGGAAGTCAAGTTCTTTGTTGCCTTGACCAAACTTTTCTGGGCACTTTGATTGTTGACTAGTTAGGGCAGGCGTTGACCACTGTTGACTTTGACTGGGAATTGAAGATTTTACTTTTGACTTTTGGGCTCATCTTTAATTGTATATTGAATGGTTGATTTGACTAGTCAAGGCTTTGACCTTTGACTCATTGATGTACTTGGATAATGTATCTCTCTGCTGAACATTTGATGACAATCTAACAAAAGAAGAAATTGGAAAGGGTTTTCCCCAATGTTGCACAATCCTTCCCCCCGCCCCAAGGATCCAAGGGCGGAACCGCATCCCGTAGAGAGCCTTGGGCGATCCTCCAACGGAACCGCGGATCCAAAAAATCGGATTTGCGGTTCTGCTGTTTTGAGGCGATTCCTGGAAATCTGGAACCGCGCAAGCCCAATCTGTGGTTCTAAATTCCCGATCCGCGAATCCGAAAAAGGATCTACCACGGATTCGTGAACATTTGGGCACGGATCGCCCGCAGATCTAGAGGGAGATGGGCGGTTCTGCAGGGTTCTAAATTTTTTTTTCTTTGACCTAAGTTGGGTTGGGGCTTCCCGGACACTCCCAAGGTGCTCCCTTCATGCTCCTTAGATGCTTCCTAGATGCGCCATCATGGTAATGTTAAATTCTTAAAGTAAAAGTGACATTCTCCTTTATCTTTTATTTTCATCCTTTTACTCAAATTTTTAACATTACCATGAAATGACTCGGGATGTTTGAGAGTGGTTCCAGCCTCATCGAACTTCATATGGGGAAAATGGAATTCCATATCCTATTCAAAATGCAGCAGACTTAACAGTTTTCAAGAATTCAGGATCAATGAGATTGTGGCATTTCATAAGATTATATCATGTCTGAGGGTATGTGATTGGCATTTAATCAAGAGCACCAAGCCCTGTATGTGCTCATGTACCCTAGTGTTGGTGGTGTTAATTGTTGAACTCCTTTGTCATGGCCTTAGCGAAAAATTGTTGAGAAATCTAGGGCATAGAGATTAAGTGATTTCTCTTCTATTAGTAACTGCTTGTGAGTGCTTTTTACTTCTTTAGATTAGGATCTTCTTTTACTTAGGTTATTAGTGCTCTCTTCATCAAATAACTACTAATGCATAAACCATAAAGAGACAAGAAACACAGAATATAGGCTATCAGCCAGGGCCAAAACCTCTCCCACTTGAGAGGAAAACCCAAACAAATTCTTCTTCTTATAGAGATTCCAATTGACAAATACCAAGACCAAGACCCTTGACCTATTTGCCACTCCAAGACCAAGACACAAGATCCCTTGATGATAGTCACCCTTTTGCTCCTTCCTTTGTCTCAGCTCCTCTTCCACTTCGACCTCCTTCTGCTTCAAACCTTCGGCCTCCTTAATTCAGAAACCCTAACTTGTACATAAGACCTCTTCTTATGCCTTGATTTCCCTTGCTTGGGATGGAGTCTCTTCCTAGCTTGATTCGGCCTCCCTTATGACTTGAACTGCTTCCAATCTCGATTGTCTAAGAGGACTGTGATTACTGTAGCATAAGTCCTGAACGTGTCTCAAAACAGACCCCAAAAACAGATCTAAATAATGCCACAAACCTCGCTCTCCCTTTGCTTCACTTTGTTGGCTCTAGGACTATCCTTTTTGACCCTTTCGTTGATCTTTGTATCACTTGCTCACTTCAAAACCTCATCGAAATTTTCTGCAGCAGTGACCCTAAAACAGTCTCGAACAGATCAGTGTATTGTTTTCCTCCTTCGCTTGGATAGAGGGACTTCTTAAGAGATCTTCACACTTCTTTCTCTGCCACAGAACTTACTCGAATTGCAGACCACTGAAATACTTCACCATTTAAATAAAATGCAGAAACAAGAAACTCAACAAAAAAGAAATACACAACACCTACACAGTTATTTTTGGACAAATGTCCCCGGAAAAACCCAGTGTGGGAAAACCAGTGCAGCAACTGAAGGATTTATTATTATGCAATAGTAATTTTGAGTACAACTCGTTGGATGCCCAACTGCCTATCCGATACAGAGAGAGACTGGACAAAACAAAATAGTGAGATGATCTCACCTTGTCACTAGAAGATCCGTCTCTGATCTGTTGGAAGTGAACCTTTGCATCCCTTCTGCATCAGCCTCTACGCAGAACTGCGTCAACCCCATGCAATCTCTGTGTCACCTCTGTTGGGGACTGTGCTGCTCTTCCTTATGACCCTCTGTTGGCTGGAAACTTCAGCGCTTAGCCTCCTTGTCTCACACCCCGGCGCCCAGCTTATGAAACTTGATTTCCTCAACAGGAATTCGATCTCCCTTCAGGCTCTACATTGCCACTGCATCAACTCTGCGTGGCCCAACGTCAGCCTCTCTGGACGTCGCTCTGCCCTCTCTGCCTTGTACTCTCCAAACCAGGAAAAGCTTCCCTCCAGATACTATCTCTGCCCCTCAGTGCAAAAGATCACTTCGAATTCCTCTTCCAGCAACTGTTGTGCTTCAAAAATTCAATCTTCTAATCTCCACTGGATGTCCCTTTCAAATGCCCATCAAGCCTCCTCTTATAATCCTCCAATTGAGAACCAACAGCCCAGATTAGATTCTAATTAATGGCTCAGATCATTTTGGCTTGATCCTCGTCTTCTTCTAGAAGTTTCACCCATAGTTAGATTAATACCTTTAATTATTTTAATTTCCTAAGTTTAGACTTAAGCACCCATTAAAAATAATTAATTATTTTAATAAAATTGTCTTCGGGTGGAATTTTCCAAAACGATGTCTAGGTATTGTGGAATACATGTGTCCAACCCTCCCTGCAAATTTTGTGGCTTAAAGCAATTCCGATGCTCCCAGAAATCAACACTCCCTCTTAGTGAGGAATGTGCTCTAGCAATGCAACCTGCTGAAGCATCACCCTTCTCTGTAACATCTCCCTCTGTGCTGCTAATGTCTAACATTTCTACCCACCAACTACTGCGCAAATGTTGCATTTGTACTATTGTTGACACTGCAACTACCAACACTGCATCCATACTGCAACTCCGAAATTACTGAACTGGTGTTCAGCATGATACATCTGTTGCCGGAGTATGACTACTGCTAGTCTCTGCGTTGATCCTCTGAAGCCTATGCGTTGCTGCTGACTCTGCTCTGTGCCAACTGCACTGTTTCCAACTCTAGCTCTGCGCCGCTCAGTCTCTGGCGCTCCTAGCTACTGCAACTATCACTCTGACACTTCTCTACATCAACTGACACCGGTTCATCCTGCTACTTCTGATCTGGGCTCCTGTAGCAAGGTATTGATCAGAGAGGTGGACTCCTCAAGGATCTTGCCCATCTACAGTTCTTTCAAACTACAGTTCTATATCACCCCACCTTTAGGCAATCATGGAAAACTCCTCCTCCTCAATCTATGTAGATACAGCCTTCGGATCATGCTTCTCATCCTTGTCCTTCTTCTTGAGAGGACATTGTGTAGCGTAGTGACCAAGTTCACCACACCGAAAGCACTTGATATTCAAAACATCTTTCTTCTTTTTCCGTTGCTCCTATTGCCCCTTAGATGTGAGGGTTGCATTCTCATCCTCCTCCTTGGGCTTCGTCCCACTGTTGTTGCTGCTACTATCAAGTTTGCACTTGACTAAGTCTCTCCTCATCTCTTCCTGCTGAAGAGCAGCCCACATCCCTTCCCAATCTGGCAATCTCTCTCTACCCAGGATACTCTGGACAAACACTTGCCATTCTTCTGAGATTGAATTTAGGGCCAGCCTCACCATCTCGATAGGCTGAGGTGTTGACCCCACAACTGCCAACAAATCTCGGATCTCCTGAAGCTTCGTAAGGAACGGATCAATGTGTTCCCCCTTCTGCATCTGCGTGGATCTCATCTTCTGCTCTAAGTACATCTTCTGTAGCTCAGAAGATCCTTTGTATAACGTGGCCAAAGCTTCCCACATTTGTCAGGCAGTATCCTTGCTCACAATGTGACACACTACATGATCCTCACTCCGTCGAGGATCATCCTCTTGGCTTTCGCCATCTCAGCTTTGTACTTCTTGAGCAGATCTGGATCCACGAGTACAACCACCACACTGTCGACGTAAGTCTTGAGATCGTGCTCATCCAGAAGGCATCAGATCCTTGCCTTCCAGATCACATAGTTGGATGCTCCCTCTAATAATCCTGATCTGGCAACCCATTAGTTTCCATCTCTGCCAATTAAAAAAGTCGGATGACCTCCTCTCTCCTCTGCGTTGGTGCTAGGCTAGCCTACGCACTTCTAGTTGGAGTCAGTAGATCTGCTGCCCCTTGTTGTTGCTCAGCAAATGAGAATTCGAATTCCCTGGCTAGGAAGAAATTCCCTCAAGTGTCTCTTCTTTCTTTTGACGTCTTTCTGCCCAGCAAATGCTTGCAGAAAACTGTGTGACACCAGGAACCCCTCTTCGTTGAAGCTACTGCTGCACTGACAAATTTTGATCTAGAAATTCTACCTCTCTGTCGACTCACTCAGAGAGAGATTTACCACGAAAATCTTGCCCTCCTGGCCTAGACAGCGCAATCCCTCTAGGGATTCGATTTGTTGCCTATGCAGCACTTCGACTTCTTTAGCGTTGGGCTTTTTCAGCACTACTTTTTGTTTCACCTATAGCGTTGAGACCATGTGAAAATTTGGAAGCCCAAATTTCTACTGTAGCAACTGATTAAGTTTCTCCTATTTGTTAATTACTTGAACAAATTATTTATTGTTTCCTACAGTAAACACCGAAACTAATACACGGCAGCCTTCACCATTTAAATAAAATGCGGAAACAAGAAACTCCGCAAGAAAGAAATACACAACACATCTACACAGTTATTTTTGGACAAATGTCCCAGAAAAACCCAGTGTGGGAAAACCGGTGCAGCAACTGAGGGTTTTATTATTATGCAGTAGTAATTTTGAGTACAATTCGTTGGATGCCCAACTGGCTATCCGATACAGAGAGAAACTGGACAACGAAATAGTGAAATGATCTCACCCTATCACTGGAAGATCCGGCTTTGGTTTGCTAGAAGTGAGCCTCTACGTCCCTTTGTGTCAGCCTCTGCATCCCTTCTGCGTCCCTTTGCGTCAGCCTCTGCGCAAAACTGGGTCAACCCCACACAGTCTCTGCATCACCTCTGTTGGGGACTATGCTGCTCTTCCTTCTGACCCTCTGTTCGCTGGAGACATCAGCTCTCAGCCTCCCGGTCTCACACCCCGGCTCCCGACTTCTGAAATTTGATTTCCTCAACAGGAATTCGATCTCCCTTCAGGCTATGTGCTGCCACTACATCAGCTCTACGTGGCCCAGCGTCAACCTCTCTGGAAGTCGTTATGCCCTCTCTGCCTTGTACTCTCTGGCCCAGGAAAAAATTCCCTCTGGATACTATCTCTGCCCCTCACTGCAAAAGATCACTTCGAATTCCTCTTCTGACGACTATTGTGCTTCAGAAATTCGATCTTCTGATCTCCACTCGATGTCCCTTCCAAATGCCCATCAAGCCTCCTCTTATAATCCTCCAATGGAGAACCAACGGCCCAAATTAGATTCTAATCAATGGATCAAATCATTTTGGCCTGATCCTCGTCTTCTTCTAGAAGTTTCACCCACAGTTAGATTAATACCCTTTAATTATTTTAATTTCTTAATTTAGACTTAAGCACCCATTAAAAATAATTAATTATTTTAATAAAACTGTCTCCAGATGGAATTTCCCAAAGCGATTTCTGGGTATTGTAGAATACATGCGTCCAAGCCTCCCTGCAAATTTTGAGGCTTAGAGCACATCCGATACTACCATAAATCAACATCCAAGTCAGTTCATATTTGGCCTTCCTTCATGCCATGTTGCCTTCTTCATGCCATGTTTCCTTAAGGATCTTTCATCCTACTACATAGACATCAGTGGTAGAAGATATCCATCGCTCTTTCCTTGGCAGCCCTGCATTAGCCCATCCATATATCATTCAAAAATACGGGATGAATATTAAATTAAAATTACCTTTGTGGTATTTCATCATGTCATCTCCTAGTTCACATCAGCGTCCTACATATATATTGACACATCTCCAAAAGATATATATTGCCAAAGGTCTCTTTCTTTTTCAGACTTCATCAAAGTCTTCATATCTTCCATGGAGATATCCTAGTCAAATCTCTCAGTCCTCGGATGTTGATTGCCTTTTTCATAGTTGCATACTTCATGATCTCTTCCTTTCTTTCTTCACACATTTCCTTCTCGAAACTTCCAGTCATAGTTCCTCCAATTTTGTCAACTACCTTATATTCCATATGGAGACATATTATGTTGATTTCATGTAGACAATGTGTGACCCATGCCTTCCTGCATCATTTCAAAGGAAGAGATCCTTGCTTTTGATCATGCTCTCAAGATAGAGCATTTATCCCTGTTGCCTGCAACCATATGACATGACTCTACAATATCGAATACAAGCATACATACCTCATTTTTCCTTTAGGTCATCTAGACTTCCTCTGACAGCTTCCTTGATTGAAATAATTTCAATCCCTTGATCTGCTTCACCTCTTTTGTCATCATCCCATGAATTCCACAAATTGGAATTCTTGATGAAACCCTTGCTTCCATTTGATTGGTGAACCTTCCGACGAAGATTCCAATAGAGGATCTTGAGTATCCTCATCCAACAAATGTTTCCTTTTGACTGATGTATGATGAGCTTTGTACTAGATGACTTTTTCTTCCTTTTCCCATAAGTACCACTTATGTTTCTAATGAGGTTTCCAAGAGCTATATCTTTCCATGGGTGACTGCCATAGACTTCAGCTATCTTTCATGATGTCACGAGCTCTTGCTTTCAATGCTTCTATGATACCATGATGCATCCTATCATGCTTTTAATGATTCCTATCATGACAGTTATAATCCATACCAAAAACAAAAACTTGAGAAGAACTAGGTGAGGAAAACTTATCTCAATAATAGTGGAGATCTTTCACTTCCTCCTTGAATTTTTTATTTTCAACTTCTTCCTCTTCTTGAGTGATATGGGCTTCTTCCCTTCCTCGTTTGTTGCTTCCCTTCTTGAGCTTAGGACAGACTCTCTTGAAGTGCCCATATCCTTGACATCCATAGCATTGGATCTAAGACATATTGATCTTCTTCTTTTTCTGAGGACCAAACTTGCCAAATATCCCTTTACTTCTTAACACGATAGGAAATGTTTGACCCTGCTCATTTGTATCACTTTTTGCCTTTAACTTGTTTTCTTCACTCTTGCACAGTGACCACAAATCACTAAATGGGATAGCTTTCTCCATTTCATAGGCCTTTGATACAAGGTTTCCTTGTTCATTAGTTAGAGCATTTAGAACAATGGTAATCATTTCTTTATCGAATATGATCTCTCCTAGATCTTGAAGTTGATTCCTTATTAGAGATACTTTTGTGAGACATGTAGATATCCCTTCATCCTTTGATTCTTTCAATTTGCATAGATTAGATCTCAGTGATATGGTTTTTCTTGTCGTGCTTTCAGAGAATAATTTTGCTAGCCTATCATATATCCCTTTTGATGTCTCCAACTCTACTACATATAGGATGAGGGAACCTTTAATAGATTCTATAAGGATCCCTTGACCCTTAGATCCTTTTTCATATATTATGATAGTGCTTTCCCTTCAAATGGTTTGGAGACTTTGCCATTTACATGATCAATAACTTCATTTTCCTTGAGGACTAAATCTATCCTCCTTTTCCATGCAAGGAAGTTCAATGAGCCAACCAGCTTGTTGATCTCCTTGCAAAAATGAAGTCATTTTACTAAATTTAATTTATAGAAGTAAAGATACTTACTTGTCAAGTGAAGATGAACTCTTCAACTTGATCCCTTTCTTGTGTTGAAATATGTAACTAGGTTCGGTCTTCATAAATATATTTGAGTCACAATGAAATGTACTTATCAAAAGAATGAAGAAAATATTTTTATTATTGTTGTTATGACTTATTAAAACATGGATTTCATGCTTGGGTTACCATGTTTTAGGTCAAAGTCCCCATTGAGGACTTCTAGGATTTATTCTGAGTCATTAGAGTCATTGTCCATTAAAAAAGACCCTTCTTGGGCTTTCGAATCATGTAAAAAGAATTATTTTTGAGTCAAAAATGAATTTAGTCTCCTCCACACCATGTCGGCCTCAAGAAGATCAAGTCAACATTAAGAAGGGAAATTCAACCTCACTGGAAGGCTATATACAAGGCAGTTCAAATTCATTTGGAGAAATTCACTCTCTCACACATAGTTCGATATCTGAAGTTGGAAGATGGGAAGTACGAAATTGGAAACGAGCTGGAAAGGAGTGTGAGTTTTTGGAGGATAATAGAAGACACCAAGATCGAAATTTTGGGCCAACACTCTCTCACTTCTAAGGTGTATCAAGGGAGATCGAAGTTCTTCTAGTCTAGTCGACGCTGCTACTACTGGGTCGAAGTTGCAGCTGCATGTTGATGCTGCTAGGTCGAAGTTTCTTTTGAAGGGTTATCATCTACAAGAAGGATTGAGGGTTGACTTGGTGTGGAGGAAGTCTTTGTCTAGGTCAAAGAGTCTTGGATTATCTCGAGAAACTATTGAAGGAAGAATTGTTGACTGGGTTTTCCCTTAGATAGGGGTTTTTCCCTGGTTGTCCGCCTACATCTGTTGTCCTTGTATTATTGTTTTGGTAATTGCTTGATGAACTAAAGATAAAAGAATCATAAGTAATTATCTATATAAGAAAATATTTCTGCCTTTCTGATTTTCTAACATGGTATTAGAGCTAAGGTGAAGAAGGAAAAAGGCAGTTTTGAGAATCTACTAGAAGGAGTCTAAAGGATTGATCAAGGGATCATATAAGAAGCTCTTATAAGGGAAGAAGCTCACTATCTTCAAGGACAATGTCTAACACAATAAAGAGTGAGAACAAATTGGAAGGAGCATCAAATTACAGGGCATGGAAGAAGAGAATTGACCTCATTCTTGAAAAGAACAAGGTCTTGGATTTGGTTAAAGGAAAGGTGAAGAAACCTACCGAAGAATCCAGTGATGCAAACAAAGTGAAGTATAGAGAATCAGAAATATTGGCTATGACATTGATGGTAGAAAGCATAAAGGACAATCTTGTCCCATACATTTCCAATATAGACCATGCTCAAGAAATGTATGAAGCTTTATCAAAATTGTTCACTATCAAGAACATCGGTCAAGTAGCAAGTTTGAAGAATGAGTTAAGGACTACAAAAATGAGAAAGAATGATAATGTGGCTTCCTTCTTGGTAAGGATATCTAAAATTAAAGATGAACTCCAAGCCATAGATGAAATTGTACCAAAAAAGGAACTAGTAATCATTGCATTATTGGGATTGCCACCTACTTGGAGTTCTTTTGCTTTAGGTCTCAATAGTTGGAAAGAAGCTCCTACCTTCGAGCAATTATGCAATGCTTGCACCCAAGAAGAAATGAGAATCTCATTGGTATCCAACAATGAAATAAAAGGTTTCAAATGCATACTCCGCTTCTCACAAGAAACGAAACTCCAATAAGTCAAGAGGGCCAAGAAGGAAGGTCGATATGTCCAAGATAGAATGCTACTAATGCTACAAAATGGGCCACTATAGAAGTGATTGTCCTGACAATCTGAAGAACAAGAAAAGAAGCAGAAACCAAGCCAAAATTGCTAAAGAAGGATCTCCAAAGAAGAATAAGCCCGAAGAACTAGATATAAGGGACTTGCATTACTAAGTCCTTTGACCTAAGCTTTAGTTATTTCATTTTTTATTTTTAGTATTTGTAGGTTTAACATATTTTGGAAAAACATTTTTATTTGTTCTTAAGGTTATAGGTATCCCTCAAGCTTGGAAGGAGCCCTCACCAAACTCCAAAGATAAATATCTTATTACCATTTTCACTTTCAGTTTTCCTTACTTATCTAGTTTTGTTTGCATTAAATGCTAATCACATTTCCACTCATATTCTTCTTGTTTAGGAAAAACCTGTTGAAGACTCAAGGAAGAAGGCCTCACAAGACAAAGCATTGGAATTACCAAGTTTGTTAAGAAAAAAGAGATATGTTTTGAATCGCAAGTTTCTGCTCTCTTTATATTCATTCTTGATAAACTATTTCTAACATCATTGTGTCTAGCTTTCTTGAATCTTAAAGATTCTTGATTGGGTGATTCATCACTAGATAAATCTACCCTCCTCATATCTTTGATTACTCTTGTAGAACCCTAAAAAGGTTTGTTGTGAAAAACCCTAACTTAAGGGTATGTCGATGATAATGTGTGAAACCCTAGCCTACCTATGGTTATTGTTGAAGCCAAAAGAAAATGTATTATGCTTTCATGATGTCATGTTTGGGGTTTTGGTATGGTTATGGAAACCCTAACTTGTTAGGGTTGAATGGTAATGTCTGAAATCTCAAACCTTTGAAGTATTGGAAATTTAGGGTTTGTATTGAAACCCTAGATTATTAGGGTTTGGTAGGGCGTATAAGCAAGACCCTTATAATGTCCTAGAAATGAAATCCTTGGCATGTGTGTGTTTATCTAATCAAACCCTAGTCCGATCAAGTTTGTTATATGTCTAACATTTATTGATATTTGTGTCTTTGGGTTTGACTAACACTTGATATGATATGCTTGTGCATGATGATGAAGTCCCAGATATATGTGTTGACCTAATTGTTGACGGTCGTGAGTCCTATGGTTTGGAACTAAGCCCTAGTCGAAGTTTGATTCTCTAGGA
Organism: Pinus tabuliformis; assembly: GCA_031772625.1. Classification (NCBI taxonomy): domain Eukaryota; kingdom Viridiplantae; phylum Streptophyta; class Pinopsida; order Pinales; family Pinaceae; genus Pinus; species Pinus tabuliformis. The sequence continues at coordinate 901,417,475 of CM062807.1, forward strand.
TGATAGTATTTGTCAATTCTAGGGTTTTGTAACTAAACCTCAGTAGAAGTTCAAATCTATGATATATGATGACAATGTGATAATTTGGGATTTATGGAAAGTTGATAAAATCTGAAATTGCATTGTGGATGTTGAGAATCAATAAAATCTAGGGTTTACTACAAACCCTAGTGGAAGCTAGTCATTTTGTTACTTTGAATTGAGTTGTGATTGGTTTTCATTATTAAAAGCTCATGTATGAAATCTAGGATTTCACACCAAATCCTAGTAGGAAGTCTAACAAGAATTCTAAAGTTGTTAGATGCATTGTAGATCTATAATTGTTTGAATTGCTTCTAGGGTTTACAATAGTTTGCAGTAGGGTATGCATACTTCTGGAAGAAACATTGAAACCCTAGATGTAATATTTGAGATGCTCAAAGTCCTGATAATATAGTCTAGGGTTTATGACAAAAAACCCTAGCAAGAAGTTGAAAAGTATGTGTCTTGTGTTTGTAACTAAGTTTGGGTATTTGATGTCTAAAAGTGAATGCTTCCATTATATGATTCTGATATGGTTAACTTCATGCTTTTATTGATTTGGTTGTACTTGCTATCTAAGTTTTGCAGGTACATAATCTTCAAGATGGTGAAGATGCTCGTAAAGTAAAGTTGATATAATAAGCATGATGAAGAGGGATGGAAGCCAAAAAAGATTCTCCAATGTCGTAGAAAAAAAGTTAAGCCCCCTAAGTTAAGAGGGAGCTTGGATGAAAAGAATCTCCCTAAGTTAAGAGGGAGATTGGATGAAAGATATCTCTCTAAGTTGAGAGGAAGTGCATATAATAGTCATGTTGAACACCTTGAAAGAAGACAATTGGAGAATGTATTTTGAGGGTTGCTGAAATGAGAAAAGTCGGATCTATGTGTAGAATATGTTGTTGCATGTGAAGTAGGAATGGAAAATGTACGATTAAGGAATCTTGTGTCAAGATTCCTCTGGAATTCCTACTGTGAAAAGTTGAGAAGCAACATCAAGATGTCTAAAAGACCCTGGAGGTTTGTGTTTATTTATGTACATTTGGAAGTTTGTTACTAATTGGGGTTGTGTTTGTACAGGTAAATCTCTCAAAGGTTTGATAGCATGTTTTACATGCTTAGAGTTATCAATCAGTTTGATTGGGAGAGATTTGTAACCAATCTGTTTGATCAGGGAGAATTTGTTACCGATTATTATAATCAAGAAAGTTGAGGCTTTGTGTGTGAGACACATTGCCTGGGAGGACATCTAACTGGCACTTTGTGTTGATGTCTAGTTCCCGAAGTAGGGAGAGTGGCATTGGTCATGGAACTTTGACTCGGATACACACCTAGATCCCTAGGTTGATGGTTAGTAGGCAAGTCTGATAGTACCTAGAGAGGTCGAAAGCTATAGTCCATCTTAGTCCCACCTGCATAGATTTCCCTGGTCAGGAATCTAGTAAATGGCATTGTGGTGCCTAAATTATTAGAGGGCCTTGGATAGATTGCCCTGGATAGGAATCTAGTCCATGGCATTGTGGTGCCTAAATTCTTCACTGTTCATGTGTTTTGAGATCTTCCATGTATTTGTGAATACCTCCCTAGTTAAGAGGGAGTGTTGAAATATGTAAGTAGGTTCAGTCTTCATAAATATATTTGAGTCACAATGAAATGTACTTATCAAAAGAATGAAGAAAATATTTTTATTACTATTATTATGACTTATTAAAGCATGGATTTCATGCTTGGGTCATAATGTTTTAGTTCAAAGTCCCCATTGAGGACTTCTAGGATTTATTCTGAGTCATTAGAGTCATTGTCCATTAAAAGAGACCCTTCTTGGGCTTTCGAATCATGTAAAAAGAATTATTTTTGAGTCAAAAATGAATTTAGTCTCCTCCACACCAAGTCGGCCTCAAGAAGGGAAATTTGACCTCACTGGAAGGTTATATATACAAGACAATTCGAATTCATTTGGAGCAATTCACTCTCTCACACACAGTTCGATATCTGAAGTTGGAAGCTAGGAAGTGCAAAATTGGAAAAGGGCTGGAAAAAGAGTTGGAAAGGAGTGTGAGTTTTTGGAGGAAGATAGAAGACACCAAGATCGAAATTTTGGGCCAACTCTCTCTCACTTCTGAGGTGTATCAAGGGAGATCGAAGTTTTTCTAGTCTAGTCAAAGTTGTCACTGCTGCTGCTACTAGGATGAAGTTGCTACTGCATGTTGATGTTGCTAGGTCGAAGTTGCTTTTGAAGGGTTATCATTTGCAAGAAGGATTGAGGGCTAACTTAGTGTGTAGGAAGTCTTCATCTAGGTCAAAGAGTCTTGGATTATCTTGAGAAACTATTGAAGGAAGAATTGTCGACTGGGTTTTGCCCTGGATGTCCGCCTACATCTTTTGTCCTTGTATTATTGTTTTGGTAATTGCTTGATGAACTAAAGATAAAAGGAAAAATATAAGATAAAAGAATATCTATATAAGAAAATATTTCTGCCTTTCTGATTTTCTAACATGTTGATGATGATTGAAGACTTCTTGATGATGACTTGATGCTTCTTGGATGATCTTCTTCAAGGATAAGGATTTCCTTTTGAGATGAAATCCTTTGCTAGAGAGAGGAAGGTTGCTTTGATATCCCTGATGATGACAACGCCTTTGATCTATCTACCCTTGGATGAGCCAAGTTCTTCTTTTCTTGAGTGGAAATAGGGCCTTTTTCTTTGATGATGTCTTGAGCGAGAATCCCATAACTTCTTTTGGTGAAGACTTCTTCTATCTAGGGTTTTGACACTTCTTTGTAGATCTTGACTTCAGGATGATCTTCTAGATTCGCTTTGATGCCTTCCATGATAATTTTTCCTTGAATGCTTGAGTGTCCCTTGATGAGATGCCCTTTTCTTGAATTTTTCACCTTAGCTCTAATACCATGTTGAGAAATCTAGGGTCTTGGCCTGACATGATATCAAAGCACAGGTCCCAACCTCTATTTTCGGCTTTCTTCCTTCCCTTGTAACTACCTCTCTGCCTCTGTTCTGCATATTTTGCAGAACTGACACCTCTGGCATCCCTCCAGTTTTCTGAATCACCATATCTCCTCAATGGCGTTGTTGAATGAGTGATTGCAAGTAGTTTCCAGAGGCAATAGTCCTTCTTCAATAGGTTCCCAAGCATCAATTATGCTTGTCGAGTTGAGCGTTGTATTTTGATACAACACAGGAACCTTACGTTTTATAACATCTACAGTAACTATGGTCTTGCTTATTGCTTGTGCCATTGCTTTCAATACAATTTTTGGCGCCTTTTTCTCTTGCAAAAGACTAGAGCGGTGTGTTTCCTGGAGGTGTTGTGGTGTGGTGAGAACAGTCGAACTACGGTGCTCCTATCCTCCGTCTTGTTGTGTTTGGAAGTCAGAGGTGTTGTGGTTGGTCTGCACGCCACACCATTTCAGTCGACCACGCAGCAGAAGCATGGAAAGCCTTGACTAGTATGTCTATGAATGGTAGATGTTGGTGTTATATGTAAAAAAAATCGAATGCTGGTGAAGATTGATCAAATGGCGAAAGCATAACTAAGACTGTGTTAATTTTTTTTTTAAACCTTAAGTTTTTTCACCCCGTGCCCAAAGTTAAGTCGATGTTACCCTTGGTCGAGCTCATGGTATGCAGTGGTATATCTCCCGTGGTATGTTGTGATGAACCCGACATTGCATTGATTGTGTTGCCCTGACATGGTGTTACTGTGGTATCAATGCGGTATCACACCGCTCCTCCCTGCTCCTCACATGGTTATATAACCCTGAATCCCAGTTATCGTGACTGTGTTGGCATGACTTTCATATATAATATATCGCATAGCCCTCCCTCCGCATACCCCCGCATCTCTCAAACAATTGTTATATATTATACCACCCTTCGTGGCCCTCCTAACTGCCTCCTCCATACTCCTTCACTTGTCTAGTCATACATTGACCACGCACAGTTAACACCTCCCCCATATACCCCCTCGGCCGACGTTGCATTCATTGTGTTGGCCTAACATGGCGTGATTGTTGTATCAATGCGATATCACACTGCTCCTCCCTTCTCCTCACACAGTTATATAACCCTGAATCTCAGTTATCGTGACTGTGTCGCCATGACTTTAATATAATCCACATCTTGAAGGGGGGTTCCTATACTAGATCAATCTGTGGAATCTTCTCCTCAAGCACTTTCTCCCCCACATGAAGCTCCAACCACTGATCCAAATGACACTTTGAGTGATGTGATTAACAGAATTGGGAAACTAAATCTTGATTCAGCCCCAACCCAGTCAACTGAGCAGTCTGGGCCATCTCAAAAAGGTCCTCCAAAATGGCTGACAAAGACACTTGAAAGTGTTCGTCCTGATGAGGTTGGAAAGACAGGAACAAGAAGTACAACCAGCCAAAATGGAGGTGATGTAGACAATTTTGATTCACTGTTGATATGGATGTTTCTTATGATTGTGAACTGAATTTGTCTACAGATTTTGAACCAACTTCCTCCAAAGAAGCCTCTTCTCATGATGAATGGAAAGAAGCGATGCAGAAAGAATATGATGCCTCGATAAAGAATGGCACCTAGAAGCTGGTTGATCCTCCATTGGGAACCAAACCAATAGGCTGGAAATGGGTCTAAAAGAACAAGTATAAAGTTGATGGCTCACTTGAAAAGCACAAAGTCAGGGTTGTGGCAAAAGGTTTTGCATAGAAGGAAGGGGTCGACTATGAGGAGACTTTTTCCCCCACAGCAAAATGGGCTACCATCCGAACACTCTTTGCCTTGGAAAATCAACTTGAAACATTATGATCTTGATAATGCAACTTTGTTTGTCAAGAAAGTTGGCAAAACAGTTGTATCAGGGTTGCGGGAGCGGATCCCGCTCCCAATCCGCACTCCAGTCGAGAGCGGGCCAAGAGCGCCAACGTCCCACCCCTCCTTGATCCCACTCCCAATCCGCGCTCCCAACCCAAAAAAACCACTCCCTTATTTTTTCGAGATCGAGGTCGGGAGCATCCTCTCGCCACTCCGAGAGCAACTTTTCCAACAGAGGAGCGGTCGAGGAGCGATCGCCCCCGACTGCTCCCCAGTTGGAAAAGTCGCTCCCGACTAGTGGAAAGCAATGTCCGCGCGGCCGAGAGAGAGGCGATGGCGGCTTAGGAGAGAGGGAAAGGGAGGGAAAAAGGGAGAGAGGGAAGGAGAGGGGGGAAATAAATAGACCCTCTCCCCTCCCATTATTCACTTCATCCCATTAAGAGAGAGCAAGAGAATTTGAAGGGAGAGAAAGAGAGTTTAGAGAGTTTGAAGCAAGGAGAGGAGCTTGGTGAGAGAGAAGCTTGGAGGAGTTTGAAAAGCTTGCAAGGCGAGATTGGAGCTTGGGATTGGAGGCCAAAGAGGTAGGATCTACACTCTAATCTAACAAAAAAAAAATTATGTTCATTACTAAATAAATAAATTTCTCTATTTCCCATTCCATTTTTTGCAGATTCAAAACTTCAAATTTCAAACATCATGGTTATATTGCTTGGCATTTTCTTCTTCTTGGTTCTTTTTTTGGTTATTATGGTGTTGGAGAGTAGAAAAAGGAAGGTTGAACATGAAGAAGGGGATGAAGAAGTGGATTATAGTGGATTTGATGAAAACCCCGGAGAGGAGTACCTTGGTGAGGAGGAGCTGGAGGAGAGTGAAGATGATTCAGCTCAAAAAACTAAACAAGACCAAACCCCATTGTGGAAATATGTTACTAGGCCTAAAGCAGGGAAAGGGGGTGGAACCACTAAATTTCATTGCCCCGCTGCAACAATAATTACACAGGTTCATACACCCGTGCCAGAAAGCATCTCTGCGGGAAAAGGCCATGGGATGGAGATAAACAAATAGGAACCAAAACTTGTGCAAGTGTGTCAGCAGAAGAGAGATCCAAATACATAAAGGAAGAGGAGGAAGCCCAATACAAATCTAAAAAATCAAAGGGTTTCATTGAACCAAGCTCACAATCACATGCACAAAGAACTCCTTCAACATCCTCCCATGGCAGTGGATATGGAGGCACAGGGTCACCAAACATCTCTTTAAGGCGTAGAACCATATCATATTTCCTTGATGAAGGGTGTAGGAATGATGTGGATTCAAAAGTTTACCGGTTTCTCTATGCATGTGGGATACCATTCAATATTCTTCACTCACCTTATTGGCATGAAATGGTTTCTGCCATAAATGATGCCCCTAAAGGATACAAGAGCCCTAGGTATCACAAGGCTAGAACCATTGGACTTGATCATGAAAAAGAAAAAATATCAAATACTTTGAGTAGAATGACAAATTCTTGGACAGAGCATGAGGTGTCCATTGTATTTGATGGATGGACAAATGTAAAAGGCAAGCCATTGATAAGTGTTCTTGTTGTGTCTGTTGGTGGTGCCATCTTTCTTTCAGCATATGATTACTCAGACAAGTTCAAGACCAGCATCAACATTGCAGAACCATTACTTGAAACAATTGAACGTATTGGGCCATATAATGTCATCCAAGTCATCACTGATAATGCTGCTAATTGTAAGGCAGCAGGAGAAATTATTGAGGATACATACCCCAACATATTTTGGTCTGGGTGTTTGGTTCACACAATGAACCTTTTGATGCATGATATTATTAAGAACAAAAACCAACAATAAAAATGGATTGGTGATTTGTACAAGAGAGGCAAACAAATGATAAAATTTATTACAAATCACAGCAATACCCATGGGCTTTTCCGCAGTCACTCAAGATTGGAGTTGTTGAAGATTGCGAAGACTAGATTTGCTAGCTATTACCTCACCTTCAGGCGCCTTTTGAAGGTAAGAGAGTCATTGGCTAGCATGGTATCAAGTCCACACTGGAAAGTATTAAAGGAAAGAGCTACAAATGCAGCTGACAGGAAAGGTTTTGAATAGGTGGAGGAGACCGCTCTTGATGGTCAGTTTTGGGCACGTGTGAGGCAAGTATTGGAATTCACCAAGCCCATTTATCACATGATTCGTTTTGTAGATACAGATAAACTGGTGATTGGGGAGGTGTATGAGAAGATGGATATCATGTTGGGGCAAATAAAAGATATTGTTCAGAAAGATGATCCCAACTTGTATACACTGATTCACAATTGTGTGTGTACATAGTGGAATAAACTTAATGTTCCACTACATGCCTTGGCATATATCCTTACGCCAAAATACTACTCTCCATCTTGGTTGGGCCAACCTGCACCTGGGGGTGGGGTGAGGGTCAAACCCCATATAGATCAAGAGGTATATACAGGATATTTGAAGCATTAGACAATTTGATACCTGACAGGGAGGAATGTGCTAATCTGCGTCTTGAATTAGGCAGATACTTCAGTTGCACTGGTTTGTTTGGTTCTTTCCATGCAATGGAAGATAGAGATAGATTTGATGCTCTCACATGGTAGGAAGCATATGGTGGCCAGGGACTTTTGCCAAAATTGGCAATAAAAGTTCTCTCACATGTTGTAAATACTTCTTCTGCAGAGAGGTGTTGGAGCACCTACAGCTTCATACATAATGTGAGAAGAAACAGACTCAATGAAAACCGGGCAGAAAGCTTGGTTTATGTGCACTACAACTTGAGGTTGTTGAGTCATTACTGTGATTAGGCTTATGAAGATCCAACATATAAAATTTGGGACAACCACCCAGAGGATGCTAATTTGGAGGATGGCACTATACATCTTGAAGCACTGGAAACAGAACTTATGAGAGAGGAAGATGAAGCAACAACCATGCCACCCCCACCATCCAGTAGCAGTGCTCGAGTTCCAAGTCTTGTTCCTTTGTTGTCGCTGCCTCCATGTACATCCTCATGTGGAGGGCATGTGCCTTCTAGTTCTGGTCGTGGGACTGTGTGGGAGGAGACTCCTAGAAGACCACCACGACTTGCTCAAAAATTAGACATTATTCGTGGTAGCAAGAGGAAGATCTAGATGATAGATTTACTTGTCTTTTCTAGTTTCTAGTAGTTTTTATAACTATTGACTCTTTCATTTTATTATGATATTTTTTGTAAACAATATATGACAATTTAAGTTTGAAGTTTGAAGTTGGCAATTGTAACTCATTGGTAATGAATTATGAATATGATGCCTCGTGAAAGTTGAAAGTTGTTTCATTTTATAACATTTCATTTCATGTTAGATATTATTTGTTGTAATGGTTACACTTAGCTTACAAGTACAACTTTGGTGATCAATGATGATAAATGTTATATATTGAATTTTGAAAGCTTGAAACTTTAAGATTGATGAATCATGATTCATGAGACTCAATATGTTGTATGTTACTAACTTGTGGACGTGGTTGATGAAGATTATAACTTCCAGATGGCTGTTGTTATATGGTTCAATCAATGTTTTTTATGTTTTTTATATCTAATTCATCATTCTACATGCTTTTGTTGACATGTATGCATTAAAATATATATATATATATATATATATATATATATATATAACGCTCCGAGATTCGCTCCCAAACCGAGAGCTTCTGAAAATGTCGCTTCTGCTCCCAAGTGAAGAATTTCAACCCCCACTCTGGTTATCAATTTTTCTGATCACTCCATGCATTTAGTTTTAAATCCAAGCATGATAAAAATTCTAAAATCTGGAAATGACAATATTTTCTTAGAAATGACAATATTTTCTGAAAACACAAATTTAGAGATTTCAAAACTACTGAAATTGCAGAAATAAAACACAGCAAAATTATGACAACCACACAAAAAATAACACTGATTTTTGGTCAATGTGACCCTGGAAAAACCTTTGTACAACTCTTGGAGAAAACCAGTTTGAGAGCTCTTCCTTTTTTCTGAAAATGCTTTTACAGAGAAACTGAAATACACCGTAAAAATTCCAGCAACCACAAATTACAACCTTTATCGATTTCGATGCTTGAACTCTGCCTCGAAAATCGTGCCAATCAACAAATTGCCAAAACAGAAATTTTTTCAGAATAAAACAACTTTAAATGTTGTACCGCTTGCCTCAAAAATCGTGCTCGTAACCTGCTGTACAAACTGTATGGATTTCAGCAATACGGTTGCCTCGAAAATCGTGCCCAAAACTTGCCTCAAAATTCATGCCCTTGCTAATGTCCCTCTTCCTCGATTTTTGTGCCTTTCTCTTGCTATACGATTTTTCCTTGGGATGCATGCCAATAAATGTTGTTGCCCACATTTGCTAAAATGTCTTCTTGTTGCACTCCACTTCCTCACTGCTCAGAAATTTTCTCCTTGCTCTCTCATCTCTTTCTCTCAAAATGCTCATGAAAGATGTATTGATCTTTTTCTTTTCTCTTCTCCTTTTACTCTCTAAATGACCTTTTGTGTTACCCCAAGATCTAATGGCTGAGATTCATTTAGATCTAGGGATGAGAATAAATATGCATTTAATTCTCACTTTCTATTTTTTAACTCACCCACTTAAATAAAGACCCACTTAGCCTTTTATTTTCATAGTCACTTTTTCACTTTCTAATTCTTCATTGACTTTAATAAAGTCACCTTTAAATTAGAATGTAACTTTACCACTTATTGATGAGCCTCATAAATGGATAATTATATGGGCTCATTTTACCTCCTAACCTAGTCAAATCAACCATTCTCTTAGCTTATTGTATGATTTTCTGATTATATTTATGCTTATGGAGTGAGTTGAGTTAGTTATGATGCCATGTGGTCTAACATGTGTTTAATGCAGATTATTGATGAATTTCGAGGTCAAATTCAAGGATCCAATGGACAAATGGCAGCAATAACTCGAAGTGGACAAAGGAGAGGACTTATAGGAGGGAATCCCCCTCATTTATTACTCCTCACTTCGAATTCCCCTTCATTCAGCTCGAAGTACAAGCAGCCAAATCATGCACTAGAAGGCAGCCGAGCAAGTGGAGGATGACTGATGATTATCTCGAGTTTTGGGAGCCAAGCCTCCCTGATTTTAAGGAAGCTATTGGTAGCTTCATTTGTATAAGTAGAGAGGCCTAGGGCCTCACTAGGGTCGGATTTTTGTTGGATTTTTGCTTATGTAAACTCTGCTCCAACTTTGAGCTTATTATTTTGAGACAGTTTCATGTAATCTTGTTATTGTTTTGATAATAAAGATGGAATCCTTTTTGAGCTAGCACTAAGTTACCTCAGAGGGCTGAAGCTCTTGGGTTAGGGCCCAATCCAAGCAGCCAAGCTCCTCTTTACTTGTATTTGTATGTATTATTCCAGTTTGTAGATTAGGTTGTTGTTAGATGTATTTCTTTTATAATTAAGAATAAGTTGTTTTTAATGATTCAGTAGTTTGTTTCCATTTGTGCTTTCTATAGCAGGTTAAGCAAGGATAAAGAGAAGATTCAAAAGGCTAGCAACAGTGCCTTGGCATCTCTTCCTCCCTTTGGGACCCTAATTTGAGGCAAATACCCTCTTGTTGCCCCAAAAACACAGATTTTCCTCCTTCATAGGACTTCTAGTGTTTGCAGCTTTTTAGTAGGTTAATAGTCCAGTTTTTCTTGCTTCAGATCTTCTTCATCATGCTCACTTCTTTATTTGCAATAGTCTTCTTTCATGCTTTCCTTTCTTGCAGCATTTCTCAGCATTTACTTTCATAGATCATAGCTTAGACTAGTTTGATGCAAAACTCTATTTTTCTAGATGCACTCATTTCATTGCTTGCTTGATCTTATTGGTTGACTGTCAGTGCCTTTGCAGCAGATCTCTTCTTGCAGTAAGCCAGCTTATCAGCTATCACATCCTCCATCTGATCCATGCCCTACAGGTCGCCCAAACCTCACCTCAATTCTGCCTTAGTTTCCTGCATTTTCCATATAACTTCTTCCTCTCTCCTTGAGGAAACCCAATCATCTTCCTCTCTCCTCGTAATTCTTGGTAGACCCTAGGCGCCATAACACCTCATTCCAACCTTCATCCACCTTTTCCACCCACTCTCACACCCTCAAAACAGTGAAAATTGCTCTCGGCCTCCTCTTGTAGGCCTCCTGTAGTGGCCCTGTTTTCCTCCTATAGATTTCTTGTGTCCTCCTGTAGATTTTCCTGTAGGCTTTCTTTTGAAGGCCGAGTGTGGGAAAAGCCTCCAGAAGGCAACCTGAGACCTCCTAGGACCCATTCAAAACATCTTACATCCTCTCAAGTCCCAAAACCACCCTCCAACGCCACCTATTCGCTGCCACATTCACACACAATAAATTATATGCATGTCAAATTCACATAAAAATCCAAAAAGATGTTTTTTGCTTATTTACTTCCAGAAATAGCTTAGTTAGATGTTGTTTACTTCCTTGAATAGGTAATGGCATTCCTTTCATGGTTTTCATAGCGCTTTCTGCAAAAGTAGAATTAGTTGGTTAATTAGGGTTTACTAGGTTTGCTTTACATTTCAGTATTTCTCCTTTCTGCAATTAGAGTAGCATCTGTAGAGTAATCTTTCTCCCCTTTCATCACATATAGAGCTTCTTCTGGAATCCATAGAAGTTGGCTTGAGCTCCTAGTGATCTTGCGCCGACTGACCAAGTGACAACCTGTAGTAAGAACTAGTACTTGTGCATACAACACCGACGCTTCCAAGTTTGTTACGAACTACCGGGTTGATAAGAGTAAAGTAGGCAGCCTAGGAGTTGCAGTATTATTGCTGCAATACTGGTGTTCACCACTTATAAAGTCACTTTTAAATTAAATTGACTTTACCACTTATAAAGTCACTTTAGGAGAAAAGTAGAAAAAAATTTGGACACTTTTGCCTAGGTCAAAGATCAAAGCCTTAAGGAACCATTTGTCCTCTAGTACCCAAATTTTAACACTCCCTCTTATTGAGGAAAGCGTTCCTCACCACTCCCATCTTTGGTGAAAATGTTCGCTACCTACTCATTTGTGGAAATGTACTCAAGCTTGACAGCTCCCTTTTGGACGTAGTCTCTAATGAAGTGATACTTGATCTCAATATGCTTTGACCTGTCATGAAAACTGGATTCTCCATGAGTTTTATGCAACTCTGATTATCACAATAAATTACTGAAGGTCTCAATCACTGACCAAATAGACCAAACAACATCTTGCGAAGCCATATGGGCTCACAACTAGCCAAAGTAGCAGTGATATACTCTACCTCAGCTGAGCTCGATGCAACTCACTGTTGTTTCTAGCTGATCCACGACACAACTGCCGTACCCAACCCAAAACAGCACCCGGAAGTACTCTTCCTATCTGAAGCACAACCTGCCCAATCTGAATCCATGTACCCTGCCAGTCTCACTCCATCACCCTGTCTATAATCCAAACCAAAATCCGCAGTCCCCTGCAAGTAACGAACAATGTGTTTTGCAGCCACCCAATGCACTCTCCTGAGCTCACACATGAACTGACTCATAGTGTTAACTGCAAAACATATGTCTGGTCGAGTGTTGAGCAAATACATCAATTTAGCAATCAATTGTCTATATAGAGTAGGATCCACCAACTCGAAATCAGAAGCGTGAAGCTTCTTCCAGTTAGTGATCATAGGTGTAGACATGGGTTTGCAATCCTCCATGTGAAATCTACTAAGAATATCCACAATGTACTTCCCTTGTCCCAGGAAGAAATGCCCCTCCTCCTGCCACGCCTCCAATCCCAGAAAATAATGCATCAAGCCGATATCCTTCATCTCAAAATCTGAAGCAAGATCTCTCTTGCAGCCCTCAACGAGTCTCTCTGCACCAGTGATGATCAAGTCATCAACGTACAACACCAAAATGAGAGGCTCCTCACCCACCACAATGAAGTATAGGTTCGGATTAGCCTCACTCTTTCTGAAACCCAACTTCTGCAAGTATGTATCAATCCTCGAGTACCAAGCTCTAGGAGCTTGCTTCAGGCCATAGAGTGTCTTTTTCAATCTGCATACAGGGGACTCCTTCCCATGCACCTCAAAGCCCTGCAGTTGCTCAATATAAACCTCCTCCTGAATGAAGCCATTGAGAAATGTGGTCTTCACATCCATCTAGTGGATCTTCCAACCCATCTCTACTGCAATCGATATAATGGAGCGAATAGATGTATACCGAGCTACGGGAGTGAAGGTCTCCTCATAGTCAACTCCCTCTACCTGTGAGAACCCTCTTGCCACAAATCGAGCCTTGAACTTCTCGATGCTGCCATCTGCAACATGCTTTATCTTGTAGAGCCATCTAACAACTGATTTACCTTCAGGCCTCGGCGCTACCTCCCAAACATCGTTCTTCATAATAGAAGAATACTCCTCCATCATGGCCTCTCTCCAGAACAATTGGTTGGCTGCCTCCTCATAACTAGAAGAATCGGAGTCAACAATGCTTGTTACCAATGCCATGTAACTACAGGACCGCTCAGGTGGTTTACTCTCTCACTTGTCTCTTTGGCCCAGCAATTGATGTGGCCTTGCACAAGGCATCTTTAAGCCACTTGGGCTTCCTCTTCCCTGAGCATACTTCTCCCACCGAAGTGAAAGAATCCTCATCATCATCAAAAGCTTAAACTCCTAAAGGCCTGCCAACTGACCTCATGCCTGAGTCTATGCCTGTAGATGTTGAAGTACCGTGCGAATTTTCCATTAGTGGACTACCCTGTGAACTGCTCTGCGGACTGCCCTGCATGTTGCCCGAAGAACCACCCACCTAACTCTGAGAGCCACTGCTCACTGATGGACCTAACACTGTAATTGATGTACCTCCTGATCCCCTACAACTAGATCCATGTGACTGACTCAGCTGCTCCTAAGGGTCTGGTGACTCTGGATACTCTAACTCCCGTGACCTCCTGACAGCTCTCTCCTCGTTGAACTTCACATCCCGCCTGACAACCACTTTCCTCTGCTCAGGAATATAAATCTGATAAGCTTTCGAGGTCTCGCTATAACCCACAAAGATGCCCTTATCTGCAATGGGCTCTAGTTTGGTCCTGTTCTCCTTGGGGACATAGGAATATGTAAGGCACCCAAAGATACGAAAGTGCCCAACATCAAGCTTCTTCCCAGAAAAAACCTCCTCTGGAGTCACATTCCCCAAGGCACGATGTGGACTCCTGTTCTGCAAGTACACAGCAGTGTTGCAAGCCTTTGCCCACAAAAACAAAGGTAACCCCTAATCATGAAGCATGGCTTTGGCAGCCCCTACAATGGATCTGTTCTTCCTCTCCGCAACCCCATTCTGTTGGGGGTTGTAAGGATTTGTGAAATCCCTCCTAATGCCTACCTCAGCACAAAAATCAACAAACTCACCAAGGGTATACTCCCCTCCATTGTCCGACCTAAGGACCTTGATCTTTCTACCTGTCTGGGTCTCCACAAGAGCTTTGAACTCTTGAAACCGCTTGAAGACCTCACTCTTGGTCTTCAAGAAATAAATCAGTCTTCCTGGAGTGGTCATCAATGAATAAAACATAGTACTCATAGCCACTCAAGGATACATGAGACATCCGACCACTCACATCGGTATGAATCAAGACAAGGATCCCAGTCACTCTGCCGTCACTGCTGGGAAAAGGGGATCTGGAAAACTTCCCCATAGCACATCCTCTGCATACATCAAGGTGATTAAGACTGAAATCTGGCATACCAGTGTGATCTCCCACAATGTACTCAAGGCCCCATGATACATGTGCCCCATCCTGCAGTGCCAAATCTCACACAACTCTGAACTGCTAGATCTGTTGTCGGTCCTGTCTCGGGTGCTGCTACTCAATGCCATCAGGGGCTAGAATGAGAACTTGTACACCTTGGCATGGCGCACACCAATCACTCTAGCTGAAGAAGTTGGAGTTCCCCTAGGATATATAAGCACCTGCCCTCTCCTAAACAACACATCATACCCTCTGTCCTCAAGTGTTGAGACGGATATCAGGTTCTTCTTCATTCCCGGCACATATAAAACATCTGACACTTTCAAGGGAGGTTTGGGTCCCCTATCAAATCTCAATGTCCCCACACCGACTGCTCTAACCATGCTGTCATCACCAAGTACTACCTTCATATCAGTATCATCCTCTGAAAGCTCTAAGAAGTACTCTCTAACTCCTATCATGTGGCAGGAAGCGCCACCGTCAACATACCAAATGCTAGAAGATGCTCTGCTAGTAGTGGAGAGTGCACACTCCCTCTGAACCTGTATGGCAAGTGATCCTGCACTAGTGGCCTCACAAGCTATGAACTCAAACTCTCGATCAAAGATCTCTGAGAAGCTCTCTATCTCTGTAGAAGTTGTCATGGGTTTTTCTCTCCCTTTCTTGTTCTTCTTCTCCGGACACACAACAGCATAGTGTCCCAACTTTTGACAATTCCAACATTTGAATTTGGAATAGTCCTTCTCCTTGTTCTGTTGCTTGCCTTTACCTTTGCCTTTGCCTCCACTGTTGGAAGCTTTGCTTCTTTGCTCTGCCCTTCTTGCCTCTTGCTAACAATGCCACATTGTCATCCTCCTCCACCTGTTTGGTTGCCCTGAGATGGTTCATTCTAATCTCATTCTGAATACAATCATCCCACAACCTCTCCCATCCGGGAAGGTTTTCCCGTGCAACAATGCCATCCACAAAATTATCCCAAGTCTTAGAAAGACCATTCAAAGCAATCCTCACCAACTCAGTGGGTGCAATGATCTCACCTAAGGCTGCCAACTCATCTCTCACTGAAGTGATCTTTGTGAGGTATGATGTAGCACTGTCAGTCTTAGCCATTTTAATCAATGTGGAAAAAGTCAAAGTCGGGATTATTTCGACAAGGGTCCGAAAGTTGAAAAACTCAGCAAAGTCGGGAGTTTTTTTAAAAAGTCAGCAAAAAGTTGGCAAAATTAAAAAAAAAAACAAAAAATTATTCATTTTTTTTATTTTTTTTAACATCTAGAGTATCCACAACATCAAATAAATGCATTTCCACATAAACATGTAAAGAAAGCTAATATATAATATGTATATGAAGTCTAATGCTACATCACATATCAAAATAGTGAATCAACCCCTAAATTTTGAGTCCTGTCTGAGTCTCAACTCTCAAGAGTCAAAATATCAACAAAAAATATAATAAATGTATATCATGAGTCATCTAAAAGTCATCAAGTAATCAGTCACTGAGATCCTCTTCCCCTTTTATGGGAATAAAGAACGGCTCTGCCTTTTCCTCTAGAGGAAGAAGGCCATGCCCCTGGGGATACAAATGGACTCAATCGTCCTCTAGAAGCCGATGGAAGAGGTGGCCTCTGTCCTATGCTGCTACTGCCCATCCTAGATGGTGTCACCTCCTCATCATCCTCATCCAGCTCTACCAGTGCCTCCTGACCCTGATGTTGCTCCTCCTCCTCTACCTCTGGCTCTCCCTCCCCTGCAACTGCTATATCCTCTAAATCCACACCTAACCAATCCGGGATCAAGTCCATGATCGGCCTCTCAGTCTCGACTCTCCATGAAGAGGTGGTATCAATATTGTCCAATGAGATGGCTTCCACATCAGTAGGTTTTTGAAGCTGTCTCACCCACAATCAAAGATTGTAGTAGATGTAGACCATGTCATTGAGGCATTGGGACTCCAATCTGTATTAGGGTCATAGATTGTAAATTAGTACTTCGAAAATTTAAATATTAAAAATAATCAAATGAATTCAAAAAATTTAATTTGAAATCTTTTTACCTGTTGCACTTTTTGCTGTGTATTTTGTCAAATACACTCCAGTTGCACTCACACCCAGAGGAACTGCATGTTTGGCTGAGCACTCGAATGGAAAGCTTTTGGAGATGGGGTACTATGGCACCATAGCTTGTTCACCAAGCATCTACAAGTTAAAAGAAAAATGAGAAACAAAAAAAAAAACATTGAAATTCTAAACTTGAAAGTTTGAAACAAACTGAAGCTTACCTGGCATTTTGGTCATCCAATTCTTAATAGCCATGTTAAAACCAAATGTGCCACCTCCCATCCTATAGACCTCCATTTCTTTAGAAATATCTTCACGTTTTTGCTCAGATGACACCATCCTCTCGACACAAGTGAAGAATCCATCCATCACCTCGGCATCAAATCTGAAACCACAGGTGTAAGAAAATGCATGGTTGAGGTAGATACCTGCAGCATGAATGGGGCAATGGAGGGTATTGTTCCATCGCTAATCAATCACTCTCCATGTGACCTGTTGTTTCTCTAACCCCTCGTCTCCCTTATCTTCATAATAAGCACGAATGACTTATTTGGCCCTATCCATGGCCTCATACAAGTAGCCCATTGCGGGCTTGTCTCCATCAACCAACCGAAGAACCCTTACCAAAGGTTCTGAAATGGCACACACCTCCTCTACTCCTGCCCAAAAGCTCTGATCATATGAAACTAGTCTGCATATGCCCTCTCCCTCTGGTTTGCGGCTAATAGATAAAGAACGCCAATTTGCTGAAAGAAACATGCTCTTCACATCCCACATAGAATTCAACAGGCACTGAAGAGATATGAAAGTAGTGGCAAATCGTGTAATGGCAAGACGCACCAACTCTTTGTTTTTGGTGTATTTTCTCATCAAGCTAAGCACAGATGCATGATTATATATAAATTTTGTTATGCTCTTGGATGATTCAACAATATCCCTCACAATAGGAATCTTACCTATATCCTCCAACATCAAGTCAATGCAATGAGCAGCACAAGGTGTCCAAAACAAGTTAGGATACCTCTCCATAAGCAACTTGCCAGCTGCAACATAATTTGCAGCGTTGCCCATTATCACTTGGACAACATTGCTTGGGCCTACTTCCTGAATGAAGATGTCCAACAACTCACATAATGTACGTGCATCTTTAATATGTGCAGATGCATCAACAAATTTCATAAACATTGTCCCCTTGGAACAACTAACCAAGAAGTTAAGAAGGGTCCTACCCTTCTGGTCAGTCCAACCATCTGACATGACTTTGCATCCAGTTTGTTCCCATAATGCCCTAAACTCCGTCAATCTAGCAGTGCAATCAGTGTTTTCATCTTGAAGAAGAGGCCCTCTCAATTCTACAAAGGTGGGGGCTTTGTACCCCGGGCCAATGACAGCAACAGCATCAAACATAGGCTGGTAGAATGGGTTTGTCTTGGCAATGTTGAAAGGAACATCACTCCATAGAAGACACTTACTGACCAACCTGTCAGCTTTTGCCTTTTCCTTTTTTTTCATTGCTGATTTGATCCCAGGTTGTGCACCAGTTGTGGTTCTAGAAACCAAAAAATATGAGATAGATGAGGGGTTGGGACCTATGGGTGAGGAAGGTGATGCTGAAGAAGCACTGCCACTCTCAATTCCCCCCACTCTTGAGGCCCCTACAAGTTGGATTTTTAGTGCTGCCCTGGTGTCTTTTCCGTCCTCTTTATCCATCAATGATTGTATGGCCCGTCGGATGATTTTTAGAGTTGTATTTGGGCAAAGGTCAGCATTTTGCCCCGGAATTTGCCCCAAATGGAATTTTAATCTGTTGATACCTCATGACATATGCTTGCCACACAACTTGCAAGTCAAATACATTCTATTGATCCCCCCAATTTCGTGTGTAGTATCAGGTTCACCAAATTCCCACATAGCGTCCAAAATCCTTGGCATTTTGTTTTAAACTTTGAACTTGAATTTAAACCTGGGCACAAAAAAAATTGAAATAAATTAAATTGCTTCAGCCTTCAACTCAGTAAAATATAATTTGTATTGCATTCATAAACAAATTACAATACATAGTAGCTATTTTGAAGTTTATTGAATATTCAAGTAGAATTGGACATTCATAAGGATGAACTTGCAGTTGAAAATGACGAGCAGTCTGAAGTTGAGAAAGAAAGTGTGCACATTAATGTAATTCTATTATTCTAGTGCCAACAGGCATTGGAGTTGAAAAGATTGCCAACTCAAATTCCAGCATATTTCATATTATTATTGAGCAGCCTGAGGAAGCAAAAAAGGATATGCATGGCTACAACAAGTGAAGTGGATGGAACTCAAATAGTGCTTGGACCTGGTTTAAAGTTCCTCTTAATGAGTAAACTCAGCAACAGATTTTACAAGTGCAGCACCCTTATACACCTACTATTCACAGTCGCCAAGCAGAAAATTGTATTTACTATTGACTCTCAACGCTGCATTTGATTAAGGTGCCAAATCGATTGAAGTGTCTGGACATTGAAGGCTGAGCACTCATTGTACCCAAGGCTGTTCTGTCACCTGTGTGCTCTTCAGACTCCAGAGAGCATAAGGGTTGAAACTTATGCCAAAGAGAGCCCAAATCACTATTCTGATGAGAGCAGAATTGTTTGCTAAGAGGGGCAAATTATTCCTATTTTCCATGCACAGTATTCCCTAGAAACCAAGCTCGATAGACGCACAGTGATCCCAGTTTCAAACGAATAAAGGAGGACAGTGATCTGATATGAAGCAGGCCACTGTCATAGATTTATAATCAGATGCACCAGCTTTGAAGGGTTCTGCCATAATCTCATAGCAGGCTGCCTAATCAGAAGATGGAGTTGTTTCCAATGGCATATACATATTACAATCAACTTGTCTATCTCTTAAATTTAGTTAGCAGCACTAAATAATAATAGGTATCTCGCATTATAGTTATTAGTAACATACCTTAATAGAGCGAGCTACAGCAATAAAAAGACTCTAAGAGAAATCTACAGCAGATTGTTTAATCGTTGAACGGTTGATCAATGTATATGGCAGCTCGCTGTAGGTGGTTGTTGGTTGTTACAACTTACAATCCAAATCTCCACCTCAAAACGTTAATATTCTCCTATCAACGGAATGGCAAACCCTTGTATCTCCACATCGCCGAATGGGAAAATACACGGCGAAAATAATGACCAATTTCACGTTTGCGGGCTTTTTATCCACGGCTTGGGAAGGGAGGCCGACTTTTTGGGTCGACTCCTGATTAAATCGGGAGTATAATGAAAAAATCGTGATTTTTTCGTTTGCCAAAAAGTCACCAAAAAATCATGCGATTTAATCGTTTTGGTCAAAAAATCGGGTTTTTAGGATTAAATCGTGACTTTTTCGAGACTTTTTCCACACTGATTTTAATGGCCTTCAGTTTCTCCTTTAGGACCATTTCTGTTTTCATTTGAGCTCTGGTAAAGACTAGTCAAGGTTGTCCACATCTCATGTGCATAAGTCTTTCCTCTCACATGAGGAATGACATGATCTTTGACTCCTTCAAGAATCAATATTTTTGCCTTAGCATTCTTTTTGTCAAACTTTGCCAACTGTACAGGGTCAGCAAGTATTGCTACTAAGTTCTGTGTGGTATTTACCATAATGCCCCAGACTTCTGTTTTCCTCAAAGATGCTTTGGATTCTCTTCTTCCATGCACTGTAGTTGTTCTGCCCATCCAACCTGTCTTCAACTCTCAAACCCAAAGACACGTTTCACTGTCCTACCAAATTGAAATTTTCAAATCTATGGTAAAGATTTATTTTTTCTGTGTAAAAACCAACTTGCTGTAATTTTCATTGTTGTCCCAAACTGCACTTTTCAGCCAACCAAGCTCTGATACCATGAAGAATTTCAACCCCCACTCCGGTTATCAGTTTTCCTTATCACTCCATGCATTTAGTTTTAAATCCAAAAGCATAATAAAAATTCTAAAATCTGGAAATGAAAATATTTTCTGAAAACACAAATTTAGAGATTTCACAACTATGGAAATTGCATAAATAAAACACAGCAAAATTATGACAGCCACACACAGAAAATAACACAGTGATTTTTGGTCAATGTGACCCTGGAAAAAACCCCCTACAACTTTTAGGGAAAACCAGTTTGAGAGCTCTTCTTTATTTCTGAAAATGTTTTTACAGAGAAACTGAAATACAATGTAAAAATTCCAGCAACCACAAATTACAACTTATCTCGATTTCTGTACTTGAACTCCGCCTCGAAAATTGTGCCAATCAGCAAATTGCCAAAACAAAATTTTTTCAGCAATAAAACAACATTAAATGTTGTACGGCATGCCTCAAAAATTGTGCCCGGAACCTGCTATACGGACCGAAAGGATTTCAGCAGTACGGTTGCCTCGAAATTTGTGCCCAAAACCTGCCTTGAAATTTGTGCCCTTGCTGCTGTCCCTCTTCCTCGATTCCTAAGCCTTTCTCCTACTGTACGGTTTTGCCTTGGGATGCATGCCAATAAATGTTGCTGCCCAGATTTGCTGAAATGTCTTCTTGTTGCTGCTCTCCTTCACTTTCTCACTGCTCAGAAATTCTCTCCTTGCTCTCTCTTCTCTTTCTCTCAAAATGCTCATGAAAGAATGAATTGATCTTTTTTTCTTCTCTTCTCCTTTTACTCTCTGAATGACCTTTTGGGTTACCCTAAGATCGAATGGTTGAGATTCATTTAGATCTAGGGATGAGAATAAATGTGCATTTAATTCTCACTTTCTATTTTTTAACTCACCCACTTACATAAAGACCCACTTAGCCTTTTATTTCCATCGTCACTTTTTCACTTTCTAATTCTTCATTGACTTTAATAAAGTCACCTTTAAATTAGAATGTAACTTTACCACTTATAAAGTCACTTTTAAATTAAATTGACTTTACCACTTATAAAGTCACTTTAGGAGAAAAGTATAAATAAATTTAGACACTTTTCCCCAGGTCAAAGATCAACGCCTTAGGGAACCACTTGTCCTCTGGTACCCAAATTTTAACATAACCTTGAGTTGTATATCTTGTGGTGTATGTAGATGATATTTTAATGACAAGGAACAATGAGAGCTATATTGCATCCATAAAGAAGGAACTGAGGAAAGGTTTTGAAATGACAGACTTGGGAAATGTTCACTACTATCTTGGTATTGAAGTAACTCAACAACCGAAGTTTATATTCCTCTCTCAGAAGAAGTACATTGGAGATTTGGTGAACAAGTTTGGCATGGCTAAGTGCAATCCTTTGACTACTCCAATGGAATATAACTTAAAGCCCACATCCACTGAAGGAAAAGAATTTGAGGATGCAACAAAGTATAGACAACTTGTAGGAAGTCTCAACTACCTAACTACTACCAGACTAGACATTTCATTTGTTGTGGAATCATCTCCAGGTTTATGCAAAAGCCTTGTGAAGGACATTGGTCTGCTGCGAAAAGAGTTCTAAAGCACTTGAAGGGAACTCAAGACTTTGGACTTAAGTATACACAAGTGGGCGACTTCAGCTTGATTGGATACTCTGATTCAGACTTCAATGGAGATAAAGAAACTGGGGTATCTACTTCAAGTTATGCTATGAGTCTTGGATCAGGAGCTATCTCCTGGAGGTCACGCAAACAATCAATTCCAGCAGATTCCACAACTGAGGCAGAATATGTGGCAGCAGTTAAAGCAACAAAGGAAATTGTGTAGCTCAGGAAAATTCTAGAAGATTTGCAAGAGAAACAAGTGCATTCAACTCCTCTCATGATTGACAACACTTCTGCAATAAAGTTGGCCAAGAACCCAAAGTTCCATGATCGAACAAAGCATATCAATACAAAATACCATATGATTCGACATCATGTTGAGGCCAAGACAATTCACCTACGCCATTGTTCCACAAATAAACAGATTGCAAACATCTTCATCAAAGCGCTTGAAGAGAACAGTTCGAAAGATTCAGAATGATGCTTGGACTCATCAACATCCCTTCAAATTAAGGGGGGGAATGTTGAAACCTAATTTTTGGGATTAGGTAAATCCATGTAAAATAGTGTAAATAGAAAATAAGGAGAATTGGAATATGAAGAGACACTGGGAGATGAAGCCCAAGAGTCTCTCTCTGCATGTATATATCTATGATCAGCCTTAATGCAAAAACACAATTCATTTTAAAGAGTTACCTCTTGCCCTGACATAGGGCATCAAGATTAGGTGATTTCTCTTCTATGATAACAGCTTGTGAATGTTTTTTACTTCATTAGGTTATGATCTTCTCTTCAGTTAGATTATTATAGTGTTCTTCTTCATCAAATAGCTACCAAAGCATAAACAATAAAGAGATAAGAGACACAGAATGTAGGCAATCAGCCAGGGCCAAAGCCTCTCCCACTTGAGAGGAAAACCCAAACGAATTTTTCTTCTTATAGAGACTTCAATTGACGAATACCAAGACCAAGACCCTTGACCTATTTGACCTCTCCAAGACCAAATCACCAAGCCTCTTCTTCTTACATGAGTCAACAACACTCAACTGCCTGCTTCTTCCTTCTTCCTCGACAACCCTTCCGATCTCGGCTTCTTGAATCAAACCTACAACTTTTCAACCCCACTTTAAAAGCCATAAATTCGGTCCTTGAGAAACTTTCACCTTCAACCTTTTTCGCTTGAGAGGGAGACTAACCTTCCTCAACTTGGCTTGAGGATTTACTTCTCTTTCTTCTTGATTCGGCTTCTAGGACAGCAGTGAGACCTTCGACCCTTTTTCTGCAGCAGATGATCCTCCTTTCCTTCGCACGTGTGGAGATATCAGCCCTAAAACAGACCCAAACAACTTCGCTCTTCCCTTCCTTCTCTTCGCTGGTTATGAGGCTCCTTTCCTAGTGATTTTCGCACTTCTTATTTCAGACTTCTTCTTGACCGAAAATTTGTCTTCTAAATGGAGGTTGAGCTGCTTATTTATAGTGGTTTGCCCATGAGAGATAAGCCGACTTGGTAGATTCCAAGGCCGATGTGTTATTTGATGTAGCTGCATTATTTCATTTAAGGTCGACTTGATGGAGGTGCTTGAGCTTACTCTTGGAGGGTCTCGTTGACTCTTTCAATGACTCGAATATATTTGTAATGTGCCCAAGAAGGGTCTTCCATACATGACATTGACTCAATAGACTTTTATGACTTGATGAGAAAACCTAAAGGCTCACAATGGGAACCTTAACTAAAATAAAATTCTTTGATCATGAAACCCATAATTCAAACATTACAAAAATAATTTTATTTTCTTCTTTACATCAATTACATAAAATCATAATTACACATGTCATTATGAAGACCGAACCTAGTTACACTTTTCAACACAAATAATATAAATAATAATGAATTAGTAGTGAATAGGCATGTCTCTAAAGACATGACCTTTTGTGAAGAGGTATTTGCCTAGGTATATAAGAAGGCCCTCACCCTCATTTGTAACATCAACATCTCACTTGTATTCAAATATTCTGATATAATATATTACTGTCCTATCATGGATATTTATATATTTCTGATCTTTTGAAATAGTTTGTATATTCCAAATCTTCTGAAATAGTTTGTTGTGTATACGAACTTTGTTTGTAACATTGGTATCAGAGCATTCCTCTGAGTATAGGAACTTTGTTCGTAACATTGGTATTAGAGAATTCCTCTGAGTATACGAACTTTGTTCGCAACAGAACCCTCATATGGTAACTGTCTTATCTGAAATTCATATTTCATAGCATACAAATTCAAACATTGCATCTAGAGTGAATGTTAGCTAATATATAAATGTGGTCATAACTAGTCTAAGATATTGTTGATACTGCAGATTGTAACTGCTCTTATTATTCATGCAAGAAGTAAAATTGAATGTGAATTTTTGTACCTCAGAAAAATGAGGTAAAATTGCATTTAAAGTAAAGTTGCATCTAGAGTGAAAGTCAGCTAATATATAAATGTGGATGTAATTAGTCTAAGATATTGTTGATACTGCAGATTGTAACTGCTCTTATTATTCATGCAAAAAGTAAAATTGAATGTGAATTTTTGTACCTCCGACAAATAAAGGAGTTTACTAAAAAGTCCCTGTACAGCAGCCTTCCGTTTGATCCCTTTCTCAGTAAAACCTGATGTATTCATTACAACTGGACCTGCAAAAGAGAGAAACAATGTTAAAGCATATATAATTTAGGGAGAACCTTGCAAAATTCAGTTTCACCTACAAAAGTAGCTCCAGATTTATGAACTCTCTTTATAAGCCTCTCTTACTATGTCCATAAAAACAAAAGATGTCTAGAAGTGCCAACAGGACTGATGTATGTTTTGTACTATTTTAAAACTAAAAGAGTCCTAAGTCATTAATAATGTTGTCAATTAATAATTACTGAATGAAGTACTCATAAAAATTAGTAGGCCATCTCTGCTAGCCTTACCAAAATGATGACCAATGTTTGCGCACAACAGATATGTTGAGCAAAATCAATGCTGGTCCCTGGATATCCATCTCCACATCAAGAAGAAAGGCAGCAAGAGCGACAGATAATATGAGGGGATTTCAAATCCACTGCAAGTTTGAACAAAAATAAGGGAGTTTAAAGACATATGGACAACTCAAGCAAATCCTTCAGCTCATTCACATGTGATCTAGCAGTAATAGATATTCCCCCAACAGAAGGGCTTATCCCTTGGAATAACTGAAGAAGTGGAAAAGCACTAGTAGCTAAATGGCTGGAGGGCTTTTGGGGACTCCCTTATCACCAACAATCTTTCTATAGAATCCTTTATTCTAAAAGGGGTTGTGTCACTGACCAACTCTGCCTAAATCAGAAGAAAATGTTAAAGTCACCATAAACCTGTCAATGCCCCTTTCAAGTTTGAGAAAATGGCTAACAACCCATCCTCAACTTAAAGAGAAAGTTGTTGTATGGTGAAAATGAGGAGACCAATATAATTCTCCAAAATGTTTGTCTTCGAATCGAAGCTACAACACCTCAGGTTAAAGACCTATAATAAGGAAGTATTTGGCGATAGCTTTGTCCAATAAGTTATAACCATTACAGATTAGGTTTCCAACATTCCCCACATTAATCCAAAAGGATGTATGTGAGTCTTGTTGAAGTTTTGAAGTTCTATGTTGCAACAATTACTTATTCCAAAACTTCTTTCTTTTGCACTATTAGTTAAGCAATTGTAGATAGAACATACACCATATAAACCATATGCAAAATAGAAGACAGCCAAGAACACAAGAAGACACAAAGAATTTAGGTACAATGACCAGGGGAAAACCCAGCCAAATTCTTCTTATATTAGAAATCAAATGTTCAGCAGAGATATAGAATACAATGAGAGAGAAGTTCACCCAAATCTGAAGAAGATCTCTGATAGCAATAGCTGATGCATACACTGAATCACTTTGGCTCACAAAGATCTGCTTACTCCTCAAGACTCTCTCTCTCTCTCTCACACAATTCTTCTCTAGTCTCTTTAACTCTCTCTTTCTCAAGTTCGTACTCTCCTTTCACAATGCACAAGTGAGTGCAAAGAGAGAATGAGGGGCACACACATATATAGGAGGAAGGAGGTACACATGACTTGAGGAGGAGCAATTTCAGGAGTTACATCGCATGCCTTGAGGAGTAACTTGCATTTTCCATTTAGGGAAGAATCTTGCATATGTAACTCATGCCATGAGGAGTACGCATGCCTTAGTAACTCATGCTATTAAGAGGAGGAGTTACATGTGCAACGAAGAGTGTGTAAAAGAATCCTTTTATGACGAGACTTTAATGTGTGTAGGAAGGTGTAAGAGGAGTTACAATGAATCCAGTACGAGAGAGAATAATGCATCATTGAGTGAGAGAGGTATGACAGCCATCAAGAGAGAGAGAGAGAGAGGACATGGCATGATTGTGTGCCAAGTAGGAGAGGTTACATGTAATTTCATTTTATTAATAATAATATTATAGTATCATATTATCAAATAGATTGATGATTGAATTAAAAATTAAACAATTGAGATTGATTAAGGATAAGTTAAGTGATTTTCCATCATATATATATGATTACCAATTGAAACAAGGTGACTTACTAATTTTGGAAAGTTTTGGTTGCAATGATAGACATGACTTTATATTTTGAGAAAGTCACTCTAAAATAGTCAGAAATGAAATTTCATTCAAGGAAATCCATCCCTTAGCTACCAATTTTCAACACACCCTCTCAGCTAGGGAGGAATTTCTTTTGAAACATGGATCTCTGTAATCTCAGTTTTGGAACAATGATGTTACAATCTAATGAAGAAGCATCATCATAGGGGGGATTCATCCATCACCCTATATTCACTTGGGGGGATTGCCACTTGCCAACATATGACAAGGATCTCACACAACTAAGTCTCATCACTACTTAGGGGGATAACCCACTTGTCAAGGATCTCACACAACCAAGTTATATCTTTGCTTGGGCAGATAACTCACTTGGCAAGGATCTCACACAACTAAGTCACATCCCTACTTGGGGGGATCCACTTGTCAACACATGACAAGGATCTCGCTCAACCAAGTCTCGTCTATGCTTGGGGGGATCCACTAGTCAACACAAGACAAGGATCTTGCTCAACCAAGTCTCGTCTATGCTTGGGGGGATCCACTAGTCAACACATGACAAGGATCCTGCACAACCAAGCCTCATCATCCATGACCACCTTCTCTAGGAAGGTCACATCCGTTAGTCCAAGTTGCTCTCTGAAAACCAAGAACTCCCCTTTTGGCAAAGGCTTGGTAAGAATGTCAGCAATCTGGTCACAAGTCGCAATATGATGGAGTCTTACTGTTCCTCTCTACACCATTTCCCGGATATAATGATATTTGATCTCAATATGCTTGGACTTGTCATGGAACACGGGGTTTTCTGCAAGCCAAATCCCACTCTTATTGTCACAATAGATTATTTTTGTATCTAGCACATGCCCAAACAGCTCTCCAAAGAGCTTCCTCAGCCATATTGTCTCACAGCTAGCCATGCTAGCAGCAATGTACTCAACTTTAGTTGTGCTGAGGGCAACAAATTTTACTACTTCTTGCTCATCCAAGATATTATGGCAAATCCTAAGTTGAAGCAACACCCAAATGTGTTTTTTCTATTAGTAGAGTTACCAGCCCAATCAGCATCCAAGTATCCATGGACCATGTAGTCTTATATCATCGACAGTATATTTCAATCCCAGATTGATGGTCCCATGTAGGTATCTTAGCACATGCTTTGCAACAATCTAGTGTGCATGAGATGGTTTAATCATATATTGGCTCAGAGTATTGACCACAAAACATATGTCCGGTCTAGTGTTCACTAAGAACATCAATGCCCCAATCAATGTTCGATACTCAAAAGGATTTGCCAAATCAGGTCTTGCAGCCTCACCACACAGCTTCTTGAAGTTCACCTCCATTGGACTATTCATGGATTTACATTTTGTCATACCAAATCTTTCTAGCAGTTTGACAACATATTTTCCTTGAGAAAGGAAAATCTCACTAGGTTTCTGCCATACTTCAAGACCCAGAAAGTAGTGCATTAAATGAAGATCTTTCATTTCAAATTCAGAAGCTAGCTTCCTCTTACACTGGAAAATAAAAAGTTCACTATCGGTCAAGAATAAATCATCAACATACAATACCAAAATCAAAGGCATACCTTGGATTGTCTTGAAGTAAAGATTTGGATTTGCATTACTTCTAGTAAAACCAGGCTTCATCAAAAAGTTGTCAATGCAGGCATACCAAGCTCTTGGAGCTTGCTTTAAACCAGGGTCGCGGGGGAGTGGCTCCCCCCCCAAACCCGAGCGTGCTCCCGAAATCGCTCTCGCAGGGAGCAAACCCAAGACCAAAATTTTCGCTCCCTAGCCTTTTTTGCAAAAAAAAAATTGCAATAACATTCCAAATGCAATTTTTTTTCAAAGAAACAAATAATTTTTTAGTGGGGCAGCCTAATGATCAAGCCTATGGCCCTAGTATTGATATGTGATTCATGGTAATGTTCAATTCTTAAAGTAGAAGTGACATTCTCCTTAATATTTATTTTCATCCTTTTACTTAAATTTTTAACATTACCATGAAATGACTTAGGATTTTGAGAGTGTTTCCGACCTCATTGGATTTCATATGGAAAAAATAGAATTTCATATCTCATTCAAAATCCAGCAGACTTATCAGTTTTTCAAGATTTCAGGATTGGGGGGATTGCAATGTTTCCATTGGATTTTGTCATGTATTAGGGTATGGAACTCATATTTAATCAAGAGCACCAATCCCCCTATGTACCCTAATGTTAGTGACATTGGTTGTCGAACTCCTCTATATGAACCTACTAAAAATGTACTCATCACTCAAACAAAATCTTGACTTGAAATGCTATGTTTTTTCTATCTTATGTTAATGCTTAGATGGTGATATTAATGAAAAAGATCCTAATTTTCCAACAAGGCTCAAAAATTAGACATTTCTTGTGGTGGTAAGAGGCCGAAGCATTTGCAATAGATAATAGATTTACTTGTCTTTTCTAGTTTCTAGTATTTTTTATAACCATTGACTCTTTCATATTTATTGTGATATTTTTTGTAAACAATATAAGACAATTTACGTTTGAACTTTGAAGTTTGAAGTTGGCAATTATAACTCATTGGTAATGAATTATGAATATGATGCTAAGTGAAAGTTGAAATTCGTTTCATTTCATTTCATTTTATAACATTTTATTTCATGTTAGATATTCTTTGTTGTAATGGTTACACTTAGCTTACAAGTACAACTTTGGTGATCAATGATGATAAATGTTATATATTGAACTTTGAAAGCTTGAAACTTTAAGTTTGACGAATCATGAGACTCAATATGTTGTATGTTACTAACTTGTGGACGTGGTTGATGAAGATTATAACTTCTAGATGATTGATGTTATATGGTTCAATCTATGTTTTTATGCTTTTCATATCTAATCCATCATTCTACATGCTTTTGTTGACATATATGCATCAAAATATAAAAATATATATATTATATACAAATTCGCTCCTCGATTTGCTCCCAAACCGGGAGCTTCTGAAAATGTCGCTCTCGCTCCCACTTCCACTCCCATTCCCAAGTAACCTTGATTTAAACCATAGAGGGCTTTCTTTAGTCTACACACGAGTTTTCTGGTCATGTACTTCAAAACCTTGTGGTTGCTCCACAAATACTTCTTCCATAATGTAGCCATGCAGAAAAGTAGTGTTCACATCCATTTGGTGAACAAACCATCCTTGGCTCACAGCTAGAGCCACAATGGATCGGATAGTTGTATAATGGGCAACCGGTGCAAAGATCTCATCATAGGCTATTCCCTCTTTTTGAGAGAAACCTCGCCACAAATTTAGCTTTATATTTTTCAATATTGTCATCTGTACCATGTTTAATTTTATACAACCATTTAGAAGACACAATAAATTTACCTTGGGGTCTTGGAACTACTTCCCATACATCATTATGAATGATGGACTCATATTCTTCAGCAATTGCGTCTTTCCACACGATCGTTCACAGCTTCTTCAAAAATGCATGGTTGAGCTTGAATAATGTTGCTCAAGGCTACAACATATCCCTAGAACCGGCATGGTTTCTTGCTTTCTCTGAAGGTTCCTCTGGTGGCAACATCTTGAAGAGTGTCCCGAAGTCATAATGACTTCTTTCTAGCAGGGGGATCACATGGAGGAGGATCAAAGGGGTCCATGGGCTCTTTAGGTTCATCAGCAAGATCAGTTTCAACCTCAGGATCTTCTTGTATTTCAAATACAACATCTTGTCTATCAACATTTGCAGGAGGAAGAGGAGTGTCTCTTGCTTTTCCAAGAGTTGCATCTTCATCAAATGTTACATCCCTGCTAAACTCTATATTTCTTTGACCAGGTACATATATTCTGTAACCTTTAGAATTCTCACAATAACCAACAAACGTACCTTTCTTACCTGAAGCCTCCAGCTTGTTCCTCTTTTCTTTTGGCACATGGAAGTAGACAGGACAACCGAAGATTCGCAAGTGCCCAACCTCGATCTTTTCACCAATGAAGACTTCTTCAGGAGTCTTGTTGTTTAGGGTGTTGAGAAATCAAGGGCAGCTAAATTAGGGTGATTTCTCTTACTTAGATAATTGTGTGTGATGTTCTTTTACTTAACTTGATGTACTTGTAATCAGTTACTTCTTTCACTTGATTATTATTATGTTCTTATCATCAAACAGCTACCAAACTATGAAAATCAATGAGACAAGAGGACACAAAATGTAGGCTGATAGCCAGGGCCAAAACCTTTCCTCCTGAGAGGAAACCCCACAAGAATTCTTCTCTTCTTATAGCATCTCCAAATGACGAATTCCAAGACCTAAGACCCTTGAAAGAACCTCCTCCAAGACCGAGTCAAACATCTTCTTGATGAACTTTCTTCTCGCAAATTCAACCCCAAGTCAACCTACTTCATGACTTCAGATTTCGACCTCTTCTTCAGAAATTTGGTTGCTGCTTCAAGACTACAACTTTTGGCCTCTGTTATAGAAACCCTAGCTCGCACGTGTGGGTGAAGTATGGTAGATTGAGAGTCCTTTCTCCTTCGCTTGGGGTGTTTCTTCTTCCTTTGTAGCTTGGCTTGCAAATGTGATTTCTTTGAACCCAAACTTCGACTTTTGTTGGCAGATCTATAATTTGGTCTTGCTACAATACAATGATGCCCTAATTGTTATGAACTTAAAGTCATAACAAATTAAATAAGATATTAAAATATTAAAGTATTATTTAAATAAATAAATTATTAATTATAATCAGTTAATTAACAAATAATTAGTTAAATGAAGAGACATCAGTCCCAAGGGACATGTCTCTCTGATCAGGTATGGCCAGTCAACTCCTATTTAAGGAGCACCGCCTTAGCCTTGTAATCATCATTCAATTTTTATCAAATATATATATATATATATATATATTACATTCAGAATCATATCTGAAGTCTTATTATCAGTTACAGCGAATTAATTATTGCTACAGTGGTTGAACAACCCTTCATGAGGCTAACTTGTCTTTGCTTAGGTCGACTTGGTCTTAGAGGAGGACATTTGACTCTTTTGACTCTAAATAAATTTATTTTACATGATACAAAGTGCCCAATTGGGTCTATCATATATGACTATGACTACATTGACTTCTTGACTCTATGACAAACCCTAGAAGCACTCAATGGGTGCTTGACCTACAAATAAATTGATCTTGAGCATGAAACCCATGCTACAAAAATAATAATAATAATTTTTCTTTTTTCTTACGATATACAAGAATCAAGAGTACATTTCATATTTATGAAGACCGAACCTAGTTATTTGTTTCAACACTCCCTCTTAACTAGAGAGGTATTCATAATGCATACAAGCTACTTGGACATTCTCATACTAAAGAATTCTCATAAGAAGTGTTGAATTGGTAATCCATCTCATAAGCTATTTATTCAGCTTATATCAGTGCATCTCATGATATCAACCAGCATTGTCACATAGCAAGGCCTTGACTAACAACTCTATCTCTCCACTAGAATAGAGCACAATGCTGGGGAGACAAATGATTTATAGACACCTTCATCATTGTCTCTCAAGGCACATAACCCATCCGGATGTTCACAAGGTATGTCCTTCTAGAACCATTACCATCTTGGTTTTACACATCCTCATGGAATTTCCTCTTCGACTACTCTTACCTATTGGATGTCCTACCTCACCCTCAAAGCGTATCGGAATTCAAATGCTTATATAATCCTCCATTCTTTATTCATAGCATGAAGACAAGAATGATGTGTCTATCTCTCCCTCTCAACTAGGGAGGATCCACTCATTCCTATAAAAGGAATATACCCAAGTTCCCTCTTACCTAGGGACTTGCCCAAGCTCCCTCTTAACTAGGGACTTGTTACCAATAGCAGCTATCTGCTCTTCGGTGGAGATCATGGTACTATCAGTTGCTTGTAGGGCTCCTCCTTTCGGCATCATGTCACAGATGAACTTCAACTTCTTCATCATGGATCCATCTTCTTCTAGAACTTCTTCGTAGGGCATCGGCCATCTTCTCCATCACT
This sequence comes from Pinus tabuliformis, assembly GCA_031772625.1. Lineage (NCBI taxonomy): Eukaryota > Viridiplantae > Streptophyta > Pinopsida > Pinales > Pinaceae > Pinus > Pinus tabuliformis. Next base: position 901,450,364 of record CM062807.1, read on the forward strand.
TCGCTTTAACGAAACATAGTGTTGAACCAATAGTCATACCATCCTTTTCTTCATCAGGAAGTGACCTTCTAGGGCACATCTAGTTATTCTTCATACAACTACCTAGTCATGTTTCTTTCAGGATTTTCCATCCAATCTCATGAGTACTAGTTGTAGGTGACTTTCTACAACCCTTTTTCCGGTGGCCCTGTTTCAACCAGATGTTTTCTCAAAAATCAAAATGAACATTAATACCTCTTTATGATGGCCTTTCGTCATGACATCAGCTTCTTGCAACATCAACATCTTGCACGTGTATGAATCCATCTCCAAGACATTCATTACCAAGATTCTCCATCTTCAACATACATATCAAGGTCTTCATAACTTCTCTATGGAGACACCATAGCTAATCTTGTTATCAAATATTGATCACTTATCTTACGTGACTATAGATACATCTTTCACAAACTCTTCTTTCATCTTTCTTCACATATTGCTTCCTCACAATCTTCTATGCGTAGTTCCTTCATCATAGGAACCATGGTTGCCAACCACCTCATATTCTTCATAAGGTCATATCATGTTGATTTCAACTTGTCAATATGTAGAAGAGTTCAAGGTACATTGTATTCATACCTTCATGTATCATTCATAAGAGTTCCATTTTCTTTTATCATGCTCATTAGACAGAGCATTCTAACCATTTCATCTGCAACTATGTGATGACATGACTTTATCTATCTATTAACATACCTCTTCCTTCATATGGTCATCTAGACTTCCTTCAGCAGCTTCCCTTTTCTTGCTTGAAGATAAAAATGTTTCAACCAACTTGACATGCTGCACATATTTGTCATCATACCATCATCCTTATAAACTGTAGATTCCACACTAGGTGGAATGTGACTTGCTTCTTCAAATAGTGATGAACCCTTTTTGGCAAGGATTCCAAAGGAGGATCTTGATGATCCTTATTCTGCAAACGCTTCTTCCTAATGATGACGATGTATGATGATCTATCTTTTTGTCTTTCTATATGACTTACTTCAACTATTGCTACTTGGATTATCCTTATATGCTTCCAATGAAGATACCAAGAGCTACTTCCTTTCTATCATATACTATGAGTGCTTCAACCATATAAACTTTTCCTTCAGCTATCATCTCTATCTCTATTATAATGCATCCTATCATACTTGTGATGCTTCCATCATGACAGTTATCTTCTACAAACTGAAAAGAACTAAGTTTATGATGCTGTCTTAGTCATAGTAAAAGTCTTTCACTTCTTCCTTCTTTGACTTCTTTTCAGGTTCTTCTACTTCTTCGGTGACATGGACTTCATTTCTCTCCTTTCTCTTCTTGTTGTCCTTCTTGAGTTTAGGACAATTTCTTTTGAAATGCCCATATTCATTACATTCATAGCATTGAATCTTAGACATGTCAATTTTCTTTTGAAATCTTTTTCGAGACTTCCCTTTCTTCCTTGCCATAGTTGCATATGCTTGAGTTTGCTCACTTGATCCAACATTGTTCTTTGCCTTTAATCTAGTTTCTTCAATCTTGCATAATGACCACAAATCATTAAATGGGGTAGTTTCCTTCTTTCCATAGATACTTGATACAAAGTTGCCCCATTCATAAGGTAGTGCATTGAGCACAATGGTGGTCATTTCTCAATCAAACATTACTTCTTCTAGCTCTAGTAGTTGATCTCTTATTCGAGATACCATCATAAGGTATGACGCTACCCATTCTTCCTTTGATACATTCATCTTGTATAGTTCAGTTCTCAACGATATAATTTCTCCTGCAATGCTTACAGAAAACAATTTTACCAACTTTTCATAGATCTCCTTCAATGTTTTCAACTTTGCTACATAAGGGATGAGAGAATCCTTGATTGACTCTATGAGGATTCTTTGAGCCCTTATTTCTCCTTTCATATACTTTGTTAGTGCTTGAGATTGCTCTTGATAAGGTTTGGTGATTGATCCTGTAACATATTCACTAACTTCATTTTCCAAGAGGATCAAATCTATTATCTTCTTCCATGAAAGGTAATTTGATGACCCAACAAGTTTGTTGTTCTCCTTGCAGAAAGAAGTCATTGTAGATTGAGACATAAAATATAGAATACTTACTTGTCAAGTGAAGATGCTCCTTTGATGATGATATCTTCAACTTGATGCCTTCTTGATGATGTTGACTTCTACTACTCCTTTGTTGTTGACAATTGAAGATGCCTTTTTAATGATGATTGCCTTCTTGATGATTTTCTTTCTTCAAAAGACAATGCTTCTTCTTCAAGATGGCGAGAGATGATCTTCTTCAAGGATGTTTGAGATGTGATCCTTTCTTCAATGTGAGGGAGATCACTTTGATTTCTTTGGTGATGATGAAGTGCTCTTTCTTGCTTCCTTTGGTTGATGATTGTAGAATGTGTAAGCTTCCCAAGAATGCTTCAAGTGTAGAGTCCTTCTTTGAATGGAGGTAGGGTCTTTGAGGTCTTCTTCTTCTTCCAAGAGTTGTGATGATGTGATCCTTGTGATGTGATGGATAGTCCTCCTTGATGCCTTTTGTTTAGTTCTCCTTGATGATCTCCTTGTGCTTGGTCCTTATGAATCCTTCTTTAATGGTGTGATCTTCAAGATGCCTCTTCTTCTTCTTCTTCTTCTTGTCACCTTAGCTTTGATACCATGTTGAGAAATCAAGGGCAGCTAGATTAGGGTGATTTCTCTTATTTTGATAACTGCTTGTGATGTTCTTTACTTAACTTGATGTACTTCTAATTAGTTACTTCTTTCACTTGATTATTATTATGTTCTTATCATCAAACAGCTACCAAACTATGAAGATCAATGAGACAAGAGGACACAAAATGTAGGTTGCTAGCCAGGGCCAAAACCTCTCCTCTTGAGAGGAAAACCCACAAGAATTCTTCTCTTCTTATAGAATCTTCAAATGACGAATTCCAAGACCTAAGACCCTTGACAAAGACTCCTCCAAGACCAAGTCAAACCTCTTCTTGATGAACTTTCTTCTCACAAAGTCAACCTACTTCAGAACTTCAGATTTCGACCTCTTCTTCAAAAATTCAGTTGCTACTTCAGGACTACAATTTTCGGCCTCTACAACATAAACCCTAACTCGCACGTGTGGGTGAAGTATGGTAGATTGAGACTCCTTTCTCCTTCACTTGGGTTGTTTCTTCTTCCTTTGTAGCTTGGCTTGCAAATGTGATTTCTTTGAACCCAAACTTCGGCTTTTGTTGGTAGATCTACAATTCGGTCTTGCTGCAATACAATGATGCCCTAATCCTTTTCGCACATGTGAGGGATTCAGCCCCAAAACTAAGATTTCGGTCTTCTTGTTTCTCCTTCTTCTTCGCTCCTTTTAGTTCTCTTTCTTCTTCCTTGATCGAACTGCTTTCTGCTTGATTGATGTCTCAAAATGAGGTCAAGTGTCTCTTTATATATAGGCTTCTTATGGAGGTCGAACAACCCTTCATGAGGCCAACTTCTCTTATGCATACTGACATGGTCTTGGAGGAGGACATTTGACTCTTTTGACTCTGAATAAATTTCTTTTACATGATTCAAAGTGCCCAATTGGGTCTTTCATATATGGCAATGACTCAATTGACTTCTTGACTCTATGACAAACCCTAGAAGCACTCAATGGGTGCTTGACCTACAAATAAATTGACCTTGAGCATGAAACCCATGCTACAAAAATAATAATAATATTTTTTTTTATTTTTACAATATACAAGAATCAAGAGTAAATTTCATATTTATGAAGACCGAACCTAGTTACCTATTTCAACATAGGGCATGGTGAGGAGATCTATTTTGTACATAGGCAGTTGTGTTCGCAACTTCTCCCCATAGAAACTTTGGCAATTTCTCATCATGCAACATAGCTTTCACTACTTCCACGATAGTTCTATTTTTTCTCTCGGCCACACCATTTTGTTCTGGGCTATATGGAACAGTGGTCTCTTTTCTGATTCCAACTTCTTTACAGAAGTCAATGAAATCATTGGAAGTGAACTCTCCTCCATTGTCAAATCTGAAGTTTTTAATCGGGTTTCCAGTTTGTTTTTCTACTAGAGCTTTGTAATCTTTGAACATGTTAAATGCTTGACTTTTTTTTTAGAAAATAAATCCATGCCTTGCAAGAAAAATCATCCACAAAGATTATATAATACAAGTAGACACCAAGAGAAGTTATAGGCATTGGTCCACATAAATTAGAATGTACAAGATGCAATACCTAACCAGTTCTAATTTTGCTTGAAGGGAATGGTCCCTTCACTTGCTTTCCACTTGCGCACCCTTGACAAACACCATCATGATCAGATATGATCTTCGGCATTCCGTAAACCATCTTTCTCACATGAGGTAAGGCTTTATAGTGAAAATGAGTGAACCTTCGGTGCCAAAGTTCACTTTGATGATTGTTGTCATGGAGTAGTGCATGAATTGGTCTTCCATTGACTTTGCACATGCCTTCACATCTTGATCCTCGAGTAAAGGCATCTCTCATGCGAGATCTCATCATCCAAGTGAGAACTTTACCATTTATAAAATCAATTTTCATACCTTTATCTTCTAAAGCAGATATGGATACAAAATTCTTTTTCAAACCAGGTACATTCAAAACTTTTTGAAGTACCTTGATCCAGATGGAAAGAAACAGAACCAGATCCCTTTATAGGATATGTAGAGTTATCTCCAAGAATGATTTTCAAATATGTCTCCCTCTCAACCAGATTTGAGAGCAATTCTTTATAACCAATAAAGTGCCTTGAGGCACCACTATCAACCAACCAGCTGTCACAGGAATCTGTAGGAGAGGAACTAGAAATTTTTGGATTGAGTTTCAATTGCATTGTTATCATACTTTGGGTTCCTTGAAGGATGAAAGTTCTCTTTACGAGAAGAGAATTCTTCTTCTAAAATCAAATTTGTTGGAACGATTGTTGGATATTGGTGCTCTTCTATTTTCTAAACAATCACGGGCATAGTGGTCATTCTTATGGCAGTTGTAGCATTGGACTTTTGACAAGTCTTTTCTCCATTTAAAGGAACTTCTAGGAGAAGGTTTCTTCGAACAGTGACGGTCTCTTCTTCCTTTCTTCTTCTTGCCTTGGGCAGCGAAGGCAGTTGGTTCTCCCTCCTCATGCTTGGGAATTCTTCCTCTGGAAATCATTCTGGCCTCTTCTTGACTGCACTTTCCCAGTAGCTCATCAAATGTAGGAAACTTGTCATTATTACTGATGGTAGTAATAAAAGTTTCCCAAGAAGAAGGAAGTCCTCCAAGCATAATCAGCACCAACTCTTTATCATAAACAACTTCACCAAAATTCGACAGTTGATCTTTGATCTTTGATATCCTCATGAAGTACGCTTGAATGGTCTCTCCTTTGTTCATCTTGATATCCTTGAGCTAATTCTTCAAAGCAAGAATTTGACTCAAGTTGTTCACTTGATACATTCCAATCAGTTTGTCATAAATTTATTTGGCTTTCTTCAAATTGGAGACATAAGTGAAGAGGTGGTCTTCAAGAGAATCAAGGATAATCTTTTTAACCTTGACTTCTCTTTTCTTGTATCTAGCCCTAATAGCAACATTGGAGTTTTTAGCTGGTTCTACTACCTCCCCTTCAACCTAGAAGATCATGTTCCTCAACTATAATATCTAATTTGGCCTTCCAAGAGAATAAGTTTGAAGCATCAACCACCTTCTCTTCATTCTTAAAGTAAGAGGAAGACATCTTGATCTGCTCAAAATTTCAGTAGCTAATAGAAAGGGACAGCAAGAGATATATGAGATATTTCAATAGAAAATGAGCAGCAAGTAGAAGGAACAGCAAGTGATATTTCAGCAAAAAAAGGGTTTCAAATAGAGTGGACAGCACTTGATATTTCAGCAGAAAATGGGTTGTAAATAGAGTGGATAGCAAGTGATTTTTCAATAGAAAATGAGCTGCAAATAGAAAAGACAGCAAGTGATTTTTTAGCAGAAAATGAGTTGCAAATAGAAGAGACATTAAGTGATTTTTTAGCAGAAAATGAGCTGCAAATAGAAGAGACAACAAGTGATATTTCAGCAGAAAATGAGTTGGGGCAGCAAGTGATATTTCTGCAGAAAATGAGAAGGGAGAAGTTCTTGACTTCTTCGACTTGTCTTCACCAAAGCTTTGATACCATATTGAAATTCTGAAGTTTTACACTGCAACAATTACTTATTCCAAAACTTCTTTCTTCTGCACTATTAGTTAAGCAATTGTAGATAGAACATGCACCATATAAACCGTATGCAAAATAGATGACAGCCAAGAACATAAGGAGACAAAGAGATTTTAGGTCCAATGACAAGGGGAAAACCCACAAGAGGAAAACCCAACCAAATTCTTCTTCTATTAGAAATCAATTGTTCAGCAAAGATACTGAATACAATGAAAGAAGGAAAAAGTTCACCCAAATTTGAAGAAAATCACTAACAACAATAGTTGATGCATACATTGAATCACTTTGGCTCACCACGATCTGCTCTTACTCTTCAAGACTCTCTCTCTTTCTCACAATTCTTCTTTAGTTTCTTTAACTCTCTCTTTCTCAAGTTCGTACCCTCCTTTCACAATGCACAAGTGTGTGTAAAAAGAGAATGAGAGGCACACACATATATAGGAGGAAGGAAGTACGCATGACTTGAGGAGGAGCAATTTGAGGAGGAGTTACATCGCATGCCTTGAGGAATAACTTGCATTTTCCATTTAGGGAGGAATCCTGCATATGTAACTCATGCCATAAGGAGGACTGTGCATGCCTTAGTAACTCATGTCATTAAGAGAAGTTACATGTGCATTGAAGAGAGTGTAAGAGATTTTTTTTATGACGAGACTTTAATGTGTGTAAGAGGGTGTAAGTGGAATTACAATGAATCCATTAAGAGAGAGAATAACGCATCATTGAGTGAGAGAGAGGCATGAGTGCCATCAACGAGAGAGAGAGAGGAGGTGGCATGATTGAGTGCCAAGTAGGAGAGGTAACATGTAATTTCATTTTAATAATAACAACATTATAGTATCATAAGGATAATAATAATAATAATATTAAAGATGATTGAATTAAAAATTAAACAATTGAGATTGATTAAGGATAAGTTAAGTGATTTTTCATCATATATATATGATTACCAATTGAAACAAGGTGGCTTACTAATTTTGGAAAGTCATGGTTGCAATGATAGGCATACTTTCTATTTTTAGAAAGTCACTCTAGAATAGTCAAAAATGAAATTTCATTCAAGGAAATTCATCCCTTGGCTGCCAATTTTCAACAAGTCCAAGCATAGAGTTAACATCTAGAAGTGGATAGTTGTTGATGGTTGAATGTGATCTCTAAATCTAGTTGATTTGGGATCACCACAAACCAAATGGCTAGCAAAAGTTGATGTCTTCTACTAAATGGTGGTTTAAAGAAGACCAAAAACTCTAGAACTGGGCTCTAAGGCTCAATTATTCCTAGAATGTTTGATGTCTTCTATTGATTGAAAGTGCTCTCAAATGGTGATTTGATGATGATCACAAACTCTAGAAATTGGTTCTAAGGCTTAGCGTTTCTTGAAACATTTCCTAATTTCACTAAAAGTTGATGTCTTATACTAACTGGAAGTGCCCGCGAATGGTGATTTGAAGATGACCACAAACTCTAGAACATGGCTCCAAGGCTCAACAATTGCTAGAATAATTCCTAACTTGCTAATTGGAAGTGCTCACAAATGGTGATTTGAATATGACCACATGGCACAAACTCATTTTGTCTAACAAAAGTTGTAAGCCTTATACCAAATGGTGATTTAAGGAAGGGCACAAACTGAATCATGCTCATTTCTCTAACTCTAACTACAGCACCGACTCTGGTTCGAGGCTCTGGTTTTGGATGTTGTTCAAGGTCTCGCTTGTTCCTACTTGATTGATAGAACTTCGAAACTGAAATCTAATTGTTAATCATTGATATCATTTCCCCCTATCAAAGGCAAGGTCAGAAGAAAAAATATTTCCAGCAAGATGTATTAATACTCGAGAATGGAGATCAAAACACTCATCCTCTATGTGACCAACTCGATGACAATGCTGGCAAATGCAGCAAATGGAGGGTGTTGACTTCTACTGAAAATGCACTCTTTTACAATGCAATTCAACTCAATTTCATAAAAGTATGAGTAAAGTTGCAAAGAGACTATTTGTAAGTTACAAAGATTCTTGATGCTAAAACTATTATCAATGCTCAAAATTGATTGGTGTTCTAGTTGCCATTTACATGCTAGATTTCTCTAGTTTCAAAACAAAAAAATGTTCCAAGCACTTATTTTTGGTCACCTTTTGCATTCGATTAGAGATGGAAAATTTTAGTCAAATAGAACAGTATTATGACTAGATGGTTCTTCTGCCAAGCAATGAAGCACAAGACAATGGTATTGATGAGCTTATGTCATGACAATATTCTGAAATTAATGATCTATTATAAAACCTTTTTCTAGCACTTGAACTACAAGTTCAATCAACACAACCATTTAACACCCATTAATCATGGCAACTTCCATATGAAGAGTGGAGTACTCATGTATAGCTTTCACAAGCAAATCATGCACATAATTTGTGTTGGAAATGTAACTAGTTTCGGTCTTCATAATTGTTATTGTACTCATTTCAATATGTATCTTATGTAACAAACAAAAGAAGAAAAAAAAGTTATTATTTTAAAGCATGGGTTTCATGCTCCTTATTGATGGTCTTCTAGGCAAAAGCATGTTCTTCATGATTCTAGGGTTTGTTAGGTCATAGGATTTATTGGCATGAGTCAAGAGAGTCAACATCATGATTATAAGACGCTTTCGGGTAAGATGTACCTTGTAAAAGAATTTATTTTCCGTCTAAAAGGACCTGGAAACCTCCAAAGTACAAGTCGGACCTAGCAGCTACAAGTCGGCCTAAAGGAGGGAATTCGACCCCTTGGAAAGGCTATAAATACATGCAGATTCAACCTCATTTGGCATTCATTCACAAGTTCGATCTCTCAAGAAAAAGTTCGATCTGACGTTGGAAGAAGCAAGAAAGGAAGAGCGAAGTTCTAGAAGACAAGGAGAATCCAAGAAGAAGAAAAGTTTGTTTTTGAGCTCTATCTCTCTCGCACATATGAAATCTAGGGTTTTTGCAACTTTCAAGAAGGTCAAAATTGCGGGTCCGAATTGCAAGAGATCAAGTTGCAAGATCGAGTTGTTGGAAGAGCGAATATTCTGATTTGACTTCGTTGCTCTTGGGAAACATCATCTTGCTCAAGAGAGACCTCTTGAAGAACTGTCTGAGGGTTTGTGCAACAGCTACAAAGTCGAAGCAGCAAGTCGAAGTAGCAGGGTTGAAGCTGGGGTCGAAGGTGTAGCTGGAAGTTGGGTGATGAAAAGTTTTTCTTAAAGAGCTAACTTGATACTTGGAGGAGCACTTGGTCTAGGGTTTGGGTCTTGATTGCCTCATTTGAAGCGGATTCTATAAGAAGAGAAGAAATTTTCTGGGTTTTCCCCTTGGAGGGGTTTTGCCCCGACTTGGAGCCTAATTTTTGTGCCCATTGTCTTTACTGTACTGCTCTTGATATTTGTTTGATGAAAAGATCTAATAAAGAAACATAAGAAGATAAAGCAAAGTTCACAAGCAATTATTAAGAAAAAGGGAAAAATCTAAATTAATAGTTGCCATATTGCATTTTCCTACAACTTGAATCCTCTAACACATTAAACAAGGGCCTTACAGTTAGTGCATACAACAAGGAGTTGTTGAGCTCCCCAAAATAAAAATAAAAACCTTTGAAGCCACCAATCCAACAAGTTGTCATTGACCAAAACTTTCATCCTCATATAAGCTTTCTATTATAGAGACGCTAGTTGAAATCTCCAGCCAAAAAATGTCCACGAGTTTGTTGAGATTCCTTAGCATGTGAAGCTTGAGCATCTAATGTAGTTCATTGAGTGTTGTCAATAGCTTGATGGTTGAGCTAATACGGGCAACCATGATTAAAGATAAAACACTTTGAACAAAATTAGTTCAAATTAAATTTAAAAAGGAAATAAAATCTTCCCAACTTCCCAAAACTCTCAAAAATGTGGTTCTTTGATTTGATATCGGGAGTTTCACTATCTCTAAAAAAACTCTAAAATGTGAGATATATTCATGTATATAATCCTCCTTCTCTGAATTTATCTTCATGGATCTAAAAGAGGGAAACGATGCCGAAAGACCTCTAGGAGAGTACAAGGAGGAGAAAGGAAACATTTATCGAGAATGTGAATGGGCATGAGGGGTTCTAAATTTAGAAATGGGCGTATATGAGGAGGAACAACTCTACAAAGAAGGCAAGGGAGCATTGGGCAAATAAACAAGTGTGAATTTGGCAAAGGGAAGGGCAAACCAAAAAAGAACAATCTTAACGCTCTCATAATAGCAAATTTAACATGCGTATTGTTAGGGCCTAAATCTACCTTAGGCTGAAAGAAGGCAGGTCTAGGGTAACATCAAACCACGCTTAACCTGGCAGCTAGCCTTACCAGGTCGGGAGAGGGCTCTCTCCTTGTCAATCTCAAGAAAATATGACAAATAATGCAAGAGATCACTGATGTAAATACTAATTTTAGGTTAGGTATATGCTCAGAGGAGTTTGATTGATTTTTTAAATGGTTGTTTGCTGGATCAGATGAAGAAGACAGTTTTGGGTCCGAGAAATGAACTCAGATTTGTAGAGGTTTCTGTGGGGCGAGGTAGGAAAGTGTTTTAGCTCTTTGAATTAGATGTAATGGTGAGTCTAAAGACTGGTGAGGAGTTGGAGAGGGCATGCAAGTGTCATGAATCCTCTTCAAACAGCAGAAAACATGTAAAACTAAATAAACCCCAAGGCAAAGCACTGAAACATCAATGAATTCCACCTTTTACACTTGATTAATTTAGTTATGCAAAAAAAGAGAGAGATGATGGCACATATAAACATATGATAAACTGAATAACAGAGGAGAAAACAATACTAATTCACCTTGCCACAAGAATCCCACAAAATGTTGCAAAACCCTGGTTTATTTCCTTGTCAAACTGCAGAAGTGATGTACAATAGTGCTCAATGCATCCACAAAAGTCCAACCCTGACAAATGACCAAGAAAGTACAAGATATAGACATCAAACCACCTATGCTAGCCATCAGGGGTCGAATCCATGAGTCAAGGAGCTGTTTCAACAAGATCTAAACTAAGAACTGAAAAATAGGCAGTGGAACAGCTTGCCTCTAAAACCATGGAAACTGGTTCATTCAGCGCAAAACCACCTAAAACTGAAGTATCTACCTCCTTAAGTCATTTTTCATCATTTTTACATCATAGTACATTAATTTACATCATATTACATCATGAATTTGACCATGAGAGAAGAAAAAGTCAAACTGGTAAAAAACTAGGCGAAAATATGAGTTTTTGAGCAAAATTGGCAAAATTGTGCCTGATGCGCAGTGCCATTTGCCTGATGCAAAGCGCCTTTTCCAAGCTGAGTTTGAAGGCCTTCCCCTTCACCAAATTAGCTCCAAGATGGCTTGTTGGAAAGCTCTGTCTGTCTACTTTCTAGGACAAGTGGAATTTCTAAATTTGGTGTCCATTTGCCCCTTCAAAAATCAGTTCTCCCAAGACTGCTTCCTGTGGGTCCAAAAAGTGGCAGAGAGGGCATTTTTTAGGTGTTTCTTGCCCTTTAGGTGACCCAGATCTCCTCCAAAATTCATAAAACTTTCTGGGTTTCCATATTTTTTCATGAGGAATCCCAAAATGTAAGCCATTCATCAAAATTCCCAACCAGCTCAATGCGCAGCGCCAATGGTGTTGCGCATCAGAGCAAATTTCCTACGTTTTACAATTAAAATTTAAGAAATGACAAAAATTTCTCCAAAATGCTTCAAAATTGGCAAGAGGCAAGCTTATCAATTGCTTTGCTGAGCCAAGGAAGCTTCAGCCAAGATTCTAAGTTTATCTTGCTCCTTTTTGACTTTTAAGGCTCTCTTTAGCTTGGCTTTTAAGCTTCTTATCCTTGTCTTGCAAATCTTATTCCAGGCCAAGTAGTGATAAGCCATGTGGCGCAACATCTTCTTCTCCTTGTTGGCTTTCTCAAGCAATTTCTCCAAGTGAATGTTTACCCTCTCTAGCCATGATTCCCGGTCAGCCTCAATTTCTTGCTCAAGAGGTGTCAATTTGACTTTCCTTCTTTTTGTTGCTTGCCTGTTTTCCCTTATGGTTTGCAGCTCCATGATTGTTTGTTTATCCTCCAATTGCTTGTTCTGTTGCTCAAGGTAGTTAATGATCCACTTAGCCCTCTCAAGGTTAAGTGATAAGGCATGGATGTCAGCTTCTTTCTCTCTAATGACCTCCTTGAGTCTTGAGTTTTGGGAGATCAAATCAGTATCCTCCTCCTGAATCAAAACAAAATCTCTATCCTAACCTTCAGAAGGCCCTTCATCAAGCAATGGTTGCTTTCCTTTATCCGGTACCTACTTTGCTGAAGAAGAAGACAAAGCCCCTTTCACCCCAAGTGAAGATAGCATTTGCCTGTTGTCCGATGAAGAGAACGAGACCCCTTCCACCCCTGGTGGAGATAATACTCGTTTGGCTGCTGCAAAAAGTCTTCTTGTGCCTTTTTCATAAGTTATAAACACAGGAATATGAGCCTCTTCAGTTCTGCTTTCATGCTCTCTTTGTTGCCCGGAAGGTCCACCTTCCTCTTGAGGTTCTGCAAAAATTTGAGGCCCTTTGAAGATCTCATGGGCAATGAAGATTTCCCATGGCACTCCCAACTGAGTGAGTTGATGCACAACAATAATCTTGATGACAGCAAAATGATAAATGCTATTAAGCTGTTGTGGGTATGGTTTTCTCTTTGCAAGCACAGTCATCCTCTCTATGTTTTTGCAAATGAAGTATGGTATACTCATCATTCTAACCCTGGTAAAATGCATAAGCAATCTGATATGATAGGCATAGAGTCTGGAGAACCTTCCCTCACATGTGAAGTATTTAATGATGAGTTTCATTAGTGGCACATATCGGTCCTCCAAAAACTTAAAAGGAAACACCCTGCCCAATTTACTGTGATATTTGGCTTTAATGTAGGGTTCATAGTGTTGTTTGCTAATATTTTGTCTTTTGTTCCATCTTTCCCCCACATCTGGCATCCTAGTTGCTTCTGCAATAATGGCTAGTGAAAGAGTGAAATTGATGCCAGCAAGGTGTACCATATTGTCCTCCATGTTGATGACAAATTGCCTTGCTAATTCATGATGATACTTAACCCTCTCAACCATCTCACAAAATTCAAAGCAAGATTGGTATCTGAAACAAGTGGTGGCAAGGGGACAAGCAAGAAGTTCAGCAATGCTAATAGGCTCCTCTCTGATTATTTTTCCACCCTTGTGAGGTCTCCTAGGTTGTACATTCCTGTCTCTTGAACTGTCACTTTGTGTTTCTTCTTCATAGCTTGAGTCACTGTTTCTTGCCATAGTGCTTGTCTTAGGAAAATGATGAGATGAAGGTATGGTGGAAAAAGGATGATGAAAGAGGGATGAAAGAGGACAATGGTGATGAGTATGAAGAGATTTTACTCTTGGGAAATGAATTTGGGGAATGGATTAGTTTTGGGAAACTAGGGTTTAGTGAGGGATTTAGGGTTTGATGAGGGAATTAGTTGCTTTAGGGGAGTGAGATATGGGAAAATGGGATAAATGGAGTGTTTTAGGGTAATAAAAGAGTGAAAAGGGGTTCAATGATGTTTTTGTGATGATGGAATGAAATTTGCACAATGAAATGGAAAACAGTGAAGAGAAACTAGGGTTTCATTTTAAACTTGTAAGATTCATGAAGAACACAAGAGTGAACTCAAATTCAGCTGTAGGATGTTGTTTACTTACTTGTAGAATGCAAATATAGCAAATTTGAGGGTTATGGCACGATTTGGAATGATTTAGAAAAATCTGGACTGATGCGCAGCGCACTGGGCCCAATGCGCAATGCCCTCCTAATGCGCAGCACCAGTTCAAAATAACACTGCAGGTTTGCCTCTGATGCACAGCGCACTGCCTCTGATGCGCAGTGCCAGGCCAAGTTGCCTTGAAAAACAGGGTTTTTGTCTCCTTGGCTCCCAAATCGCAATTTTGCTCTCTAAGAGTATTTTTGCACAATGAAATGATAAAGAGGACCTCCTTCACTTTAAATATGAATGACTTTAAATTTTTACTCATCTCAAACCCACTTTTCTAATGTCAAAGTCACTTTTGGTTTTGAACTCTGTTTTTCCATTGAAATTGACTTTTCTTAATCATTTGATAACTGATGCATTGATGCTTGTGTTTTTGTCTGCAGTGGCTGGAGTTGGCAAGGTGAGCAAGGGCAACAGTTTTGAACTTATTACATATAGAAAAAATTGAAATTACATAAAAATTTATACAAAGGAATAAAAACTCTGTTTTCACCTCAAAACAGAGTTTTGAGGTAAAAACCACTTATTGTGTATATCATCATTGAAATTTTGATTTTGTGAACTTATTAGACCTCCTCATGTGCCTGCTAACCCTTTATTGAGCTTTTTGCTGACCATGGTGACAAACCCTAGACCTAATGAAACATAAAACCCTAAAGATGATTTTTGCAAATGTAATGACAAAAAAAACTGTAAATGACCTGAACATGTGAAAATAGGCCCGCAGGTAAAGACCATGAGGGAAATTTTGATAATGAACCACTACCATCAGATGATCTATGATCCTAATGGAATGTCGCTGGTCGGATGGGACACCTAAAATGCATGCAAAAAGAGAAATTTTGATCACTGATGGAGGGATGAAGATACCAACACTAACATTGGCTCCAATGGGGATGGTAGCTCCTCGGAGGTGCCAAGAACCATAGATCTCTGGAAAAGCAGATAAGTGTTTTCATCCATTGGGCAATATGGAGTCAATAACTTTAGAACACCAAACAAATACCTCGACTCAAAACTGACTCAAACAACTGACACTAAATAACCAAAGACTGACTCAAGACTCACTTAATTAAAACAAGTACTTACAAGGCTTTTTTAATGGCAGCAGACCATCGAGATTTGAGGGCTTCAAATCATGATGACAACCACCTGCCTACTGATGAAATATGTACAATCATGTGAAGTGGGCCTTCCAATGTAACCAATCCAACAGATGGCTACTCACTGAAATTCTGCTCTCACTTTCGCCGAGCGGGTAGAACAATGTACATGTAGGCAACTCACAATAACAACTGAAACCAAGGCTTATGCTAACGAACCAGGCAACATTCATCTTTTCTAATGCTTGCAAAAGAATGCCAAAGGGATCTTGAAAATCCTAAAGCACTAGCTTGTCTTGAGATCTAGCAGCAAAAATACAAGTACTCCCTTCATTATGATCTAAAAGAAAAATTGGCTGATGTTTGATAGGAAGGCATAGAGAGGTATAAGCTTCTGCCATTTGAGTGTTAGCTGTAAATTCCTTGACCATGAGAAATTCTGACTCGAATTCTGGCATACTGTCTCTCTCAAGCTCATACTCCTCAATGTCATAATCTAAGCCTTTCTTAAACAGAAAACATTATTCAAGATTATCAAGCATGACAGCCTTATCATCTTCATGAAAGAAAATATTATCTGTTCGCTGATCTATAAATCCAATTTCAAGACTGTCATCATTTTCAAAAGAGGAAGAAATTTCCCCAACACCTTCTTAACCATGTGCACACTACAGACCTGCATTTTTTAGTAAGACTTGCTTTGTTGCCACTATTGGGTACACTTAAATGTCAGATAAGCATGGAATTCATTTTATCAATGTGGAAAAAGTCGAAGTCGGGATTAATTCGTCAAGGGTCCAAAAGTTGAAAAACTCGTTAAAGTCTGGAGTTATTTGAAAAAGTCGGCAAAATTTAAAAAAACACAAAAATATTCTTTTTTTTTTATTTTTTTTTAACATCTAGAGTATCCACAAAATCAAATAAATCCATTTCCACATAAACATGTAAAGAAAGCTAATATATAATATGTGTATGAAGTCTAGTGCTACATCACATATCAAAATAGTGAACCAACTCTTGAATCTTGAGTCTTGTCTGAGTCTCAACTCTCAAGACAGCCGACTTTTTGGGTCGACTCTATAACGAATAAATCGCGATTTTTTCGTTTTTGAAAAGTCTGCAAAAAATCGGAGGATTAAATCGTTTTGTTGAAAAAATCGCAATTTTAGGATTTAATCCTGATTTTTTGCAGACTTTTTTTATTTTATAAATTTTATATACATTTAAAGACAATATTATTTATCTTTGGATTCATCTTCCAAGAGGTCTCTTGGACTCTTAATGATAGTATATATTCACTTGTGTCTTTTCATATTCCCTCAAGTGAATAATACCATAACCCTTACAGATTAGGTTTTAAACAGTGTACTATTGACCAAAGAAAGTAAAAATACTTGCAAATATATGAATCGACAATTGAAGGCCATTGCTCTTTCCCCCTTGGGAGAGGAGAGGAGGGAGAAGGGTGATAATCAAAATACAAGTAAACAAAATTTAGGACAATATTAAGCTTAGCCTTGACAACAAGCACCAACTATCAGACCCGATCTTGACAAGGCAACCTTATTCTTTGGAAATCAATAGTTGACTACCAACATTGACTTTCACCTCCAACATCGACAAAGGAAACTCTACAATTCCACTAATGAAGGTCACTAATGTGGCTAGAGATGAGTACACGTATAAGCTCACCAAGCATGATACATCATCTATCAGCAAATAAAATGGGAAGGTTTGGTTGTCCCACTATAAAAGTTAATGACAACACTAATAAAAGGTTTCTGAGAATTAATTATATCACAAAAAAGTTTAGCATAAATAATTCAATCAAAACATTCAGCATTGATGGCCATTGTCTGATTTTGGAATAAATCTTAAAAGCATTGTTGTGTCTCTAGAAAGACCTCCCTAGCCGTCACTTGAATGGTCTTACATTTTGAGATAGACTTAAGAACCTGTGTCAAAGTTCAAGCACCCATTTCTTTTACTGATTGATAAACATGTTCATTCTTGTAGAGCACAACAATTCAAAATAATGGTATTTGTACATTAATATGCAATGTCAATGAACCTACTTGGCCTACAGGTATGTGATTAGTAAGTTTTATCTTCTGGACAGTCCTATGCATCAATAGGAAAAATGATATTATCATTGCAAATTTTCATAAGAGACCCTACTCTTACGGTCCACGGCACTTGTCCATCATTGCCACCTCTAAACATAGTGTTAAGCTGTAGATCGCTATCTGACTCCACCCCAACATCATAACACAACTGGCAAATGGTGGCTAACTTAGTGCTTCGGGGCCTATTACTTCAAAAGTAACCTATATACAAGTTATGCAGTTTCAGACCTAAGAACTGAGAACCCCCTTTGTCTCCTTGGCTTGATTTTTTTCACCTATGCCCAGAGTCCTTCACCACCATGTCGAGGCGTAATAATACCAATGATAATAAGCACATTGCATATTTACAATCACAAAAAAATAGAGGATGCAACAAATTCAGATAGCTACACAAACACCTCACTAATATGCCCTACCAATTCATTCCATAAATGATACTGCAAGTTAAACATCCTAGGAGGCAGTAGCCAGGTGTGCCTCTGACAATAAGTCCACCAGACGAAGGGGGGATATGACCAGAATGGATCCATTTCATTCCACTCCAACATATGTACATAAGCTATAAATGCATGTGCACAGATACACGTACATAGATAAACAATTTTCATCCATTACTTCATACCTCAAAAGACCTTCGTCACCACCCTACATGTAGGTCATCTAGGGATTTCACTTATACAAAATGTACTTTTGGTTAATGTGCATCATAATAACCATAGCATCAAATAAAAGAAATATAGTGCACAAGATACAATTTTTCAGCCATAACTCTCCTTTTATCATTCATAGCTCACTAAATATAATTCTGAAAACTTTGTAACAGCAACAGATTATTGACAGACTTTCATCACATCATTTTTATGGCTGTTATCTCTCATTTTGAAATGATGGGGACTCATGATTTTGCATGTGTTAAATAAAAAACTATCAGAATAAGAGATATCACCTTAGTATAGGAATGAAAAATTCTTAACTTTTTATGACAGCATGCTGAATTTTTAAATAACAATGAATTATAAAAAATTATGGGTTAAAACGTAATTTTACGTTTTAGTAAGATAGCACCGATAAGTAACTCACCTTACTCCTCTAAATCAAGCAAATCACTTTAGAAGCCAAAGTATTTCAAAACATGGCTGAAAATGTAAGCTGCCTTGTCACAATTTATGCTATAAAGGCTTGATTGATGTAGAGGAAAGGAAAAGAGTAATGCGATGTGTGAATGGGAGAAAAGATAACATAATGTTACTAATCTCCAATAAATGACCACAAAGTTGGTCAATGGGCCTCAAAAGTATAGCTAGTGTGAATATACATTGGCAGTGTCAAAGTAAATCCTATCACTACACTACCAAAAGCAGAGGAAGAGCTAACTAACCGATTAATAAAAATACCACACAAAGAAGCAGTGCAAATACAAATACAAATCCACGTCAGACAGATACCCTTTTATCTTTCATTTCAGCCCTTTTATCTTTCATTTCAGCCTTTTTCTCTTTTAGTCAACATATACATACATGTGCATCTAATACCAGTCACTTCCCTTTATTGTGAGCACACCCTTTCATTTAATGGATCATATTTGATAATGGGGCAATCTCCTAAGGCCTCCCCTCTACAATATGCTATACCCCTTGTCTTTCATCAACGATTCATATACCTTTCCCAAAACAAAATTATTCAATATGTTTCTAGTGGCTTCTCTGCTCCTTTCCTTTAATTTATGAAGCATTGAGTTTGCAATATATATATGTTTATGTGAGTGAGAGTGTTATCTCTAATTAGTAATTACCAATGTTGCAAACATTGGCATCGGAATAAATTCCACAAGGGTCCGGAAAACCAAAAAATCGTAGAAATCACGAAAATATCGGTAAAAATCAACAAACATTAGCAAAATCAAGATATCACCAAAATATCGGTAAAAATCAGCAAACATCAGCGAGACCAAAAAATCGCGAGAAAATCAGGATGTTTGCAACACTGGTAACTACCACCCAAATCATGCCGCAACAGTACCTGAGTTTTCAAAGCATGGAAATTTTGAGAACACGCATACATAGAGAAATTGAACTGAGTATTCTAGGAAGAGAAGAGTGTTTACTAATTCCTGGATCTAAGATGATTTATTGACATCCTCGATAATTTTGTTGATCTTCATCTTTGCCTTATGTGTCAGATTAGAATTTAGTTGTACAATATTTATTATGCAGGCCATAACATCAACGTATGCTTGGCCACTTTATTGACCAGCCATGTGTATATCTTCTCGTATTAATCCAAAGATTACTAATTGAATTGCCTTAATTAATAAGCAGCAAATCTTATTTTAAGCTAGTACTGTTCAAAACCCACACATATTTATTAAGAATTTTATTGTACTGAGAAACAGTTCTGAAAAACTGATTTCTGTAAAAATATCGGTTGCGTCTGAGATCAAAATGCATCCAAAACTCTTAAACTCACCAGCTAACAACAGTCAAGACAGAGAGAAAGGAAGAGTTTTACCTTTTTCCTTTACAATGCGTCGAGAGACCTCATTTAAAACTTCTGCAACACTGGCATCATCTAGCATTGAAGATTTCCTGAGATGAATAAGGCCTGCTACCAAATCAGGATTGAATGGTTTCTCATTTAAAGAATACCGTATATACTTTCTTAGAATATCTTCCATGTCAAAACCAGTCTGCACATAAAAACAGTAGAAACAAATGTAAGATAAACTCAGTTTAGCTGGTGAGGCTTCTGGCTCAAATGCAATTTTCTGTTTACTAGGCACATTACAAGCTTAAGGTGAAAATTCAGTTACACAATTTTCTTGATTTTTTTGGGTAGCTACGGTCAGTATCCCCCAGCTACATATGTCAGCCATTGAAAGAAAAAGAAATTTGAATTTAAATTATAAGTTTTGGAGCACATGTAGGCCCCAAAATGGCATGTCGGCCCCACCATGCAAATGGGTGTGACCAGTGTTGCGGGGGAGCACTCCCCCCCCCCCCCTCGCTCCCGATCCCAATCCGCGCTCCGGGCGGGAGCGGGTCGGGAGCGCGGTCCCGATAAAAAAATTTGCGCTCCCTGCCAATTTCGGGAGCGACATCGGGAGCGTCGCTCCCGGAGCGAATATTTAACGCTCGGGAGCGATCGGGGAGCGATCGCTCCCGAGCGTTAAATATTCGCTCCGGGAGCGAATCGACCGACGCCGGAGCGATCCGGGCAGAAAAAAAGCCGCGGACGCGAAAAAAATCCAATTTAAAAAAATAAATAAATTTATGTTTTAAAAACTCAATGGGGCAAACAAACATTTCATTATCACTTGAATGAGAGCAAGAGCAAAGGAGCAAGGAGCAAGGAGAAGCGAGAGAGCAAGCCTGCAAAGTGCAAAGAGGTAAGTAACTTAGTTATTTAGTTAGTTTAGTTATTTTTAATTTAGTTTATTAACTATATTTAGTAAAAAAATCATGAATCTAAATTAAATGAATAAATTAAAATTATTAAATTAATTAATCTAAATAAATTAAATTAATTTGCAGATTCAAAAGTCTACAAATATCAAACATCATGGACCTAGCTATATTTCTTGGGATTTTCCTCTTCTTGGTCCCTTTAATGTTTATTATGGTGCTGGAGAGTAGGAAACAGAGGGGCCAAAATGAAGAGGGGGATGAAGAAGCTGGAGAAAGTGGATTTGATGAAAACCCCGGTGAGGAGGAGCTGGAGGAGGGTGAACATGACTCTCAAAAAACTAAACAAGACCAAACCCCATTGTGGAAATATGTTAACAGGCCTGAAGCAGGGAAAGGGGGTGGAACCACTAAATTTCATTGCCCCCATTGCAACAATGATTACACAGGTTCATACACCCGTGCCAGGAAACACCTCTGCGGAAAAGGCCATGGGATGGAGACAAACAAATAGGGATCAAAACTTGTCCAGCAGTGTCAGCAGCGGATAGAGCCAAATACATAAGGGAAGAGGAGGAAGCCCAATACAAATCAAAAAAATCAAGGGGTTTCTTTGAACCAAGCTCACAATCACAAGCACAAAGAACTCCTTCAGCATCCTCCCAAGGCAGTGGATATGGAGGCACAGGTTCATTAGGTTTAAGGCGTAGAACCATATCAGATTTCCTTGATAAGGGGTGTAGGAATGATGTGGATTCAAAGGTTTACAGGTTTCTCTATGCATGTGGGATACCATTCAATGTTCTTCGCTCACCTTATTGGCACGAAATGGTTTCTGCCATAAATGATGCCCCTAAAGGATACAAGAGCCCTAGGTATGACAAGGCAAGAACCGTTGGATTTGATCATGAAAAAGCAAAAATATCACATTCTTTGAATAGAATGACAAGTTCTTGGACTGACCATGGGGTGTCCATTGTATCTGATGGATGGACAAATGTAAAAGGAAAGCCATTGATAAGTGTTCTTGCTGTGTCTGTTAGTGATGCCATCTTTCTAACTGCACATGATTACTCAAACAAGTTTAGGACCACCATCAACATTGCAGAAGCATTACTTGAAACAATTGACCGTATTGGGCCATACAATGTCATCCAAGTCATCACTGATAATGCTCCTAATTGTAAGGCAGCGGGAGCAATTATTGAGGATAAATACCCAACATATTTTGGTCTGGATGTTTGGTTCACACATTGAACCTTCTGATGCATGATGTTGTCAAGAACAAAAATGCACAATACCAATGGATTGGTGATTTGTACAAGAAAGGCAAACAAATGATAAAATTTATTACAAATCATAGCAATACCCATGGCCTTTTCCGTAATCACTCGAGATTGGAGTTGTTGAAGATTGTGAAGACCAGATTTGGTAGCTATTACCTCACCTTCAGGCGCCTTTTGAAGGTAAGAGAGTCATTGGCTAGCATGGTATCAAGTCCACATTGGCAGGTATTAAAGGAAAGGGCTACAAATGCAGCTGACAGGCAAGGTTTTGAACTGGTGGAGGAGGCCGCTCTTGATGGTCAGTTTTGGACAAGTGTGAGGCAAGTATTGGATTTCACCAAGCCCATTTATCACATGATTCGGTTTGCAGGTACAGACAAACCAGTGATTGGCGAGGTGTATGAGCAAATGGATACCATGTTGGGGCAAATAAAATATATTGTTCATAACAGAGATCCCGACTTGTACAAACTGATTCATGATTGTATGTGTGAACGGTGGAATAGACTTAATCTTCCACTACATTGCTTAGCGTATATCCTTATGCCAAAATACTACTCTACATCTTGGTTGGGCCAACCTGCACCAGGGGGTGGGATTAGGACCAAACCCCATTTAGATGCAGAGGTAACTAGTGGATATTTGTAAGCATTAGAAAAGTTGATACCTGACAGGGAGGAATGTGCAGCTGTGTGCCTTGAAATAGGCAAATACTTCAGTGGCACTGGTTTGTTTGGTACCTTCCATGCAATGGAAGACAGAGACAGATTTGATTCTCTCACATGGTGGGAAACATATGGCGGCCATGGACTTTTGCCAAAATTGGCAAAAAAAGTTCTATCACAGGTTGTGAATACTTCTTCTGTAGAGAGGTGTTGGAGCACCTACATCTTCATACACAATGTGAAAAGAAACAGACTCAATGAAAACTGAGCAGAAAGCTTGGTTTATGTGCACTACAACTTGAGGTTGTTGAGTCATTATTATGATCGGGCTTATGAGGATCCCACATATAAAATTTGGGACAATCACACAGAGGATGACAATTTGGAGGATGGTATAGTGCATCTTGAAGAACTGGAAGAGGAACTTATAAGGGATGAAGATGAAGCAGCTGCAGCTACAGCAGCCATGCCACCTCCACCTCCACCATCCAGTCGCAGTGCTCGAGGTCCAAGTCTTGTTCCTTTGTTGTCGCCACCTCCATCTACACCCTCACGTGGAGGGCATGTGCCTTCTAGTTCTAGTCATCGGTCTATGTGGGAGACTCCTAGAAGACCACCACGACCTGCTTATACTCCTGGAGACTCTCGTGGCAAGGGCCACATGTAGATTTACAGTTTACTTGTCTTTTCTAGTTTCTATTAGTTTTCATAATTGTTGAGTCTTGAGTCCTTGACTCTTGACTCTTGACTCTTTCATATCATAATGATATTTTTTGTAAACAATATATGACTATGACAATGAAAATTTGAAGTTTAAAGTTGGCAATTATAACTCATTGGTAATGATTGTGAATTATGAATATGATGCTTCGTGAAAGACTAAAGTTGTTTCATTTCATTTCATTATTCATGTTTCATTTTATAACATTTCATTTCATGTTAACAGTTAGAAGTTAGGACTTAGAAATATCTAAGATATTACTTCTTGTAATGGTTAAACTTAGCTTACAAGTACAACTTTGGTGATCAATGATGATAAATGTTATATATTGAATTTTCAATTTTGAAAGCTTGAAGTTGAAACTTTAAGATTGAATTTGATGAATCATGATTCACGAGACTCAATATGTTGCAGTTGTAATATGTATTTTATTAACTTGTGGACATGGTTGATGAAGATTATAATTTATAGATGATTGATCAATCTATGTTTTTTTATGTTTTTTATATCTAATTCATCATTCTACATGTTTTTGTTGACATATATGTATCAAAAACTAAAAAATATAAAATATATATATATTTTAAAAAAATCGCTCCCGGATTCGCTCCCAAACCAGAGCTTCTGAAAATGGTCGCTCCCGCTCCCGCTCCCAAGTAACATTGGGTGTGACCCTTGATCAAACCCACCTCCTTTGACCACTATATATACCAATTCAGCCTCTCATTTGGACAATTCAGATCACACTCAGAATCATCCATTCTTCTGTTCACATATGCGAAGGAGAGAGAGAAGAAGAACAAAGTTCGACTAAGAAATTTGACCAGCGTTGACCACTGTTTCACCGAGTTTTCTGGCTGCTGTTTGACCATTTTTTTCTGGGCACAGTTGACCGAAATTTCTGAGGCTGTTTGACCGAAATTCCTAAGGCAGTTGACCAAAATTTCTAAGGCAGGTTGACTGAATTCAGAGCAGTGTTTGACCGCAGTTTGACTGAGCTTCTAGGCAGCAGCAGGAGGCCAAAATTCAACCTGTTGGACTCTGGGTTGACAGAATTTGCGGGCAGCTGCAGGAGGCCGAATTTAGGCATGTTTGACCAGGTTTGACCTGTGCTGATTCTTTGGTCTGGGTTGACCAAGTTTGACTTGAGATTATCAGATTGTACTTTTGCTGAATTGAACAATTTCTCCTAGAAAAGATTGCTGGGTTTTCTCCCAAGTTTGGGTTTCCCAGGTGAAAATTTTGGTGTCTACTATGCATGGTCTTTCTACTATGATCTTTACTGTTTCTGCTGCATCTACTGTTGAATTTTCTGAGTGTAATTGCTTAATGATGTTCTGAAATATGCTAAAGTAAGACTGTATATCATTGGAAGTAATTATCAGTGGCAAAAAATTGTGCTTGTCTAAATTAGCACTAGAAAATCAACAATATTTTTGCCTTAAGCTGTGACGACTCAGATTTCTGTCTAGCTTTAATTTGGTATTATCCATATTAATGTATAGAGTACTTGCATAAGGAAGTATGTATTAAGGGAGCTCTGTGTAATTTGGTTAGTGAGTGATGTGTACAACCTCATATATTTTAGTTCTCACCATATGGGTGATTGGCAGACAGAAAAATCTACAGATACATGCAAATGCTTCTAGGAAAATCTGCATACGTGGAGAAGCTTGAAAGTGACACACAAGCAAGAGCTAGAAAGTAAATAGCAATGTATCCTTCAAATATCAGCACCTTAGAATATCATAGAATTTAGGTCTGTCACCTGGCCTTTTATATATGCGTGGCAGAGAAAGTTGATAGTTTGCTAGCTCCTGCTATTCATTGGGTTCATTTATTGCTGGACATATCATATGATAACCTTCAGCGAGACCCATTTAATTTCAAATTTCTACACCACATCTGTCTTACTCTCAGCAAAGAACCTTGGGTACTATTAATTCACCATGTTGCAGATGTTAAGACAACTTTCAAGTTATCTGCTAAATTGAAAGGATTGTGTGGTACGAAGCATAGTGGCGATTTCCGGGGAAAAAAGGTAAAATCTAAAAACACACAAGGGCAAATTTTGGTTCCACAAGGAAAGAAGAAAAAAATTGACGTATGCAATTAAAGTGCAGAGGTCAATGTTAAATTTCAACCAAAAAATTGATATGAACATTGGATTAATTCCTTCCAGTGACAGTTTGATCAAGTTGAGGACCTTTTGAAATTGTTTGAAGTAAATGCTGCCCTGATTTTGATGAAAGTAGAACTTTATTAAGATTGGTAGAGGCTATGGCCATGGCCCACCTTATTTGAAAATACAGTTCCATTTGCTCCACCATGGACAAAAGAGATAACATGCCAACTTTGGTACCTGCTTACTGTTTATGACTACACTGGTCTGTTAATTTCTAACCTCAGCTCCTAGCAACTTATCACCTAGTAAATACCTTTGCTGTAAAAATTATTTACAGATCTACTAGATAAAAAGTAGTGTTCCATGGGGATGCATCCCCCAGGTTCGGGTGCACGCACCCCACATTTCCCACGCACCCAAGAAGGGGGGACGCCCGGGGAAACGTTTGCCCCCGTCCCCCTTTTGGGGAAACTTAGGGAAACATTTCCCCGTTGTGGGGGATGTGTTTCTCCAAAAGGGGTGCTTGTGGGTATCCCCCTTAATTTCGCTTGAAAACAATAATTTATGAGTGAGAAGCCCAATATTGAACCCTAGGTCCCTACTAACGCTAGGTAATTAATGGTAATGTTAAATTATTAAAGTAAAGGTGACATTCCCCTTTACTTTAATTTTTAACATTACCATTAATTAACTCGGGTTGTTTGAGAGCAGTTCTGATCTCATTGGAGTTCATATGGAGAAAGTAGAATTTTAGATCCCAATCAAAATCCAGCGAAACATCTTTCAAGATTTCAGGATTGGGGGGATTGCAACGTTTCCACTATATTCTATCATGTATGAGGATCTAGAACTAGCATTTAATCAAGAACAACAGGCCCTCCATGTACCTCAATGTTGGTGGCATTAATAATTGAACTCCTTGTCATGACCCTAGTATACTTGTACCTATCACTCAAACAAAATCTCAACTTGATATGTTAAGTTTTTTCTATCCTATTTTAATGCATAGAGGGTGATATTGGTGATGAGGATAGCAATATATGCAATGATATTGATGATATGGAGCTATTTGTTGTAGCATGAATTTTTTAGACTATAGAGGCCATCTAGAACCTCCATGTTGATGTATTTTTTGTTCAAATATGGATTGCACTTGGTGTTATTTTACTTATATGCACCCTTGCAGCTTGCTCTATGTATGAGAAACTTTGTATATTTGTGTAATGGTTTGGATTTATTCATTTTTTAATGTGGTTCACGAACACTGAGTGGCCACTACATCCATGGGAAAATCCAAGTAGATCAACCCAAAGGGATCTACCCATCAGCGAAAGTAGCAAGGCCTAACCCCAGAGGTGTCAAGGAGATTTGACCCTGTGACCTCCCGATAGGTAAAGTAATTAGCAACAGGAACTCAACCAACTGAGCTATCCCTTGGGGCTTAATGGTTTGGATTCATATGGATGCACATGGATATTTACATATTTTTTCCCAAGTTTTGAATACTAATGTATTGTTGTTTGGTTGACTGATTTTTAGGTCCAGTATATTTTTTTTAGTTCCCAGTTTTGGGGTCGCCTAGTTCGATCACCGGTTTGGTTCTGATAACATTAGTTCATTGTCCATTGTTCTTTTTAGTTTTAACTTTTGAGTCTTGACTCTAGATACTGATGACCTTAGACCAAGTCTTTGATTCGTCACTTTTTACTATTTTTGAGTTTGAGTAATTTCAATTTACTATTCCAATCTTCAAACTTTAGTATCTACTATTTTGCTTAGTACTAATCAGATTCTAGAATAATGAATGATGAATTTAAATCAATATATACAATATTTTACTATTTCTATTTCATTGAATCATACATATATATAGGTCCTCATCCCCCTTGAATTTCCCCAAATTTAAAGGTGCTCCATGTCCCCCCTATGTGTGTCCCTATTCCCGCATCCCCCAGTCCCGAAAACTTGGTGGAACATTGATAAAAAGCATTGTATGAATTTTAACAAGTAAATAAAAGATAAAGAGCAAAGCAAAATGACACCAATCTCATACACATGCACACAAATAAATTATTTCCTTCAAATATGTTGTTTCATTAATAAATTATCTCCGACATACAAAGGCTCTCTTATTAGGAAAATGACCCTCTAAGGAAAAATACACACGACAAAACCTAGAATATTTCCAACGAATCAACCAATCAAAATCTGTCCTTCAATCTTGCTAGTTGCTAGATCCTTTTCACTTGTTGCCCATTGTTCTTATTACTCGGACCCTACACACTTCAATGAATGTCCTTCTCTACCCAATCACTAAGATCTCACTATCTCGTTGTCTTGTGCTCACTTGATATATCTTTTCCCTGTAAAATTATTCTAGTGAAAACATTAATCACTCATTTCACAATAAGAATCTTTAAGCCATTTAGCTGAAAACAGTAAATGCTCAACCAAACAAAGCACTCAAGTAATTTTGGTCAATGACCAAGGCAAAACCCCAAAAAGGAGAAAGCCTAGAGAATGTGTTGACCTAGGTTGTCATTGATGTCAATATGGCAATATTCTAGATACTAGATGATGATATGAAGCCAAGGGGAAGCAGAGCAAATCCATGAAGAGACAGAAGCAAGGCCATCAGGATAGCCAAGCCATAAGCAAGAGCCTGTTAACGAAGGAGTCAACAAGAGAGGCATACTGCAGAATATCAAAGCAAGAGAAGCATATCGGAAAAGGCAGAAGCCATCAAGGTATGAAGGTATCAAAGGAGGAATTTGAAAGACATTGCCAAGCCAAAGGAGCCACACTGGAGCAAGAGGAGCCACAATCGGAGCTACAGGAGGAGCCATATATATATGCCATAGAAGAATATATCGGAGGAGCAAATGGTATACAGAGGAGCAAACGGAGCAAACAAAGCTATCGGAGGAAGCAGAGAGCAAAACAAAGCTATATAGTATATCTACATGCATTTACACTATCGGAGGCGCAAACTTATATATGTGCATATATACTATATATAGGCGCATATATATATATATATATGCATTTGCACTATCGGCAGCATAAACATATATATATATAGGCCATATACACTATCGGCGGCAAAAACCATACATATATGCAATACACTATCGGAGCGAAAACGCAGAGTTTATATATGTGTGCGCGGAATACACTATCAGAGCGGGAATATACATAAATATCAGCGACAGTGGAAATCGGCGATTCGGCTATGTAACATCACCCCAAACCCTTGATTGCGATACATATATGCAAACCCGACGACACATATGTCCGAGTATATAAACAGGTGAAGTCCAGGTAGTATTTCATATATATTGTTATGTATACGGGCCTTAAGCCTCGCCACATTAAACACTTGCAAATTGCAACATATATATATATATATATAGATATATATATATATATATATATATATATATATATGCGGACCCACTGCAACATTGTGCTCTAGTTTAATGACATATCGCATCCGCCATATCGCAAGAGCTTAAAGCCTTGCCATTTCGAAAGTGCCAATTG
Organism: Pinus tabuliformis; assembly: GCA_031772625.1. Taxonomy (NCBI): domain Eukaryota; kingdom Viridiplantae; phylum Streptophyta; class Pinopsida; order Pinales; family Pinaceae; genus Pinus; species Pinus tabuliformis. Next base: position 901,479,373 of record CM062807.1, read on the forward strand.
CGATATTTGCCGCGGACCCGATGGTCCGATTGTAACACAGTTAATATATATATCGCGTCCATCGGCCATCAGCAATCGACCATTGGCGACTGCCGATTGCGATTACAAGGCAGACCCGAAGCAGTTATAGATGCGAGAGTAATATTTTTGAAGTCCGCCCTTAGCGCTTCACTCGTGGTTTTTCATATATTTCCTGTGTAATTCAAAAATGTATTGCGCGGGGTTTGAAGGGCCAAAATGCATATGATAATGGTTCCGATAGTTCAGGAGGCCTGAACGATCATTCAGTAGGCAGAATGATGCCGATTGCGATTGCGATGGTGACGTGGCAGGCAGGGGCCGTCCTGATTGGTACAGTCATCTCCGTTAAACTGGAAAAATCCTGTGTATGTCCATGATGATGAAAAAAAGGAGCGTTGTTACAGTTTTAACTTGGAATATGTGTTCTCTGTGTATTATTCGGACCTCGCCGTTGAATCAACGTGTCTCAGGAGAGTTGGTGAGCACGAAGAGACAAAGGAAGCCACAGCGACCAAGGAGGGAAGCCGAAGGATCAAGCGATGCAGAGGAAACTACAGAGACCGAGGAGGAAGCTGAAGAGCCAGCGAAAAAAGGAAACCGATAGACAGAGGCATGAGGAATGCATAAAAACAGGAAAAACAGAGAACAGAGTGTGTTGAACGTTGTTGAAATAAGCTGGAGGAAATAGAGGCAGTGTGAGGGTCCAGCAGAACAGGAAAGGGCCGAAGGACCAACAGGAAAGGAGGCACTCAAAGAATGAGCATCTCTGTTGATCGTATCACCCTGTGAAAGAGTCAAACCTATGATGAATAAACTAGGTATACAATGGAGTGTGAAGAATAACTCTGTGATGTAGTGAATAAAGTTTTGTCTAACATTGTTTGAAGGGAGAAGTAGCCAGCAAAGAAGCAGTCATGCTGAAGCATTCACTATGACATTAGAACAGATGCTTGAACAGAAAGTTGTTCTTTATACAGAGCTTAGTGCAGCTAACAGTAGACTGACTAAAGCTGTGTGAAGACATTATCAGAGAGCACAAAGGCTATTGGAGACTCTGTGTGGACAGTATGAAGAGTTGTAAAGACTCCTTCATAAGAAGATTGGTTGTCATTGATGTTGTAGCATGGAGACTACAGTGAAGCTGTAAACAGACAGAACTTAGTAATGAAGAGTTCTGAGAGCAGAACATTACTATCAAATGTGCCTTGACAAGATTGGGTCAGAACCCTTGGGGCTGGTGCTTCAAAAGTAAGAAGGATTGGAGTCCTTGGGGCTGGTGCCTCAGAAGTAAGAAGGATTGGAGTCTTTTGGATTGGTGCCTTAGAAATAAGAAGGATTGGTGTCCTTGGGACTGGTGTCTCAGGAACTAGAAGGATTGAATTCCTTGGGCGTTGGTGCTCCTAAGTCCAAGATTGTTCCCTTGGCAAATAGAGTTGGAGCTCTGGAGGTTGGAGCCTCACAAAAGTCTAAGTTGGTGCTTGGAAACTGATTGCAACCACTTATATATCGTATCTATTTCACTGCAAAGATTATATGAATAAAAGCATTTATTCTTCTTGTTCATCTTGTGTTATGAATATAAATGTTTTAACTGGTAAAACAATAGTCAGAAAAAGAAATACTGATTCACCCCCCCTCTCAGTGTTTCCAACAATTGGTATCAGAGCCAGTACCTTCATTCAAAGCTTAACAGCTTGAAGGTTGACCTTTAGAACACAAATGGCTAAGTCAGGGAAGAAAGTCTCCAATCCTCATAAGGATGTGTCTCCCTCTACTACTAAAATAGAAGACAATCAATTTGAGGAGGCTCCAAGGCTCAATGGGAACTTTAGTATATGGGAAGCAAGAATGAGGAATTTCCTACAGACTCAAGGCATTGAAATCTGGAAATCAGTGATTGTTGATAGCAGGATGGATGAAGAATCCAAGGAGTACAATGCAAAAGCAATGAAGGCAATCTTGAATGGGCTACCTAATTCTGTAAAGAACAATCTAGGAAAATATTCATCAGCAAAGGGTATATGGGACAAACTTCATGACCTTCACTCAAAAGGAGCATTGACCATGACCATCAGTCAAGAAGATGATGGAAATCTAGAAGGAAATCTAGAACCCATCATAGAAGCTGAACATGAGAATGATGACATCAAGGCTAAAGCAGACCTAGAAGATGAAGAGAATGAAAAAGATTTTGTAGAAGAACTCCTCACTCAACTTATGACTGCCATGGAAGAGATTAACAATTTGAAAAAGGAAAATGAGGAACTTAAGAAGATAGCACTAGTTGGTGACCAAGATCAAACAAGGAAGAAAGTTGACCTCATCAAGCTTCAAGTACAAGAAAGGGATGAAGAGCTTGCCAAGCTTAAGAAGGAATTTCATCAAAGCAAAAGAAAGCATCATGAAGAAGTCATATCCATGACAAATCAATTGAATAAAGCAAAGAATCAGGAAGATACCTTGTCAAGTCAACTAGAACAAAGGTTGAAGGGATGAACAAAATCTTGAAGAGCTCTCAAGCCTTAGATGACATGCTCAGCTATCACAGATGTCCATTTGATAAATCAGGGCTCGGGTATGCAGGTGAATCCTCAAACAAGAATGAAAATGCTTTAAACAAAAGGGATGTGAAGAAGCCAGAAAGAAATGGTGATGCTCTCAGTTCCAGCAAAGGCAAGAAGAAAAATCAAGGCTACAATAGAAGAAATCTTGCTCTAAGAAGAAATATAGATGATGTCAAAGATGAGAGAGGCAATGGTTATCATCAAAGGATCTCAAGGCAGAAAGGCTTCAGAAGTACATCAAGGAAATCTCCATCTCCCACGTACCAAAGTTCATTTTTTGGTTATTGTTATTCTTGTACAAACTTTGGTCACATGGCAAAAGACTGTAAAGCATATCATAAAGATAGATGTTATGGTCCCCAACCATCCCATAGAGATAGATATTATAGTCCCCAACAATCTCCAAGAAACAATTTTGCAGGAAGAAATCATGAGTTCTTATTCATGAACAATGTAGAATGCTTCAAGTGTCATAACATTGGTCATATGGCACGAAATTGTAACTTAACTTGGGCTCTTACACAAGCTAGAACCATGCAAAAGGAGAAAGTTACACAAGTATGGAGAAGGAAGCAAATACAATCAAACAGTCCCTTGAACTCTCCAGCCAACAGCATGTGTCATTGGCCTGAATTTTGACAATCTAAGCATTTGATGGGAAAACTCTGCCAAAAGAGATGATGCCTACAGTTAGGGGGAGCCTGTGATTCTTGATCATTATTGCAGAAGCTATTAGTGAAAGGGTCCCTATGAAATCCTTGTTGAGCTATATTAACAGTCATTCTTTGATAAAGATCATTTCTTAGGGGTACTCCATTGAAGAATATGATCCTGTAACCATTCTTTGGACTGTTGTTAAAGATGCCTTCACTTAATCACTAAGTAGTATTTGGAGCAACAGAGAAAGTCATCTAATGCTAGAGAAATAGGGCAAATAATTATGGTGCTGATATTACAGATGCTAAATGTCTTGACTCAGGGATTTGATGTGAGAACAGAAATTATGGACACTAATAGAGGCAATCTTCAAACAAACAGATACATCTGGAATGGAGTCTGAAGTAAGAGCAGCTGGCAGCATATAACAAACTGAAGCATTGCAAAAAGATGCAAATCAGCAGAATGATTTTAAAAGACAGTCACAGATTGGATATCTAAATCTGCTAGGGAAATAACTTGCTGAGATATGTACAAGAACACAAGGAAAAGATGGCTCATAGAAAGGAGAATGTGGTGCAGTCAAATATAACTTATGCTAAGATTGGTCACTGAGAAAATATAGCAACAGTAAGGCACAACCTCTCACCATTTCATCCAAATGCAGTGATGTTGAATACTGGATGGCAGTGACTCAAGGAGAAGCACAGAGACACAAAGGAACTCGGATCTGAAGAAAGATAACAAGAAAGAAAATTTCAGTGGCATTTTCTCTTGATTCAGACTATGAAGGTCTCTCAATTCTGCCTGTGGAGACAGCAATATGGTTTGAAGCATAAAAACCTGGACTTGGACACTTGGTGTATGGCTATTTGCAATCTGATTGAAAGCATTGAAGTAGAGCATCTTTAAGCATTGTTGAAGCCATGATAGAGTAGTTCTGAGACATGAAGAGGGAATAATGTGCTAATTGATGATAAAGCATCAATCCTTCTATCTTGAGTAAAAAGAAGAAGAACACTATGACAGGGGGAGTCACAGACCCATGAAAATCTACCATTCATGAAGAACAGAAGCAGTTTGATAAGGGGAGTCCCTGAGCACCCCTTTGCCATTGATGTCAAAGGGGGAGAGAAGAAGAATATTGCCATCAATAACAAAGGGGGAGATTGTTGACCTAGGTTGTCATTGATGTCAATATAGCAATATTCTAGATACTAGATGATGATATGAAGCTAAGGGGAAGCAGAGTACATCCATGAAGAGACAGGAGCAAGGCCATCAGGATAGCCAAGCCATAAGCAAGAGTCTGTTAACGGAGGAGTCAACAAAAGAGGCATACAGCAGAATATCAGAGCAAAAGAAGCATATCAAAAAAGGTAGAAGCCATCAAGGTATGAAGGTATCAGAGGAGGACTTTGAAAGACATTGCCAAGCCAGAGGAGCCACAATGGAGCAAGAGGAGCCACAATCGGAGCTACAGGAGGAGCCATATATATATGTCATATATATATGCCATAGAAGAATATATCGGAGGAGCAAATGGTATACAGAGGAGCAAACAAAGCTATCGGAGGAAGCAGAGAGCAAAATAGAGCTATATAGTATATGTACATGCATTTACACTATCGGAGGCGCAGACTCATGTATATATGTGCATTTACACTATCGGAGGTGCAGACTTATATATATATGCATTTGCACTATCGGCGACATAAACATATATATATATATAGGCCATATACACTATCGGCGGCAAAAACCATACATATATGCAATACACTATCAGAGCGGAAAGGCAAAGTTTATATATGTGTGCGTGGAATACACTATCAGAGCGGGCATATACATAAATATCGGCGACAGTGGAAATTGGCGGTTCGGCTATGTGCCATCACCCCAAACCCCCGATTGCGATACATATATGCGGACCCGACGACATATATGTCCGGGTATATAAACAGGTGAAGTCCGAGTAGTATTTCATATATATTGTTATGTATACGGGCCTTAAGCCTCGCCACGTTAAACACTTGCAAATTGCAACATATATATATATATATATATATATACGCGGACCCGCTGCAACATTGTGCTCTGGTTTAATGACATATCGCATCTGCCATATCGCAAGAGCTTAAAGCCTTGCCGTTTCGAAAGTGCCGATTGCGATATTTGTCGTGGACCCGATGGTCCGATTGTAACACAGTTAATATATATATTGCGTCCATTAGCCATCAGCCATCGACCATTGGCGACTGCCAATTGTGATTACAAGGCAGACCTGAAGCAGTTATAGATGCGAGAGTAATATTTTTGAAGTCTACCCTTAGCACTTCGCTCGTGGTTTTTCATATATTTCCTGTGTAATTCAAAAATGTATTGCACTAGGTTTAAGGGCCAAAATGCATATGATAACGGTTCTGATAGTTCAGGAGGCCTGAACGATCATTTAGTAGGCAGAATGATGCCGATTGCGATTGCGATGGTGACGTGGCAGGCAGGGGCCGTCCTAACTAGTATAGTCATCTCCGTTAAACTAGAAAAATCCTGTATATGTCCATGATGATGTAAGAAAGGAGCGTTGTTATAGTTTTAACTTGGAATATGTGTTCTCTGTGTATTATTTAGACCTTGTCGTTGAATCAACGTGTCTCAAGAGAGTTGGTGAGCACAAAGAGACAGAGGAAACCACAGCGACCAAGGAGGGAAGCCGAAGGATCAAGCGATGCAGAGGAAACTACAGAGACCGAGGAGGAAGCCGAAGAGCCAGCGAAAAAAAAAAAGGAAACCGATAGACAGAGGCATGAGGAATGCATAAAAACAGGAAAAACAGAGAACAGAGTGTGTTGAACGTTGTTGAAATAAGCTGGAGGAAACAGAGGCAGTGTGAGGGTCCAGCAGAACAGGAAAGGGCCAAAGGACCAACAAGAAAGGAGGCACTCAAAGAATGAGCATCTTTATTGATCGTATCACACTGTGAAAGACTCAAACCTATGATGACTAAACTAGGTATACAATGGAGTGTGAAGAATAACTCTGTGATGTAGTGAATAAAGTTTTGTCTAACATTGTTTGAAGTGAGAAGTAGCCAGCAAAGAAGCAGTCATGCTGAAGCATTCATTATGACATTAGAACAGATGCTTGAACAGAAAGTTTTTCTTTATACAGAGCTTAGTGCAGTTAACAGTAGACTGACTAAAGCTATGTGAAGACATTATCAGAGAGCACAAAGGTTATTGGAGACTCTGTGTGGACAGTATGAAGAGTTGTAAAAACTCCTTCATAAGAAGATTGGTTGTCATTGATGTTGTAGCATGGAGACTACAGTGAAGTGTAAACAGACAGAACTCAGTAATGAAGAGTTTTGATAGCAGAACATTACTATCAAATGTGCCTTGACAAGATTGGGTCGGAACCCTTGGGGCTGGTGCTTCAGAAGTAAGAAGGATTGGAGTCCTTGGGGCTAGTGCCTCAGAAGTAAGAAGGATTGGAGTCTTTTGGATTGGTGCCTTAGAAATAAGAAGGATTGGTGTCCTTGGGACTAGTGTCTTAGGAACTGGAAGGATTGAAGTCCTTGGGTGTTGCTGCTCCTAAGTCCAAGAATGTTGCCTTGACGAAATAGAGTTGGAGCTCTGGAGTTTGGAGCCTCACAAAAGTCCAAGTTGGTGCTTGGCAACTGATTGCAACCACTTATATATTGTATCTATTTTACTGCAAAGATTATATGAATAAAAGCATTTATTCTTCTTGTTCATCTTGTGTTCTGAATATAAATGTTTTAACTGGTAAAACAATAGTCGGAAAAAGAAATACTGATTCACCCCCCCTCTCAATATTTCCAACAGAATGATGGTTTTATTTTCTTCTTCTTCTTGGAATTTACACAACAGAATTATCAGAGAATTTACAAAAGAATTAATGAGAAATTTACAACATTAAATACTCAGTAAAACCTGTCTGTACTGTTATAAATGCTCTGTCCTTTTTCTAGAAATTTGTGCCAATAGACTGTATAGTAGAGCAGAATTCCTCCTCGAATTTCCTGTTGTCTTCTGGATTTCTGTGCTCATAAAATATGCAAATGACATCACTATAACATACCACTGACATCAGCACTGTACGGTCCTCAATTTCTGTGCCAAAACTGCAGCAGAAATCTCGTCCTCCTCCAGAAATTTGGCCTCCTTCAGAAAATTCAGCTCCTCCAAGCAAACTTCAAACCCTCATCTCTCTCCTCATTAATGATTCTCTCATTAATTTCTCATCATCACATGAATCTCTCAAGAATGAATGCCTCATTAATGACTCTCTCATTAATAATTTGCCTCTAACCCTCATTGTGCTTTTATAGGCTCTCATAAGAAATCAATGGCTCAGATTAAATCTTAATTGATGGATGAGATCATGATCCAAGTCATGCTCACATGGATCACTAAATCTCACTTTATGAGAAAACACACTTGTGCTTTTTAAGAAACACACTTGTGTTTTCTTAAAAGCACACTTTTCACTTATAAAAGCATATTGACTTTGTATCTCACAAAATCAACTTTTGGGTCCTCTTTGCCCCTGTCACTTTAATGCTAGGCCATGCATTAAAGAGGGCTAAACACTTTCTGAGGTACAAAATCTCAACACTCCCTCTTACCAAGGGAAGTGTACTTCACCTTTGCCATGCGTGTCTCTGAAGTAGACTTTGAACTCCCTCTTGCTGAGGAACCAAGATGCTAGTAAATTAGGTTTGATTTCTCTTAACTTGATAATTACTTGTGAATGTTTGTTGGCTTCTTATTAAATTTATATTCCCTTCATCAAGCAATTACCAAAAATGTACAAAACATGAAGACAAAAAAGAGACAAGGAACACAAGAAATTAGGCTCCAAGCCAAGGCAAAACCCCACAAGGAGGAAAACCCAAGAAATCCTCTTTGTATAGAATCAGATAAAAGTGAGATATCCAAGTCCCAAGAGCAAAACCAAGACTGCCATAAAGACCCAAGTCAACCCTCCTCCAAGCCATCTCCAACAAGTCATAGTCAACGGAAGTCAATGTTGATCAAATCTTTGAAATCTGGTCATCTCTTGAAATTTTGGCCCCTGAAATTTCAGGCCTGCAGTAGCATAGAATTTGCCTCAAGAAAACTCACACGTGTAAACAGAACTAGGGCAGAAATCAGCTCGTTTTCTCTCTCCTTTGACTGTCCCTTCTCTTCTTTGACTTCGGCTAGTTTTCTTCTTCATCTTGCATAGAAATCAATGTGAATGAGTGAGTGAATGGTTGGGGTCAAACTGCCTTCTATTTATATATGTCCAGGAGGTCAAATAGCGGCCTCTTTTGGCTGACTTGACCAAGGAGGGCCGACTTGGTATTTTGGATGACATTTTGACTCTTTGACTCAAATAAAATAATTTTTCCTTTTTCTTACAAGTCCAAATGGGACTTGACTCAATATTTTTTCTTTTGACTCAATTGACCCTATAAGCATGAAGAATGTGCTTTGACTAAAAGTAATGAATATAATAAATGAATAAATATATCAGTAGTACATTTGAATTGCATTATGAAGGCTGACACTAGTTACATTTCCAACACTCCCTCTTAACTAGGGAGGTATTCATAATGACACAACAAGATACTCTCAAGTTGAAATATTCTCATAAGAAGGGATTTGGATTGATAAGCATCATCATAAACAACATTGTCAAAAATAGCAAGGCCTTGACTAACAAGCTCTATCTCTACATTAGATCAAAGCAAAATGCTGGGAGGCATAAATTTGGACACCACTGCCTCTCTAGGCACATACCCCATCCAGATGTTCACCAAGTATGTCCTCACAGGACTATTCCTATCTTGGATACACATCCTTAAAGAATATCGGTCATCGAGACTATTCTTATATTGGATTCAAATCCTCAAAGGATATCGATCCCAAATGCTTATCCAATCCACCATTCTCCTTCGTGCCTTTGCAAGGCTTATGACTGTTAGTCTTGGCCATAGTACATGACACAAGGAGAATATGTTGTTCATCCTCGCTCCCTCTCAACCAGGGAGGAGACATCCACAAGCCTAAGTTTGTACCAGTCCTCTTCATAGAAAGGATCATTATCAATACATCGGCTTCCAACTTCATTAATGGAGTCATACAGCTGCTACATGACTTCATCATGTCATGCATACTTCAACCTTCCTAGTTCTCAACTGCCATATTTTCTACCTTAGGAATATGCTATGTATCCCACAGTGTCTCTTCTTATTGCCAAGTCTATCGATGTTGCTCCAAATTTCAAGTTGTAAGATCCTTCAAGTTAATTTATGCCTCTAGCTCCCTCTAAAGTCGACATTGTTGATTTTGGGTAGCATCAGATGTGCTCTAGCCATGAAATTTGGTGGAAAGGCTAAGGCACATGAGATCTCCAAGACCCAAAAATCGTTTGGAGAAATTCCACCTGGATGAGGAGTTATTAAAATAATTAATATTTTTAATGGGTTCCTAAGTCTAAACTTAGGAAAATAAAAATATTAATGTGTATTAATAAAATATGGGTGAGAAAGTTCTAAGTGACGAGGATCAAGCTAGTTCTAATCTTAGTCGTTGATTAGGGACTTAATCTCGGTCGTTGATTCGTCAATAGGAAAAGTATAAGAGGAAGCTTGAAGGTTAGTTGGAGACACACCAAGAGAGATCAAGAATTCGATTTTCTGGGGCGAGGTTTGCTGAGGAAGTCGAGCAAGTGATCAGTTGCAGTGAAGGGCAGTTTAGCAAGAGGTTGAATAATACATAGCAGAGAGGCAGCGAAGTGCCAGGAAAGACAGTGCAGGCCTAGGAGGGCTGACGCAAAGGCCATAGGAGCCAGCGCAGACGACGCAGAGGATTGTAGAGGCTGACGCAAAAGTCGTAGAGAGCTTCAGAGGCAGCTCTGAGAGATTTTGTGGGGCAAATTGGGAGCAGATCAGCTGACGCAGAGCCGAGAGAGGGTGACACAGTTCCAGAGCAGTGCTTGGAACAGCTTTCGCTATCCAGCACAAAGAACAGCCAGAGTCACTGTGGAATTGATCATTCGGTTGTTGATTTGCCAGAATATCTGTCTCCGGATAGAGGTACTACTGTCGAGGACATTCTCTGAAGGGTGAGCCATTTCTGGCACCCTAGTTGTATTCAGAAATCTGCTTAATAATAAAACCCTCATATATGTTGCACCGGTTTTCCCGCATTGGGTTTTTCTGGGGATGATTGTCCAAAAATAACAGTGTCCCTTGTGTTATTGTTTTTGTTTACTTCAGTGCATGATCTGTATATCTATGAAGGTTGCATTTGTGTTTACTTCAATGTCTATGCAATTCAATAACTTGTAATGGTAAAGAACAAGTAGGAGATAGTAAACTAGAAGTTGTAGTAGGGGTTTCTAATGTGTTAGATTCAGAAATTTTCACATGGTATCAGAGCGATCGCAGATCAAAGGTGCCTGAAGACACCAGCCGAGAAAATCTGAGAATTTGCAGCAAAGAAGCAGCTGTCCCGAGTGACAGTGTTGTTCCAAAGCCAGATACACAGAAGGAGGAGTGACGCAGTGCAGAGAAGGTGACGCAAAGGCTCACGCAGTGCCTGCGTCATCATTTTGATCCAGGAAGGGAAGACGTAGCAGTTGGGAAGAGCCCACACAGTAGCTGCATCGGCCATCAGGGCCAGTGCAGAAGCAGAGGGAGGCAAATTAGGCTCATGCAAAGCCACGTCATCTTTTTGAGCCAGGAAGGATTGACGCAGTTGACCAGGAGAGCTGATCCAACCCACACAGTGATTGCGCAAAGCATAAAGGGCTCAGATTCTTCAGTTGTCGGGGCTAAGGGAGTTGTGCAGATTTTGATTTGAGGAGCTGGTGAGACGTTGTTTTTTTCAGTGCAGAACAGTGTCTAAGGAGACTGAACCAAGGTAGAGGGAATCGCTACCTTGACGGATTTCTAGCCAAGAAATCCAAATCCGAGTTGCAGCGGCAAAGGAGGATTGGAGAGGAGTGATTCGACAGTTGGCCGGAGGATTTCCTAGAGGGAAATCACGACTCAGAGGGAGTCTAGAGAAGAGCAGAAATGGCAATGAACGGATTGAGGGATTAGAACAAATTGGATGAGGCTTCCAATTTTGTCATCTGGAAGGCCAAGATCTTGGCAATCCTAGATAAACATCGCATCAAGGACTATGCCTTGAAGACAGCAGCTGTCCCAGTTGACCCGAATGCAAATGAGAAGTATGAGAAGTCTGAGGCGAAGGCGAAATGCATGATTCTAGACAGGGTCAAGGATCATGTCATACCACACATCGTTGAAAAGAACACAGCAAGGGAGATGTGGCAGACTCTGACCACCTTATACCAAGGCTCTTCCTACAACGGAAGATGTTATTAGAGAAACGGTTGAGGTCATATCAGATGCAGAAAACAAAGGAGATAGATCCTTTCCTTCTCAGGTTGCAAGGAATTTGCGACCAGCTTACTTCCGTGGGGTCTACATTGAATCCAAAGTTCATGGTTAGCATTGCTCTAAATGCAGTCTCCGAGGACTGGGAGACGTTTGTCCAAAGCATTTTGGGCAGAGCGACTCTCCCTAGTTGGGAGGAGATGTGGGCAGCTCTTCGATAGGAAGAGCTCAGAAGATTGACCAAGGCGGGAAGTAGAAGTAAGGGAGTTCGAATCAAGAAAAAGGAGGAGGATGCAGCTCTAGCATCTGCGGGACAGCAGGGGGTTCAGAAGAGGAAGAAGAAAGATATCTCCAAGGTCAAGTGCTTCAACTATGGGGAGTTGGGACATTATGCATCTCAGTGCCCCAAGATTAAAGGCAAGGGAGAAGCTTCCGACTCAAAGGCAGCTCCAGCAAAGGCAGAGAAGGATGTCGAGACTAATGGCGATTGTGCCATGAGTGCTCATGCGCCTCTAGAGAAGAGGTGGGGAGACATAGAGTCGTAGACGAGAGGACTACATGCAGGGGCAAGATCCTTGAGGTGCTCAAACTCTTGGATCACATCCAGCTACGGGAGCCCTTAACGACAGTAGCATGATGACAGGTGTCGAGTGGAGCAAGGTGTGATGGAGCGGCAAGGCAATGCTAGAGTGCAAAAGTCTGTAGCAGCGTAGTGGAGGTTGCAGCGATGCGAGAGGCACAGAGGTGTTTGCGGCAACGCAGTGGAAGCAAAGGGCGCACAGGATAGCAACAGAGGTGGCTTCAACATCACGAGGCTTCCAGACTGACCTGGATGTCAGTATTTGGGCAAAGTCAATTACTTACTTCTCAGTAACTGAGTTGCAGTGCAGCAGTTAGCAGTGGCAGTGCTATGGGCAAAATGAGGCAACATTTTTGAGAGGGAGCTGCAGTACAGATGTAGCAATGGCAGTGGCATTGTCATGGGCAACAGTACAAGAAGCAGCAGCGCAGTGGATGTGAGGCAGCAGACCAAGCATCAGCACAGAGTACCGATGCAGAGGATCAGTGTGATGCTTCTATGGTGAAACATTACTAGAGCACATTCCTCGCTAAGAGGGAGTGTTGATTTTGGGTAGCATCGAATGTGCTCTAGCCACGAAATTTGGTGGAAAGGCTAAAGCACATGAGATCTCCAAGACCCAGAAATCATTTGCAGAAATTCCACCCAGATGAGGAGTTATTAAAATAATTAATATTTTTAATGGGTTCCTAAGTCTAAACTTAGGAAAATAAAAATATTAATGTGTATTAATAAAATATGGGTGAGAAAGTTATAAGTGACGAGGATCAAGCTAGTTCTAATCTTAGTCGTTGATTAGGGACTTAATCTTGGTCGTTGATTCGTCAACAGGAAAGTATGAGAAGAGGCTTGAGGCTCAATTAGCGACACACCAAGAGAGATCAAGAGTTCGATTTTCTGGGGTGAGGTTTGCTGAGGAAGTCGAACAAGTGATCAGTTGCAGTGAGGGGCAATTCAACAAGAGGCTAAAGAATACATAGCAGAGAGGCAGTGAAGTGTCAGGAAAGATAGCACAGGCCTAAGAGGGCTGACGTAGAGGTCGTAGGAGCCAACGCAGAGGACTCAGAGGGCTGTAGAGGCTGACGCAGAGGACGCAAAAGTCATAGAGGGCTTCAGAGGCAGCGCTGAGAGATTCTGTGGGGCAAACTGGGAGCAGATCAGTTGACGCAAAGCCAAGAGAGGGTGACGCATTTCCAGAGCAGTGCTTGGAGTAGCTTTCGTTGTCCAGCACAGGAACAGCCAAAGTCACTGTGGAATTGATCATCCAGTTGCTGATTTGCCAGAATATTTGTCTCCAGATAGAGGTACTACTGCCAACGACATCCTCTGAAGGGTGAGCCATTTCTGGCACCCTAGTTGTATTCAGAAATCTGCTTAATAATAAAACCCTCATATATGGTACACCGATTTCCCTGCATTGGTTTTTTATGGGGACGATTGTCCAAAAATAACGGTTATTGTTTGTGTTTACTTCAGTGCATGATTTGTATATCTGTGAAGGTTGCATTTGTGTTTACTTCGATGTTTATGCAGTTAAATAACTTGTTAATGTAAAGAAGAAGTAGGAGATAGTAAACCAGAAGTTGCAGTGGGGGTTTCTGATGTGTTAGATTCATAAATTTTCACAGACATTACTTCCTTCACATTATCTAGCTTCACATTCTTCAAAAAATCATATCAGCGCCCTATCATCAATGGTATCTCTATCAGCATCAGTATTATCAACCAAACTTGTATCTAACCAATCAGAGTTCCTTCTTTCCGGCTGAGGTAGGTGAACTTCTTTTGTGCTTCCATTTAATCGACTTCTTTTTCCTCCTTAATCTTCATGTTTTGCCATGTTCTTCCAATTCTTCTATCCATTAATCAAGCTTAAATAGAACTTGTCTTGACCTGCAACCTTTATTAGAAGACCATGAAAGAACAAAAGGAAAAGTACAAAGACAATAGCTTTAGTAGTAATCAAGGAGATATAGAGTACTTATCTTTTGAGGAAGGTTAGCTTTCTCTTAATCTTGGACCTGTTCACCAATCTTGTTCCCACATCAGCATGATGTTATTTTTGTTATCATCAAGGGTTAGATCTAATTCTTACAGCGGAAACGATTAGATAGGGTTTTGTTCTTAGGGTTCTCTAACTCAAACCTTAGCTAAGGTTTACAAACCCTAGATGCCAAGGTCATTAAGACCTGTCATTCAAAAATTGCAAATTCTACAAAATAACTAGTTAGGTGCAAAACCCTAGACACATTATTGACAAACCTTCTATACCAGAGATTTCATTCCTCGATCAGGGAAAGATTTCAAATGCTATATCAATGAACTCTAACATCGATCCTTTCATAACATGACACTAACTTTCAAAAGAGCATAAGATCATTAACTATTTCCTTATATGAGTTTACCATGATCTAGAAAACTTAGCATTATAAGCTCAATAGTTTGCAAGACGACTATGAAATGACCAAGAATGATACATACCTCTTTTGACCTTACCTTATCTCTTCTTGCAAAGATTTGATCCTTTATCTCCAGTTGTCATGTACCAACTTTCTTTCAACAAAGGTGTCTTAATCCTTCAACCATTGCACGGGCCACCGAAATCTCTTTAAGTTGAAATCTCTTTAAGTTGAAATCTCTTTAAGCTGCTAGCTTTGTCTTGGCTTCATAAATAAGTCAACTTCATTTGACATTGATGTAGCAGGTCCTTCTTTTATGTATTCAAAGGGAGCTAATGAAGTTGCTTCTTATACTTGTGCTTCATAAAACTTTACATATCTTGTCTCAACTCTTCCTATGATTTCGTTTCTTCCTTCAAACTAGAATGTCATAGGTCTGTTTTATATAGAGATAAATATAGATCCTCATATATAGTGCCTCAGAGTTTGCATTCGTCATCATTTCAGGTGCCTTACAGAGAATTTTGTAAATCATAGTGTTGTATAAGGCTCGGATGTATAGTAAGTGATGTTGTTTGGTATCATCATGATTGCTTGCTCTTGTAGCTCATATTACAACACTCTTGTCTCCTAGTAACTCGCATCATTAGAGATTTACATCATTGCAGAGATGATAGACTTCCTCATACAACGTCTATACTTCTGAAATTATTCATATTGTTCTCCATGCTTGTTGCTTGCCTCAACAAATTATCAATTGCTCCACAACATGTTTCAGATCAGTTTAAACTTGGGGCAGCTATGGGATGAATTTCCCCATAGGAAACCCATATACTCCAAAAGGAAACCCAACTACCCCAAAGAGAATTCAATTGGAAGAAAGAAATATTATTAATTAATATGGCACAAAATTTGGGCAAAGAAATATTTAAAGAAAAATATATTATTATGAGTAAAATTTGAATTTGTGGTTTTTCCCTCCAAATATGTCAAGTCAACTTGTCTCTTTTAAGTCATCCATTTGATTATGTAAAGTATATAAATAGAGGCTTAATCCATCTCCAAACTATGAGAAATTTGGAACACAATATCTTTGGCTTGCGAATTATTTCAGAGGTTCGCATTAATTAAGGATCACATTTTTTATGGTTAGTATTTACCTTTCTATGGCATGTATTTATCTCATTGTAGTAGGCAACATCTCTATGGCGCACAATTAGCTTGCATGCATTATTCATCAGAGCTCGCACTTGTTTCTATGGCTTGAACTATATCCTGTAGCTCGCATTGCATCCATTTGGCTCGCATTGATACACAATGGCTCCCTCTTGGCTAGGGCTATGTCTTAGTGGCATCGCTCTCTACTCTATGGTGTGCATTATACCACAGTTGCTCGCTCTCATTCACAATGGCTTGATTATATACCTGTGCCTCAGACTATGTCTTAGTGGCATCGTTCTGTGGTACATATTATTCTACAGTGGCACCCTTCTATAACGTTGTGATGGATATTGTCTTATATTCTATACTCTGTGAGGTTGGAATTGTATGGCTCGTGTATTACAGTGACTCGACTTGCTATAGGTCGCATTGTATATGGCTCGCACAGTACTCTCAGTGGCTCTCATTATGTGGCTCGTATTGCATTACAATGACTCACATTCTATACTCTAAGGCTCGTATTCTCTCTCATTGGTATTGATGTATGGTAATGACTCTTTGGCAGTTCTCTTGACTATGTTGTATAGACGCTCTACAGGACTCTTACAGGAATAATGTAATATGGTAGTGATAGTAATTGTTGTATGGTGGTGACACTCTACAGTGATGATGTGATATGACAGTGAACTAGTTTGGCAAATACCTTTGATACAACATTGACTTTGGCATAACAGTGACCTTTGATATGGCAGTAACTTTGCATGGCATTGTCCTTTGACTATGACAGTGACCTGGTTGCATAACAAGACTTTGATGAATGACAGTAACAAAGACATTAATATGGGAGTGAAACTCTGATATATATGGCAGCATATATGTGATGTGTGTGTTGAGAAATATAGGGCATCAATATTAGGTGATTTCTCTTTTTTAGATAACTGTTTGTAAATGATTTTTACTTCTTGATTAGGATCTTCTTTTACTTATGTTATTATAATGTTACTCTTCATCAAACAACTACCAAGCATAAACCATAAAGAGACAAGAGACACAGAATATAGGCTATCAGCTAGGGCCAAAAACTCTCACTCTTGAGAGGAAAACCCAAACAATTTCTTCTTCTTATAGAGATTCCAATTGACAAATACCAAAGACCAAGAACCTTGACCTATTTGCCACTCCAGGACCAAGTCACAAGGCTTCCTTGTTTAACTTCTGCTTCCTTGAGTCAATGATAATCAAACTCCTTCCACCTTCCACCTTCCTCAGCTAATCTTCAGATTTCGGCCCTTAGATCATATCTGCTCCTTTCGGCCCTCCTTTAGAAACCCTAGTTGCAGCACTTTGCCTCGTTTTATATCTTGATCTCCTTCGCTTAAATAGAAGAACATTCTACTACAACTCGGCCTAATGAGTATCTTCTTTTCTTCCTTGATTCGGTCTTGAAACACAGTTGTAACAATCCGGCTTCCTTTTACTGCAGATTGTGCTCCTCTTCTTCGCATGTGTGGGAGGAATCATCCAAAACAAGTCCAAGATATCATGACTACTCTTCCTCCACTTCTTCGCTGGAATATAGGCTACTTTCTTCGCACTTCTTTTCTATTTCAGATGCTTGTTCTTCTGTCCTTCAAGTGAGGCCAAGCACCTCTATATATAGTGGTTTGTCCATGTACAATAGTCCGAGATTACTTCAAGACTAGGCCGACATGCCTTTCTATAGCCATCTTCATTTCCTTTTGCAGGCCGACTTGGAGGAGTACTTGTGACAAGTCTTGGAGGGCTATTAATATTTTTTAATGACTCATACAAAATATAACATGCCCAAGAAGGGTCCTTCATACATGACATAGACTCAAATTGAATTTTATGACTATATGGCAAATCCTAAAGGCTCACAGTGGAAGCCATCACTAAAATAAAATTATTTGCTTATGAAACCCATGAGACAAGCATTACAATAATAATTTTCTTCTTTCTTCTTTTCATCAATTACATAAAATCACAATTACACGTCATTATGAAGATCGAACCTAGTCACACTTTTCAACACTCCTTAACTAGGGAGGTATTCCTAATGGTACTTGGTCATTCTCAATCTGAAGAATTTCTCATAAGAAGAGTCGGATTGGTAACCCATTTGATTAGCATCATATCAACCAGCATTGTCACATAGCAAGGCCTTGACTAACAGCTCTATCTCTCCACGAGATTTGAGCACAATGCTGGCGAGACCAATGATGTATAGACACCCACATCATTGTCTTTGTCGAAACATACCCCAATCGGGTTCGCAGAGTGTGTTCCACCAGGACTATTCTTATCTTGGATTCCCAGTCCTTAAAGAATATCAGTCCTCTACGACTACTCTTATCTTGGATGCCCTAATTCATCCTCAAAGAGTATCGGATGTCATATGTTTACCCAATCCTCCATTTTGTCTTTCCAAGTGAAGACAAGAATGATGTGTCTACCTCTCCATCTTAATTAGGGAGGACATATATATTCCAATAAAGGAATGTACTCATCCCTATGGAAGGAATGTACTTAAGCTCCCTCTTAGCTTAGGAATTTTGCTTCCAAGTTTCTTCCAAGTAAGAAATTGTTTCCAGGCTCCCTATTAATTAGGGACCTACAGAGATGATGGGACAATCAGCTGCTTTGAAGAACTCGTCCCCACGATGTCATTAACTTTTTTTGTTATCCAAGAGTCTTCATGTTTGGGACTTTTTCATAGGGCACCGACCATCCAACACTTTCATCCATGAGTCAGCCATGTCATCCTCGGAAAGTGATCCATCAGTCCATATTTGGCC
This sequence comes from Pinus tabuliformis, assembly GCA_031772625.1. Classification (NCBI taxonomy): domain Eukaryota; kingdom Viridiplantae; phylum Streptophyta; class Pinopsida; order Pinales; family Pinaceae; genus Pinus; species Pinus tabuliformis. The sequence continues at coordinate 901,497,990 of CM062807.1, forward strand.
TTCTTTCATGCCATGTTGCTTTCTTCATGCCATGTTTCCTTGAGGATCTTTCATCCTACTACATTTGCATCGGTGGTGGAAGACATCCATCTATCTTCCCTTAGCAGCCCTACATAAACCCATCCAAATATTTATTCAAAAATAAAGAAATCAACATTACCTTTGTGATGGTCTTTCATCATGACATCTTCTAGTTTGCATTAGCATCCTACATACATATTGACACATCTCCCATATATATATATATTGTCAAGGGTCTCTTTCTTTTTCAGACTCCATCAGAGTCTTCATATCTTTCATGGAGATATCCTAGTCAAATCTTCTTGGTCTTTGGATGTTGATTGCCTTCTTCCATGGTTGCATATCCCATGATCTCTTCCTTCCTTTCTTCACACATTTCATTCCCAGGAGCTTCCAATTAGAGTTCCCCAATTGTAGTCAACCACATCATACTTCATATGAGGACATATTATGTTGATTTCATCTAGTGAATGTGTGACCCATGCATTCCTACATTCCTTCGAGGGAGGAGATCCTTCCTTTGATTATGCTCTCAAGATAGAGCATTGATCCCTATTACCTGCAACCATATGAGATGATTCTACAATATCGAATGTAAGCATACATACCTCATTTTCCTTTGGGTCATCCAGGCCCCCTGCAGTAGCTTCCTTGATTGAAAGAGCTTCAATCCCTTGATCTGCTTCACCTTTTATGTCATCATACCATCATCCCATGAATTCCACAAGCTTGGAATTCTTGATGAAACACTTTCTTCCTCTCTTGATAGGTGAACCTTTCAAAGAAGATTCCATCAGATAATCTTGAAGATCTAATGTATCCCTTTCAGCGGATGTTTCCTTTCGACAGATGTATGATGAACCTTGTACTAGATGACCTTCTTTTTCATAAGTGCCACTTGTGTTTCCAATGAGGTTCCCAAGAGCTAGACCCTTCATTGTTGACTACCATAGATTCCAACCATCTTTCATGTTTCTCTATGATGATGTCCCGAGATCTTGCTTTCAATGCTTCTATGATGCCTTGATATATCCCATTATTTTCTTAGTGAATCATAATAGTCATATCTTTCAACAGAAGACTTAGGAATTTGAAAAGAACTTAAGTGAGGAAGACTATCTCAGTGATAATAGAGATCTCTTACTTCCTCATTCTTGGATTTCTTCTTTTCAGCGTCCACCACTTCTCGGTGAAATGGGCTTCTTCTCTTCCTTTTTTGTTATTGTATTTCTTGATCTTAGGACAATCTCTTTTGTCATGCCCATATCCTTGGCACCCATAGCATTGAATCATAGACATGTCCCTTTTCTTTTTCCAAGAACCAGACTTTCCAAAGTTTCCTTTTCTTCTCGTCATTATAGCATAAACTTGACTTTGCTCACCTGCTCCCACATCAGATTTGGCCTTTAGTCTAGATTCTTCAATCTTGCACAGTGACAATAGATCCTAGAATGGAGTAGCTTCTTTCTTCCCATAAATACTTGAAGTAAAGTTACCCCACTCTTCTAGTAGTGCATTTAATACAACTGTAGTCATTTCTCTATCAGACATGACTTCTCCCAGATCTTGTAGTTGATCCCGGATTTCAGATATCCTCATAAAGTATGAGGTTATTCCATCTTCCCTTGACATCTTCAGCTTGTAGAGTTCTTGCCTTAATGAGATGACTTCTCCAACAATGCTTACAGAATACAACTCTACCAGTTTGTCATAGATTTCTTTTGAAGTTTCGAGTTTGGATACATATGGGATGAGGGGATCCTTGATAGATTCTATGAGAATCCTTTGAGCCCTAACTTCCCCTTTCATATACTTTGCAAGAGCTTGAGCATCTTCCTTTCTTGGTTTAGTGATAGATCCTTTGACATGTTCCATAACCTCATTTTCAATGAGATTCAAATCTGTCATTTTCTTCCATGCAAGATAATTTGAAGCCCCAACCAATTTGTTGCTTTCCTTGCAAAAAGACATTTTGACAGATTCAGATGTGGACATAAATATACTTGATAGAATGCTCCTTCTTGTTACTTCCTTTATGTTGATAATGATATAGAGGATAGAAAACTTCTCCTTGATGAAAATAGTTTTCTTCAATAATGGTAGTAAAATGCAGATAGAACGTAAACATAAACAGTAGAAGACAAGCCAAGACAAGAGGACACAAGATGTGGCACCAGCGAGGGACAAACCCCAATGTGGGGAAACCCTTGATCAATTCTTCTTATATTCTTCAATAGTTCAGCAGAGAGAGATAGTACAATTTACAAATCTGATAATTTATGACAGCAGCAAAAGAGCCCTAACCAGAAAAGTCAATGCTAGTCAACAGGGCAGATTTGACCCTCAATAAATTGGTCAACTTCAGTCAACTTTGGCCTCCAAACAACAAGATGAATCAGCCCTCAAAAGAACCCAAAATCAGCCCAGTCAAATCTGGTCAAACAGCCAACCTGTGGTCAGCCCTAGTTGCAATCAACGCTGGTCAAAGTCAACATTTGGCCTCGATTTCTATGCCCAGAAATGTGGCTTGCCCAAACAGAGATAGCCCCCACAAAAACGCAATCAAAGGAGGTCGATGCATGCTGGTCAAACTCTCCTGAAATTTCGACCTCCTGAAATTTCGCTCTCCTGAAATTTCGGACGTGTGGAGAGAGAGAGGCCTAGAAATTCGTACCCAATCAATGAGGAGAGAGAGAGAAGTGTGAAGATGAGTGTGTCCAAATGAGGCTAAGGCATCATGTATTTATAGCAAACGTTGAGGATGAATAGACGTGACTGTTGGGCTTCTGAGCCTACATAAGTTTGTTGGCCAACCTTGACAATTTGTCCATAATCAAAATAAATTCATAACTTCATTTGTACATGTCGGAATCAAATGATCTTTAGATCAATCCTACACCTCTCGGAGAGAGGAATCCAAGAAAAATATCAGTTGTCATAAATAAGATGACCCATGTGGAGTTTGGCCCTAGTTGCCAATTTTAACAGATCGCCATAGAGTCTTGATGACAACGCGTTTTGATCTAGCTTCCTTTGGATTAATAGTCTTTAAAACACTTCAACTGGATTCGTAGATATTTTCAACTTGAGTAGATGATGATCCCAATACTTCTTTGTAGACTTATTTGATCTAGGGTTTTGATGTTTTCTTTGTAGATCCTGACTTCAAGATGATCTTTGCTTTGATTGCCTTCCTTGAGATTTGATCCTTGAGTGTCCCTTGATAAGATGCCCTTCCTTGACTTAGTCACCTTAGCTCTAATACCATGTTGAAAAATCTAGGGCATCAATATTAGGTGATTTCTCTTTTTTAGATAACTACTTGTGAATGGTTTTTACTTCTTGATTAGGATCTTCTTTTACTTATGTTATTATAATGATATTCTTCATCAAACAACTACCAAGCATAAACCATAAAGAGACGAGACACAGAATATAGGCTATTAGCCAGGGCCAAAACCTCTCACTCTTGAGAGGATAACCCGAACAAATTCTTCTTCTTATAGTCATTCTAATTGACGAATACCAAGACCAAGACCCTTGACATATTTGCACACTAAGACCAAGTCACAAGGCTTCCTTGTTTAACTATTGCTTCCTTGAGTCAATGATAGTCAAACTCCTTCCTCCTTCCACCTTCCTCAGCTAATCTTCAGATTTCGACCCTTAGATGAGATCTACTCCTTTCGGCCCTCCTTTAGAAACCCTAGTTGCAGCACTTGACCTCGTTTTATATCTTGATCTCCTTCGCTTGGATAGAAGAACATTCTACTACAACTCAGCCTGATGATTATCTTCTTTTCTTCCTTGATTCAGTCTTGAAACACAACTGTAACAATTCGGCTTCCTTTTATTGTAGATTGTACTCCTCTTCTTTGCACGTGTGGGAGGAATCATCCAAAACAGGTCCAAGATATTGCGGCTACTCTTCCTCCACTTCTTCGCTGGAATATAGGCTACTTCCTTCGCACTTCTTTTCTATTTTAGATTCTTGTTCTTCTTTCCTTCAAGTGAGGTCGAGCACCTCTATATATAGTGGTTTGTCCATGTACAATAGGCTGACATTACTTCAAGACTAGGCCGACATGCCTTTCTAGAGCCATCTTCATTTCCTTTTAAAATCACTTAACTTGTCCTTAATCAATCTCAATTGTTTAATTTTTAACTTAATCATCATCATTATTATTATTATTATTATTACTATTATCCTCTTTATGATATTATTATATTATTATTAAAAAGAAATTCAAGTCTCTCAATCATGCCATATGTAACTCCCCTAAATTAATGCTTATGTTACTCTTTCTCTCTTAATGGATTCATTTCTCTCTCTCTTTAATGCTTTTACGCACCTCTTACACTCTCTTACACACTTTAATGACTCGTCATAAAAAGATTCCTCTTACACCTCTTTAATGCATAAGCTACACTCCTTTCCTTTATGGCATAAGTTACACTCCTATTTTGGCAAATGTAACTCCTTAAAGCATAGGAGTTACTCCCTCATGAATTCGACCTCCTTGTTCTCCCTATATATTCATGCCTCTCATCCTCACTTGATACACTTGTGCTTGTGAAAGGAAAATTCGAACTTGAGAGAGAGTTTGAGAGTGTATAGGAAGATTGAGAGAGATAGAGAGAGAATCTTGAAGAGCAAGAGCAGATCTTGAAGAGCCAAAGTGATTCAGTGTTTGCATCAGCTATTGCTATCAGAGATTTTCTTCAAATTTGGGTGAACTTCTTCATTCTCTCATTGTACTTTGTATCTTTGCTAAAAAATTGATTTCTAATAGAAGAAGAATCTAGTTGGGTTTTCCCCTTGTTGGTTTTTCCCTAGTCATTGACCTAACTTCTCTATGTCTCATTAAGTTCTTGGTTGTCTTGCATTGTGCATATGGTTTATATGGTTTATGCTCTATCTACAATTACTTAACTTATTTCGCAACATAAAAAAGTTCTGGATTTAAGTGATTGTAACAGCATAGAACATCATAGTTTCAACATGGTATCAAAGATTTGGTGAAGACAAGCTCCATTTGCAACTCTCTTTCTACTGGAATATCTCTTGCTATTTGTTCCATTCGCAACTCTCTTTCTACTGAAATATAGTTTGTTGTCCACTTCATTTGCAGCTCTCTTTCCGCAGAAATATAGCTTGTTGTCTGCTTCATTTGCCACTTTCTTTCTGCTAAAATATAGTTTGTTGTCTGCCCCATTTGCAGCTCTCTTTTTGCTGAAATATCTCTTGTTGTTCCTTCTACTTGCTGCTCAATTTCTGCAGAAATTTCTCTTCTCTTTTGTTGTTGAAATATCTCATTTATAGTTTAAATATATCTTGTTTTCCCTTTCTATTTGCTACTGAAATTTTGAGCAGATCAAGATGTCTTTCTCCTAAGAATGAAGAGAAGTTGGTTGATGCTTCAAATTCTTCCCTTCGAAGGTCAGATTGGATATTACTCTCAAGGAACATGATGTTCTAGAGTATGTTGAAAGAGAGGTAGCAAAACCAACTGAAAACTCCAATGCTACTATCAAGCCCAGATATATGAAAGGCAAGGCTAAAAAGATTATCCTCGACTCTCTTGGACACCACCTCATCACTTGTGTCTCCAATTTGAAGAAAGCCAAAGCAATGTATGAAAAGTTGATTGGAATGTATCAAGTGAACAACTTGAGTCAAATTCTTGCTCTGAAGAATCAGCTCAAGGATGTCAAGATGAACAGAGGAGAAACCATTCAAGCATACTTCATGAGAATATCAAAAATAAAAGATCAGTTGTCAACTTCTGGTGAAGTTGTTTATGATAAAAAATTGGTATTGATTACGCTTGGAGGTCTTCCTTCTTCTTGGAATACTTTTATTACTATCATCAGTAAAAATGACAAGTTTCCTATATTTGATGAGGTCTTGGGAAAGTGCAATCAAGAAGGAGCCAGAATGATTTCCAAAGGGAGAATTCCCAAGCATGATGGAGAACCTACTGCCTTCGTTGTACAAGGAAATAAGAAGAAAGGAAGAAGAGGAATACATTATTCGAGAAATTCTACTCCCAACAGCTCCTCTCAATGGACCAAAGACTTATCAAAAGTCCAATGCTACAATTGTCGCAAGCATGGCCACTATGCTTATGACTGTTCAAAAAACAAAAGAGCATCAAAATCCAACTTCAACAATCATTCCAACAAATCTGATTACATAAGAAGAAGATAAGCTCCTTTTGCTCGCAAAGGAAACTATTGTTCCTCAAGGAACCAAACGTATGATAATAATGCAACTAAGACTCAATCAGAGTTCTTTCTTGTTTTTGCGATTTCTAGTTCATCTCCTACAGATTCTTGTGATAGCTAGTGCTTCAAGGCACTTTACTGGTTACAAAGAAGTACTCTCTAATCTGGTTGAGAGGGAGACAGATTTGAAAATCATTCTTGGAGATAACTCTACATATCCCATAAAGGGATCTGGTTTTGTTTCTTTCCATCTGGATCAAGGTAAAACTTTGACTCTTCAAATTTTATATGTACCTAGTGTAAAGAAGGATCTTGTGTCCATATCAGCTTTAGAAGATAAAAGAATAAAAGTTGCTTTCATCAATGATAAATTTCTCACTTGGCCATCGAGATCCAACATGAGAGATGCCCTCACTCTGGGATCTAGATGTGAAGGTCTATGCAAAATCAATGGAAGTCTTATTCATGCACTAATCCATGACATCAATCATCAAAGTGAACTTTGGCACCAAAGGTTCACTCACTTGCACTACAAAGCATTACCTCATGTGAGAAAGATGGTTTTCGGAATGTCGAAAATCAAATATGATCATGATGGTGTTTGCCAAGGATGCGTAAGTGAAAGCAAGTGAAGGGACCATTCCATTCTGATTTATGTGGACCAATGCCTATAACTTCTCTTGGTGGTTACTTGTATTATATTATCTTTGTGGATGATTTTTCTCACAAAACATGGATTTATTTTCTGAAAAATAAAAGTCAAGCTTTTAACATGTTCAAAGGTTACAAAGCTCTATTAAAAAAACAAACCAGAAAGCAAATCAAAATTTTCAGATTTGACAATGGAGGAGAGTTCACTTCCAGTGATTTCATTGATTTCTGCAAAGAAGCTGGAATCAGAAAAGAGACCACGGTACCATATAACCCAAAAAAAAATGGTGTGCCCGAGAAAAAAAATAGAACTATCATGGAAGCAGTCAAAGTTATGTTGCATAATAAGAAATTGTCAAAGTTTCTATGGGGAGAAGTTGCGAACACAGTTGTCTATGTCCAAAATAGATCTCCTCACTGTGCCTTAAACAACAAGACTCTTGAAGAAGTCATCATTGGCAAGAAGCCCGAAGTTGGGCACCTGAGGATCTTTAGTTGTCCTGTCTACTTCCATGTACCAAAAGAGAAAAGGAACAAGTTGGAAGCTTCATGTAAGAAAGGTACGTTTGTCAGTTATTGTGAGAATTCTCAAGCTTATAGAATATACATACTTGGTCAAAAAGTATAGAATTTAGCAGGGATGTAACATTTGATGAAAATGCAGCTCTTGGAAAAGCAAGATACACTCCTCTTCCTCCTGCAATATTGATAGTCAAGACAAAGTATTTGAAATACAAGAAGATCCTGAAGCTAAAACTGATCTTGCTAAAGGACCCATGGAGCCCATGAATCCTTTGGATCCTCCTCCATGCGATCCTCTTTCTAAAAGGAGACCTTTATGGCTTTGTGACACTCTTCAAGATGTTGATAAACATGTTGCCCCTAGAGGAACTTTCGGAGAAAGCACGAAACCTTGTTGGTTCTAAGGATATGTTGTAGCCATGAGCAACATTATTCAAGATTCTTTTGTGAATCTCATGATGATGTGTTTTTGATATTTAGCTTGAAACGTCGATTAAATAATTATCCACGCAAAACTCAAAGCTCTCTTCAACATTATTTAAGTTGAATCGTGCACTTTTGAAGAAGTTGTAAAGGCCCAAGTGTAGAAAGATGCAATCGCTGAAGAATATGAATCCATCATTCATAATGATGTATGGGAAGTGGTTCCAAGACCCCAAGGTAAATTTGTTGTATCTTCTAAATGGTTGTATAAAATTAAACATGGTGTTGATGGCAGTGTTGAAAAATATAAAGCTAGATTTGTGGCTAGAGGTTTCTCTTAAAAAGAAGGAATAGACTATGACGAAATTTTTGCACCTGTTGCCCGTTACACCACCATCCAATCTATTGTAGCTCTAGCTAGCTAGCCAAGGATGGTCTCTTCACCAAATGGATGTGAAGACTGCTTTTCTGCATGGCTTCCTTAAAGAAGTATTTGTGGAGCAACCACAAGGTTTTGAAGTACATGATCCAAAAACTCATGTGTGTAGGTTGATGAAAGCCCTCGATGGTTTGAAGCAAGCTCCAAGAGCTTGGTATGCTCGCATAGATAGCTTCTTGATGAAGCTTGGTTTTACCAGAAGCAATACAAATCCAAATCTTTACTTTAAGACAGTCCAAGGTATGTCTTTGATTTTGGTATTGTATGTTGATGATTTATTTTTGACCAGTAGTGAACCTCTTATTCTCCAGTGTAAGAGGGAGTTGGCTTTTGCATTTGAAATGAAAGATCTTGGTTTGATGCACTACTTTCTGGGCCTGTAGGTATGGCAGAAATCTGGTGAAATTTTCCTTTCTCAAGGAATATATATTGCCAAACTACTAGAAAGGTTTGGCATGATTGAGTGTAAGTCCATGAATACTCCAATAGAAATGAATTTCAAGAATCTTTGTGGTAAAGTTGCAAGACCTGATTTGGCTAATCCTTCTAAGTACCGTCAACTGATTGGGGCACTAATGTTCTTAGTGAACACTAGACCAAATATATGCTTTGCAGTCAATACTCTGAGTCAATACATGATTAAGTTTGTTCATGCACATTGGGTTGTTGCAAAGCATGTGTTGAGGCACCTGCATGGGACCATCGATCTTGGATTGAGATACACTGCCGAACATGTAAGGCTACATGGATACTTTGATGCTGATTGGGATGGTAACTCTACTGACAGAAAGAGCACATCAAAGTGTTGCTTCAGCTTAGGATATGCCATGATATCTTGGATGAGAAAAAAGCAAAAGTTTGTTGCCCTTAGCACGGCTGAAGCAAAATATATTGTTGCTACCATGGCTAGTTGTGAGGCAGTAAGGCCAAGGAGGCTCTTCAGAGAGTTGTTTGAGCAAGTATTGGATGCTACAGTAATTTACTGTGACAATAAAAGTGGGATTCGACTCGCTGAAAATCTCGTGTTCCATGATAAGTCCAAACGCATTGAGATCAAATATCACTATATCCAAGATATGGTGCAAAGAGGAGCAGTAAGACTTCATCATATAGTGACTGATGACCAGATCGCCGACATTCTTATCAAGCCTTTGCTGAAAGGAAAGTTCTTGATTTTCAGAGCGCAGCTTGGACTGACGGATGTGACCCTTCCTAGATAGGGTGGTCATGGATGATAAGCCTTGGATGTGCAAGATCCTTGTCATGTGTTGACAAGTGGATCCTCCCAAGTTGTGATGAGCCTTGGATGAGCAAGATCCTTGTCATGTGTTGACAAGTGGATCCCCCCAAGCAGTGATGAGCCTTGCATGTGTGAGATCCTTATTATGTGTTGACAAGTGGATCCCCCAAGTTGTGATGAGCCTTGGATGCGCAAGATCCTTGTCATGTGTTGACAAGTGGATCCCCCCAACAGTGATGAGCCTTGGATGTGCGAGATCTTTGTCATGTGTTAACAAGTGGATCCCCCCAGTGTGTATAGGGCGATGGATGTATCTCCCCTATGATGATTCTTCTTCATTAGATTGTAACATCATTGTTCTGAAGCAAAGATAGCAGAGATCCTTGTATCAGAAAGAAATTCCTCCCTAACTGAGAGGCAGTACTGAAAATTGGCAGCTATGGGATGAATTTCCTTGAATAAAATTTCATTTTTGACCTTTATAAAGTGACTTTCTAGAGGAACATTGATTAACTGGGGAAACCAAGGAAAAAATGACATGCGCAGCTAGGGTTTACCAGTCCTCAGAGGCCGCCAACAAACTGGAAGACCTCGCCGCCGCAACACTATGCATCCCAGGCTTTGGCACAAACCCAGTCACGCTAAGCTTGGCGGATTGCAATGGATCGCTCCTCCAGGCCTCCCTCTGGAAACGGCCGAAAGGCAGCCCTGAGCCCGCAAAAAAAGACTAAGAACGGCGGAAGGCCCGAGGAGTTAATCGACTCTCCGTATCAGGACTGGACTACACCACAGAAATCGTTGGGTTTGATATATGTTGTTGCGTTCTTTCCAATAGAGTCGGCCAAGGATGTATTCCAGTCTACTGACCTGGGCATCAAGGGCGTTTGTGTAGTTGTGCACAATGATGCAGGAAAGCAGGCAACCGCTTGCCGAAACCAAAAAACAGTGTATGAAACCCTAGTGGTTGAACGACCTCCACAACGGTCACAGCGATCCCCCCATCTAATTCGTGGTGCATCTTACAGATCAAGCCAAAGGAAAAATGATGTGGGCAGCGAGAAGGCAGATCGGCTCATACGTTGGCCAGATCGGCTCATACGTTGGCCAGATCTAGTTGTCTACAGACCAATCTCCCCTATTCACCACTGGCTAGCAGACCTCGCAATAAGAGGGAAAGGGGAACCCTCTACGACGATCACGACAACGTAGGAGAAGGTATGGAGCACCTGTCTGGGTGCGTCTTATACAAACCTACCACCACATCGAGAACAGGATCTGGCAAAGAGAGAACCAGACAAAGCATCAATATGCTTAGATCTGTCATATCCGGGCACATGGGCAACAGATCGAGCCCCTCCTCAGACAGACCCACACTCAAATGCGGAGGATCTGATACAAATCTTCATTAAAACACTGGAAGGCAAGACTATTTGTTGGAGGATCTGGAAGGGGAGGAAGATTCAGGAGCTAAGATACAAAATCCAGAACCACCTCGGTATACCAGCATGCCGGCAAAATCTGATCTGCTCAGGCCACAGTTTACAGGACAACCTCACACTCCAGGATTATGGCATCACCACAGACTCGACCATCATAATTAACCTATGTCTAAGGGGTGGATGTGCTGGAACCAGCTCAAAAAGCACAAGATCCTTCAAGGAAGCAGTCAAAGGTAAGGAAAAAGCACAAACCAAATCAACAACACTACCCGAGCTTCCAGGGCCCTACATTGTAGAACAAAAATCTGAGAATCCTACTCTTACCATCGCAATGCCTGAGGTAAAAGACCTATACACAAATCTCTATTCCAAATCAGTTATATGCAGATTTAATGGGTTTTGGCCTAAATCTGATGTTTTGCACCAATGGATTTATGATGCCTGGTCCCCAGACTATGAAATATACTTATGCCCCAAAGGCTTTTTTATAGTCAGATTTAGAATAGTACAAGAAAGGGAACATATCCTCAATAAGGGACCATGGTTCTGGGGCAATGCATGACTATTTATGACCCCTTGGTTTCCAGAATTCGACGCCAACACAATGGTGGTATCAAAGATGCCAGTTTGGGTCAGGTTGCACAACCTCCCATTACACTTCTAGCATCACAATGTATTAATCGCCATAGGGAATGCATTGGGAAAATTCCTAAAGATCGATGAGGATAGACTTACAAGGGGGATATTCACTTTTGCCAGGATATGTGTTGAGGTAGATCTCAGTGAGGGACTACCAGAAAGCATAAACTTGAATTTCAATAATACACAGTGGACACAACCACTAGACTACGAAAATATAGCCTTCTGATGCCGTGGATGTCTACAAACAGGACACCTCCACAATGCTTGTCCTAAAGTAAAACAAACTCCCAAATGGAACAAGAAGCAACAGAAACAGCCAAAAGGATAGCAATATACAGCCCCCTTGGAGGAAGAAGTACAAAAAGCAGAAACAGTAGCATACAAAGCAGAAACAGTAGCATACAAAGCAGAAACAGAGGATCAAAAGGACCAGAACAGCACAAAAGGAGGAGGAAGTCCCCAGCAACCCTATACCCCAAATCAACACTCCCTCTTAGCTAGGAATGTGCTCTAGCAATATACTGCTACTACATACTGCTCTGACTCTAAAGCATTGTCCTCTGCGCTGCTGATGCCTGACATGCTGTCCACCAACTACTGCATTGTTGCTGCTACTGTACTACTGCCTTTGACACTGCCACTACCAATGCTACATCTATACTACAGCTCCCTCTCAAATTATGCATCTGCTAGCAATGCCATTGCTAACACTGCATCCGTATTGCATTTCAGTTGCTGAGAGAACAACTGAAAACACCCAAAACTAGATAAGTATCTCGTGGATACACCTTGGTGCTGAAAGCCTGACTATTACTAGTCCTACGTTGTCTTCTGAAGCCACTGCGCTGTTGAAGCTCTGCACTGTGCCTCCATGCATTGCTGCCTCTCTTCTCTGCGCTACTCAAGTTCTTGCGCTGCTAACTACTACATCTGTCGCTCCAACAATCCATGGCACCAACTGAAAACTCCATCCCGCTACTACTGATCATGGGCTCCTGTAGCAAGGTGATGATCCAACAGGTGGGCTCCTCAAGGATTCAGCCCATTTGTAGCTCTATCGAACTACAGTTCTATATCAGCGCACCTCCCTCCTAGAGGTATATTGGCTGTCATGGCGAACTCCTCCTGTTTGATCTTTGCGGCTATAACCTTGTCCTTTTTCTTCAAGGGACACTGGGATGCATAGTGCCCCATCTCGCCACATCTAAAACACTTCACCTTGGAGACGTCCTTCTTTCGTCTCTATTGCCCCTGTTGCCCCTTCGATGCAAGGGTTGCATTATCCTCCTCCTCTACTTTGGGCTTCGACCCACTGTTGTTGCTGTTTCCGTCAAGTTTGACCTTGACCAAGTCTCTCCTCAGCTCTTCTTTTAGAGTTGCCCACATCTCATCCCAATTAAGCAATGTTGATCTGCCCAGGATACTCTGGACAAAGACTTGGAGACAAAATTTAGGGCCAATCTCACTAACTTTGAATCCTGAGGTGTATGCCCTGCAGCCGACAACTCATCACGGGTCTCCTTCAGCTTCATGAGAAATGGATCCACACGTTCTTTGTTCTGCATCTGCGCAGATCTCAACTTCTGTTCCAAGTAAATCTCCCGCTGCTCAGAAGATCCCTGATACAATGTGGCCAAAGCATCCCACATCTCCTTAGCAGTTTCTCTGCTAGCAACGTGGCACACCACGTGATCCTTGACTCCATCCAGGATCATCCTCTTGGCCTTTGCCATTTCAGCTCTGTACTTCTTCAGCGGATCTGCATCCGCAAGGACAGCTACCACACTATCAACATACGTCTTGAGGGCATGCTCATCTAGAAGGAAGGACATTCTAGCCTTCTAGATGACGTAGTTGGAAGCTCCGTCCAACTTGTCCTAATCCCTCAAGCCACTGGTTTCCATATCCTCTGAAAACTGTCGAACAGCTCCCTCTTTCTCCTTACTGCGTAGCTTCTAGGTTGGCTTACGCACTCCCTAATGGAGCTGGTAAGTTTGTTGCTCCTCTGTTGCTCAGCAAATGAGAAATATTGATTTCCTCGGTAAGAAATCACTAAGAAAGTATTCCCTCACTATGTGATTTGCTTACTTTTTCCGATGGCTTTTCTGCCCAGCACTCAGCGTGCAGAAAACTACGTCCCTCTAGCTCTACGTTGATGCTCTATGTGGTTCCCTCTGCCTTGGCAAATTTTTGATCCGCCCTCCTGGCCAAAACTGTGCAATCCGTCAGGGGATTCAAACTGCTGCTTGTTGCAACAAGTTGGCCCTTGCTTCAGTGCTAGATCTGCTCTTCCTGTTTCACATCAACAGCTTTGATACCATGTGAAAATTCCTAGATCTAACAATCTCAGGAATCCTACTGCAACCAACTGAATCTACTTCACCTAGATCGTAAATTACATTACAAACTTATTTTAGATTTCTTCTTGAAACATTGAATTAAATTACTGAAGCAGCCTACACCAAATTAAATATGATTTTGAAACACAGAAACTGATCAAGGAAATACAAACACATAGGACACCGTTATTTTTGGACAAATGTCCCCGGAAAAAACCCAACTTGGGAAAATCGGTGCAGCAGTGAGGGTTTTATTTTATTATGCAGCAGTGAAATTTGAGTACATCTATGGATGCCCAACTAACAATCCAAACAGCAAGAAAATCTGGCAGAGATATTCCCTAAGCAACCACGGCACTTGTGTTGCCTGCACTCGCGTTCCTGCACTCTCGCGTTCCTGCACTCCCGCGTTCCTGCACTCGCGCTTCCTGCACTCATGAGTTCCTGCACTCGCGCATTCCTGCACTCGCGCATTCCCGCACCCGCGTGTTCCCGCACTCTCGAGTTCCTGCACTGGGAATAACTTAGCCTCTTGCCACTACCTCTCCGGATCTGGAAATTTTCCTCTGAATCACTGTCCCTGCCCCTCTACTGCAAAAGATCTCTTCGATCAGAATTTCTTCCTGAGAGCTTTTCACTTCAGAAATTCGATCTCTTGATCTCTCGGTGTATTTTTCATATGACCCTCAAGACCCTTCTTATATCTTCCTGTTGGACAACCAACGGCCTAGATTAACTCCTAATCAAAGGCAAGGATCATTTTGACTTGATATTCGTCTTTATCTAGAAGATTCACCCACAATTAGGTTAATACCCATTAATATTTTAATTTTTCTAAGTTTAGACTTAGAAACTCCATTAAAAATATTAATTATTTCGATATAATCGTCTTTGGGTGGAATTTCCCAAAATGGTTTCTGGGTTCTTTAGAATGCATGTGCCCAAGCCTCCCTACAAAATTTGAGGCTTAGAGCACATCCGATTCTACCCCAAATCAACACTTTCAGCCCTCAACTGCCCAAAATCACTCAATCCAGCTTCTCCTTTAATGGACTGTCCACACAGCCACCCTGTTGTAGCACCTTAGTGCTTTCCAACCCTCCTTAAACACTTGGTCGACTTGCAATCTTCCCTCTTTACAGGTTTATAATGCTATGACTACCTCTGGTAGCCCACGACCCTCACACAACTACCTTATCAATCAACCAGCGCTCCTTAGGGCACAGTTCCTTCTTCCCTTGACTGTGGTTTTGTCCCTCAAACCAGCGGCTATCTTCCTCTACCTTCAATGGCTTGTCCTTCATCCTTTGGATGGTAGATTCCCACAGGTTCGGCCCTTCCTAGGGCACGGACTACCTTTAATGCCCTCAGTTGCTTCTTTCCTCCTTGCAGCCTTTTTTTCCTTGCCTTTAGAACAATTTAACAGCCTCCTTCAAGATTTGCCCCATGAACCAATTTACTCACATCCTTCAAGACTCAAGATTACCCTGCTGCTCCTTTGCAGGTTTGTGGTTTCTTCAGCAAATCAAAACCCCAATCAAGAAAAAACATCCATTATTCTCCTCTCCATCATTGACCTCAAGCCTCTCCATTGGCTTCTAATTTATGCTTTTCAAAGGGTGCAATACCATGGGTCATCAAAATACCCTAGGTTATCAAAATACCATGGGTCTTTGCAATCCCTATACAATACCAACAAATATAAGAACAAACACACCTTTGCTTTTCCTAGGCTGAGGCTAAGTTCCTTTAGCCCTGAACTGCTTAAAATCACTCAATCAAGCTTCTCCTTTAATGGATTGTCCACATAGCCACCTTGTTGTAGCACCTTAGAGCTTCCCAACCCTCCATAAACACTCCATCCACCTGCAATCTTCCCTCTTTACAATTTTGTCCTACTGTGACTACCTCTTGTAGCCCACATCCCTCACACATTGGCCTTATCAATCAATCGGCCCTCCTTCGGGCATAGTTCCTTCTTCCCTTGACTATGGTTTTATCCTTCAAACCAGCGGCTACCTTCCTCTACCATAAATGGCTTGTCTTTCAGCATTTGGATGGTAGTTTCTCACAGGTTTGGCCCTTCCTAGGGCATGGACTGCCTCTAATGCCCTCAGCTGCGCCTTTCCTCCTTGTGTCCTTTCCTTCCTGTCCTTTAGAACATCCTAATAGCCTCCTTCAAGATTTACCCCATGAACCAATTTACTTACATCCTTCAAGAGTACCTTGCTGCTCCTTTGCACATCTACAGTTTCCTCGGTAAATTATAACCCCAATCAAAAAGAAACATCCATTATTCTCCTCTCCATGATTGATCTCAAGCCTTTCCATTGGCTTCTAATTTATGCTTTTCAAAGGGTGCAATACCATGGGTTAGAATACCATGGGTCTTAGCCCATACACTCATAAAATCACTTCTATGAGTGTTTTCCTCTCAAATAGCCAGCGCCAAGGGCATGTGAGAGTACCTCCTAATGCTACCAACAAATCTTAGTAGAGGAACTGACAATTTTGGTGAATTCCAGGCTCTATTGTTCTTGATGAAGTCTACCATGAACAAAGGAATTGGAAATCTACAAATCTTTGGAGACTCAGCTTTTACAATTAAGTGGCTGAAGAATGAACTACAAGTTACAAAATTTGGGTTTACACAGTCTAGCTTTACATTTGAAAGAACTTGCCAGTTAGTTTCAGCAAATGTCCTTCTCTCATATCTTCCATGAGCTAAATGGATAGGCAAATGCACCTTTCAAGTGAAGGATTTCTTGGTACTCCAAACAGAAGAGTCGATGATGAGAATAGGTAAGGTGATATTATCTCCTTGAGGGATTGTTATTTCTTTGATATTTAAATGTGCCTATGGGTGGGAATTTCTATGTAATTATGTCAATATAATTTCTTTCTAATTTCCAGGTGGCACATTTAGCTTTGGCATGCCTATCTAGGATAAGAAGACCAAAATGCCAGGTAAGCTTCAATTTGTTTCAAAATTCATTGTTTCTTCATACTTTGCTTCAACTTTCAACTTTCAATGTTTTTTTCCTATATTTCTCTTATTTGTTGTAGATGCTTGGTGGACAAGCTATGGTGGTGGAGTACCCAATCTCCAAAAGCTTCTCATTTCAATACTTAGCCAAACATGTAGCTCCTTTGAATGTGAGTGCAACTAGAGTGTATTTGAAAAATACACACCAAGAAGCGCAACAAGTTAAAAATTTTCAAATTAAATTTTTTAATTCATTGTAAATTATAATTTATAATTTACGGCCTTCATACAGGTTGGAGTCCTTGTGCCTTAATGACATTACCTATGTCTACTACAATCTTTGATTGTTGGTGAAGTAAATTCAAAAAACACTTGATGTGGAGGCCATCTCATTAGATGGGATTGGCACCACCACCACATGGCAAGTTGAGGCAAAGAGACTTATCATGGAATCAACCCCTAATTGGTTAGAGGAGGAGGCACATGAGAAGGTAGCAACAGCAGGGGGGAGAGAGGAGGAGGAGGAGGAGGAGGTGAAGGAGAAGAAGGAGGAGGAGGTGACACCACTAGCATGGTCACCAATAGAGGACATCAGAGTCTGCCTCCTATTTCTTCTTCTAGACGGCGTTGAAGTCCAATACCAGCCCTAGGGCCTTCATTATCTAGAGGAAAAGCCATTATCTTTCCTCGTACAAGGGGCGAAGGAAATCACTAGCTAGTAGTTTATGTATCTAATTTCATTATAGATGATGAAATATATTTACTACATTTTTTGTTGATATTTTGAGGATGAGTAAGGACTCATTTTAATTTTAGTTAACAATGGTATGTTCTATGCTTAGCACAATTTACTTCAATTTTCCTTAGCCCAATAACAATTTCCAATTTCAATAGCAATCACAATTATCACATTGACAGTAAAAACAGATAGAACATAAAACAAAATGCAAAAGACAAGCCAAGACAAGAGGGCACTAGATTTGGCAGATGCCAGCGAAAAACCCCAATGTGGGGAAAACCCTTTGATCAATTCTTCTTATTATTATATCAAAAGTTCAGCAGAGAGAGAAATTACAAAAGTCAAATTGACTTGCCCAATTCAAAGCCAAAACAGCCCTGTATATTTCTGTAGTCAAACTTCAGCCCTAACCAGAAAGTCAACATTGGTCAAAGCAGCAGCAAATCATCCTCAAAGCAACTCAGTCTCCATCAGTCAAACTCGGCCTGATCAAGACGTCAAAGTCAGCCCAAAACAGCTCGATCAAACTCAGTGAAAGGAGGGAGAAAATTGTTGTAATTTTTCTGCAGTCAACCCTAAAGTCAATGCTGGTCAAACTATCCAGAATTCCTTGATTTCTGTGCCCAGAAATGCAGCCTAAAAAGATCAAACTTTTGACCCCAAAAACACAGTCAAACTTGGTCAACAAGCCCTCAGTCAACGCTGGTCAAACCTGTCACAGAACTCTCAAATTTCAGTCTGCAATTTAACCCAGAAAACTCATCCTCCTTGCCACATGTGTGAGAGAGAGAAGTCGCCTAATGTTGTACAAACCAATCAGTTGAAGGGAGAGAAGAATGTGTGAGTGATGATGATGCCAAATGAGGTGTGAGGTCTCTTGTATTTATACAGTTCGATGTGGATGAAGAGACACGTCCATTGGGCTTCTTAAGCCTACATGATGATGTGGTCAACCTAATCAATTTGCACATGTGTGGGCATAAATTCAAAATCAAACTTCTGCTTGTCCAAATGAGGTGATTTTTATATCAACCTTGGACCTCCCGAAAAGAGGAATCTAATGCAATCATCATCTCCATCAAATGAGTTGTCCCAAGGTGGAATTTGGCCCTAGCTGCCAATTTTAACAACTCAAGATTCAGGACATGATTCAATGTTGATGTGTGATGCAACACTAGGCATCTTATATATTAGTTTTCTTTTCAGATTTATGTGCCAATGCATTTATTTGATGTTGAAGATGCTTTAAAAGCTAAAAAATGAATATTTTTTTATTTTTTTTATTTTGCCAATGTTTGTCGATTTTTACAATTTTTTCGTTTTTTGGACCCTCACCGATTTTATCCCAATGTCTATTTCAACAACATTGATGCAAAGAAATGGCATGGATGTAGAAAATTTGGTGTGAGCCCAACCCAGTTTCAAGTTTTGTGAAATCAAATCAAGTTTAAAGCCGAACCCACATGTTTTATGTTGTTGTCATAAACATGAATATTTTTCAAACTTAGAAACATGTGAGCCTATTCTACTTTTTCACTTTGGCTTTTGTTGAGAAACATACAAGCAACCCACAAATTTAACATAAGATATTTTTGGTCCAATGAACTTGGAAAAACCCTGAAGGGAAAACCAGAGAGAGATATTTTATTTATAACAAAGAAATTATTACAGTGATTAATGCAGAGTTATCTCATAGGAAATCATGCCCATATTTCCTTGATTTTTGTGCTATAGCAATCTCCTTGAATTCTATGCTTGTCTGTCTTGATTTATGTGCTCATAAATGCTCAAAAATTAATGTCTGACAGCAGCACCCTTAAAATTCTTGCCAGTTGCACGAATTTTCCAGCAAAACCTCCCTCGAAAATCATGTACCTCCCTTGATTTCCACGTTGGTCTAACAGCACTGACAGGCTGCTATAAATGCCCTATCAGACATCCTCGAATTATATGCCTGCCTCCTGGAAAATCACATTGCTCTGAGACCAATTAATGCGGCCCCTCTAACAGTACATAATGCAACCCAGCTACCTTGAAAATCACGCCCAGACCCTCATAAATTTCGCAGCCCTCTTCCTCAAATTTCATGCCTATTCTTTGCCTTGGAATTCATGCCTATTGCTGCAATCCTTTACTAACCGCCTACTATACTTTGCCTTCTCAATCTCCTTTTCTCCTCTTCTCCAAATGGTGCCTTTTCCCCCTTTGCTTTTCCTTTTGTTCTCTCATAATGAAAAGAGACCTAACCCTAATATCCAATCGTTGAGATTAGATCTTAGCAATTGAGATCAAGGGTGGGGATTTAAATTCCGCATTGACCCATAAGTCACTTTATCTCCTAAGTCCCCTTTTGATTAATTAACTCAAAAAAGGTACTTTATGACTTTGTCTCCCAAAGTTACTTTATACTTTATGTCTTATAAAATCACTACTTTAATTGTAGTAAAGTTAAGTCAAGGGGGTCATATTATGACAATTCTTCCTAGGCTAGACACCAAGCCTTAAGAACACGTGTCTGTGGTACACTTTTTCTAACACTCCCTCTTACCAAGGAAAGTGTTTCTCACCACTCCCATCTTGTCTCTAAAATAGACATGCTTGCCTCTTGGCAAGGACTTCATGAGAATATCAGCCACCTGCTCATCAGTAGATAAATACCCAAGTTGCATTGCCCCTTTCTAAACCCAGTCACGAATGAAGTGGTATATGATCCCTATGTGTTTTGACTTGTCATGAAAAACTAGATTCTTTGTGAGTTTAATGCAACTTTGATTATCACAGTAAATCATTATAGGCCTCAACTGTTGACCAAATAAGCTCATCAACATCTTGCACATCCAAACGAACCCACAACTGGCCTGACTAGCTTCCATATACTTTGCCTCAGCAAAACTCAGTGCTATTGATCGTTGTTTACGGCTGAACCATGACACAACTGTCGAACCTAACCTAAAACAACATCTGCATGTGCTTTTTCTATCAACAACACATCCTACACAATTTGAGTCTGTATAGCCAATCGATTTGACTCTATCCCCCTAAACATAGTCCAGACCATAATCCATTGTCTCCTGCAAATACCGAGGCACATGTTTTGAAACCATCCAATGCACTCTCCTAGGCTCCACCATAAATTGACTGAGAGTGTTGACTACAAAACATATGTTTGGTCTAATGTTGACCAGATACATCAATGAGCCTATCAACTGACGATACATCATGGGATCAACCAACTCAGACTTAGAAGCATGAAGCTTCTTCCAATTCGTAATCATGGGCGTGGACATCGACCTACAATCCTCCATATGAAATCTTATCAAAATCTCTGATGCATACTTGCCTTGTCCCAGAAAGATATGTCCCTCCTCCTGCCACACCTTTAATCCCAAGAAATAATGCATCAGTCCAATGTCTGTAATCTCACACTCAAAAGCAAGGTCTCGCTTGAAGTACTCTACAAGTCTCTTTGTACCTATAATACATAAATCATCCATACAATACAAGAATGAGAGGATCCTTACCAATCACAATGTAATAGAGGTTTGGATCTGAATCACTCTTCCTGAAACCCATTTGTTGCAAGTGGCTATCCGAGAATACCAAGCACTTGGAGCTTACTTCAGGCCATATAATGCCTTCTTCAGCCTCCATACAGGGGACTCCCTACCATGCAACTCAAAGCGTTGTGGTTGTTAAATGTACACCTCCTCTTGAATAATGCCATTCAAAAATACAATCTTCACATCCATTTGGTGGATCTTCCAACCCATCTTTGTTGATATAAAGACCGTTGATTTAATATTAGTATATCGAGCAATTGGAGCGAAGATCTCATCATAGTCAACTCCCTCTACCAGTGACAACTCTCATGCCATGAATTGAGCTTTATACTTCTCGATGTTGCCATCCGCAACATAATTTATCTTATAGAGCCACCTAGAAGTCACCAATGACAGGCCTCAGCACTATCTCCCACACATCATTACTCTTCCACCATGGCAACACTCCAAACCCGCTGGCTTGCATTCTCCTCGTAGCTAGAAGGCTCGGTCTCAACAATGCTACTCACCATAGCCAAATAGCCACCAAACCGCTCTAGTAGTCTACTCTCCCTAACTGACCACTTGGGCTTTCCCGCTAACTCTTGTGCTTCCTTCAAGGTATCATGAAGCCATTTTTGCTTCCTCTTCCCTGAAGTAGCCTCATGTACTAGGGTGGGAATATCCTCCTCTAAAGTCGATACCCCTAACAATGATGCCCCTGTGGTCGATGGTGAACTTGTACCCTGGGAACCTGTGCCCTATGACCCTGTAACCTGTGGACTTGTCACCTCTGAAGCCTGTGATCCTCCAGACCCTTGTGAACTTGTTCCTAGTGGTCCAATAACCTGTGGTGAACCCTCTACTTAATCCATGTCTCGTGACCTCCTCAAGGCTCTCTCCTCATCAAATCTCACATCCCACCTCACAACAACCTTCCTCTTGGCAAGAATGTATATGTGGTAAGCCTTTGAGGTCTCGCTATACCCCACAAAAACACCCTTCTTAGCTGTGGGTTCTAGCTTTGTCCTCTTCTCCTCAAGGACATGTGAATAAGTTAGAAACCCAAAAATCCTAAAGTGCCCAATCTCAGGCTTCTTCCCAGAAAAAGCCTCCTCAAGAGTCTTGCTCCCCAAAACTCTGTGTGGACTCATGTTTTACAGATACATTGCAGTGTTACATGCCTTAGCCCAAAGAAAGAAAGGTAGCCTCTGATCATGAAGCATGACTCTCGCTGTAACAACTATGGTCCTGTTCTTCCTCTTTGCAACCCATTCTGTTGTGGGTTGTAAGGAACTATCATCTCCCTCTTCACGTCCACTCTAGCACAGAAGTCCTTCATCTCATTGGAGGTATACTCGCCCCTATTGTCGAACCTCAACACCTTGATCTTCTTACCTGTCTGGTTCTCCATAAGAGCTTTAAACTCTTGGAACCTCTTGAAGACCTCATCCTTGGTCTTCATCAAGAAAATCCAAGTCCTCTTGAGTAGTCATCAATGAAGGTGAGTTGTGACATAGTACTCATATCTGCTAAATGACACCGAAGAAATAGGGACCACACACATCAGAGTGAACCAAGTCAAGTATCCCTGCTAGTCTGTTATCACTACTTGAGAAAGTAGTCGTGGTGTAATTTCCCAAAGCACACCCATTGCACACATCCTGGTGCTCAGTACTAAACTTTGGTAGCCATGTAACAGTCTCTCTCAATACTCTCGAAGCCCCATGTTGCAAGTGGGCCATCCCCTTATGCCATAACTCGCATAGATCACTATTGTTGGTGGTCGAAACCAACGCTCTAGTAGGCTAAAACATGAATTTATAGAGCTTCCCATGGTGGACTCCAATCATTGTGGTCGAAGTGATACTAGATACCCTCAGATACATGAGAACCTATCCATCATGAAACACCAACTCATATTCCTTGTCCTCAATAGAGGACATTGATATTAGGTTCTTCTTCGGCCCTGGAATGTATAAGACCTCCGTCACTTTCAAGGAAGGTTGTGACTCCCTCTAAAAGGATACAGTCCCAACAACAACTGCCCTGATTGTGGAGTCATCACCAACCACCACCTCCAAATCTACATCCCTCTTAGTAAGACTTGTAAAATGCTCCTTGACACCTGTCATGTGGCGTGAAGCTCCACTATCATTGTACCAGACACTAGAGGATGTGACACTAGTGGCAAGACTAACTACCAAGGAAAACTCCTTGTCAAACTTGGTGGAAAACTCATCCACCTTAGTTGAAGTCGCGACAACCTTCTTCTTCTTATTAGGACACATAACAGCCTAGTGTTCCATCTTCTGACAAGCAAAGCATCTCACTTTGATCATGTCCTTCTTATGTTTACCCTTCTACTTGGTCCCACTCATGGAACCCTTCTTGGACTTCTTCTTGCCCTTTGTTGCAAGAATAACATTCTCCTCTTCGTCCCCACTGTTATCACTTACTACAAAACAGTTCTAATGGTGCCAAATAATGTCAAAAGAATGCAAAAGATCAAAGGAGATTTTAGTCATTTTCCATGCCACAGAAGGACTCAAAGCATAAATCTGACCCTCTCCATCGGAAAGGGATCGGAACAAGCTTTCCAACGATATGTGGAAGTCCAAAAATGGACTTCTAGATCAAAAGATATGGTCTACTGAAGTTCAAGGGTTAAAGCCTTAAGAAGGAATATCGAAGGTTCAGGCATATCGGCGATCAACGCATCAGAACTTTAGGGATATCGGCGATCACATATCGTCGATCGCACATCAGAGCAACATAACATCAGAGATAGCATGCATACTAGTGCATCGCATATCGACGACCGCACATTAGAGCTCAGAGGAGATTGGCGCATTGCAACATCGGAACTTTTGTAGGTGACAACCTTTTAAAAGTGCAACAAGAGTAATGTGTTGATAGTGTAAAACCATCAGGGGACTCAAATAAAGATTAACAAAGGATTCCATCACAAAACCAAAGGTGGAAGGGCCCTTTTCTCTCTCCTCTAGCAGGACACGTGGTGGCATATGATTGGTTCTGATAAACTACACGCAGCAACATATGATTGGCTCTGATAAAGACACATGGTAGCATATGATTGGTTCCGATAAAGCTATAGTAGCATCTGATGTCAACATGACGTGGCGGTACAAAAGGACAAGTGGCAATTTGTTATGGCGTTTTGAGGGGGCCTAAGGGGGAAAATCTGGGTGACACATGTCACCACTCATGAGGTGCCACGTGGAAGTGATGATATCATATCGGAGGTCGCATATCAGAGAAGTGGGAATGTCGCAACTCCAAAGTTAATTCCCTAATTGGAAACCTCCGATGAGAGGGACTCCAATATTTGGCTAGCGCGTGGTCTAGAAGAACTTAAAGAACCAGGGGTAGAGAGCTCTTAACAAAGGAAAAAAGGGCCCCCGGCAAGAGTCTAAATGCCCTAGCACCTTAAGGCTAAGCAACAAGTCACGACGCCTGGTCTTATGGGATACACTTTTCAAGGGGCTAAACAAAAGGGGCCAAGGAACATCAAAACTCTGTTTTCGTAACGTTTTAAGAATAAAAATCCCGATGAGTAAAGTTTCGATAGTGTAACACAGAGAAGTAAGAGATGGATGGGTTGGCAGCTGCGATATTAAATGAAGACACAGAGGATGGCAAATTCTGTGGAAGACTCTGAAACAAGAACCAAGGACAATTGTGGCAGCATAAATGAATTTGACTGGCTCGCGTGCACGTATTCCACGAGGTAAATGGAGGTATGGGACTCAAGAAGCAGTAATTCCTCAGCATGGAGCTCCACGCAATCAGGCAATGAAATACTGCCAGGTCAATCTCTGTTTCTTCTCTATGACAAGCAACCACAGTTGATCGCTCCCAGCTCTAGAGAGTGGGGAAGTCAAGCAGTTAAGGTGAAAGAAAAAGGTGAACTTGCCGAGCAACAAGAGAGGCGCATCATGGCAAAGACGTGGCCTGAACAGAGGCCATCATAGGAACGGCAGGGAGATATTTTCCTTAGGCATCATTCAATATTCCTTTTGTCTTTTATTCTGTAATTTCTTGCATCTTAAAGAAGGAATGAAATCCTTTATAATGATTTGGGCAGCAGGCCTTCGCACACCGAGACAGCTAGTTGATCAGACAACTGGGACTCGACTAAGATATTTTGTGACTGTTGTTCCAAGCTTCCCCTCTCCTTATAAATAGAGGGAAGAAACACTTAAAAGAGGTTCTGGAATTCTACACCCAAGAGGCCAGGATTCTATGGTTCCGCTCTGGTTTAATTTCCCTGTTCATGAGGGGCTTGAGCTATACAATTGCTAAATTTAATGGACTGGTGATAGGGACTCCATTTTGAAGGTTAATGAAATTGTTTTGTTGATTCCTATCAGAGCAATGCAAAGAAAGTTTTCTCCTATGTATATCACTTCATGTATGTTTTTCTTCCTCTGAGATAGTGTAATGAAGTTGTTGGTATCACTCTCCTTATGGTTGTATGTTTGCTGCTAAGTAGTAAAAAGTACCTGTGTAACAACAGATTTACTTGTGTTATGTGATAACCTACAGTACCTGTGTAATAACATATTTACTTCTGTTATGTGATAGCCTACAATACCTGCATGTAAACACAAATTTATTTATGCTAATTGGTGACAAATGTATTCATGAGGCATAGAGTTTGAAACCTTAATTCACACTCCACTCTTTCTGCATTTTCATCTCCTCACTCTTCCATATTTCTGTTGGATATTGTTGCTTAGGATTATGTGTTTTGTCTAGCCCTCCGCATCGATTTCCCTCCTTTCTGTCCTCCTATTCACCTATACAACAATATTAAGCTTCCTATTGCTATGTGTCGGCCACTAGAACCAAGACATTTCTCTTTGAGATTAACCATATTTACCCCCTGAGTATTTAGATCAATGTGTTTGCTTGAGTTTACTTTGATGAAGGACTATTGAACCAAGCCCCTGAATTATCCCTTTCCAAATTACGTGAAATATGGAGTGCAGCAGAAAACCTTTAGATAATCTTCAAAAGCACTCTTCTCTTAAGATGTCCTAAGCACCAGTCTCTTATCAACCCAAAGGTTGTCTCTAGGAGGCATCTATATCTTTTAAAGCACTTGTATGATAGGTAATAGAAAAAGCTACAACATCTTTCTGGCATCGTTGCCGGGGAACAAATCAGAATATTTTTCCCTGGGTACGACAATTTTTACATTCCCTCTGTTGAGTGAGCAAGGGAAGTGTGGGTTGAAGATCTCTCACCTTGGTGACTCCACTGTTTGAATCTTATTGTAAACATCTGACGACTCCACTGTCAAATCATAAGTTCATCACCCTGGCTTTTAAGAGGCCCCATACCCACTCAGATACCTCTCAGTAGAGAATGCCATCTGTATCTGATCCAGAAAGACTAATATCCAGAAGGATTTGTAAGGAAAAAACCCCCAATACTGATGCTCTCAAGGTAGAAGAAAATTTTACATCAACAGGGAAGTCAAGAAGCAGAACTGACCCTGGAGAGAAGAAAAAGGGGAAAGAGGAGGCAGCTTCCTCAAGTCATGGAAGAGAATCCCAAGAACAGAAGATGGAGGAGATGGAGAGGTTAATAAAGAACTCCTTAAATAAACTGATAAAACTGGAGCTAGAAAATAGAAACCTTCGACGACAGAACTTCCAAGCTGTTAATCGAGGTTTAAATCCCCAATACAGAAGGCCTCCCCTACAGATATTACAAAGGGAGAGGAAAGAACAGCAAGACCACATCCATCCTCCATTATATATAGAAGATGATCCAGAGGAGCAAATACTAGATGCCAACGAAGTTCAGGGGAACCTGTATTCCTCTTTCTCAGATGAAGAACAAGAAGTCAGAACGTATGAAGAAGAGGAAGATGATCTTGATGCAACACTAAACGATGGTGAGATTGATGATTATTGCAAGCAGTTCGTTGATTTCATGTTGGCTCAGTTGCACAATAAATATGAT
The DNA here is from genome assembly GCA_031772625.1 of Pinus tabuliformis. Lineage (NCBI taxonomy): Eukaryota > Viridiplantae > Streptophyta > Pinopsida > Pinales > Pinaceae > Pinus > Pinus tabuliformis. Next base: position 901,525,195 of record CM062807.1, read on the forward strand.
CTTCGGTCATCTAGAAAGAGATCAAGGGGACAAGACCAAAACGAAGGCACTTCCTCCCAAGAGCCTCCTAAGCCAGCTAACAAGGGGAAGGGGCCTTTAGATCCAATTATTCAAAAAAAAGAGTCCTCAGATCCAAACTACTTTAAGCCCGAAGTCCTCAAAGAAGAGAAGTCACCTTCCCCCTCTAGGCCCATCTATGAAAAAGAAAAAGAGCCAAGTAGTGTTTGTGGCTGCCCTAACCAAGAAGATATTGGTCAGCAGACTTTTCAAGAAAATAAGGCAGCTGCAATTTTCTCCCGTCAGTTCTATGACCCAGTAGTTGACTACATGACAACATTCTTTGGTCAACAGCAGAGGTTGTTTCTGGGGTATGTATCAAGTTTTTTGTTTGAAGATTTTTCATGGTGCATGCTTGTTTTGATTTCTAAATTTCAGCAGCATGGAGGCATTAGGTCCAACACCCAAATGTTGACCTGGTACCATTGGAAGGTTAACCTCACTTGGGTGAATCGAGTCCTATGCATAAATAGGAGTTGTATATAAATAAGCTCACTATGTGAGTGTTTAATTTCCGTTTTTTAGAGTTTGTAGTTCTGCATTTCAGTTTTATGAGGAAAGGACTCCCAACAAATAAAGTTCCATGGAGATTCTATGGTTTTATAGTTTTAATATATTTTTGACTCCATGCCCAGTGGTGAAGGTCACTACTCTACAGGTTCTCAGCACCTTACCAACAAGGCACAGTCCCAAATTGGAGCCAATGTTATCACTTACTACAAAACCGCTCTAATGGTGCCAAATGATGTCAAAAGAATGCAAAGAGAGGAGGCGCTTGTAGTCATTTTCCAAGCAACAAAAGGACTCAAAGCATACATTTGACCCTCTCCATTGGAAAGTGCTCGGAACAAGCTTTCCAACGATATGTGGAAGTCCAAAAATGGACTCTTGGATCAAAAGATATGGTCTGCTGAATTTCAAGGGTTGAAGCCTTAAGAAGGAATATCGGAGATCGCATATCGAAGGTTCAAGCATATCGGCGATCGACGCATCAGAACATCATGGATATTATCGATCGCATATCGCCAATCACACATCAGAGCAACAGAACATCAAAGATCGCATGCATACCAGCGCATCACATATCGACGATCACACATCGAAGCTCGGAGGAGATTGGCACATCGCAACTTTTGTAGGTGACAACCTTTTAAAAGTGCGACAAGGGTAATGTGCCGATAGTATAAAACCGTCGAGGGACTCAAATAAAGATTAACAAAGGATTCCATCACAAAACCAAAGGTGGAAGGGTCCTTTTCTCTCTCCTCTAGCAAGACACCTGGTGGCCTATGATTGGTTCCGATAAGCTACACGCAACAACATATGATTGGCTCCCATAAAGACACATGGCAGCATATGATTGGTTCCAATAAAGCTATAGTGGCATCTGACGTCAGCATGACGTGGCGGTACAAAAGGACACATGGCAGTCCGTTATGGCGTTTTGAGGGGGCCTAAGGGGGAAAATCTGGGCGACACATGTCACTAATCATGAGGTGCCACGTGGAAGTGATGATGTCATATCGGAGGTTGCATATCGGAGAAGGGGGAATGTCGCAACTCCAAAGTTAATTCCCTCACTGGAAACCTCCGATGCGAGGGGCTCCGATATTTGGCTAGACTGTGGTCTAAAAGAACTTAAAGAGCCAGGGACAAAGAGCTCTTAACAAAGGAAAAACAGCCCCCGAAAGGAGCCTAAATGACCTAGCACCTTAAGGCTAGGCGACAGGTCACAGTGCCCGGTCTTATGGGATACACTTTTCAAGGGGCTAAACAAAAGGGGTCAAGGAACATCTGAACTCTATTTTTGTAACGTTTTTAAGAATAAAAGTATCTATGAGTAAAGTTTCAATAGTGTAATGCAGAGAAGTAAGAGATGGATGGGTCGGCAGCTACGATATTAAATGAAGGCACAGAGGAGTTGGTAATTGAAAAGGGAAAATCCTGTGGAAGACTCTGAAACAAGAAACCAAGGACAATTGTGGCAGCAAAAATGAATTCGACTGCCTCGTGCGCACATCTTCAAAAAGATAAATGGAGTATGGGACTCAAGAAGCAGTAATTCCATAGCATGGAGCTCCATGCAGTCAGGCAATGAAATACTACCAAGTCAATCCCTGTTTCTGCTCTGTGACAAGCAACCACAGTTGATCGCTCCTAGCTCTAGAGAGTGGGGAAGTCAAGTAGTTAAGGCAAAAGAAACAGGTGAACCGGCCAAGCAACAAGAGAAGTACATCATGGCAAAGGCTTGGCGATCAGAGGCCATCACAGGAACGGCAGGGAGATATTTTCCTTAGCCATTATTTAGTTTTCCTTTTGTCTTTTATTCTGTAATTTCTTGCATTTTAAAGAAGGAACCAAATCCTTTGTAACGATTTGGGCAACAGGCCTTCACACGCCGAGACAGCTAGTCAATAAGACAGCTGGGGCTCGACTAAGAGATTTTGTGATTGTTGTTCCAAGCTTCCCCTCTCCTTATAAATAGAGGGAAGAAACACTTAAAAGAGGTTCCGGAATTCTACACCCAAGAGGCCAAGATTCTGTGGTTCCGCTTTGGTTTAATTTGCCTGTTCATGAGGGGCTTGAGCTATACAATTGCTAAATGTAATGGACTGGGGATAGGGACTCCATATTGAAGGTTAATGAAATTGTTTTGTTGATTCCTCTCAAAGCAATGCGTAGTATGGTTTCTCCTCTATATATCACTTCATGGATGTTTTTCTTCCTCTGAAATAGTGTAATGAAGCTGCTGGTATCACTCTCCTTATGGTTGTATGTTTGTTGCTAAGTAGTAAAAAGTACCTAAGTAACAACAGATTTACTTGTGTTATGTGATAGCCTACAGTACCTGTGTAATAACAGATTTACTTCTGTTATGTGATAGCCTACAGTACCTGCATGTAAACACAGATTTATTTATGCTAATTGGTGACAAATGTATTCATGAGGCATAGAGTTTGAAACCTTAATTCACGCTCCACTCTTTCTGCATTTTCATCTTCTCACTCTTCCATATTTTTGTTGGATATTGTTGCTTAGGATTTTGTGCTCTGACCAACCCTTTGCATTGATTTCCCTCCTTTCTATCCTCTTGTTCACCTATACTACAACAACAATGTTAAGTTGCCTATTGTTGTGTGTCGACCACAGGAACCAAGACATTTCTCTTTGAGATTAGCCATATTTACCCCCTGAGTATTTAGATCTATGTGTTTGCTTGAGTTTACCTTGATGAAGGACTATTGAACCAAGCCCCTGAATTATCCCTTTCCAAATTACGTGACATATGGAGTGCAGCATAAAGCCTTTAGATAATCTTCAAAAGCATTTCTCTCTTAAGATGTCATAGGCATTGGTCTCTTATCAACCCAGAGGCTGTCTCTAGGAGGCTTCCATATCTTCTGAAGCACTTGTGTGACAGGTGATAGAAAAAGCTACAACACCCACCACGCTGGCCACCACTCTTGGCATTTTGCCTTACCTCCTCTTGATGGAAATCATCCCACATTCTTCCCCATTGTGGAAGTTTCTCACGAGCTACTATCCCATCAATGAAAGCATCCCACTTCTTGGAAAAAACACTCATGGCTGATTTGACCAGCTGCTCATTAGAGTTGATTTCTCCCATTGCTGCCGACACATCTCTCACTTGAGTGATCTTGGTGATGTATGAAGAAACTGTGTTGGTTTTGGTCATCTTGGTTTGCCTTAGTTTTTCACGCATTACCATTTTCTTGTTCTCATTAGTGCTTTCGAAATGCTTGCTTAAGGCTTCCCACATCTCAAAGACATAAGTCTTCCCCAAAACATGGGGAATAAGGTGGTCTTTGATAGCATCTAGAAGGAGTCTCTTGGCCTTAACATTCCTCTTGTTAAAATCAGCCAATAGTATTGGATCAGTGGGAGGTACCATTGCAATCTCAACGATATCCCACAGTTCAAACTCCTGAAGCACCAATACGAACCTTTCCTTCCATGGGCTAAATTTACAAGCCCAATTCAGCATATCCTCCACCCTCCAACCTGTTGTCATTGACCTCAGCAACCCAACACAAAAAACACAGATCTGTCCAAAGGTAAATACTACTCCCTCTCAACCACAAAACACTGTTTGGTTTGTTGTTATGCTTGCTTTTTAGTCACTGTTTTCAGCAGATCTGCCCACTCAGCTCTGATACCATGTAGAAAATTTGGTGTAAGCCCAACCCAGTTTCAAATTTTGTGAAATCACATCAAGTTTAATGCCCAACCCACATGTTGTATGTTGTTGTCATAAACATGAAGTTGAATATTTTTCAAACTTAGAAACACATGAGCCCACTCTACGTTTTCACTTTTGCTTTTGCTGAAAAAAGTACAAGCAACCCACAAATTTAACACAAGATTTTATGTCCAATGACACTAGAAAAATGGTAAAACCCCAAAGGGAAAACCAGAGAGAGAGAGAGACATTTTATTTCCAACAAAGAAATTATTACAGCAATTAATGCAGAGTTATCTCATAGGAAATCGTGCCCAGATTTCCTTGATTTTTGTGCTGTAGCAGTCTCCTTGAATTTTGTGCGACTGCCTCGATTTCAGTGCCCAGAAAAGCTCAGAAATTAATGTCTGACAGCACCCTTGAAATTTGTGCCAGCTGCACAAATTTTCCAGCAGAACCTACCTCAAAAACTGCGCACATCCCTCGATTTTCGCATTGGTCTGATGGAACCGACAGGCTGCAGTACATACACTGTCAGACTTCCTTGAATTCAGTGCCTGCCTACTCGAAAATCATGCTGCTCTGAAAGCAATTAATGCAGCCCCTCTGACAGCAGTTAATGTGGCCTAGCTGCCTCGAAAATCACACCGAGGCCCTCATAAATTTTGCTGCCCTCTTCTTCAAATTCCATGCCTGTTCTCTGCCTTTGAATTCATGCCTATTGCTGCAGTCCTTTACTGACCTCCTACTGTACTTTTCCCTTCTCTTACTATACTTTACCCTCTCAGTGTCCTTTTCTCCTCTTCTCCAAATCTCATGAAAAAAGTGTGCAAATGGTGTCTTTCCCCCTTTGCTTTTCCTTTTTGTTCTCTCATAATAAAGAGAGACCTAACCCTAAGATCCAATGGCTGAGATTAGATCTTAGCCACTGAGATCAAGGGTGAGGATTTAATTCCTCATTGACTCATACGTCACTTTATCCCCTAATTCCCCTTTTCATTAATTTACTAAAAAAAGACATTTTATGACTTTATGTCTCCTAAAGTCACTTTACGACTTTATGTCTTATAAAATCACTCTACCTTTATTTCTCATAAAGTTAAGTCAAGGGGATCATATTAGGAAACTTTCTCCTAGGCTAGACACCAAGCCTTAGGAACACTTGTCCTTGAGACACTTTTTCTAACAATGGACACAGATTATAAGCATGGCTGACATCATCACAACAGAGAATCAGATCAAGAATATTCAAATTTTGGCACATGCTCTACATCCAAAATCATTGCTGCAGGCAATGAGAAGAATAAGGTCCCATAGAAGGATAGGAGGCCTATGGAAATGACAACTGTATTGACTAAACAATTTTCAAAATCCAACTAAATCTAAGTATAAACATTACACAGTCCAGACTCCAGACCAGTGTTGTCAGACTCTTTTCGGACTCCTGACTCCCAAGACTCACTGAGTTTTGCCGAGTCATTGCTGAAAAGTGCAACTCCTAGAGACTCTTCTATCATACTCCTCACTCGCCAGACTTCTCTGAAACTCACCAGACTCTGAAACTCTCCAGAGGCTAGACTCCTCTCGAACCTGCCAGATCATAATTTGAGTATTTTTTTCCTTTTTGCCAAGTCTGAAAAGAGTCACATGCCAACTGAGTCTTAAAAGAGTCCAATTCTGACAACACTGGTTCAGACATTAGGTAACCTTTATAGGTTTCTCCTTTATATATTTTTTTGGTTATGGTTCCCTAATTTCTAACCTAAAATAATAATACCTTTATATATCAAAACCATGAATAAAAATAAGGTGGCACAATCTCTATAAAAGGCAACAAAAATCTGGTTTCTACAAAGCCAAACCAATACTTTTTGGATGTGTTCGGCCAATAATGATGGCCAGTGAGTACAATCTATTGTTCCTGTAAATGCATTGGTGTAAGCAGATGATCTGTTTATAGCATATGCTAATCTAGGATTGTACGTTTTATGGTGTGATGGTATTTTATTTGCAGTTTCCAGAAATAATGTGGGTAATCAAGCATATGTTTTGTGCTTTCTGACCAACTAGGAATTTGGTATGGTTAAAATAGCCCACATAAAGAAATAGATTGATATAAAGTTATGAATTTGGTTACACTGAGGTGCATGACTGGTTAAACCTGGCTTGATTCAACTAAACCATTATGGTCTAGGTTTATAAAGATGGGAACGTGTCATGAACAAGACTAATAAAGATGATTCCACTCAGTTGTCTCATGATTAACCTCATTTTTGTTATCCCATCTTAGTCCAGGCCTGCTTCTCTAAATTTGTTTCAGCGTTGTGAAAATCGCGATAATATCGTGATATTATCGTTTTATCGCGATTTTTTCCCAAAGCTGATATTATCGCGAGTAATAATCGCAGATTTTTTTTATACCCGATAATTTCGAAAAAATCGCGATTTTTTCCGAAATTATCGCAGGACGTCGGGGCAGCGCAGTTTTATAAGGCAAAAAACGATTTTTTTTATTTCATTTGCACAGTTAGGCACGCGGAGGGCAGTGGAGTGTTGGAGAGGGCTTGGAGAATTTGCTTGGAGAGGATTGGAGCTATTTGAAGTGCGTGGAGGAGAAAATCAAGAGGAGGAGACCGATTATCTCCATAGAAACGGTATGGGCACCAATTTTTTTTTGTTTTCATTGTTTTGAAACTTTGTTTATGTTTTTTTTCATTGTTTTTGGTTGGGTAACTTGGGTTTGGAATGGGGTTTATGAAATTTGCCCAATGTAATTTTTTTTTAGTTTTTTTGGTTGGGTTTGGAATGGGGTCTTTGATGTATTGTTTTTTTAGTTTTTTTGGTTGGGTTTGGAATGGGGTTTCTTAAAAATTAAAATGTATGTAATTTTTTTAGTTTTTGTACAATGTAAAAATTAAAATACTAAATTGTAATCCTTATTTTCCCATAGGTTCACAACTTCACCGAAACACCATTCAAGTTTTCAACTTCAAAGTTCAAAAACAAACATGCCAAGGAAATTGGACCCTTTCTGGGAATTTGGTGAACCTAAAGCTCCGAATGATAGACTAAACTTGACTTGCAAGTTGTGTGGCCACCCTATGTCCGAGGGGGTGTACAGGTTGAAGTATCACCTTGCACAAATCCCTAGATTTGATGTGGGGCCTTGCACAAATACAAATCCTGAACTCATCCGAAGAGCCATGAAAGCATTGGAAACTTTAGACCAGAATAGAGAGGCCAAAGAAGAAATGAAGAGGCAACTAAAAAAGTCAGTTGAAGCAAGTGGCACTGGTTCTACTGCAGCATCAACCAATCCGGTAGCTGCCACATCATTTTTTGTTCCTCGAACCACACCTGGTTCACAGCCATCTATCAGTTCAATGCTAAAAAGAACTGAGAAAGAACAAGCTGACAAGTTGTTGGCAAAATTTCTCCTCTGGAGTGATATTCCTTTCAGCATTGTAAGGAATAATCCATTTTTCCAACCTGCTATTGATGCTATTGCAAGTGTTGGCCCAGGGTACAAAATCCCTTCTTATCATGATTTCAGAGGCCGGATTCTTCAAAATGAAAAGCTTGACTGCACCCAAAGATTGGAGGATTTTAGGGCATCATGGGCACAAATAGGATGCACTGTTATATCAGATGGTTGCACTAACCAAAAGGGGAGAACCCTTATAAACTTCTTGGTTAGTTGTCCCAAGGGAACTATGTTTATCAAATCTGTTGATGCATCTGCACAAATCAAAGATGCAAGAACTTTATGTGATTTGCTAGATGTGTTTATTTTGGAGGTGGGTGCAGAAAATGTTGTCCAAGTCATAATGGACAATGCTGCAAATTATGTTGCTGCTGGCAGGATGCTTATGGACACGCATCCTAGTTTATTTTGGACACCTTGTGCTGCACACTGTATTGATTTGATGTTGGAGGACATAGGGATAATTCCCTTTGTCAAAGATATTGTTGATTCATCCAAAAGCATTACAAAATTTATATATAACCATACATCTGTGCTTAGCTTGATGAGAAGATTCACCAACAACAAAGAGTTGGTGCGCCCCGCCATTACACGGTTTTCCACCAGTTTCATATCTCTTCAATCCCTCTTGAATTCTATGTGGGATGTGAAGAGAATGTTTCTTTCAGAGGAGTGACGTGCTTTGCCAATGAGCCGCAAACCAGAGGGAGAGGCCGTATGCAGACTAGTTTCATACCAGGAAGACTTCTGGGTGGGAGTGCAGGAGGTGTGTGCCATTACTGAACCTTTGGTAAAGGTTCTTCGGTTGGTTGATGGTGAGAAGCCCACAATGGGCTATTTGTATGAGGCCATGGACAGAGCCAAAAAAGCCATTCAGGCCTACTATGATGATAAGGGAGATGATGGGTTTCAAAGACAACTCCTCCTATGGGGAGTGATTGATGAGCGATGGAACAACACACTCCATCGTCCCATTCATGCTACTGGGCTTTTCCTGAACCCTGCATTTTCTTACGCATGTGGGTTTCTATTTGATGCTGAAAACATAGATGGATTCTTATCCTGTGTCCAGAAGATGGTGCGATCTCCAGCAGAACGTATAGAGATCTCTAAAGAAATTGAGACATATAGGATGGTAGGTGGTACATTTGGCTTTGACATGGCTATCATTGATAGGACGATTAAAATGCCAGGTATTTTTTAGTTTGTAACTTTGTTTCAAATTTCATTGTCTCTTCAAATTCCATTTTTTTCTTATGTTTATTTAAAATTTTATTTGTAATTTTGTTGTAGATGCATGGTGGAGAATGTATGGTGGCAGGGTACCCCTTCTGCAAAAGCTTGCCATTAACATCATCAGCCAAACATGTAGCTCCTCAAGATGTGAGCGCGACTGGAGTGTATTTGAAAAAATACACAACAAGAAGCGCAATAGGTTAACACTTGAACATTTAAAATATTGCAAATTTCCAAATAAATTTTTGAATTCATTAAACAATATTTTTTTTATAATTATTAATTATTATTTCATGATCTTTGTACAGGTTGGAGTCCCAACAACTTAATGACATGGTCTACGTCTACTACAATCTTTGATTGTGGGTGAGGCAACTTGAGAGGCCACCTGATGTGGAGGCCATCTCATTGGATGGGATTGACACCACTGCTGCATGGAGGGTTGAGGCCGAGAGGCCTCTCATGGAGTCTGCTGATGATTGGTTAGTGCAGGATGTAGTGGAGGGGGAGGAGGAGGAGGAGGAGGAGGTGACACCACCTGCCCGGGCTACCCCTGCCACCAGTAGAGGACATGGTCTACCTCCTATAGCTCCTACTTCTAGTTCTTCAACTTCTAGAGCACAGCAGACTCCACTGTCAACTCCACCAGCACCACCATCTACATCTAGAGGGAAAGGGAAAGCTGTGGCATTTTCTCGCAAGAGGGGCAGAGGAAATCAATAGGATTAGACTTTAGTTATTTTCTTCATTACATTGTATATGACATTATGACATGATGAGATACATTATTATATTTTTTGTTGATATTTTGAGCCTGAGTTGGGACTCAGGAGTCAGGACTTACTATTCAAGACATGATTCAATGTTATGTGTGATTTTAGCACTTAGATATCTTATATATTAGTTCTTTTATCATATTTATGTGTCAATGTATTTATTTTATGTTGTAGATGGTTTAGATATTAAAAAAATTGAAAAAAATTGAAAAAAAATGAATATTTTTGTACCAAACAATTATTTCCCAATAATTACGATTTTTTCCTCGCGCCGAAATTATCCCGATAACGATTGATGCAACATTGATTTGTTTGGAACATATCTGTGTCTTCAAAAGGTAATTCTGTTGGAATCATCCTGTTGTGTCTTTTTGTCTTATTTTGCAGACAGTATCTTGTGCATAGATGTATTTTCCACATATTTTCATTCATGTTAGTAACTTAGTAGTAGTACCATTAACTGTCAGAGGGTTAGAATCTAGATTCTACAGCAGTAATCACTCTACTAGATAATTTCTTTCCTTTCTGATCTATGAACGCCTCGGTTTTGCAGAATATTTTACTCATGGAAGAAGCACTATAAGTTTGAATTTGTACTCTTGTATCATTAATACTATTAGAAAGCCTATTAAACTAAATACCAGAATAGATGCATTACAAAAAAAAAAATTAAATTAAATGTAAGCTGTCTGAATCTCTGTCTAGATTCAATCCACTAATATGATTTAGAGGAAATTATTTGCAATATGAGATGAGTAAAAGAAAAAGCTCTTCATAAGTATCTAATCTGGAGAGTAGACAACCTTGCTCATAAGCTGCTTCAACGCTGCATGGTTTAGCTCATGTCGCTTGGACTGTAAAAAGTCATCCAAAGTCTTGCACAACCTTGCATTTTGGTTCACCTGAAAATTAATTAATTAGCCTCCTCGTGCAACTACAACACAATTGCAAAACAAATGGTATATTGAACTCAATTACTCCATAAAAAAGGAACTAAACTAAAGCATCAGAAACCACTTCTTTGCAAATATTAGAATCCAAATCAACAACCATTCCTAAGATTCATTTTACCACCTAGGAGAAGAATATATCCTAGCAATGATAACAGGAAGAATGAAGGACCACACAATATGGCAACATTGCATCACCTTCAGAAAAAAGATAGTCACAACCAATACATCTAGATAAAATTAAAATACAGTAGTACTAGTACTTTCATTTCTGCACGTTATTTCGCCATGCAAAAATTTGGACTTCTACAAGACAAAAGGACCTCAATAGTGAAGAAACATATACCACATGATGCATGACATAACAGACCTCATGGACAAAAAAAACATAATGTTGATTGGAGACTTTAATGGACACATGGAAAACCTACTGAAAGCAAGCTACTACACAGAAACCAGACATCTGTTATTGTTAGCAGAAGACAAGAATCTGTGGAAAAGGAACTCTGTGAAAGCTAACAAAGAAATTGTACACTGCAGAGAGGAAATTCCATACATATAATGCACACAATTTGGCAAAATGCACAAAATTCAAGAGAAACCACATGCTTCACATACATTGGACAAAAAGCATGGTACACTCCATTACATTTTCAACCAGTAGTTTAAAGCAGCTCTTACACTTATCATTCCATATATGTTATAAGGAATTACTCCAGATTATGACCCTTTATTTCTGGAACTAAAATGGCAAGGGGAGATCTCGAGAAGCAAACAGCAAGACAAAATAGGGGCAGGACAAACAACAGTTAAAGCCATCAAACAGAATGCAGAAACATTTAGGAAGGAAACAGAGAAAATCACCATGCAGCAGCCAGCCTTGTTATGAATACAGAAAAGAATATCAACAAAAGATGTAAGATCTAATGGATCACTATCTAGCTTAGTCTAACAAATTTTCAAACTTAAGTGTCTGAAGAAAGAAAGACAAGACTCCAACAGTTTCCAGATTGAACCCTTGGTTCAATAAGGAATGCAAATATGCCAAGAAAACCTATGAACCACATCCAGCCAACAAGAAACTTAGGTACTCCAAACAAATAGTAAAGCTTCAGAAAAACAGTGTGTAAAAATCAGGCAACAGGAAATACTAGTGATGGCAAACAGAACCCAGAGACATTTTGGAAGGAGTTACAGGTGAAGAAGCATGGTCAAGAAAATGATATCTCATGGGGGGAAAGGCTGATAGTTGATACACACTAAAAAACTCTATGAAAATATAGCTGAAATAAAAAGCTTCTGGAAATCAGCACAGAAGAAATGGTTTTTACAAAAGAAGAGGTATGCGAAGCCACTGAGATAGAGCTAGGTAAGGCAAAAGACATCATTGGACTCCAAGTGGAACACGTGAACTGGGGACATTTATTATGCAAGCACATAGCAGCATTATTAAATCAAAGGACCAAGGAGGGTTTCCCAGAATATAAGGCAACAAGCATTGTCCTACACATCTTCAGAGCAAGGGAATAGAATGACACAGGAAATTACAGAGCCGTAAATAATCAACCCCATCTTTGCCAAGCTGGTGGGGGGATCATTCAGCAAATAGGCAGAAGAGACCAAAAAAGGGGTCAAGCAGGATTGGGAACAAAGCACTTTACTATTGACCATTGGCTTAAGGCACATGATAGAGGAGAAATGGTACACCAAGGATGAGAAATGATGTGTTGATTCATGGACTTCAAAAAAAAATTTGACATGGTCCCATGGGAGAAGCTATGGGTAATGCTTAGGGAAATGGGAGTTCCAGATGAGCAGAGAATAGTGGTTCACAAGCTATACGCACCGGTCAATGCCAAAATAACAAGTCAGGAAGGACTTCAAAGATATCCAGCAGCAACATAGAAGTGAAACAGAGCTGCCCCATTTCTCCCATATTGTTCAGACTTTATCTAGATAAACTAGAAGACTGGATTTATGAGAAAGGATGCAAATGATGTCATTTAACAACCAAGACATTACACAGCCTACAGGAACATCTAGCAGCTTTGGAGAGTTTTTGCATGAAAATGGGTATGAAGTCATCATAAGCAAGACCAAGGTGGTGTTATTGCATTAAAAAAGAGATCTAACCAGTCTCAAATCAACTTCGACAATGAATCCCTGGAAATTACCCAGATCTATAAAGCCCTAGGGCTAGAGTTCAATGAAAGGTTGATTTGGGAAGCATGCACAAGGAAGAGACTACAAGGTGGATGGAAGGCAAAGTTCCTACTCCAAAACAGATGCAGGACAACATAAATCTAGGATTGGGGTTTGATAAGCTTAGTGTTACTAACATTTATAACACCAGTGCTATCGTATGAATAAGAGATATGAGGACCAAGCATATCAAAAATAGATGGACTCGGATAGAAAGAATGCAGAAACACGTGATGCCAACCTTTCTCTGGATAAAGACAACCATTCTCCCGGCACAGGGATGGCCAAAGCCAAAATGAGTCTTATACCAAGCCAAGTCCAATCACATTGCTGGAGGCTCCATGGTTTTTATATTGCAAAGTTGCCTCACTATTAGGCTCACAAGCTGATCATGAAGGGTATTTTCTTCTGGGGAGACTCCTGGGATATTGCCTCTTACACCTAGAAGGAATGATGATCACTTGCTCATTCATAAATGGTCTCATTGTCCCTGTCCCTAACTCACATGACATGAAGACACAAGCAATGGAGGACATAAAAATACAAATGTTCGACATGAGACACATTTTATATACATGTGACTTAGGGTCAAGGGCAATGAGACCATACTCATGAATAAGCAAAAGAACATCACTCCTTCCAGGAGACACACACACACACACACATATATATTGCAAATTAGATATACAAAAAATGAAATGTACACATAATGATCCAATGTTTTAGAAAATAGAACATTTACAAAACACATGGAATCCCATCAAATCTCGATTTTACCCTTCACTTTCACAATGAGAGACCGTAAGAGCTTTTCACATACAATTGAAAGTGCGAAAATAGTAGTGAAGACTGAATTTTTATAATCAAATAGGTAATACATGGCTAGGACATGTGTTTGGCATGTATCCAACATGTGCCTGTCACATGTCTTTGTGTTTAGGACATGTTGCAAACATGTGTCGAACACGTCCTAGCATGTCCAAATCTGACATATGGGATAAGGACACAGCACCCCTAGGGGCCGTGTCCTCACACTTAGCCCTAGCCATACTTCACTTATGGAGTTGGGAGGCCTTATTCCGAAGTATAATTTATGAAAACGAATATTGAGATGTATGGACCGTTTTGGAGGGATTCGAGGCGGAGCTTTTGTCAACCCCTTCTCCAATATGACTTCCACCACCGTACTTTGTGCTTCATGATTCATCACAGGCATGTGTTATTCCCATTCCTTAATGCACGTTGGGTGTCCAATGATCCGAAGGATGGATGGGTGCATAGGCTTCACAATGCTTAGCTTGTTCAGTTTGTTTTGCTTGGTTAGTAGTCTATCAGGGGATTCCATCCAACTCCCTAATTGGCCAAGAGTGGATTTTCTAAAGGCCTTTGTCCTGTTTTTCATTGCTCCAAAACAGTGAAGCATATTTTTTGGCAGTGTCAATTTGCCAAATGTTAAGTTATCTTGAGGATCAGTATTGAGTATTGTTTCAGGACAGGATTCCATGGCATTCTACATTGAGGATTGCTACTCTTTGGTTCCCACTGCATTCTATTGGATATGGCATTGCTTGCATGCCCTGGCCTTATTTATTCTTTCAAAAATCAGGTGTAAGTGTGCTATTGATCATGAGGTCAGCCTTTTGTGTACCCTTTGTTCTATGTGGAGGGATCAGGTATGCCATCAGCTCCTGGCCAAGGGCTCTCTGTTGATCAAAGACGCCCAATCCTTGGATCCAGTGAAGTATTCTAATTTTATTTCAGTTTTAGTAGCTTTGAGGAAAAGGTTATGATGTCCAATGTATATACCCTTCCACTTTTTGTACTGCCCTTTGTAAATATAAAAAATATTTTTCAAACAAAAAAAATTGTCTGGTAACATTGGTTATGAAATTACAGAACAATGTCACAAGAACTTAGAAAGGACATACTAGAGCTAGACAACAGTGAACATCTGGAGCACACTGCCTGATCATGATAGCAGACCGGAAAAGCTGGAAGCTTTATGAAGGTTTTGCCATACAACCAAAAGAGGGGCAGGAAGAAGAACCATGCCTGCGAGCAAGTAACAAATGTATAGATGAAGAACTACCTACCATAAATGAAGACCTTGAAAATACTGGTTAGTTTAGATCAGTGTCCCAGCACAGGGATGACCTAAGCTAGTATGTCTAGCAGACAGGAAAAATCTAAAGAATAGAAAACAAAGCATGAAATTCATGTCATACTGCAAGGAAAAGAGACACTGCGATATGAGGATATCTTCAAAAAATATAATAAGATTTAATACCCAAGCACTCAGTTGTTTCTATGTCATTGGATATATCATATAAGTAATCTTGGTACAAGTCGGAATGAGTTTGCCTCAAACATGATGTGTTAGTGGGAAATTGAAATAAAATATATACTGAATGAGACTTGATAACAGAATCTCGCATTATTTATCTTCCGCATGCATGTATGAACAAGTGTACATTTTTAGTGACCATAATGAACGAGAAATGGCAAGGAAGAGCTACATGAAGCAGCAAATAAAATTGGAAAGCTTCACCCATTCCTTTCCTAGAACAAAAACAGATCATAGATGCACCCAACAATCTCAGAACCATATTATTGTCTTTTCAGGTTCCCCATCAGTTCCAATCTATAGCACTTTTAAATATAAGATCTGTGTTTCATAAAAGCAATCCAGAGAATTCTGAGATTCGTAAATGACTGTCATAGTCTATTTACAGCCTTATGGAGGGTTACTTTAAGTTATACACTAGCTCAAACTTCATCCTTAACATATTCACGGTCACAAGCTGGGAATCGCTCAACTACAGGATTGTTTCCATCGAAATTTCAGTTATCTTTTAGGTCTGGAACTCCACAGCTTTGTATATCACATTTGTGAAGTCTGAACAATCATGGTGAAAACAAAAGGAGAACAGCAATTACTTGCTTTCCCCATTGATTCTTAGCCACATCAAATTATTTCAAGGCCAGGCATTTCCTTCCTATGAAGAGATCTTGCAAAGTTAACTTGCTAATTAAAAGAGCAAGAGCAATGTTCCGTTTCTAAGAATAGCCATGCTCAAAAGTTGGAAGTGAATATCCAGGCTAGCTACCATTGGTGTGCCCGGGCATCTACTATGTATTGAATACTGTCGTAGTCGAACCAAGTATTGCCTGCTTGTTATTGTTGCCATTGCACCTAGTGGTGCCTACTCGATCCTACTGCAATTGACGACAATGACTTGAAAAAAAAAAAAAAACTAACTTTGTAACAAGGACAGTCATGGTTAACTAAACAAAATAAAAACACCACGTGTTTCACAGATAGTCCCATTCTTTTCACAGTAAAATTATAGTCAAGCTTTTCATTGTTGCAAAGTATTAAATACCCTGATGTATCAAGTTAAATGACAAACAAGAGACGCTCAAGGCTTCAAAGTCAATTTTTGCACTGTCAAAGCCTAATTCCAACTTCAGGTTCATTGAACCATCAGACTGGAACACATGTAGCATTGCTTCAATGAAAGTCAAAAGAGTGTCCATCTATTAGTCAACAATATTATTTCAAAATCAAATTATCATAACATGCACAGACTGGGAAAAGAAAAAGAAAAATAACAATCTGTTCCACATTGTCTCTTCCAGAAAAAGGAGATGCCTGTCAATCTTAATGGCATCCCAAATTCTAGTCCAATCCAATGAGATCTAGCCATCCATATATAAGCTAGGATAGGGATCTTAAGATAAGATAAAATAATTATATTAATGTCCAAAGAATGACTACAAAAGTAGGTGAATGGGACCGAAGAATACAACCAGTGTGAATACAATGTGGGAGTACAATGTGGAAGTGCAAGCGCGAGCCCTAGAAATATCGAAAATAATATAAAGAAAGAAACCTACATAGGTATATTATATAACATCGGAACATAGATATATATATATATATATAAAACTGTGACAAAGGTACGGTGTTACACAATACCGAGTGACAGCTTATGTAGGGAGTGGCAGCTTGCATATTCAAGATTTGGCCCCATAATGCGGATGGTATGATGCACTCTCTTTTGTTCACTAATAAAAAATTTAGATGAATTTCCAAAAGGAAAAGAAAATATCACTCTGTGCTTTAAAAATTACCAGTCTGCGCCGCTTTTCTTTGGGAGAATTGAGCTTTCTGATGGTCTTGACTACTGCTACCACTAATGACAGGCCCATGTAGGCCAATGGTACAGCCAACATCCAAGGTAATGAACTGTGCCCCACTCTGGGTCCGGGAATGACCTGTGTGACAGCTCCCGTGAACTCTACAAGGTCCTCTGCCTTCTCCTGTATCCATGACAACTCCACCTCTTCTTCCACCTCCTCCTCCTGAACATTTGGCTTCTCTTCAGCCCCTTTCCCCTTCTCAGAAGACTGCACAACACTCTCTTCTGATTGTTTCTTGGCTCTTGCCACAACCTTGTTAAATCCCTGCCAACTGTTACTTTGAAGAAATGGGTAGCCATGAATGAACCCAGAAGTAATTGGGCTGCTTGGAATACTGAAATGCGTATGACCCAAATGCAGAGTTTTGCTTCTAGGTCCAGCCCTAGCACCAGAATATGAAGGGCAGCCAGAAAGGACCGAAGGCATGGATTGCACATTCAATGATGTCATTATTGCCATTGGATTCATCATAAAAACCTTTCTAAACACAATTCCCTTCCATGCATAGACCTCTTACTTGATTGTTATATAACGCTAAATCTGTGATTCTTATGTGGCCATTACTGGTTCATTGGTCTTCTTTGTTAATTGATCAATTCTTCTTTCTGTAATAGGTGGACGAAAACTCGATGTTCGTTCACCCTTATATCTGCCTCCCGGTTCATTGCCTACATTGATCCAAAGGCATCTGATAGGTTTGTTGATTTTGTTTCGTCACCTCGTCTGCCAAGCGATACGCGATAACGGCCGACCGGCTACTGCTTGGTCTATTATAAATTTCTTAGGAAAACATATCGCTGAAAATAATTTCGCCTCATTTTGTCATGGGTTTTGTTCGATCGATCATAGTGAGTGAGGAAATTTGCATTTCACTGCTAAAATTTTATTTGTGATACGAATTTTTTGTCGTCTTCTTGCATTTTTACACTTTACCATCCCCTGAGAAATCACTATTTTGCGACCCTATCGAGACTCATACACCCTTCCGCTCGCATGTTTTCACATCATCTTACCACATTAAATTGGGTAAACCTTCAAAACTCTTCGAAGGCCTATTTCAGGCCATAGATTGCCCTCTCACTTTTCACAGGTTGTATCCTTGCTTTTTAGATTGTTCTTGGAATTTTGTGTTTTTTATAGTCCTGTTTTTGCTGAAAAATGTCTTTTAATGACATGTGAAATTTTGTTTTTGAGGTTTGGGAGTGTGAATTTTGTGTATAATGATTGTTATATTTTTTATACTATGTTTATTTGTTTATATTTTATTGTTTCACCTAAATGAGTTATCAAAGTGTTATGTTTATTGCATACCCACATTCCAAGAGGCATTAAGTAAGTGAGGTATACCCACATTCCAAGAGGCATTAAGTAAGTGAGGTATTTAAAAAAAAAAAAATTATACACAATTCTAAGGTCACTTCTAAGTTCACTAAGATTATCTACTCATTGAGAGCTTTGAGCACAAAGTTATGGTTTTTTAGAAATTTTTTAAGGGATTTCTCTCTCCTATCACATCATCATCAATACAAAGACATGTCAACAACTTACAAGAAAATGTCACCTATTATATGGGCACCTTTCAAGTTTCATAATGGTCAAGGCATTCTTCTCTCTCCTTTAGCGTACCACAACCTATAAAACTTTTGTTTGTGTGTTGTTTCACATCTTCCCCAATCTTCTTATCGCACCATAAACATTTTGACCATGCGATACACCACATCTTAGAAAATTTTCCAACTTGCAACATGTTATTGTGTTTATAGAAAACTTGTTTTCTTGCAACATATCACACAAAGATTTTCTTTTTGTGGTACTTCATATCACACCAAATCTTCTACATTTGGGACCAAAGGCACCCTTCCTTCATTGTTCTTCAATTCTTTCCTTCCTCCTTCCCTGCTCCCTTACCTCCCCCTTCTCTTCTCCCTTATCACGTCTTTAAAAAGGTTTTGGCTTGCAATGTATTGCCCCCCAAAAATTTTGTAGTGTGATATGTATTGCCCTCGAAATTTTCATTAGTTGATGTTTAATTATATGCCTCTAGCCTCATATCGCATGTCAAAGGTTTTTCAACCTTGTGACATGTTACCTCCTTGTCGTCGCCCATGTGTCACATTCTTGAAAAATTTGAAGGGTGTGGTGTATCGCACCACAAAAATTGTGGTATGATACAACACACCATGAGAACCTTTCTCTCACCAATACCTTGTAAATTGTGCCACAGTTTCCAAACCTCCATACATGAAAATTATTTTCATGTGATACATTCTATTTCTCATGAAAAAAATATTCATGCAATATAATAAAACTTGCCCAAATTTTCATTTCAAACTTTATAAATTTTGCTAAGTGTCTTTCATGGACAAAACAATTCCTTGATTCTCTCTTTATACTTCTTTAGGGCATGGATGAGGCCTTGAACCTTTGAATTCATACTTACACAACCCTGGAAGTAAGATACTAGGATCGTACTAATGAGTTTGCACTCAAAAGAATCATTATAATTCTAAGACTTAGGTCTACATAACCTCAAAGGTAGGCTTGAATCAAAGGGTTTCAAGGCCCTAGGACCCTTCTTTTATCCCTATTTTCTATTAACTACATTTTCATTGATTTTAGATATTCAGTTTCCCTTCCAACTTGAGATGTTTAAATCCTTTTAAACATAGGGATGTCTAAAACTTGTGACTCAACACTTAAGGGGACTTTTTGTACCCTAATCCATCTAGAATCTCTCATAAGTTATATAATTATTGAACAGCCTATTTCAATAGCATCCAGTAATCTTTTCAAGGATTGTGTATAATTTAATATATACTTAACTAGATAAATGTACCTCACTAAAGCATCCATATAAATTAATGTATATAGTTATATAACAAGGCTACTAAGGCATTCCTTGTCTCGAGAAATCTCAAGCATTCAATAAGAATCTTGTAATACTATTCCACAGTCATTAAATTAACAAAATTGGTTAACAATAGCCCCAAAGTTACATTTCATTCATAGGTGAGGATTCATAAGGGTAAGCTTATAATTTAACACTCATTCAACCAAAACATGGCATACTAAATTATAATCACTACATTAGTCCAACTAAATCCATTACAAGAATGTAGTGTTTACACTCACTAGCACAATCTCAAAGCCTACACCATTTAGGGTCTGCATGATCTAAGTGTTATAACGTGAATTCCAAGGGTAAATTTATGTTACTTAGGAGATTCACTCCAATGCCTTTAACAACTTCACTTTCATGGTTTTATAAATAGATTGCAAGTATAATGCACCAACGTAATCAAAGATGACAATGCTTCAAGATGTAGACATAGTTCAAATATGCAAACAAGTTGCCAAATCCATATTGATGACACATCTCATACATTACAAGCATCAATTCATAATTCCAAATTTTTGATTGCATATTAGAAGAACTTATCTGAATTTAAGCTACCCAAAAAATTAATTTGGAGTTAGTGATTTTGCATCCAATTGTAAACACCCCCCCTACACCTTAACCTTGGTGAAAAGTGTTCACTTGTTAATCCAATCTCCCTTATAACAATTAGAGAGATGGGGTGATAATTTAAATTTTTTTGTCTTCAAAACTAGAGGTAAGTATCACCATTGTGTTTGTCTCAGTGAGACAGTTTCGATGATATAAAATTTCACTCCAATTCAACCTCTAGATCAAGAGTTATAGCTTTGTAAAGTTTTCCACTGCCTCATCCTCCTGCACGTGGCAATCCAGTCAGCTTCTTACCACCACCTGGCATGGGCATATAGGTTGCCAACCCATTCATGGTTTTGGGTTCCCCATCAAACTACATATTATATGGACACACACAGATATATATATATGTGTGTGTGTGTGTGTGTGTGTGTGTGTGTGTGTGAACCCCAACCATTTGCGCTCTCACGAATTAATCTAGGGACGATATTCTGGGATGACAAGCCTTGTGGGCCTCTTTTGCACTAATCAATGGACTGTCAGGGTCATGTGATTGCCACCATGGTCTGGTTCATGGCATCCTTCTCTTTTCAATTGAGCACTTAGCCTTGTGCTCCCGAGAAATGGTCTCCGGGCTTGCGTGTAGTGTGGGTCCGCACCCCTCTATGCATTCATTGCTCACATTGGTCCACCACCCTTTCTAGACTCTCTTGGCTCCTCCTTCGCGCATCTCTTATTTAAGTTTTGGGATGGAAGTCCCGGGACTCGTCACCCTCGAGTCCTCTTGCGTGATTCTTTAGCTTGTGCCCGACCAAATATAATTTCTTCACGGCATCAACTCGCCACATATGCCCAACCCCTTTCATCCCAACTCCTCTTCAAAGTGCCAAGGCTCACCTCTGGGTGATAAAGTCTAGGATGGGAATTTTTCGTGTCACCTGCTGCACTTACTTCCATCTATACGAGCCCACCTTGAGCCTTTTTCAAGTCGATATAAACCTTCTGCTTGGGTATTGGGCCCTTTCGTTGGCCAATACGAGGACCCCATCTCACCCCCACCTTCTCCACTTCACCAACTTTGCCACATTAGCCCGATCCTCGTCAACCAAGGCACCCCTTCTACACAGCCCTTATAAACTTTTGTGTTTATACCTTCGGACGCGCCATCCCTCCATCAACCTTACTATGATAAGGCAAAATTAGAACATTAAATCTATAGCTTCCACGACAAGGCTCTTGTCATACCATGCAAATAAGGTCTAATTGGTTGAGGCTATAAGGTTGAGTCTATGCTTGAATTCACAACACACCACTCATAACAAGAATTCGCCCATAGTCTGTCTAAGAAATTTCTGGTTGGAACTTGGGCCATGAGAAATACATTCATTCTTGAATCCATTGGTTTTCATAAGGTATTTCTTACTTCCTTAACTATACGCCATTCATGAGGAAGCTCTAACATGGCCCAACTATAGTGGTTCTATAAATGTCTAGACTTACGCTAGAGTTCAATCATGGCCATTGAAGTTTGCTAAGGAACCCACTAGTGATATCCCTCCTGAGCTTACGACAATGCTTCGCTCTCCAAGTTTATGGTGCATGTAATGAAGAATATTGATCTGGGACTTGTCCATCCAAATCAAGGACTTGTCCATTTAGGCCCTCAAGGATTTGTGGTTCCTAGGATCTCATGTGTCTGACTGGGATCTGATAGATCTCGCCTTAGAGATCTACAGGTCTCATTCAAGGACCAAATAAGTACCGTAAGCATATAAGAGTAACCAGAAGGCATATGGTACCAAAAGGGCTGCAAGGAGATCAACACTCCTTAAGGAAACATGAAATCCACCTTCTAAGTCCGATTACATGCATAAACCATAATTATAGGCACATGACTGAAAATATTTCAAGCCTACAATCATTTCCTTATTATGGACGAGAATTCCTCACATGGGTTGCACAGATGGGTGTCAAATACCCTTTGCTACAAGCTTGGTGGCTCTTGACGAGCCTACAATGCTCACACCACACACCATAGTTCTATCTCAACGTGTATTATAACCACATGGTGGTTATCTATACATATATAAACTTTCTCCTACATAGCGAGCAAGAACACAACAATTATGGAAGGTTTCTAGGCAACTCACTAATAGATTTGACAAGTTTATACATAATCACTAGCAAAGTACCACTCAAGATGAGTACCATGACTGTAGCCAACCTTCCAAGTCAGGATTTACCACATTATTGCAACACCAAGACGACAGACAGAATATGGCTCCTCACCTTGGGAGATTCAACTTCAATGCATATATAACAGAAATGCATCTTGCAGGAAGTGCAAGGGTATAAAATCAAGTCAACCCAACTCATGAAGTCGTGCCATACACAATAGAGCACATAGATCTTTTGGACCAAGTCCTGGGTAAAATGGATGTGTAGACCCATCACCAGGGTACACATCACTGAAGGCTTGAAGAAGCCCCTCATATAAAATCACAAGTCAATAAGAATGAGAGAGAAGGGAAATCCTCAACATTATCACATTGCACATAAACCATGTTAATGCAAGTTGTCTTCAATGTAATCATCATATTGTAATAAGAATAAATTCTCATGCCAAATATTGCTGCAATAAAATCGAGATTCTTGTAGGTTATTCCAATGCCTTGAAACATTGCACTATATGTTAGTCAATTGTGTAATAATAGTAACACAATCATGTATTTTTCACAACAACACCATTTCAAACTAGAAATGTATCACACATTCATTATCAAGAAATATACATAAGAAACACTTATCTTGTAAATCCCTGGGCAATTGAGTCAGGGACTATGAACCCAATTCTAGATAGTTGCAACCAATTCTATCTTGCAGTTATCACCCTCGAGCCAGATTCTAGAGACTGAGGGGTCTTTTGCTCAAGCGATGAACAACAACCCTCAAATGCTTCAAGGACTCTAGAGATATCTCCACCTCCGCCCTTCAACTAAGTTGCAAGTAACAAGTGCACAAGGAATTGAGAAACTTGTTGTCTTCACCCTTCAAACTCAACATCGTGGTTCCACCCAGCTCGGGGACTCCAGAACCACAACCAATCAAACAGACATCAAAGAATCCATCCATAAGTCCTCTAAGAACTTTCCCAAGAATAATTTCTCCACCCCATCCCTTCAGGATTTGTTGAGAATCATTATCTTCACCCTCTTGTTACTCAGAACTTGAGAGGCAATTTCTTGCCCACCTAGAAAGGTATCCTTTTGAACTTCTTGCCAATCGAAATTTTTCTCCCCGTTCTTCTGTGTTGTTTTTCCTTGCATTCTCCTCTGGAAAGTTGCTCGAGCCTGCCTTTTTGCTACTCTTCGAAGTTCAAAGTTGCCCTCTACAACAGTGTTTTTCATCCTTCTCCTCTCTTGCTGCACCATTCTCTGTCGTTCCAATTGTGTTCCCCCTCTTCTCCATGTGGTTCTTCCCATGATATTCAATAGTCTATGCATGAACTTCCTGACTTGTGGGGCTGTGCAACGTCCCCCCACTACATTTTCTATTAACTACAGTCCAACAACCCTCTTGCGCTTGCGTGCTCTGGGCATCCTCTCCTCAATGACCTGCCATCACATTTATTTATGTGTCCTCCTTTGAGTGAATTGTATTTCAAGAAAGCATGACCCTTGCACTCTTGTCTAACCTCCTCTTTAAAGTATGTTCCAACTTAATTAGAATGCATACCTACCAACCTCCTTAGCTGTCATAGCAATTAAAATCCCAAGTAATTATCCTCCTCAGTCTCTGGAGCCCGTGTCCCAAAAGCTAGCTCATATTTTATTTTTTTAAGTATTTTCATTGCATACATGAGTACAAACAATTGGGATTGTCACAAACCCCTTCTCCCTTGGGGGAACACCATCCTCGATGTTCTTTACCAATATGCAACATAAAAGACATGCTTAAAACAAACACATATTATTTATGGAGCTTTATATACATGGATCTATACAATATTTATAGTTCATACACATTTGCTTTAACTAACAGAAGAAAAGGATGTGTTTCCCTCATTGAGTCAACCATTTTCCTAGTGGCTTCCTCGAGCCCAAAGTGCCTCCACTGCACTTTGTCTTGCTCTATTTCCTGATTCCGAAGCATGATGCTCCTCCTATCTAGGATGCATAACAACTTTGTCTTGAACTCTCCCTCTGGTTCCACCTATATCACAAACCAATCAATTACATAATAAGAATATTGTACATATCTTTTAAGCAAAGAAACATGGAAAACATCATGGACTTTTACTGATGGAGGTAAGGCTAGCCTATAGGCCACTGGTCCAATCCTTTCAAGGATCTCAAAAGGTCCACAAAATCGTGGTGCTAGCTTGGCACATAACCCAATCCTTAAGGAACTTTTCTTGGGTTTAATCCGTAGATAAACATGCTCCCCAACTTAGAGCTCATTATGTACCCTATGTTGGTCGCCATAGATTTTCTGCCTGTCTTGCGCCACCTTCAAATTATGTTTTATAATCTGCATTTGTTGATTCATCTCTTTCAACATATCAGGCACAATAAGGACCATGTTCACTAGATCACTCCAATTGATAGGAGTATTGCAACTCCTCCCATACAATGCCTCAAATGGGCTCATCTTCAAGGACTCTTGGTAGCCATTATTATATGAAAATTCTACAAGTGGAAGATACTCTTCCCACTTCTTTTGTTGGTGCATTACATACATCCTCAACATGTCTTCGAGGATTCGGCTAAGGCTTTCTATTTTTCCATCCGTTTGTGGATGATAAGCAATAATAAAGGCCAACTTTGTTCCTAATCCTGCAAATAGTTCCTTCCAAAACCTTGAACTGAACTTAGCATCCCTATCTAAGATAATCTTCTTGGGGGTTCCATGTAGCCTCACAATTTACTTTATAAAATATGGGCTACCTCACTAGCTGAGTTGGTGGATTTTACCACTACAAAATGAGCCACCTTGCTCAACTTGTCGATCACCACCATAATTGCATCATGCTGTTTGGAGTTTCTTGGTAAACCTGTGATGAAATCCATGGAGATCACCTCCCACTTCCATTTCAGAATGGGAATGGGCTGCAAGAAACCTATTGGATTTTTACACTCAACTTTCGCTTGTTGGCATTTTGTGCATTTAGCAACAAAATCAACCACTTCTTTCTTCAAATTTGGCAAATAATAAAACTTTTTAATGGTTGTGAGAGTCTTTTTGTACCCGAGATGGCCTGAATATGGTTTTTCATGGAACTCTCTCATGATGAGCCTCTTCAAATCATCATTATTTGGTACACAGATTCCGTTCTTGAACCTGACTAGACCATCATATGTGAGATGATACTCTTCATCCTCACCATCTTGTTGCAATCTTTCCTTTATTTGTTGGTATTGTTCATCATGTTTACCTACATTTTTTATCCTTTCCACCAGGTCCACTTCATAAGAACTTATGGTTGCCAGATGATTAAGTTGAATCCTTTTATTAATTGCATTGACCGCCTTTTTCTCTTTGCCTTTTATGTACTTGATTTCAAAGTTGAAGTCACTAAAGATAGCTAGCCATCTTGCTTGTCTTACGTTCAACTTGGGTTGACAGAACAAATATTTGAGTCCACTATGATCTGTTATAAGGGTGAATTTTTTGTCGAGGAGATAATGCCTCCACATTTTCAGTGAATGAATGATGGCAACCAACTCTAGATCATGAGCCACCTAATTTACCTAATGTTCATTTAATTCCCTTGACTCGTAGCAAACCACTTGCCCTTCCTACATCAAGACTCCATTGAGACCTTCCTTGCAAGGATCTGTGCATACCACAAAATCCTTTTCAGGATCTGTAATCCTCAACCCAGGTGCATTATTGAGCAATTGTTTCAATTGCTCAAAGCTTGTTGCACATTCAATGGTCCACTCGAAATTCTTTCCTTTCCTTTGAAAGTATGTAAGGGGATGACTTATCTTAGAGAAGTTCTTGATGGATCTCCTATAGTAGCTCGCCAACCCCATGAATGATTTAACTTCAGCCACATTCTTTGGTGTTGGCCATTTCATGATAACCTTAATTTTCTTTGGGTCAACTGTTACTCCCACCCTTGAGACAAAATGCCCCAAGTAATGAATTTGTGATTGGAAGAAATTACATTTACTAAACTTTACATAAAGTTTATGCTCCTTAGCAATTGCAATATTGATGCCAAATGCTCTTTGTGATCCTCCTTGGTCCTTGAATAAACCAAAATGTCATCCATAAAGACTATGAAAAACTTATCCAAATAAGGGTGCAATACACTGTTCATAAGGCACATAAAGGTTGTAGGTGCATTGGTAAGTCCAAAGGGTACCACCACAAATTCACAGTGCATGTATCTTGGCCAGAAAGTAGTTTTATGGATATCATCTTCTTTGATGCACACTTGATAATATCCAAACCTCAAATCGATGTTGGAGAATATTTTTGCTCCCCTCAGCTAATCGAATAAATCATCAATACATGGTAACAAATACCATTTCTTAAGGGTTACTTTATTAAATTGTCTATAATCAATATAGAGTCGAAGTGTCCCATCATTTTTCTTCACAAATAGCACTGGAGCTACCCACAGTGACACACTTGGTCGTATGTAACCTTTATCAAGCATCTCCTTTAGTTGTAATTTTAACTGAACTAGCTCTGACGTACTCATCCGGTATGGTGCCTTGGATGTTGGTATTGCTCCAGGAACCAATTCAATAGAGAAATTGACTTCCCTATGAGGAAGTAAACCAGGTATATCCGTTGGAAACACATCCTCATATTGTAGTAGCACCAGACACTTCTTTAGTGATTCGCTTTCTTCTTGCCCAATGTTGTCACTAGCTTTTGTATCATTGGATATTTGCACAACAAATAATTTATAGCCCTTCCGCCAGCTGCGTTTGGTTTGCATTGTTGTGATCTACCTCACTGAAATTGGCTTTCGCTTGCCTTGCAAATTTTTTCTTTCCCCAGCATCATCCATGCATTCAATTGCTTTTTCAAAACAATCCACTTTGGTTTTATGCATGTACAACCAATCCATGCCCAGTAATATGCTATACACACCCAATGGCAATAACTTTATAGGTGTTGTTGTGGGCATGTCGCGTAGTTCAAATGCGCATGATCTCACCCATTGATTAATTTTTCTCTTTGTCTCAGTTTCCAATTGAACTAAGCATGTCTTTGTTTTAATTCCTTAATAAATTTGCACTTTTCCACAAGCTCTAGACTAACATAAATTTAATTAGAACTAGGGTCAATTAAAACATAAATAAACCGATTACATAACTTACCTTCCATCTCAATGATGAATACTTGGTGGTCTTCTTGGCGATTGTCCACAACTACATAAATTATGGGCAAGTTCTGAGCTACGTCCCCCATTGTATGAGCTTTCCAGGCACTGTAAATATCAGGCCCTACGTTTCTTTGATGTAGACAGTCCCTTTTCTAGTTTTTCTCACCACACATCCAACACTTTAATTGCTCTTTTATTTCAGCTCTTCGCTGCTCTGTTGCTGGATGTTATGTATTCCCTTTAGCAGCTAGACTGGTTTTCTACTGAAAATAACTTGTGGCGGTTGGTTGTTTACTTCCCTTTTTATATATGAATTTCTTGGGCCATTGTTTTTTATTTCAGTGTTGTTCTTTACCTTCCAGACACTTTTAATTTTTGGCATACACTTTGCCTGCTCATAGAAGTGTTTCAATTTCTTAATGGTATCGATCAATGTCCAAGGTTCCAAATATTCAATTTTGTCTCTGAATGTCATAGGAAGCCCACTGGTGAACCTCTAGATTTTGGCCTTTTCATCCTTGAGATATGTCACATATATTAGTAGTTCTAGGAACTTAGTGACATACTCATCATCTGTCATTTGTCACATCTTGAGTTCATAGAACTCTCATGCCTTACTGTCATAGTATATCTTTGACAAATATTGATTCCTGAAGAGTTTCTCAAATTCATTCCAAGGCAATTATTCTTCGACAATGCCTTTGACGTTTTTCAAATGTTCCCACCATATGTCTGCTTTTCCTTTCAAACTATAGGTGGAAATCTTGGCTTTCATGTTTTCAAAATAATTCTGGATTCTAAAAAAAATCTTTTTGACAAGCAACCAAGCTTCTGCATATTTATATTTCTTCATATCTCCATCAAATGTGGGCAGCTTGGTTTTCTTAAATTCCTCTGGCATATAATCATTTTCTCCCCTTCTCTGATGATGATTATGATGGTGATTGTTGACCATTGGGGTGGCACCTGATGATTATATGAAAGACTCCATGCCCAAGGATGATCAAGAGGACACATGTAACATCAGATATCATCAGTGAATAGAGTTTTTTAACTCTACTTCTATTTTCTCATCATCTTTCTTATACCCAGATTCCACACCCTGGGGGGAATTGTAATAAGTGATACTAGTAATGATGAGTTTTGAGTCTGTAACAGGCTTAGGATGTTGGGACTTAATCAACAAATGAATACACCTTGGAGTGTTTTTTTTTTTATCTGGTTAATTATCCCTTCTTTTTTAGAGGCAGATAATTTTCTGGGTTTTTTCACTCACTTTTTACCCCAAAGTCGAGGTGACAGTTTGAAGATTGAGCCCCTAACACATCTTAGTGTCTAATGTCGATGTATATTATCATACTAGATCCCACAAAAACTTTCATGGAATTTGGTTAGGTCTAGGTGTCATTTTTTAATTTTTGTAGATTTCCCACAGGTCAAAAATTGCAAATAAAATTGTATTTAAATTGTAACAAGTGTAGTATAGAGAAGTTGTATGGGATATGAGTAATAAAAATTACACCTCTCACCCTCAAATTTCTACTATGACACACTTTGAGGGGTTAGTAATGTGTGTTTGGACCCTCAAAACCCACATTTCCTAGGTTTAGTGGAAATTGTGGCATTTAATTAGGCTAGAATTAAATAAAATAGAGATAAATAAATTATTCCATGTGACAGAATGACATGGAAATGACTTGGAAATTATCTTAAGTCAAAGAGTTGAGTCAACGGACATGTGGAAGATGACTAAGCACACTGCATCATAAATACACCATTATTTGGCAAAATTGAATTTCCCAAAGATAAAGCAGCAATTGCACATGTGGAAAATTGAATTTATTAGAGGAACTCATGTACTAAAGGAATATTCTACGAAATATTTAGACTGAGGATTTCGTGGGGCCTTCTCTCACTGTTAGCTCGAGTTGCTTCTACACTTAGCACTTCACATGGAGGATTACGAGTTTCACTTGAGGAAATCACGCAGTTCCTAGGGATTTGTGTAGAGGGTCTTTGGGATCATCATCTAAAGTGGCGGCACTTGGTTCGAGTTTGATTTGGTTTGACTAGAGTTATCTCATTGCTTTGGTTCACTATGGGTATGTTTACTATGCCATATAAAAGAATTTGATTTTCCTTGGGTGCCAATGAGGAATTCAATTTGCCTTGGTGTCTCTGTCATCTTTGCTTGGAACTCGACTTGCTCTTCCTTGGGATTTGCTCCAAGTTTAGTTCTCACATGCATTTTTCCTTAGGATTTTCTCCCAACTCTCTATATAATGAGGCTATGTGCTCTCATATTGTATCATGTTATGAGCTATTGGGCTTGAGGAAACTCTGTCATTTTGTACTTGCATACTTTCTTAATATAATCAAGACTTTGGGGCTATCTGGCTAGTGTTCTCTTGGCATTATGAGGTGATGTCCTTTCATGTTATTGCTATTGTGTTTAATTTCTTTTACATATTGAATTAATATTAGTTTATACTTGTCATCTTGCTTGGATTGATGCGTGTAAGATATCTTGCACATATCATTGATTTAGAGTAGTATTATAGGAATAAGCTTGTCAATTCATTTTAGGAGGAATGTTTGGTCTATCTTATTCAT
Source organism: Pinus tabuliformis (assembly GCA_031772625.1). Taxonomy (NCBI): domain Eukaryota; kingdom Viridiplantae; phylum Streptophyta; class Pinopsida; order Pinales; family Pinaceae; genus Pinus; species Pinus tabuliformis. The sequence continues at coordinate 901,555,716 of CM062807.1, forward strand.
TATATTTCTCTAATCCTTTGCAAACTAATACTTGTTCAAGTGTGTAGGAAAGATCTTTTGTATTGTGTGCAAGAATCCATCTGCAAGGGGGAGAAATCTCAATAAGATCAACTCACTTTTAGAGTCACAACGATCCAAGACTCAACCCATTTTTCGCTCCAAGTCTTCCATCCAATGAAGAGAAAATGTATTTTTCTTACTCTATAGCTACTTGATCATCCATTTCAATTTAAAATATTTCTTTGATTCTAGTTCTTTCAAAGTTATATCTCATATTCAAGGGTCATTTACAAAGCTAGGCAAGTATGGGGGTTAACTCCCATTACTTGAGCTAGTATTTTGTATATTAAATTGTAGTTTAGTTTTGTTTTTTTTTCTTGGTTTCACACTGACAATTGGTTTTGTGATTTGTAGCCCATAGACTTGAGCATTGGGTAGCAAGGAGCTTAAGGAGAAGCTTTGAGAAATTACTCACTCGTGTGCATGCAGGACCCCCTCACACTATCCAAAGACTGATTTCTAGGGAGGATGTAAGCACTTGGGAGAGAGTTGCAACTCATCTAGGCCGTGGGCATTTTGAGCCTTGTGAATCTCTTTTGGAGAGTTTTTTCCATCTTCAATTTTGTTGTTGTTATATTTTTTTGGGAGAGAGTCTAGCTTTGTTAGATTCTTGTCTTTGTAAAGACCTCTCTCATATTGTGGGCAGTCCTCTTAGAGACACTTTTACCCACTTTAAGCGCTAATAAAAAAAAGAAAAAATTGTTTGATGGAGCTTGGGATTTTTCCCATGGCATCCACCTTCCTCATTTAGAGGAGGGATTCTTGTGGGTGGCCTAATTTTGCTTTTAGGTTTTTCTTATATTTCTAGCATTTAATTTCATTTTGTCCATGCTTAAAATCAACACATTTCATCCGTATGCAATTTTTACTAATCTTGTATTTAAATTTCCACATGCTTAAGCTTCCAAATTGTAAACTTGAGCCAATCTTATCTTATGTGTAAACACTTCATACTTTGGCAAGTTTTAATTGTTTCATAATTTCTTCAAGTATATGCTTCACTACTTAGTCAATTTATGTTATATTTCATGAAAACTTTTGGAGCACTATCATTTATTTGAAATAATTGTCGCTTAAAGCAGTATATTCCATTTTACTTGCCTATTTTTCATTTAATGGTGCAAACACATATGAGCTCATTTACATTCTAGTCTCTCAAGTTTTGCAACTATCTTATTTCTCTTTGAAGCATTTGCATATAACATTATTTTAAATTGGGGAATTAACACAATTTGCACTTCATCTAGGCATTTTAGTATAGGAAGGCCCCAAGCCTCATTAAAATTTTACCTCCAACATAAGTTGGTTGAAGTAGACATCTTAGGGACCCTCTACTCCTCTATTGACTCCTCACTATGAGATCCATATCTTTGGGCAAGTGTGAGGTCTGAGGATTGAAGAGTTAAATTGTAATCTTGTTGTAGAGATAATTAATAAAATTAACTAAGAGCACTTTCCATTACATTTACTTTACTTGTCTCTTGAGACTTTGAGTTTTCATATGCAAAGTCGATTCCAAAAGCAAGTATTGTAATCCTTTTAAACAAGTGCTTTCTTTTCATGCTTCAAGTCTAATTGCATATTGATGTCTTGATTTAGTGCTTCCTTTCTTTTACATTTCAAAGTTAATTACTAATTGTTGGGTTTTGGCAAGATATGTTTCACATGTTTTGATTCATAAAGTTGATTATCTCAAAAGAATTTTTGTATCTTGCAATATCTTGTGCTAACAATCTTTTGTTTACATTTCAGGGTTACTTTGTTTTTTCTATTGAGAGCATTGCATTTTACTTTGAGAAAATACATCTTTAAATTGTTGAGCAAAATCCTTATAAGGCACTGGTTTTATGGTTTTTTTCATGTTATTAATTGACATTGTTATTTCAAGTTGCTCACATTAGATTTTCTCATAAATCCTTAAAAGTAATCCATTTTCACTATAATAATTTCATAGAAACTCACATATTTTAACTTAACTTTTCATTAGGGACCACCCCCCTTAGCTAACCTAGGAGACAACTCAAACAAAGAGAGTCGGGATTAGTGTGACAACCCCTTATCTGAGTTTCCTGCTACCAACCACACCTTGTGGGGTTGAAGGCTTTTCTCACTAACTTGTAGGTAGGTGTAGGCGGCAGGTGATAATAGCGATGATCAGAGTGATGATCGCGCCTCCTCGTAGTAGTGTTGGAATATCCACCATATTGATGCACATAAGTGTTGGTTCTTCCTTTCGAGTTACTTAACGTGTCTTCACTCTCCCACTTATGCCTCTTCCTAGACTTGGTACCATATGCTCTATTTGTTTTCTCTCCTGATTCCTGAAGGCTTCTTTTTACTCTGTAACTAATTCCCAAGTCATGTTGCTTCTGTCTTTGTAAATACAAGAGGCTTTTCAAGATAACTGCATTGATTTAAGCTTGCTTCTCCTCAGTTCTTACCAATCTTTCATTGTCTACCTTAAAACTTCTGACCTCAACCCCTAGGCTCTTCAAAGTATCCATCCAATCAGGAGAATTTGTCCCTCCCCCTTGGTCATCTGATCTTTCTTCTTCATGTATGTGTGGTGTGTGGTCAAAGTTATACTCTACCATCTTGTTGTTCATTTCTTGGTCATCATGATATATGGTGTAACACCCTCTACTATTATGGTTGATCTTCATATGATGTTATCATACATTATGTTGTCATATGATAATTTTATAGTGTTGAAGGTTTTGGTCATTTCGTAGCACAAAGTAGCCAATGGTGGTGCCAGTGTGGTGAAAGACAAAAAGTTGGAATTTGGGGAAAAAAATCTACAAATTTTGGCACATAAAAAAAGGGTTTTCAGAGCCAATTTTGGCTCTCGGGTGTTTTGACAGGTTCTTATAAGTTTTTGTAAAATTTTAGTGGGCCCAAGGCTCAATCTCCAATTATCTCCCAAGTCCACTAGCTGTCGACCACAATCTAGGTCACAAATTCAGGTTTCGAGCATACATATCACAACAACACACTATACCTCAATGCGTTGGCAATCAAAAAAATTTCCATCGCCAAAAACAACAAAGACGACCAATTCACTATCTCGCTGAACACACAAAGGCCCAAAATCAAAACGTAGCAAGTAACAACTATATACCACCATGTCCAAATGGGTGCCCAAGTGTATACCCAAACATTCAAGAAAATTACCTCCCTGCCACAAATTGCCAACACACTACCAGGTAATTGCCAAATGGAATTTTCGTTTTCAAAGGGAAGATTAAAGATGGTCTCAAGTGTTCTGAATGCCACATGTCAATGGTAATCAAACAAAGTGTCCTGCAATCATCCAGGAGTCAAAACCCTAAGCAACGAAATGTCAAATGAGAGCTACGAAGCTCACAATTGTCAAGGGAGACCACGTCAAGTTATTTATAGAGGGAAGGTGGATTTGTAGCAAAGTCCACTTTGAGATTATATATTGGCTTATGGCGTTGGGTATTTACATAAATGGTCATTCACTTCTTTGTTGCAGGGTTTGTGTCAAGAGAATTTCTGGAGGTACACGATCTATTAAGACAAGCAAATATAGAGTAACATTGCGCCACAAAGTTTCATACATACTATATTTTTGCTTTGATTTCTAGGCAGAGCGATACTACGAGATATAGTTTACAGCATGTGGCCAAATGAAAGAATAATCGTGGGACGTTTATTGTGTGTATCTAAATCATATGTGAGTAATGATCAAGCAGAGAAACGAACAGAGAGCCTCCAAATGCCAATTCAAACCCCATCTTGCCTAGAACAATGCCCAACATGCATTCATCCAGAAGAATTCGTGGCAAACAATAATTTCATATCAGAAGCATCCAATAAGGTTATTTGTATGGGAATCCTGCAAGGTGTTCGAATGTGTATATATCAATTTTGGAAAGTTTGAAACAAGCCCACGATGAGTGCAGTTATTAATAAATTTCATAAAAATGTTACAAATTAGCAACTCAAGTAGAAAACCACCCACCTAATTAGATCTTTGGATAAGACAAACCCTAGTTTATGCCTAGTTTATGTATTAGAAGTTTGAGATTTTATTTCAAGTGTAAATGATGATCTAGTTCTAAAAGCAATTCAACTAGTGTTGGAAACGAAGTTGGTTGAAAAAGGGTCCCTTCTTTAAAGCAAAATTCATTGGTTGAAGAGGAAGAGTTAATGAAGTTACTATTCCTAGAATTGAACCAGCTCCATATGACCTTGTATGTTGGATACTTTAGTATAAATTGATGAATTTGATTTGCATTCCGTCAATCATGGAGGTATTAATTAATATGCAAAAAATGCTAGAACTGGCACAAATTAAAGGACATAGTCACATTCCAACGTAGATTTGTTTTCCCAATTCGAAAGGCACATGAGCTTTTACATGCAAGTAAATGGCAGATGGACAGTAGCAGATTTCATGGCACTAAATTAGCTTTCAAAGGGATATTTCAGATTTATGAGCACAAAATCAAGGATTAATGGCTATCTAAAATTTATTGTGAGAAAGTGACTTAGCTTTTTAAGAAGCCCTCACATTGCAAGTGGCCGAATCTTGTTTTCACAATCTTTTTGGTGACATATGGCTATTTTAATGAGATAGTTGCAGAGAATTATAGGCAAACAGTTGAAGGCAAGTGGCAAAGATCATGTGACAAAGCCTAATTCTAGATTCCAAGCAGAATAGACTCCAACAACCTCAACACCTCGAGACACTTTGCAACCAATTTATCTTATCTCTTATGATTTATTAGATTTTATCTCCAGCAAACCAAAAGCAGTTTGGGTATTGTTTTATTATTTAAGCAATGTTTTTATAAGTAAGAGGGGGCTGGGACCTGAGAAAAAACATTTTGGCATATTTGTATTAGCCCTTTGATATTAATAAAGGTTTTTCAAGCAAAATGATATGAATGACTTCTCAGAGATTCATGTTATGGTGTTTCACAGTCGGTTTTCAAGTTTTTGTGTTTTCGACTTTGTTTATTGTGGAATGTTGGTTCTTCACGTTTGAATGAAGTTACATGAATAAAATTCATTCTTTATGCTCTTTTCCATTACATTCAAACCACTTTGTCTTCTAAAGTTAAAGTAGATTTTGTTCAAGTTAAACGCTCTGCATTAATGGACCGTCTTCTTTTTCTGCTATCACACTGCTACAGATTTAATGTCTAATGAAATACCATATGTCTTGCCTTTGAGATTTGTATGTTCATAAACCCATTCTTTAGTATCCTTCAATTAACACATCACCTTGACTCCATGCCCAATGAACTTACCTCTCTACCCAACAAAACCCCTTTTTCAACTCCCTCGCCTACTGAAGATTTGGCCACTAAGCATATGGATAATCAGTTGTTGTTGTGACCTAGAGCAGCAGAGTCTAAGAGAGATCCCTCTCTAAATTGGACGCACCAACATACAATCTTAAAGTCTAATTTAAAGGCTACCTCATTGTTTTTCACCGTCATAGCCTGATGAAATTTTGAGTGATAACACGTTATGTGTTGTCATTCACGCACAATTGTTAGACATAGAAATAATATAAATAAAAATGATCAACCATGCACATGATCCTGCTTTCGTATAATTGTTATGGAAACCTCGGCTGAAACATCAATCCATATCAATACACTAATGTCAATCAATCAACAATTATTAATATACAGGCCTGCCTAGTCCTTAAAATATACATCTGTCAACATAGTTGTTAGCTCATCAAATTAATGGAAACATATTAGTTGTTAGTCCATGCTACATAAGCAAATCATAGTGTACAAGGCCAGTCATATATATAGTTAAATAATCTTAGACCAACTTTTAACACCTAAAAATTATTTGAGCTATTTTTCTAAAAATCAATATGAAACCTTTTGCAGGTACCTGCTGTTAATTGCCCATGATAGAGCCCATCCAGTCCAAGTGTTGAACTTGGATGCTCTGATACTACCTGTAAAAACCCCCCACCTTAGCCTTGGTGAAAATGGTTCACTTGCTAATCCAATCTCTCTTATAATATTTAGAGAGATGAGATGATATTTTTTTGCGTCTTCAAAACTGGAAGTATCACCATTGTGTTTGTCTCGATGAGACATTTCTAGCGATATAAAATTTCACCCTAATCCGGCCTTTGGATCAAGAGTTATAGCTTTGCAAAATTTTCCATTGCCTCATCCTCCTTCTGCCACATGGCACTCCTATCAACTTCTTACCACCACCTAGCGTGGGCGTATAGGTTGTTGACCCGTTCATGGTTTGGGTTCCCCATCAAACTATATGTGTGTGTGTGTGTGTGTGTGCATGTTTCAATATTATTAACACCAACCATTTGTGTCCTCACGAATTAATCTAGGGATGATATTTTAGGATGACGTGCCCTGTGGGCCTCTTTTGTGCCAAAACAACGAATTTTCCGGGTCACATGATTGCCTCCATGGCCTCTCCCATGTCATTTTGCCCTTTTCTATTGAGCGCTCTGCATTGTGCTCCTAGGAAATGACCTCTGAGCTTGCACATAGTGTGGGTCCACACTTCTCCTCATGGTCTTTGATCATAGTGGTTCATTGCCCTTGCTCCTACCACGACACCTTGCACCAAGTTATCCCTGCTAAACTTTCCAAACTCCTCTTCTACGCATCTCTTATTTAAGTTCCAGGATAGAAGTCCTGAGACACGCCATCCTGGGTCCTCTCGCCTGATGCTTTAGCGTGTGCTCAACCAAATAGAATTTCTCCACAGCAGCAACTCACCACATATGCCCGACCCCTTACATCCCAACTCTTCTCTTCAAAGTGTCAAGGTTCACCTCCGAGTGACAAAGTCCGGGACAAGAATTTTTCCCATCGCCTGCTACATTTAATTACGTTTATGCGGGCCTACCTTGATCCTTTTTCAAGTCACAATAGGCCTTCTACTTGGGTATTGGGCCCTTTCATTGGCCAATACAAGGACCCTAGCTCACCCCGACCTTCTCCACTTCGCCAACTATGTCAGGTTAGCTTGATCCTCATAAGCCTGGGTGTCCCTTCTACGAACCCTTATAAACTTCCATGTTTATACTTCTAGACCACATCATCCCTCCATCACCCTTATTGCGATAACAAAAAATTAGACCATTCAATCTGTTGCTTCCACGACGAGGGCCTTCTCAGGCTATGCATATAAGGTCTAATTGGTTGACGCTATAAGGTTAAGTCTATGCTTGAATTCGCAACATGCCACTCATAGCATGAATTTGCCCATAACATTTTTAAGAAGTTTATGGGAGGAACTTGGGCCATGAGAAATACATTCATTCTTGAATTAGATGGTTTTCATAAGGGAATTCTCCCTTCCGTCACTATATGCCATTCATGAGGAATCTCTAACATGGCCTAGCTAGGGTGGTTCTATAAATTTATGGACTTGCGCTAGAGTTCAACCATGGCCATTGAAGTTTGCTAAGGCACCCACTGGTGCTACCTCTCCTGAGCTTATGAAAATGTTGCCCACTCTGGGTTTATGGTGCATGTAATGAAGAATACTGATACAAGAGTTGTCCATCTAGAGCAAGGACTTGTCCATTCAGGCCTTCAAGGATCTGCGGTTCCTAGGATCTCTAATGTTTGACTAGGATTAGACATATCACAACTTAGAGATCTACAGGTCTCATTCAAGGACCAAATAAGAACCGCAAGCATTTAAGAATAACCAGAAGGCATATGGTGATAAAAGGGTCAGAAGGAGATCAACACTCCTCAAGGAAATAGGAAATCCACCTTCTAAGTCTGATTACAAGCATAAACCATAATTGTAGGCACATGACTGATAATATTTCAAGCCTACAAGCATTTCCTTATTATGGACGAGAATTCCTCGCATGGGATGTACAAATCGGTGTCAAATACCCTTTCAAACAGGCTTGGTGACTCTTGAAGAGCCTACAATGCTCACACCGCACACCATAGTGCTAACTCGACGCGTATTACAACCACATGTTTGTTATTTACACATATATAAACATTCTCCTATATAGCGAGCAAGAACACAACAATTATGGAAGGTTTCCAGGAAACTCACTAATAGAGTTGACCAATATATACATAACCACTGGCAAAGTACCACTCAGGATGAGTACCATGACTATAGCCAACCTTCCAAACTAGGATTTACCACATTATCACAACATGAGGACAATAGATAGAATATGACTCCTTTCCTTGGGAGATTCAACTTCAATACATATATAATAGAAGTGAATCTTGCAGGAAGTGCAGGGGTATAAAATCAAGTCAACCCAACTCATAATGTCATGCTATACATAATAGAGCTCATTGATCCTTTAGACCAAGTCTTAGGTAAAATGGATGCGTAGACCCATCACCAAGGTACACATCACTAAAGACTTGAAGAATCCCTTCACATAAAATCACATGCTAAAAGAATGAGAGAGAAGGGAAATCCTCTGCATTATCACATTGCACATAAACCATGTCAATGAAGGTTGTTTTCAATGTAATCATCAGACTGTAATAAGAAGAATTCTCATGTTAAATATGGCTGCAATAAAATCAATATTCTTGTAGGTTATTCCAATTCTTTGAAACATTGCACTATATGTTAGTTAGTTGTGTAATAATAGTAACACAGTCATGTCTTTTGCACATCAACACCATTTCAAACAAAAAATGTTTCATTATTAGGAAATATACATAAGAAACACTTATCTTGTAAATCCTTGGGCAACTGAGTGAGGGTCTATGACTCTCCACCCAACTGTAGATAGTTGTAGCCAGTTCTCTCTTGCAGTTATCACCCCCAAGCCAGGTTCCAAATATTGAGGGGTCTTTTGCTCAAGGGATGAAGCACAACCCTCAGTTGCTTCAAGGACTCTAGAGGTCTCTCCACCTCCACCCTTCAACTGAGTACCAAGTAACAAGTGCGCAAGGAATCAAGATACTCAATATCTCCACCCTTCAAACTCAACACCATGGTTCCACCTTGCTTGGGGACTCCAAAACCACAACCAATCAAACACAACAAAGAAGCCATCTTGAAGTCTTCCAGGAACTTTCCCAAGAATAATTCCTCCACCCCAACCCTTTAGAATTTGCTAAGAATCACCATCTCTACCCTCGGTTATTGGGGACTTGAGAAGCAATTTCTTCCCCACTTGGAAAGGTCTCCTTCCTGACTTCTTGCCAACCGATTTTTTTCTCCCCGCTCTTCTATGTTGTTTTTCCTTACGTTCTCCTCTGGTAGTTGCTCGATCTTGCTTTTTTACTGCTCTTCAATGTTCAAAGTTTCCCTCTTCGACTATGTGCATCCTCCTTATCCTCTCTTGTTGCACCACTCCCTGTCATTCCAATTGTTTTCCCCCTCTCATCCACGATGGTTCTTCCCATGTTGTCTAACAGTCTGTGCATGGCCTTCTTAGCTTGTGGGGTTTTGCCACGTCTCCCTGCTTCCTTGTTTTTTATTATAGTCCAATGACCCTCTTGCACTTGCATGCTTTGGGCATCCTCTCCTCAACGACATGACCATCCCATTTATTTATGTGTCCCCCTTTGAGTGTATTTTCCTTCAAGGAAGCATGGCCCATGTCCTCTTGTCCAACCTCCTCTTTAATGGTATGCTCCAACTTACTTAGAATTCATACCTACCAGCCTCCTCGGTTGTCATAACAATTAAAATCCCAAGTAATTACCCTACTTAGTCTCTAGAACCTGTGTCCCATAAATAAGCCCCTATTTTCTTTTATAAAAGTATTTACACTGCATACATGAGTACAAAAAATCGGGGTTGTCACGCCAACCATAGGCACAACTAGCCACCCCCTAGCCAAACCATGACACAACAAGGGTGGATTTAGGCAGCTTTCATGAACATTATGAAATAGAAAACTCTTCAAGGGGTATCCATGTAGGAAACTCTTCACTAGGTGTAAAGAACCCTGTGAAATTTAGGCACCTCTCTAGTGGATTAACACAACACAAGAGTGAGCCCCTTTTGTTGCTTCACAGTCCCTTGAGGAAAATCTTCCTTTCAATGTTTCCCATGAGCACAACTTGGCCCTAGTTCATAGTCCCATGCTTTGGTATCCTTAGGAAGCTTCCTTAGGTGATTTAGGGTTCAAACTAATGGATTTTCAACTAGTTCAATACCATCTTGACTTGTGCTTGTGTCCTAACCCTATGTCCATTCTTCCTTGCATTTAAACTTCATTGGTAACCCACTTGTGCATATATTTCTTCATTCACATAGTCTTCTTTGTTGTTCCTCTTCTCATGTACGCACACGTGCAAATATTCTCTTGCTCCCCCTCCCAATGAATTTTCATCTCTCATGTAATTTCCCCCCTTCAACGGTGGGCACATTTCCCAAGGAAGTGGGAAAAACTTCTAAATGGTGACTTGATCATCAATCCGATCCTTAGGCACTCATCCCATTTCTCTATTAATTGTGTAAATTGGTCCTCCCACCAGCTACATCCAATAGTTGGCTTGTCAAGTCAATAATGGAAATGGAGGATGATTCCCACAGTTTACATTTGGTATCACAAAAATAATGTGGAAAAGGTGGATATGGATCATCAAGCATATTGAACCCCCTTCTTATCCCTCTCATTGTTCCCCACCCATGGTATCATGGTCCCTATAGGAACTTGTACTTCAATCAACTATTAGCATTAGCATGTCCATATCATCACAACATTATAATTAATTATCCAAGCCAAAATTAAAACAATAATTACCATAATTAATTACATGTTTAATCGGGGGATTCAAAATAGGGACATGACACATGTATAAACTTGATGTTCACAATGATTACAAGTGCTTGTGCTAATTCTATAAAAAATTCTCCAATTGTTACATGCCATGTCACAATTAAGCTTGCAATTCCTTGATACATTGGTGAAAGGAAATCCATTTTTTTCTAAGCATGGAGTTGCTGGATTAACATTATCAAGTTATCATTGTTGGGCCATTCAACCTCTTCCTAATGTATCTTTGATACCCAATGGTATACATTTGAAATAAAACTAAATTTTGGTCCATCATGTCAAATCATTAGGTAAACAACTTCAAAGGAGCTCTGAAGCATCTAAACACCCTTTTGCATATATACCCTGATGCTCCTATGCTTCAATACCTTGATTGTGAATAATTTTGTAATCTTATAAGTGTTGGCCTAATCATTTAAGAAGATGAATAATGAGCAATGGTACACATGGACAAAACATGCCATCAACTTGTGCCATATGGATGCTAACAACAAATTTTTTTATGAGTCAACATGTTGAGTAAGCAACAATAAAAAACTTCAATCTTGAAACTCCATGTGAAAACTAATGAGGCAATTTCTAGTGAAACTTAGTAGTTAACCAATAAAAGATAAAAGATAAACCCTTAACTTCATAGATAAAAAATAATTCATAATATAGTGTCACCAAGTTATAGCAAGAATCCCTTAAGATAGGGGAACACCATGAAATACTCCTTATCAAATGAATCACTCCACAAGCCATGCTTGTTGAAATTGTAGCAAGAAAAGGCTTCATTTGACTAGTGCCTTAGTCAAATGGAGAAAAAATGTTTTTCCACATCAACAAGATGACTTGGATTGCAGTTAGCTAGAGTGACATGGCCTTGTCTACTAGTTAAGTCAGTAAATTTGAGTTTGTAGGCTAGACGAAGAGTTGTGCATGAGTTGATTATTGAGATATAGAAACCTAGTTGAGTTATTGTTAGTTGAACTCGGTTAACTAAGCTCTAGTCATTAGTTGAGTTAGTTGAAGGCAGTTGAGTAATTATTACTATTTTTAACTCACTAATCTTTCAGTTAACTAGTTAATCAGCTAAAAATAGACCCAGTCATGCATGGAATTCGAATTTCCTTGTTGAGTGGATAGAACAGGCACATTTGTATTTATAGTTGTATATTTTCAAGTGTACAATGATTTTTCATTGAGCAGGTGATCAATTCCCCTTGTATTTGCGCAAGGAAATAGGAGGTTGGCTAACACTAGAATTGGCTAAGCGTTGGCTAGAGTGGGTCAGGAAGCAAGAGAAGTGCAGGCTGTGATTCAAAGTTTAAGCAAGACATTGTAATTGTTTCTCTTTCTCATCTAAATTAATGCAAAGCAACGGAGGGGTTTTTCCTAGTTGGGTTCCCCTGTAAAATCATTGTGTTCCATGTGTTTTGATGGTTTCATGTTATTACATGTGTTTCTATCGTGTGTTTTCCTTTCCACATAATAGTAGAAGAAGTTTTTGTTCTTGATTTCAATTCGATTTCATTAGCAGTAGCAAATTTCTTGCAATTTATACATGGTATCAGAGCTACTGAAACCTACATAGAAACCAAATTCCTAATCATCTCTCAAAGAAATTTTGAATTGTATATTTGTGGTGCAGGAATTTTCTTCAGTGTAGGAACAATGTCTTTCTATGGATTGAGGCTTGAGTATGCATTGGAAGGCACCTCGAATTTTTGTGCTTGGAAAGATAGGATGGAAGTTGTCCTGGCTGACAATGGAGTATGGGAATATACTCAAATTGATATTCCAAAACCAGTAGCATCAGACGCATAAGCACTTGCTCAGTGGAAGAAATACACAACAAGGGCCAAGAGGATAATTTTGGAGGGTATTAGAGATCATGTGGTTTTGAACTTGCATGGCAAGGAGACTCCTTTTGAAATGTGGAAAACTCTCACAGATCTCTTCTAGAGCAACAATAATGCTAGGAAATTGACATTGAGAGATAAACTAAGGAGAATTCGAATGCATAAAAATGAAACCATTCCACAATACCTATCCAGATTCACTTAGGTTCGAGATGAACTTGGAGGAGTAGGAGAAAATGTGCCATCATTTGAACTTGTGATCTTAGCACTCCCTGGCTTTCCGAAATACCGGCACAACTATTAGGATTTAGTTAATGGAAGAGACAAACTACTAGATTGGGAGAGACTTTAGTCCGATTTGGTGCAGGAGGAGATAAGAAGAAACACTAGAGATGGTGTCACATCGATTAGAGATGAGGAAGAATATTGTGCTCTAGTTGGCAAAGGAAAGAAGGCCAGAGGCATGAAGGCCCAAGGTGAGGCAAAATTCATCCATAACCATGGAAAGAAGAAAGACCTCAGTAAAATTAAATTCTTTCACTGCCATGAGTATGGACACTATGCAACCAAGTGCCCAAGCAGAAAATCTAGTAAGGAGCTGCAACATTAGCAGGAGGAGATGCTCTTGCTCTTAATTATATTCTAACCCCTTAGACTCCTATATATAGAAAGGAGGTCTTATCATTTGTATCGTCCAAGAATTGTTCATTTGTGTAATGTAAAGGAGGTTGCACCCTTGAAGAGGCTAATTTTGAAGTCGTTGATCTATCTCATTCTTCTATTTTGTGAGCTAGCTGCATAACAATTAGAGTTGAATTTCAGCCTTATTGCTTGCATGTCAAGCACAGCAAGAGGGAGTGAGTGATACCTAGATTCTGATGCCTCATATCATATGACATGAAACAAGGAATTCTTTAGTAGCCTGGAGCAGAAGGATCTCAAATTGCACATAGAATTTGGAGATGATTGGAGGTATAATACCAAACGAATTGGTATTGTCACCTTTAAGAGGGAGTTAAGCTCTCATCTTCACCTAAAGGATGTAATGTATGTGCCTAGTCTAAAGAAAAATTTAGTTTCCATAGCTGTACTTGATGACGGTGGATATGATGTGATGGTTAGTAAGGGGAAATATTTTATGAAGCATGTTGCTACTGGACTAGTAAAAAAAATTGGTGTTCGAGTTAAAAACTCTACAAGCTATAGGTAGATTTCGCCATGCATGTAGCTATACCTCTAGGAGTGAGATGGGGTGATGCAGAGCCTTAGTCCCAGAGTTGAAAATATTTGGACAAGGTCCATAGGGGAGAAGCAACAATTACAATATACTCTTCTCGTGGATCATTACCCTTGCTAAGGGGCCCACAATATTCAGTAGTAGAAGGATCAATATCAGTTGATGCACTCAGATCTTAGGCGACAGTTGCAGGCTAGTAACAGTCAGAGACTCAGGGGACAGTTGTAGCTCAGAGACATAATTGATTCAATATTTCAGATGCTTCTCAGTTGCAGTTGTTGTAGTAGCAACAACAATAGTGAGAGGGAGTCTTGTTACAGTACATTCCCACAGGAGCAGGATTGGGGTTGTGCATAAACCTTTTCTTACTAAGAGGGAGCGCTGAAATTGTAGAAAGAAAGGGCTTCATTTGACTAGTGCCTTAGTCAAATGGAGAAAGTTCGATTTTCCACATCAGCTGGATGACTTGGATTGCAGTTAGCTAGAGTGACATCGCCTTGTCTACTAGTTAAGTTAGTAAATTCGATTTTGTAGGCTAGAAGTAGAGTTTTGCATGATTTGATTGCTAAGATCTAGCAATCTAGTTGAGTTATTATGAGTTGAACTCAATTAATTGATCTCTAGTCATTAGTTGATTTAGTTGAAGGCATGTTGAAGGTCAGTTGAGTAGTTATGACTATTGTTTACTCACTGATCTCTCGGTTAACTACTCAATCAAATAAAAATAGACCCAATCATGCATTGAATTTGAATTGCCTAGTTGAGTGGATGGAAAAGGAACATTTGTGTTTATAATTGTATACTATTGAGTGTACAATGGTTTTGCACTAAGCAAATGATTAATTCCCCTTGGATTTGCATAAGTAAATAGGGAATTTCCCTATTTTTTAGGAGCTTAATTCCTCCTAGATTGCGCAAGGAAATAAGAGGTTGGCTGAGGCTTGAATTGACTAACTGTTGATCAGAGCAGGTCAAGAAGTAGGAGAATAGTTTTATAGTGTAGGGTGTGCTTCAACGTTGAAGCAAGACATTGTAATTGTTCCCCTTTCTCATCTAGATTAATGCAAAACAACAAAGGGGTTCTTCCCAGTTGGGTTCATCTATAAAATCATTGTGTTCCATGTGTTTTGATGGTTGCATGTTATTGCATGTGTTTCTATCGTGTATTTTCCTTTCCGTAGAATAATAGAAGAATTTTTTGTCTCTTGATTTCAGTTTGATTTCATTAGCAGTAGAAAATTTCTTGCAATTTCTACAATGCTTGCTACAATGCAATATTCAACACCCCACATATCTCAACATAAGAATTCTCATTTGTATTTATGCATTCTCATTAGTATTTTTGAGGTCTATGCCAACTATCTCTCATTATTATATCCATTTCATTTAATTGCATAGTGGGTCATGCTTACTACAATATAATACTCAACATCCAACACATCTCAAAACAATGATACTTGTTTATATTTATACACTCTCATGAGTATTCTTAGAGGTCTATGTCAACTACCTCTCATTATTATATTCATTTTCTTTAACTACATACTGGGCCTATTTATTACCCACCTACTACCAAGTGAGAGTATTCCGCGATTTATTGACACATTACATAAATTACTCCCTTTGGAAAATTCCCTAGGTACCCCATATTATTCTCTCTCATGAATTGTTCTCCCTAGATACTTTCCTAGGTACCATGTATTATTCTTCCTAGATACATTACATTCCACCCCCTTCACATGTTTCATCATGAAAACATGAGTGGAAGTCATATAATATGACCTCCTAAGCAACATCATCAACTTGTACTAGGCACAAACATCCATCCATTGTGGTGAAATGTGGACATGGGGTCCAACTACAACCTTTCTACTTTCCATCATGTTATTGTGCTACTTTGATATCTCCATGCATTTCTTTTTATTCCTCCATGTACCTCTATACTAAGTGCCTTTTTAATCCATATTGGAACTCAGTAAGTTTGTTAATGCTTAGAACCTTATTTTAATAATTATTGATTATTAAGATGGTGTGGATGATGATATACAACAACCTTAGTTATTTGTTCTTCTTTCTTGTACTCGTTAACTTGTGTTCCTCTAAAGAATGCATCTGTGTAGATTCTTCTTCAGTTTTATGTTCTTAACAAGGATTCCCTTCATGTGATTATATAGATTCTTCTTTTGATTCAACTTTGGACTCTCCATATCATGTTTTTATTGGTACTGCAATGAGTTTCTCAACAATTATTGCTTCATATGCCACCTTGTGTCTTTCTGGTTTATTAAGCGAATATCTTATAATGTGATTTTGTTTTTCTTGTACCAAAGCTTCATAAATTTCTTTTGCAAATTTATGTTAATTGTAACAACTAAGCGCATCCAAGGATATCGAAGAATAATATCCACATCATCCATATCAATAGCATGAAAAACTAAATGCAAAACTATTTATCCATAGTAATACTCAAATCTTGAAAATTGTGAACATTCTCACCTCATTCTATGTGCTTTCAATGTGATTTGAGGGGACTTGAAATCTTTTAGTGAAGTTAACATTGATGACATCTTTCTTGTAGCTAGGGTTAATAGAAATAATGAACTTCTCTCGTTGAAGGCACACATGAAGTTGTAATAGGGGTACTGCCTAAAGCCTTCAAAGCATCCTCTCCCCCAAATAGATGAATCTGGAAACAAATTTGGGGAATAGATGTGCTTCCAAAAGTAAGCACTTTCCGTTGGACAATGATCCATGAAAAACTACTAACCGCAAAAAGCCTGATAATAAAGTGCCGACCTAAAAATAACCTTACTGGTGTCTATCTATCTTCATATCATGAGACCATTTGCCTAAAAATATTTGTCCACATGCTTCAGCTAATAGTTTTAATAGGTCTTTAACACAAAATGACTTCTCCTGTATGGCCCTTCATCTCTTAAATTATTGTATAGGGCGTTTTTACCAAAAAAAGAAACATTTTCTTGATACTCTATCTATTCTTCAATACCAAGACCATCACATTTTCTTATAAATGCATTATTGCTTGGAAAAAAAACCCAAAAATAGAACTAGGGTTTTGAAATCGTTTGTGTGGATAAGGTTTTATGGCGTCAAATGTGAATATATATATATATATATATATATATATATATATATATATATATATATATATATATATATATATATATATTCAAATTTCTATTACAAAACAATCATGAAATGCCACCCTACTCTACATCTACTCTATAAATTTGCAGGCAATTTGGGTGCTCTATCAAAATATATCAATTTACTGATGTCGGTGATGGCAATCTTGGTCAAAAAAGGAGAAACAACCCAGACCAAGGCTCTTCACATAGCCCTAGCTGTCTGGGCTGGTCGTTCTCGAGAGGTTTTAAGGCTTCATTAGCCTTTGGCCTCCTCCTCTTGCGAAGAAGAATGTTGGGAGAAAAAAACTAGCCTAAACTAAACTACACCTGAAGTTATCCTAAACTATATGCCATGTAAACTAATACTCGAGTATGGGTCAAAATATTCTAAAACTCGTAACATATAAAGAATTCTAATTTATATATTCTATTTATAAATTAGAATTAAAATTTATGATACAATAACTATTGTTACAAAGTTAAAATATTTTACAACAATTTACAATGTTATAGTACAATAAATGAACTGAGCTAGAACATAACTGAAACTAGTTGAGGAGAAAGAAAATGATCTTTTGAAAAGATAAACAATTCTCTTTAAATCAGAATAAAGTATTACTCATAATAAAATAAAGTAGAAATATATTTATCTCTTTCCTTAACGAAATTAAAGGCAGAACAAGAAACTGTAATAATGCAAGAGACTCATCCTGGAGGCTGAACACAGTATAACTCTGTTTTCCTTTGCAGATTTATTTCAAAATAAGAAAAGAAACAAATATAACTATCTTTCCTATTTTCTAATCTACGCTTGGCCAAGACTCTTTTCCTTTTTATTTTAGATGGAAGAGGAACATAAATCAACGATAACTTATAAAATAGTTTTCATACTTTCATCAACAATTGATGAATCAAACCAATCCAAAAATTGACTCAGTATTAAGATTAAAGAAGAGTTATCATTCACTGAAACTAACATCGCATCAGATTCATATAAAGGACTGATATTAGATTAACTTGATCATAATCCAAGTAATTCAAAATGAGCAATCAAACTACTCCCCCTAGAATTCAAATTACTAAAGAAAAGTAATTGATCTTTTTAAAAATGGAAGTATGAATCTGAATAAGTGCAAAAACATAAAAAAGTGTAATGAAATTAAGACAATTGTTTACTTGAGAATCAAATCACCGAGCAAACAACATAATATTTTGTTAACCACAAGATATAACGAAATTAAATCATGACCATGGAAGCATAATGAAACAAGAAGTAGATGGAATCAAACCACATCAAACACTTGCAATTAAAATTAAGTCCATAGTCAGAGATAACAACATCACTTTGTTCAGAAAGTATAGTCCTCTTTCACCCTCCCAGAATCCCTCCTCTCTTCAAAATGAGGAGTTTATATAATCATTGTTTTTTCCTAAATAATAACACACTATAATTATAAAACTGTATTTTACAAAAAATAGTAATCAGTCTCATCTTTCAGCCTCATGGCTAGTCAACAGATAATATAAAATCAGCTAAATAATTGAGGAAAGATCATTGCTAACATCTCCATGGACTGAAGGCATGACGGTAAATATGTCCCAAGATCATGGGGATAACATGTTTAGCTAAAGCTACACAAAAAGAGCTCTACACAAAATTTGCACAAGGGTTACGAGGCAATACAGCACAAGGGTAAACTCGTGCAACAATTCAGGGACGGAGTTCTGGGTGAGTGGAACGAAGCTGGTAATTTTGACGGTCTGAGTCAAGTAATGGATGCAAGACAGGGGAGGGGTGAAATCCCCTCCTTTAGGGACGTCATGGCTGGTAATCCTGGTAACAGTAGCGGGAATGGGAGGGTGACGGAATTATCTGAGGAAAGCCCAGTTATGGGTAACCAGTGGCAAGCACGACTGGTAAACAAATGCCTTCCACGGGCACAGAAAAAGCCCAGGTATGTCATTCCGAGTAACAAGCTGGAAAATTATCGGTGTTATATGAGAGATCACGCGTTAATTTGTAAATTTATCGGGTATTGGCCTTCTGAAAGGGATCTCATGAGATGGATCCAACAGAGATGGAAACCAAGAGGCCATATTGATCTCAAATTGGGTGCTAAGGGGTTTTTTACAGTCATTTTTGCAAATTTACAGGACAAGGAAAAGGTTTTTGAAGAGGGACCACACTTCATGAATAATGCGGGATTGTTTACACGGTATTGGGAAGATCGATACAACCCTGATGCAGAGAAAATCAAGGCAGCACCGATATGGGTTCGCTTATTTGGGTTACCTGATGAATTTTGGGATCCTGAAATATTGGAAGGAATTGGTAATTCAATTGGCACTTTTGTGAAGGTGGCTGAAACCACGAAAAGGGGTAGATATACGTCGTATGCAAGGATTTGTGTATATATGGATATCTCAGCCCCTTTACCAGAATCTATTGAGCTCGAGTATCAGGATGAAATTTGGCAACAACCTATTGATTACGAACATATACCGTTTCGCTGTAGACGCTGTCATGTTTATGGTCACCTCGTAAGGGATTGCCCACAAGGTAAAGAAGAGGCAGTGGCAAAGGACACGACGGATGGCATTCGATCACGCGATGGGAAGATAGGAGAAGAACAGGAGTTCCAAGAGGTACAGAGGAGAAGGAGACCCAATTTTGGGATTCCTAAAATGCAATCCCAAGAAAGGAACTCAATACCTGAGAGTCATAATCAGTACAATATTCTTCAAACGCAGGAAGAAGACGGAAAACAGGTTAAGGAGAATGATGAAACAAACCCAATTGCACAGGACCAGGAGATTAACGTGGTAGCGCCAATGGAAATTATTAAGGATGGAAAGAGGAAAAGTAGAAGCCCAAGCAGAGAGCCGGAAGGAGCGGAGGGAGTACGAGATGATATGCATATAGATCAATCTAAGAAGGGGAAGGAAATTGTAAAAGAAGTGGGTACAGAGGAAGAAAAAATCATGAAGAAGTTACTTACTGATTGGAAACAATTGGACGAACGGTTTATCCCAGAGAAAGAGAAACAATTGTATAAGGAAACCTTTCAACGATATAAGGAGAAGAAGGCTGGTTGTTTAGAACATAGGTCGGATCATGACAATCAGGACACTCAAATCCTAGAAGGAGATAGTCACGGTAAGACCGGAAGGAAAAAAGGCAGACGAACGTTGAATGAATCAATCCAAGCAGTGGGAGAGACTCTTGTAAACTCAGGAAGGGTGATACCCTTGTCAGAGGTATTTCTACAAACTCCTAGAAAGTTTTAAATGATTGTTCTAAGTTGGAATATACGGGGACTTAATAGTCAGGGGAAACAGAGATATTTGAAGGAAAGAGTGAAGAAAGACAAGCCGAGTATTATGGTAATTCAGGAAACGAAAATGGAAAGTCAACAGATGGTAGAAATTGTAAAGAAACTGAAAATAGGATATGAGGTTATGGCTTTAGATGCAATAGCGACAGCAGGGGGATTGGCCATTTTGTGGAATCCAGAGGAGGTAATTTTTGAGCATTGGTTTACTTTACCTAGAATACTTTCAGGTCTGTTTAGATTAGTAGGGATGGGGGAAAGAATTTTATTCACTGGGGTATATGGGCCTCATAATCATAGCGACAGGAAGGATTTCTTGAAGAACCTCTATACTATGAGAAATCTTATTCCGAACATCCCGTGGATGATAGGGGGGGATTTTAATCTGATCAGGCATCTAGGTGAGAAGAGAGGGGGGGTAAGGAGAGAAGATTCGAATATGGAGGAGTTCAATGATATGATCAGGGATCTGAGATTAGTCGATATACATACAATAAATGGTGTACATACTTGGAACAACCGTCGAGGAGGACATAGTCAAATTGCCTCTCGACTGGATAGATTTTTATTATCGGAGCAAATTTTGAACAGGGATGTGTTCATTGAAGCTAAAATTCTCCCTAGCATTGGATCAGATCATTGGCCCATTCGGTTGGAGGTTGATATCAAGCCGACCAAAGGGAAGAAACCTTTTCGCTTTGAATCCTTTTGGCTTAGGGATCCACAATTTATAACGAAACTGGAAGCATGGTGGAATCAATGCACTAGTCGGGGCAAAGGGAGAATGCATACTCTTCAATTGAAGCTTAAGGAACTAAAACAAAGAATCAAAGAATGGAACCGGAAAGAATTTGGGAATATTCTGGAGGCCAAGCAGCGGTTGGAAGGAGAAATGGAGGACCTCCAGCAACGAATTATATTGGAAGGCAGAGATGAAGCCAAAAGTAGGGAGGAAGGACGTATTATAAGCCAATTAGAGGAACGACGAAAACAAGAGGAGATTTTATGGCGACAAAAATCAAGGGTACGATGGTTAAGGGAAGGCGAAAGAAATACAAAATTTTTTCATCAAGCTATGATTCAACATAGGCAGAGGAATAGAATTTTTTCAATTAAGAATGCAGAGGGAGAAAGAGTGGTAGAACAGAAAGATATTGAAAAGACTCTAGTGGATTACTTTAAGGGGGTGCTCACGGAAAATCAGAGGGATAGAAGGGAGGCAATTCGTAATATCTGCGGGGAGATACCAAGACTCGTTACAGAGGACCAAAATAAGGCATTAATGCGGGCAGTTACCATGGAAGAGGTAGAAGAAGTTGTGATGAACATGGCTAAAAACAAGGCTCCAGGGCCGGATGGGTACACAATTGAATTCTTCCAGGCAAGCTGGCACTTTCTAGGCAAAGAAATACTGGAGGCAGTGGAGGAATCAAGAATCAGGCAGCGAATATGGCCAGGTATTAACTCAACTTTTTTCACATTGATCCCTAAGAGTAAAACATCAGAAGAACCACAGGGTTTCAGACCCATAGCCTTGTGTAATGTAATTTATAAGATTATATCTACATTGATTGCGAAACGGTTGAAACCTCTCCTCCCCAATTTAATTGCGCCTGAACAGACTGGGTTTGTGGAAGGTAGGAAAATTTTGGATGGTATCGTGGTATCTCAGGAAGTAATACATTCGTTAAAACAGAGGAAAAAGAAAGGGATGCTTATGAAGCTGGACTTGTCTAAGGCTTATGATCGATTGAATTGGGATTACCTAAGAGCGGTTCTAGAAGCTTATGGGTTTGAAAACAGGTGGATTGCTTGGATAAGTAGTATGGTCTCCACTCCGAACTTCTCAATTTTGGTTAATGGGATACCTACAGATACGTTTAATGCCACCAGGGGCATCCGACAGGGGGATCCAATCTCGCCGTTCCTGTTCATACTGGCTATGGAAGGATTAAGCAGGAAAATTAAGAAGGAGGTCAGGGAAAGAAGGATCAAAGGCATTCGATTGTGGGGAGATAATCTGATCATCACACATCAACAGTTTGTTGATGATCTAATGTTGTTCGGAGAAGCGTCGCTCAGAGAGGTAAGGGGTTTCAAACATGTCTTAGAAGTTTTTATGAATGCTTCAGGTATGGCGGTTAATAACGATAAATCTTGTACTTTTATTTTTAACTCCCCTGAAGCTGTTAAGGCCCATTTAACTAGAGTGCTAGGCTTTAGACAGGGAGAATTACCCACAAAATACTTGGGCATTCAGCTAGATATCAACTCAACGCGCATAAAGAATTGGCAAAGTTTATTGGACAAGATTCGGAAAAGATTAGATAGCTGGTCGTTTCGAATGCTGAATATAGCAAGTCGAGTTGTTCTTTTAAAATCGGTATTACTATCTATTCCTATATACCCTTTGTCAATTATGGCTGCCCCCAAAGGCGTTTTTTCTAAATTGAGAGAAATATTGGGTAAATTTCTTTGGGGGGGACCAAAGCAGCAGAAAAAATGGACTTTGGTTTCATGGCAACATGTAATCAGGCGGAAAGAGGAAGGAGGCCTTGGTGTCAGGGATTTGGAAATAGTCAATAAGGTTTTAGGGGCGAAGTTATGGTGGAGATGGGTGCAGGGGGGTGCGGATGTATGGAAGAGAATATGGAATCAAAAATATGATATGCCACGATCAATTGCAGGACGCCTCCGGGTAGCAGAAACTCCACGGGGGTCGCAAATATGGGAATTAGCAAGAAAGAATAATGATCTGGTTCGGGACTTTGCTTTTTGGGAGATTCGTGAAGGAAGTTCAGTGAGGTTTTGGGAGGATGGATGGCAACAGCGTGAGCAGTTGGAAAGAAATCAAACTTTCCATGAACTACAAGCAGTAGCGCAGCGGGCAGGAATGGAATACGTTAGGGATTATTGGAGACGAGCAGACTTGAATGATATGTGGAGGATATGGAAAAGACCGCACGAATGGGATGCGAGAAGCAGTCTGGAAACTCAGCAAGCGTATATCAGAGAAATAGATTCGCGGAAAATTAAGATCAGGGCAGGCAGCGATATCCTTAGATGGGGTAAAGCAATGCAAGGTATGTTCACAGTCAAAGAAGCTTATTACTGGATTACGAAGGAGGAAAGGGTGGACGAACCAGTGGATTGGAAAAAGATTTGGGAAGGTAAATGGTGGCCAAAAGTAACACTTTTTGCATGGTTGGTGTGTAGAGGAAGGATCTTGACTTGGGACAATTTGCAGAAACGAGGAATGATTGGTCCATCCCGGTGTTATCTGTGTAGCAAGGACTTTGAGAACCAGGAACACCTATTGAATAGATGTATGTATACTCAGAGTTTGTGGGAAGAACTTCGGGTACTCTTTGGCCAGTCAAACAGAGATCCCGACAGTCTGAGGAATACCATTTTACAATGGGGAAAGGGGCATTTTCAAAGTAAACTTATCAGGAGGATATGGAGTCTAGCGGTTGGTTTTGTAATATGGGAGGTGTGGAAAGAACGGAATCGTAGAATTTTCAGAGAAAGATGCTGCCATGAATCAATAATTTGGGATGAAGTCTGTCGATCGATCAAAGAGACGATCTTATCTGAAACCTGGAGTGAAGATGATTGGAAATTAAACTTGGACGAGCAGCGAATACTATCCAAATTGAATATTGACTATACAATGTTATATCCCAACACTGACAGGAGTAATAGGTATCGCATGCAGAGCCCAAATCATTTTCGCTTCCCAGGAGACAGCCGAATTAAGTTGTCCTTCGATGGCGCATCAAAGGGCAATCCTGGGCAAGCAGGATGGGGAGGTATTTTCCGAGATAGTAGAGGGATTTCAAGGTGGGCATATGCTGAATGGGGAGGGGAAATGTCAAATAATGAAGCAGAGTTATGGGGGGTCTATCATGGACTTCGAATTGCAGCAAGAAATGGATATCGAAACCTTGATATTGAAGGTGATTCCCAACTTGCGATCGAAATGTTAAAGAAATTGAGGGGTGGCAAAAGCTGGGACCATGTGGCGAAAAGCTGGAGGACAGCTGCGATCATACAGGACATAGAAGGTCTGATGCGGACGGTTGACTATATTACAATCAATCATGTTTTGAGGCGAGGTAATAGGGCTGCTGATTTCTTAGCCAATTGGGCATGTGGAGAGCCGAATAGGGCGATGGATGGTAGTTGGTTAGTATTCCAGGAGGATCCACGGTGGAATGAGTTAACATCCATATTAAGACAAGATAATGATGAGGCGATCACGCTTGACAGGACCGATTAGCTGCCTCCTCATAATGAATTGGAGGGGAAAAGACAGGATCATTAATGATAGCACCGGGGGTATGAAGAACACTGTCGTCCAAATTAATTTCAGGAGGAGTGAGTATACTCAGGCTTTGAGAGAAATGATCATCCCAAGAAGGAATGAGGGTCAGGTACCGAGGTGGTGGAGCGGTGGCGTCAGAAGGACAGGGATCGTATCACATCATGATCCAAGACCTGAGACGTGTAATAATGAGCAGGTTTGGAAGAACCCAAGCAGTAAGGAGGAAAGGTGGCCGAGCGGGGTTATAATGTTGCATGCCTGTAGATGGAGCAGCGTTCTATTCTTGCATGCCTGTAGAAGGAGAAAGGTTTTATTGATGCATGCCTGTAGACGAAGGCTCAATTTGAGAGTGTACAACAGTCAAGCGAGGGGGGGAGGCTTGGCTCTTCTGTCTGAGTACAGTATAGCGGAATTGGAAGCGTATCTTCGAAGGTTCACGAAATTGCTGCTAAACATTATGGCAGTGAACCCAGACAGAGCTGAAGGTAGGAGAATGCGCAGCCAGGGGATGAGTATGGATGCGAAAGGGACGGATGTGGCTGAGGAACCGTCGCACCGCATTTACCTGGACATACCGGAAGATTCGGAAGAGAAAGAATTTGATATACGGGATTATCTTGCAGAGGAGGAACAGCGGCCGACCTCGGGCGGAAAGGTTGGGATATGGAAGCGGAGCACTGCTCCATTGGACGCCAGGGGAGATACAGAGGAGGAATCGGAAGACTATGAAGAGGATGAGGGTAACAGGCGTGGAAGGAGTCGAGGTCGTCGGGGTCGAGGGAGCGTCAGGAGCAGAGGGCGGCCTGCAGACCGTGGAGGGAGCCGAACAAACAGAGCAGCGCATGAGGAAGATTCAGTCAGTGGGGTCAGCGGTAGGAAGAGAGGAAAAAAGGATATGAGGAGGAAGTTACAGGAGGCAGAGGAGGCCTATATTAATGAGACCAATCCTAACATTCGGCGAATTATCGATCACCTCGAGGAAGAGGCAATGCAGGAACAATCTGAACCTGAAATGGAAGATTGGGAGAGTTTCCTTCCTGACCCGGGACACACTAGAGGGAGAATGTCCCTTTATAAGCAATCATTACATGTCTACTGGGGTATGAAGAGATTACTCGCCAAGGCTATGGAACAAGTGGCATTTGAAATGGTGGAGCTGGCTCAAGGAATGCCCACCCTTAAAAGAGAACTGAAGAATATCCAAATGACTCTTCTCATGCAGGATAGGAAGATGGACAAGCTGGTGCAGCTGTTTAAAGCAAGCGGAATAGCGGTTAAAGCAGAAAATGAGGTCAAGCCTGATGCCATGAAGCAGTAGAATATCCAGATGTCGACAGGAGGTTTTTCTATGAATCTTTTTGTATTTTTGATATATTAGATGGTCTGGTTTCCAGTTATGAACAGTATGTTTTTAGGACGGATAGAAGTGTTTTTAGCATGGTTAGATAGACTGAACATCTACTTTTTTTGGATGGCTGTTATATACTATCGAAGGCCACCCGGTTTCCCTTCTGGGCGGGTGGCGTCCTGCTTATGTATGTACATTTTCTTTTAGTAATAGAATCTTGCCTTAGTTTACAAAAAAAAAAACATGTTTAGCTAACAAAAATCACCTATAACCAATTGTATAAGAAACAATTATAACAAGACTTAATCGGAAAAGAGAGTCATTACATAATCTTTGATTCTGTAACACCCTTCTTAAATTTAGAAAAAGAGACATCAAATAAAATCGTCAATTAGTGGAAAGATATTAAAAAAAAACCTTTATGTTGCTTAACCTTTAACAGTTTGATTACAACTTCAACGTCAGAGACCTGTCAATTTTTTACTGAACTGGCAGAATTATGTTTCCTAATCGTTTCATTTAACCTACAGGTAGCTCTGAGTTGCTCATTTTCTCTAACAAGTTGTTCAATTCAACCATTTAACCGAGACATCGTGAAAAGGAATTGCTGGTGCCAGTAAATATTTTCCAAAGTTTTTGAAGGAAAATTTTCAACTTTATTATCTAGTTCTAGTGGGGTGTTGATATCATCAGGAAAACCATAACTGTTTGCAGCTTCTGACTTAGCCCTTTTGGGCTGAGTGTCATCAAGATTAACACATATCTAATCAGACGAAAGCTTCTGTTTATTTTGTCGATATCTGGAGAGCCTTCTGTTTAATATTTTATCTCTAATAAGTGCATCAAGCTATGAGCTATATTGATTATCTATTTTTTCACTTGCAGGTTCCAAGGGAGATGACTTCGACTAAGATTTCTCCTTAGAAAACCTTGTTTTACCCTTTTTCTTAGGTTTATTTTCATTCTCATGCATGAGGGAGTTTTCATCAGTATATTTACTTTGGAAAAAATGTTTTGTATCAAGATTTAAAGCTATGTCATCTTATGAAAGAGACGAAATAACATTATGATGAGACTTAGAGTTATTTAAATGTGCAACATCATGCACAGGAGAGGATGGAGTATTCTCATAGGGAATTCGAGGATCAATTTTCCCAGAAGCAAGGGTTTTAACAAAACCATTTTGTTCAAGAAATGTTTGCTAATCCTGTCCCAATTGTATAATTGATGCTTGACCAGAATGACAATTAGACTATGGTGAATAAAAGACTGCTTAGAATTTAACTGTCTCTTCTAATAAATTGAAGACATCTTAACCAAGATCTTATACAAGAAATGAGGCAAATTCAACTTAAACCCTAGGAAAACCATCAACAGTCGTATGTGGTAGAGAAACACCAGACTAAAACGACCTTCACAGGTAACATATCTTCACAAAAACAACAACATGTTCTGCCACTGGGGTTTCAGATAGGAAACATGCATAGCTTTGATGTGATATGAATACCCTTTCTTTACCAACAACTTTCTCCACGGGATATTTGAGACCTTACAATTTTTGGACCAAATTTCACCCTCAACATGAAGATGGGTGGCTTCGAAAATGAAATTGACATCAATTATCATGTCCACATCTCCTACTATGGCTTTGTGACCATCAAATGAAGCAGTGAAGTATTCAATCACACTCTAGTTGAAACCCTGGAAGAGTTGCAGGAACTCATACCAACCCATGGTTCAAAAGAGTTCTGCAACTTACTCATAAGCCTCAATCAAGTTTGTGGCCACAGTCTTTGTTCAAGTAACTCGTGACATAGTTGGGAGATGGGAGAACAAAAAGGTCAAAACCAACAAAGAGACATACGGCTAGATGAAAACCTCAAAACCCTAACCAACACTCTCGATAGGGAAGAATCAAGAAGAGAATGAAAAATTCGATATAGATCGAATCAGGGAAAATCCCTAATCGTTTGTCTCAAGGCATGAATAATGATGAGAAATCATTACGGAGTACCATGGGGACAAGCCTGAACAAGAATACCATTAGATCAAGACAGATGGAGGCAGTCAGAATCGTAAGTCCATTTGACAGATTATTACAACGATACTTTAGACCTACCCTACCTACGAATGATTAAGTCGCCAATCGAGTATTTTCGGTGTGGATTATCCCAAGACTAAGGTCATAGACTTAGGTTTCAAAATTATACCATGGTCGAAAGACATGAGTGGATAAATAGAGTCTCAACATTAGATCAACAACCAATAACCATGATTCACCAATGATATTATACATAGGGATGTTTTAAATATAAATGCATTCGAATTAAACATAGCTCTTGAGTATTAAAATAATTAAATAAACTTTGAAGTTAAGGCTGCTACAAAATTTCATATTCTGTAGTGACATTTCTTTGCAAATATTCAAATGCAAAATTATAATTATAGCCCTTCAGTTTTTATTTCCATTGTCATGACAATTGTCAAGGGTCGCTTGAGCTCCATGCAAAGAAACATAGGTGAGTGAAACACTCATCAAAGAAAAGATATAAATAATAAACTCCACAACTTTAGAAACTAAAGGTGAGCATGAACACTATACATATATATACAATCAAGCCAAACCAAATCTAGAAAGTAGAAGAGGAAGCAGATAAGAGAGGGGTCCATGTTATCAAGGAATGAATGAGAGGGGAGGTAGTTGGCCTGCCAACACAACTTTGCAATGTGTGTTGCTATCACATGAAAAACCATAGAATAATTGATTTTAAAGCAATAGTATCTTCACTTCTTGAACTTTGATTTGAACAATTTTTTATTTTTAAATTAGGTATGATTTCAAAAGGAACTCTACACATAAAGCTACAAGAATGGATCTAAATGTCGTATGTCTCTTTTTTCCTTTTAAAATTTTGTAAAAGAAAAACAAAATCCTTCTATTTTCTTATCCAAGATAGCTCCAATGACATTTTTTAGTGAACATTAGTAGATAAAAGGCAAAATGTAAACTCATGACATCATATGTAAAAAGTATTCACAGTGATAACATTGAATATAGAGAGAATCTCTCAAGTAGCGTTACACCATCAAATACTCCTCGTGGAAGGAATTACTCCATAACCCATTCTTGTTGCAATATAATACCTAACATCTGACATATCTTAATATAAAGACACTTGTGTATTTCTATTATTTCATGAGTATTTCTAGGGTATATCCCAACCACCCATCATTAGTATATTCATTCCCTTTAAGTACCTAGTCGATCTATTTATTATTCACCACCTACCAAGTGTGGCTATTCCATGATTTATGGTCATATTACATAAAATACTCCCTTTGGGTACCTTGCTAGGTACCCGATATTAGCTTCCCTAGGTACATTGCACAATTATGAGGCATTATAAGGTCAAATTCATTAGGATTCTTTATATATATGCATTTGGCCCAATTTTTGTAATGCCCAATAAAATAAAAACAAATTAAGTATGGAGCCTTGGGTGATCGAGTCAAATGCTTATTGACTTGCCTAAGAGAGGCCATTTAGAAGATGCACCTATAGCATAATCCCCTAATTGTATTATGGTTAACCTTCACACATGCCACATGGACATTGGGTTAGCAAAATACACAAGCATAGAGAAGATCATTCCTACTACCCTAGTATACATGTGATCTTGATAAAGCATTGTAAGCACTATTTGGTAGTTAGAAGTAGAGATCCTAAATAGGAGAGTATGACATATAGGGAAATACCAATTAGAGGTTGTTGCATATCAATGAAGTTTGCATCCAATACCTTGATGATGGTGGGGCCTACGTATTTGCATTAAAGCTTGAGATCTTGATGGATTTTTCTTTACACCCGCATCCTTCAGTTCATATAAATTGCTAACATTTCAAGCCCATGTTAGATTAAAAGGTACTATTGAAAGCCAAGCACACAAAAGCATGGTTCTTTTTTTATACTTAGCCCTTTTATCCAAAGTCACCATAACTTTTCTTCACACATATTACACTCTAAGTCCTCCATTACTACATGCCTTCTTGAATTGCCATGCCTATGTACCTACTACCATTCTCACTCATCAATATCTTCATTACTCTTGGAACCCCATGGTATTGCACTATTCAATTAATACCACCATGCCTTTAAAAGTTCCATTTGAGATTTATGTCAATGATACACATAACACTTGGGTGCATAATAAGATATTTAATCATTGTGGTGAGCTCCAGTATTGTGGCAATAATGCTACAACTCCTGGGGCTTCCTGTCTCTCATTTTATCAACCCGGTAGTTCGTACAAACTTGGAAGCGACGGTGCTGTATGCACAAGTACTAGCTCTTGTCGCAGCTGTCACTTGGTCAGCTGGCACAAGTCCGCTAGGGCTCAAGCCAACTTCTATAGGCTCACAGAAGAAGCTTTATCAATGATGGACAAAAGCTAGCTCAAAGGAGACTAATCTACTTGACAAAAACGAACTGAAAGCAAATCAAAGCATGTAAACCTAGGAAACCCTAATTTAACTAGTCTAACCTCTATAATGCAAAGAATGTGAAGGAAACTTCTACCAATGCTGCTGTTACCTCTAATAAGTGAAAATGCATGGATCTAAGCTTCTTGCATCATAAAAGACATGTTTTTGTATTTTTCCTTTAAGTGTGTGGAATGATTGTGATTGTGTGCTAATTAGGGTTTGGTTGTGCAGATGGAATGGAGAAGGAAGGAGAACGTGGGACAGGTTGGGAAGGCTAGGAGAGGTCCCTAGGGATCCTTAGCATCCATCAACAGAGGTTCCTCACATTCAGAAGCTCAGCAACCGAGTGAGTGGCCTCCTACAGGATGTCTGCAGGGGATCCTACAGGATACTTAGAGGTTTCTACAGGATGTCTATAAACTGCTACAGGATGACCTACCGTGAGTGTTTGAAGAGATGGAGGAGTGATGGAATGGTAGGGGGAGATGTGCAAGGTGGGAATGAGGCTGGTGATGGCTCTAGAAGTGGAGGAATGAGATGAGAAATGAGGGTAGGGAGTAGGTTGGAAGATAGAGGGCTAGGTCAACAAAAGGCTAGGAAATGAAGTTACGTGAGGAGTGGAAGACTTTGGGAGATAACAGAGCGGGGTAAAGGTCGAGGAGATGTGTTGCATGCGTGATCAAGATGGAGAATGAAGTAATGGACGAGAGAGGGCAGTGCAAGTGAAACAAATGCTTGTGACTGTTACCAAACCGAAAATGCATTAACCTAAACTACCTGTGCTTGTAAATTCAATGAACAGCAATCCAAAACGCGAAGGAGAATGTGCATGAAGCTGTGGTAAAGGAGTGTGGTGCAGGTGTGAATGACAAGGAAGCATCTAACATAACGTGACTGTGTTTGCAGCAATCATGAAATAAAGAAATGCGTGTTTTGGTGGTTAGTCATGGACTGCACCCCAATCCCAAATGAGATGGCAGTGAGCCTTAACAACCCTTTTTGTTGGAGCTCCAATGGACTATATCTATCCTCTGCTACGCTAAACAACTGTAAACAAACTCACCATAAGCAAATCCTATCTAACTCATGAAAAAGACCAACTTAACAACCTGTAATTCGAATTGCATGTGCAAATGAAAAGCTCAAAGTGCTGAAATGAAATGGAAACAACACTACAACAGAGGGGATCTATGGCTCTCAGGTTGGGCCCTAACCTGAGAGCTATAGTCTCCTTAAGAAACTTAGAACTAGATCACAAACTGCCTTCTTTATTCATAATCTGATGTCATGCCAAATTGGCTTACAAAAAGGAACGAAAACTGAACTGTGCTCCAAAATTACAATAGCAATACGAGAGTTTCAACAACCTATCCAAGGCTAAGGCCTCTACACTTATACAAAAACGATGATCCAACAAGTGTCCTTGATTTTAGGAGCTCGGCTGTCCAACTAGAGTTTAACTGCTGATCCTGTAGGACGGTCATAACTGCTGTTCCTGTAGAGCAGTTTATAACTGCTGTTCCTGTAGAACAGCTGGCTGCTTCTAAGCTCGGAGGGGAGATGGATTGGAGCTCGGAGTTCTTGGTGGGAATCACGAGGAATGTCCCCAAGACCGTGGACATCCTCTCCTAAAAGTCAGCAGTGCCACCTCATTGTCTCCTTGTCTCCTTTTCATTGTCTTTTGCTCCCTTTTAATGCCAAAACCTAGAATCACAATGCATTAGTCACGTAGATAGAGTGCCTACCCTTCTTCCTACAAACAACATGAATAAACTAAGAAATGCATGCATAAGCAGTAAAAAATGAATGGTTTGAGCAAGTAGAATAGGCCAAAATGAGCCCAAATTGTACCAAAATTGGGGCTCATCATCACCCCCCAGCTGAACCATTTGCTCATCCTTGAGCAATTTTGCCCCGGCTCCTTGTCCTTGGCCGAGAGCTGGGGCCCAGAACCTGCTCCTTCTTCTCTACTTTTGGGGCCTCTATTTTCTCTGCCTCAGGTGGAGACGAAGGTGGTGCTTCTTCCCCCTTTTTCATTTCCTTGAGTCGGGCTTCAGAAGGCGACTGGCCTATTTTTCGCGTCCAGGAAGTGACTTTTGGGCTTCCCTTCTCAGGGGTGGCCTATGTTTTAGAGGGAGTTCTTGTACTGGGTGAAGTAGGGATGTCTCCTGAAGTGGGTTGGCTGCTGGGTGGAGGCTGTGACTTGTCTGTTTTCATTCTCTGACTCCTCCTTGCTTCGGAAGGTAGAGGGATCTCCCTCTCTCTCTTCTCTTTGGGTTTTGCCGGTGTGCTGAGGGCAGCCAGTACCGCTGCCGCCTCCTTTTCGAGGATGCTAGCCTTCTCTTTCTTGTGCTTTGCTCTCTCAGAGCTCCTTGTAGAGGGTCCCTCCTCCTTTGGTTTCGGGCTTCCTGCAGAAGACCCTTCCTTGACCGGTTTTGGGCTCCCTGTAGGAGCATCTTCCTTAGCTCTTGGGCTTCCTGTAGGAGCCTTTTCTTTTAGCAGTTTTGGGCTTCCTGTAGAAGCCTTTTCTTGAATTTTTGGGCTTCCTGTAGAAGCCTTTGTCTTTGTTTCCAGACTTCCTGTAGAAGTCTGTTCCTTAGTGATTTTCGGGCTTCCTGTAGAAGACCCTACTTTGTCCACTTTCGGCCCTCCTGTAGAAGACTCTTTCTTTACGCTCTGTGGGTCTCTTGTAGAAGATCCCTTCTCTGTTTTTGAGCCTCCTGTAGAAGCCTTCGTCTGCTTTCCTGTAGGCATTGTTCTGGGGCTTCCTGTAGAAGCCTGCGTTTGTTTCCCTGTAGATGCAGCTGTCACCACCTTTTCTTGCTTGGCTGCATGGATTTTGCTTTTGGCTTTGACTGCAGGAGCTGACGAGGTGCTTGGGCTGACAGGGACCACCTCCGCTTTGTCCATTCTGCTCTTCATCCTCTGTTCTCTTGCTGTCAAAACAGGTGTGTCACCCTCCTCTTCGTCTTCCTTTTCTTCTTGCTTCCTCTTTTGTTCCTTCCTCTGCACCGTGGCAGGGGTCTTCTGACCTGGTTCCCTCTTTTCTTTGGCCACTGCCTCTTTGTCTTCACTGCTGGAGGAGCCACTATCTTCGACCAGCATTTTGATGTCTCCATCTCGTGTTATATTTCTAAATGACTCCCAGGAGAGGGGAACTTTATAGGAGTGCAGTGCATCCTCTACAAGCAACTTGATCAGCCCATGGTGTGCCACCTGATCTGGGACGCCACCCTTCAGCTTCGTAGC